>JASDDO010000022.1:519250856-520462024 GCA_030015575.1 Agapanthus africanus | reverse complement strand
CAAGACAAGTCTCTCACAAGTTGAGAATTTAATTCTCATCGGGAAGATTTTGTTCTTGAGAATCAAAAATTCGGGGAAGAACAAATTTAAAGAGAAAGAAGAGAGAGTCCAGAATACTCCAGGAACTCAGTTCCTTCAAATCGAGAACTTAGTTCTTTAAAAACTCAACCTAAAATCCTCAAATATAATGATTTTAGCAAGCGTTAATGGTCAAAGCACCATTGATAGAGGTTTAACCTCTTTGAAAACATCAACAGAGATTAAATCTCCATATAAAAGAAACTAGCGCCTCACGTGCTTCCCACGTGGACGCCTCTCTTTAACAGCGCCTAGCGCCTCACGTGAAACGCACGTGTGCGCCATATAAAAAGTGCTTAGCACTTCACATACAGCCAAAACGGCTGAGTGTTCAGCACTAATTGGGCAGCGCCCAGCGCCGCACGTGCTCTTCACGTGGGCACCACAAAAATAATAAGAGTACTTAGCACTCCATAAACAGGCAAAACGGCCAAGTGCTTAGTACTAATTGGGCAGCGGCCAGCGTCTCACGTGCTCCTCCCGTGAGCGCCATAAAAATAATAATTGTGCATAGCACTCTATAAACAGCCAAAATGGCTAAGTGCTTAACACTGATTAGACAGCGTCCAGCGCCTCACGTGGGCGCCACAAAAATAATAAGATTGCTTAGCACTCCATATATAGCCAAAACGGCTGAGTGCTTAGCACTATTGGGTAGCGCCCAGCGCCCCACGTGTTCCTCACGTGGGCGCCACCAAAAAAGAGAGAGAAAAGTGCTTAACACTCCATATAAAGCCAAAATGGCTGAGTGCTCAGCGCTCATTGGGCGGCGCCCATAATTAAATGCTTCACATGACACCCATGCGAGTGTCAGAGCGTCAAATAAGTGCTTAGCACTTTTGCATAAAAAAGGGGGACTGAACCAAAAGAGTCCAAATAAGTTCTTAGCACTTCTGAACAAAAAAAAACTGAGCATACTAAGCCCAAATTGGCTAAGTCTATAAAACTTTCTTATGGCCTAGCCCAAAATGCTATGTTGTTTAGATCTTAAATAAAAATGATCCTTAAAATATTGCTAAGTTGATCTTAGTCTCAAATTAGACTAACGTATCCTTAGTTAAAAATAAATTGAGCTCAAATGCTTACACATTTAAGTTGATCTTAATCTCAAACTAGATTAACGATCCTTAAATAAACCAAACCCAAATCTAAAATATACAGATTTGGACTGATCCGTGCCCTACGAGTAACGACATAAGCTAGTCTCCGTATACAATCCACGGGCAACCAAAACAAACCAAAAAAACACACATGACACGAAGTGAACTGCTGGAGAAGGAGAAAGTGGTTATCGCAATGCGGTAACGTAATTAACAGCAGGGGCTTGCGCCTGCAGGAAAGAACGTCCCCACAATCAAAAGCCCCTCATTAAATGAGGGGGAATATAATGGAGTCTGCTACAACGGCCTCATCTATCCAAACCTCCGATATATGGTACCATAAATCAACTTGGTATCTTCGGAGAGGTGGATGGATAAATCCAAATAGCAACTTTCCCCAAACTTAGGCAATACGATCTATCCCAGTCCGTCTCTGTTTTCGGTGGTGAACAGGCATATTCGTAGATTCGGGTCTTGATGGCAATACATATAAAGCTTAAAAACTATTGGAGATCATCCCACCCCAGAAGGTTGCGGTTATGACTTATCGGGGCTTCAAATTAAGCCTAACCTCAAATAAAAAGTGCCACGGCAAATACCTAACGCTTGTTCTTCTGACGGTAATATAAATGCTCTAACCTAAGAAGCTTACTTGAAGACGTCTTGTCCAGCCTTAGAAGGGATCAGAGACACGATAGTCGCGGGACTACTCGAACAGCAGCCTAAGGACTGCATATCGAGGAATACATCAGCCAACGCGACGGTACGCTAGATTTAAACCTAGTACCACAAACCTAATGGGCCCCTGTCATAAAAGAATGGGGGTTATCTATATTTAACGTTAGGGCAAGTTTTCCTGTAAACCTAAGAGAGATAAACTAAAAACATTCCGAAATAGGTACATAACCTAGAAACTCCAAAATGGGTGAATAAACTAGTGACTCCGAAATAAGTGAATAAACTATAAACTCCGAAAAGAGTACATAAATTACTTCGTGCCGGATCAAGACATCAAGAAATAGAAAGGTGCAACTCATGGGCTTCAGGGCTTAGAACTACATTTCTTAAGAATTGAGATTTGAGTTAATGATAGATGACGACGCTTGTGTCCGCACGATATCTTCTTAGATTGAAATTATAAAAGTTGGGTACGATACGCCAGCCCAAAACCAGCCATATGCTATGCATTTCTCTACAATACTTCACTCACATATATACCTCCGTGAGCAAGGTAGTGGGGGGAGCATTTGTTCACACCTGTTTGAGTACTCACTTACAAATATATGCATACTTGGATGGGAAATAGTGTTGAAAGCATGCCGATTTATATACGCGTATGGAGGGTTAGTGCATGACACGTGCACATCAGTAGCGTTTGCACTTAGCAAAAATTTATAAGGGTGAAGTGTACGTGCACAAATGCAGGATGCATATATGTTTAAACGATATATATGTTGGGGATGAAACATTTAGCAGTCAACAAAAAAAGAGAGAAATGCATTTAAATAAACATCTTATTCTTTAAAGAAGAGATCACCAAATATGTGATCAGAGATACAGGGGTTAACAAAACAATAAACAAAGTTCTCTAACTCCCTATCTACCTGCTCCACCATATCGAAATGGCGGTCTTCGCGAGGAGTCGCTCCCCATCAATTAGTGCCGTGTTCATCGGCAAAAGCAGCCATGATAGCCCGCTGAGCCCGTATCTGGCTTAGCAACTGAATGGAGCGATCCCTCAGAGGTTTGGTAATCAAACATGCCTCATGAAAGCACTTGATTTTGTACTCCACTGCGTCGAGCATCGCCAGAGTCATCTCCGCTGGATGAGGGGGAATGTCATCGAGCACGGACATGAAGATCATCCGAAGCCAAATGGAGCCGAAGGGGAGAGGAGATCCTCTATGAGTCAAGAGCTCGTGCATCACCGTGTCGCATTGGTCATTCGTGAGAGCGGGATTCACCAAACGTGAAGCAAAAAAAAAATTTCCTCGATAGGAACCTCCCATGGCTACCGATGAGCATGTGGACAGTTACAAGCCATGACCCTTCTTTGAGAAAGTGAGAGAGAAGATGAACATGTCTTCAAGTTATAAAAAGAAATATTTAAGTCCCGGCACAGAAAATGTTGTGCATGGTGGAACTATTTCCGAGAAGAAAGTGTTGACTCAGGAAAAGCAGAGCAAGAAGGTGAAACGATTCCCTCGTATAATAAGGCAGTGCCTCATGTGAAGCACATATGAGCGCAGGTGCTAGTTTTTACAGGATTAAATCTTATAGCAGCGCCTCACGTGAAGCACACGTGAGCGTTGACACTAGTCTTTTATATGATTAAATCCTATAACAGCGCCTCACATGAAGCACACATGAGCGTTGGCGCTAGTTTTTTTTATAGCAGTGCCTCACGTGAAGCACACGTGAGCGTTGGCGTAAAAAAAGCAGCCTTGTCATTCATACTTCAAACAAATTTATACATTGGTAATGAAGATGATTACAAAAGAAATAAAAAAAAAGAAACAAACATCATCAAAGGAATATAATGGAAAGACGCTAAATTCCGGAAATGGATTCTCAAACTTAAAGGCAAGTATGAGTAAAGCGCTTCTAATTTCATTGATCATCTTCTTATGCGTCCTCTCCGAAATGCAAGATTCAGGATCCCCGCTGATGTCTTCCATCCTCTGGTACGCAGACAGTATCACTTTCTGTTGGAAGACGCGATGCAAAACAGTGACGAGATCATCTCTCCACTTCTTCGAGATTAGGCCCATCAGATATACTGAATACACCTTGTCTTCGGCATCATCAAGTGTCTCGAGCGGCATAGCCTCATCAAGCTCAGGAAGCGCTTCCCAGATCGATCCAACGATAATCTTCAAAAGGGCAGAACGGCGCGGGAGCAATCGACCGTTGTGATCATCAAAAGGACGCATCAGCTCATCACATTGGGCATCAGTGTACTCCTGGCCTTGAAAGCAGCCTTGTATGCGAATTTCTTCATAGGAGATAATTTTCTTGATATCGTATAAATGATCAGCTATTGTGCCTGAAAAAGAACAAAAGAACCATTAGCAAAAGGATGTGAGTTCGTTTGGTGGAATTACTAACTCCAAAGCAAGTGGGCCCACAGAATCAAAGTGACGGCTCGTCAATAATGAGACATGTGCCCACTGCGGGAATCAAAAAGGATTCTCATTAAATGAACAGTGGAGTTAAAACTCCTAATATTCCCCGAAAAGCGGATTCTTTTAAACAACAACATATTCAAATCTGTGAAAAGGGTATTAAAACCCCAAAAATCCTAGAAAAAGAAAATATCCAAGAACAGTAAAGAGAATAAAATTCCTAAAGTTTTTAAAGAATTAAATCAGAGCTAAACTTTGCAAAAAAAAAAACACAACAATGATGGGATTAAATCCCAGAAATCCCCATGTTAGAAAACCATGGGATGATTGATGGAATCAAATTCTAGGAAAACTCTAACGTCAAGATTAACAATAGGATAAAACCCTAAGAGGAGAATCAAAGATCCTCAAGAATGTCCATTAACTCAAATCTCGGATATAGACATCAAGATCCACGATCTACATAAAAAATGTTTTTCTAAAGATCTATAAGAGTTCGATTCAGGAAAAGAGCTAAGCTCTGTCAAATATGATAATGGATTTAAAATCCAAAAATAAAAAAAATATATGCCCAAAAGATGTTAAGAGCTAAGCTCTGTTCATAGTTCTCACCAGAAAATTTAGCAGAGTCTACTCTGTTCAAAAGAGTTCTTGAGGACAGAGATCTAAGCTCTGGAAATGAGAATTAAATCCTCAAAAGAAAAAGAATGCTTAGGGAAGAAGATGAAAAGACAACAATCATTTCAAGGGCCAAAGGCCCCATTTATAGGACCTGGGGGGATCAGTTCAACTCCCCTAGGTGATCCAACGGTGATAAAACCGACATCGTTGCACTCACGTGTAAGCTACGTGAGAACAATGGTGGAGGGCATTTGTTCCCTTATTAATTAAACACAATAATAAGAGCTAAGCTCTGTTTAAACACAATAAGGCAGCGCCTCACGTGCTCCCCACGTGAGTGCCAGCGCAGCCCTCTTATAGGATTAAACCCTATAGTGGCGCTTCAAGTGAAGCTCACGTAAGCGCCGACGTGCAAAGCACGTGGTGCCTGATTCCGTGGAATTAAATTCTTAGGCAGCGCCTACGTGCATAGCATGTGAACGTCAGCGCCCAAATTAAAGAGAGTATAATTAAATTCTACACAAAAACTGGGGATATTCTCTGTTAAACAGAGCCGGTGGATCAAAAATCCAATGGTGATTAAAAAATCATCAAATGATAGAATTAAATTTTATTAGGGGAAAATATCTTCCCGATCTTTTTAAATAAAAAAAATCCGATGGCAGAATTAAATTCTATTAAGGGAAAATATTTCTCTAATCATTCTAAATGAGAAAGATATTCTTGGTTGGATCAAAAATTCAATGATAGAATTAAATTCTATTTTTTGGAAAAATACTTCTCTTGATCTTTCTAAAAGAGAGATATTCATAGAGTTATTGGATCAAAAATCCAAAATATTTCCCTAATCTTTCCAAATGAGAAAGATAAATTCTGAACTCTTGAATTAAAAAAATCCAATGGTGATTAAAAATCACCATTTGATAGAATTAAATTCTATCTATGGAAAAATATTTCCCTAATCTTGTTAAACATAAGAATATATATATTATGTGAAACAAAAATCACTGGATAAAAGATCCAACGGTGGATAAAATCCCCCAAATATTCTTTGAGACCAATTAATTGGTGTCTCTTAAATGAGAGCTTTTCTCAAACTAAATAACAATTTGCCTCCTCTATATAAATGATCCGAGACTTCAAGTCTCGAGGAAGGAGGATGGACCCCATAAGCTTCTCTACAAAAGAAATCTGAGAATTCAATTCTCCAAAAAAAAGAGAAGGTTCTCGCTCTTTCAAACCCTAAGTAAAGAAAAGCAAAGAAAAACATATCTCCTTTGCCTAATATAAAAAAAATAACAAGGGTTTAACCCTTCACAAAAAGAACTTAATTCTTTCTCTGATCTGAGATCTGCAAAGCAGATCTCCCCACAAGTTGAGAATTTAATTCTCATCGGGGAAATCATGTTCTTCAAACTCAGAATTTAGGGAAAAGAACTAGATTAAAAGAAAAAGAGAGAGAGAGAGAAAGAATATAGGGTTTAACCCTATACAAAAAGAACATAGTTCTTAGAACATAAGATCTTAGTTCTCAAAAAAATCTTGATCTCAGATCTTCGAAAGAGAGATCTTGATGATCATCAATGGCTAAAATGCTATTAACATAAGTCTAACTTCTTTTCAAAAGATAAACAGAGAGTAAATCTCTTAAAGACTCGACGCTTCACGTGATTCCCACATGAGCGCCCAAAACAAAGGATCTAGCGCTTCACGTGCTTCCCACGTGAAGCGCCTAAAATATAAACTCAGCGCCTCATGTGGAATACACGTGAGGCCCCAAAAATATAAACTCAGCACCTCATGTGAAATACACGTGGACGCCCAAAAATATAAATTCGGTGTCTCACGTACTTCCTACGTGAGCGTCCAACAAAACAGAACGCTCAGCGCCTCACGTGAAACACACGTGAGCGCCATATAAAAGTGCTGAGCACTATGAATTTAATCAAAATGACTAAGTGTCTAGCACTGATTGGGCAGCGCCCTTGTCTGAGCGCCTCACGTGGTATACAAGTGAGCGCCAGAGCAGAAAATAAGTGCTTAGCACTTTTGAATAAAGGGGGAAAGCCTAAGAATGAGTAGACTAAGCCCATATTGGCTAAGTCTTTGAAATTTCTTGCAGCTGAGCCCAAACGCTCTGTTGTTGGATCTCGACAAAATTTGATGATCCCTAAAATATTGCTAAGTTGATTTTAGTCTCAAATAAGACTAACGTATCCTTAATAAAAATAAATTGAGCCAAAATGCTTATATATTTAAGTTGATCTTAATCTCAAATTAGATTAATGGTCCTTAAATAAAACAAAATATTCTTTAAACTGGCGGAACATACAACCTGAGTTCAATCCCCGAGTCGAGCCCGAACATGAAGTGGCCGGCCTCCCCTATGCAAATAAAAAAATTCATGTAATAAATAATTTTGTTGTAATTTTTTTTATGCATGAATGTAAGCAAAATGGGCATAAAGCCAAATTTTTGTAAAGCCCATGACTTATGTGCAAAAGAAATGAGCACATGAGACATGAGATGGGCAAAATGCCATTTTGTAAAGCCCAAAGGGCTATATGTAAATTTGTAAGCCTATAAGAGGCAACATGATGAAAATATCTAAAGATCTTTTTCTCTCTCAAAATTTTTTTTTTAGGTCTGTGGCTCTTTCTCCTTCCTCAAGGTTCTAGACCTTCTCATTTTTTTTGATTTAAATCAAGAGTTTTACTCTTACTTTTATAAAACTAAATAGTTTTTCACCACAAAACCCATAAAGGGGGGCTCAGATCTTCCATTAGATCTCAAAAAGGGGAGATTTTTAAAATCTCACCCCTCTTGTTCTCCAAGATCCGGCCAACAAAGATGAAGAAGAAGGAGACCCATCTCCGAAAATCCCACTTTGGAAAAGATCCAAGATTGAAGAGAAGATCCAAGGCTTAAAAGAGAAGAACCTCTGAAGATTTTTAGGGAGTTCAACTCCAAGACCGAAATCCTCAAAGGAGTTTAACTCCTAATCCAGATCTTTTGGAGTTTAATTCTACTCAAAATCCTCTTTTGGAGTTTAACTCCTATTTCTGGGGGTAAAAACCCCTTCCTTTTGCTAGCGCCCACGTGCCGGGCAGTGAGGCGCTAGTGCCCAAAGCGCTACCGCCAGCGCCCAAGCGCCCACATGTCGGGCACGTGAGGCGCTAGCGCCCGTGTGCCCCAGGCACGTGAGGCGCTAGTACCCAAAGCGCTAGCGCCCGAGCGCCCATATGCCGGGACGTAAGGCGCTAGCGCCCAAAGCGCTAGTGCCCGAGCGCCCACGTGCCGGGCATGTGAGGCGCTAGTGCCAGCGCCCAAGCACCTAGCGCTAACCCAAACGCCCAAGTGCTGGCGCCGGCGCCGGCGTGCTAGGAACATGAGGCACTAGCGCTCACGCGTCCTTTGGACGCCATTTTCCCCCTCATTTTACATGCACTCCATACTAAAAATACCTCCCCCGTTAGAAAAAATTTCTAACGGGGTGCTGCCCCGCACCCCGCAAGGGGGCTGCTAGCCCCCTTGACCCCCAGCCTGCTATCCGGGTAGCGGGATCCCGTAAAAACTCTGCGGGGCTCCCGATATGTCCAAAACCCTTTCAAAACACAACATTGCACATTGAGTTCGCATGACCTGTTTAACCCGTCAATCGGAGGTTCTCTCGCTCTAAAGGCGAGGGGTAATTAACGGCAGCTTAGTCCGCGGCTGCCGGAGATTCAGATCCCCATAATCAATAAACCCCAGCCTCCCCCATGCAGGGGGAATCTGTAGTACGCCTGACAAGCGCGCGCGTATTCCCATCTCAATGGGGTGACGAAAAACACCCTACACTTTCTAAATAAGAAAGATTGCTCTCTGTAAAATATAGAACCCTTAGATTAAGAATCTAATAGTGATTAAAAAATCACCGTTTTACAGAATAAATTCTGTATAGAGGAAAATATTTTCTCAATCATATTCTGTAAAACAGAAGTCCTTGGATCAAAAATCCAACGTTAGGTAAAATTCCCATAATCAATTTTGAGTCCAATTAAATCAATTGGAATCTCTCAATGAAAGATTTTCTCAAAACTAGTTAACAATTTGCCTCCACTATATAAAGGCCCCGAGACTTCAAGTCTCAGGGTGGACAGAAAAAAGACAGGGAGCAACACAGAGACCACATACACACATGGAGAGGAAGAGACCACAGATAAAAGAACAGAGAATTCAATTTTCAAAGAAGAAGACCTTCCTTCTCAAAACCCTAGGTAAAAAAAAGAGATCAAAATATATCTATCACATTTAAGTGTTTAACCCTTTTTAAAGAACTTAGTTCATTCTCTGGATTTGAGATCCACAAAACAAATCTCCCATAAGTTGAGAATTTAATTCTCATCAGGAAGATCTTGTTCTTGAGAATCAAAGATTCAGAAAAGAACTAGGTACAAAAGAAAAAAAACAAAAGGAGAATAGAACCAATAAAAGAACTTAGTTCTTAAAGAAAAAAATGATCCTAAATCTTCAAAAATAAACGAAGATCTTGGTGACCATTAATGGTCAAAATGCCATTAACAGAGATTTAATCTCTAAAAAAAGGAAAAAAGACTAGCGCCTCACGTGGGCGCCCCCTTTTAACAGTGCCTAGAGCCTCACGTGAAAAACACACGGGCGCCCAAAACATAAGGCCAGCACCTCACGTGAAGCACACATAGGCGCTGAATAAAAGTACTCAGCACTCCCTATGCGGCCGAAGACAGCTAAGTGCTTAGAACTGATTGGGCAACGCCCAACGCCGCACGAGCTTGTCACATGGGCGCCATACAAAAAATGCTTAGCACTTCATATGCAGCCAAAACGGATGAGTGCTTAGCACTAATTGGGAAGCGCCCAGCGCCTCACGTGGACGCCATAAAAAGTGCTTAGCACTTCACATTTAGTCAAAATGACTAAAAGTGCTCAACATTTATTGGGCAGCGCCCAAGACTGAATGCTTCACATGACATACATGTGAGCGTCATAGCTCAAATAAGTTCTTAGCACTTTTACATGAAAAAAAGGCTGAATAAACAGAGCCCAAATAAGTGCTTAGCACTTTTGGATAAAACAAAAGGCTAAGTAAGTAGACTTAGCCCAAATTGGATAAGTCTCTGAAATTTTCTTGCAGCTGAGCCCAAATGCTCTTTTGCTGGATCTTAAATAAAAATAATCCTTGAAATTTTGCTAAGTTGATTTTAGTCTCAAATTAGACTAACGCATTCTTAGCAAGAACAAATTAAGCCCAAATACTTACACATTTAAGTTGATCTTAATCTCAAACCAGATTAACGGTCCTTAAATAAACCTAAGCCTAAATCTAAAATATACGGATTTAGACTAATCTGCGCCCTATGAGAGATGACATAAACTAGTCTCCGTATACAATCCACAGGCAACCAAAACAAACAAAAACACATACGACACGAAGTGAACTTCCGGAGCAGGAGAAAGTGGTTATCGAAATGCGGTAACGTAATTAACTGCAGGGGCTTGCGCCTGCAGAGAAGAGCGTCCCCATAATCAAAAATCCCTCATAAAATGAGGGGGAATCTGATAAAATCTGCTACAACGGTCGCGTCTGTCCAAACCTCCGATATATGGTGCCATAAATCAACTTGGTATTTTCGGAGAGGTGGATGGATAAATCCAAATAACATCTGCCCCTAAATTCAGGCAAGACGATCTATCCCAGTTCGTCTCTGTTTTCGGCGGTGAATAGATTATGGAACGCCCGGTGGGACCTTCTCCTCTTTCCACTCCACACTTCGTTTGTCGTGTTTCGCGTACGAAATCGCAGTTCGCTATGGTTGCTCTTGGATTCAAGGTACTAAAATTTGGTGTTTTGCTCCTGTGCAGAGAAAATCGATGGCTTCCAACTGCACCTCTTGCAACAGCAACTCTCGCTCCACCCCAACTGGATGAGTGACCTACGGGCCCAACGCGGCCTCCATCTTTTCAATGCCGGTGGGGCAAGTAACGCAAGCTACTACTGGACTATTCTTCGGGACCATGTTCCCACTAGCGGGTGTCGGTGCCTCTGTGCTGCAGGAAGAAGCTCCCAAGAAGTCGATTTTCGATCGACTGGAGATCACAACGGCCCCTCTCAACGGGCCGTCCAAAGGTGACGTCTCAGTCTTCAACAGGCTGGGCAAGAACCCAAACGCCCGCAAAGAGGCTTGTGATACCTGAAGGGGCTGCCCCAAAATGGATAGCCCTCCCAACTCCTGCTACGGGTGAAGTCGTCAAAGGTGCTTATCCTACCAGAAAGTCGGTCTTTGAAAGATTGGTCGGCCCTCCCCAAACTTCAATCAGGACGTCAGTCTTCAACAGCCTGACACCAACAACAGCCCCTTAGCAAAGCCGGGGGCATGAAAAAGTCGCTTCCAAATCTGAGGCGGTCCAGTCTGCAAGACATGCTCGACGTCGTCACTGGCGCCAAGTGAGAAAAGATGGGGGAAATTCTCCCTCTGGACTTACCCCACCAGCTCCAATGGTGGAAGTTGACACTGTTGTTCCAACCGAGAACATCTTTGATCTGCTCAGGAGGGTACGCAAGAACTCTCCAACGGAGGTGCTAAAGAAATTGCCCCCGCCTGCAGAAACCACAGTGCAGGAAAAGATGGAGCGCCCCCATCAACGGCTCTCCTCGCAAATTCACAGGGTCTGGCGAAAAGTCCAGGACTCCATGATTGATCAAAACTACTCTCGTCGACCAAAAAAATTGAAGGCTCGGAAAGAGAAAGACTGTCCCTCTGTCATACAGTGAGCGACTTCTTCTGCATAGGTGCCTGTTACAACGGCTCCTTCAACTCCGACCTCCCATAAAAGGATGAGGCCGAAGAAAATCCCACCGCCTGCGTCAAATTCCAAAGGTGATGGACCCAAACACCCCAAGTCTGGGGGCATGATTGTGCATATAGTCTACATGGTTTCCGGGAAAGAAGAAAGTCGTGCTTTCGTAGGTCATCGGCCGCAAACTCGGTCGTTGAAAAAATCTCAGGAGCAACAAAAAAAGCTCCAGGAAATGCTGACCAAAATGGCAGCACTTACCGGGCAGAAAGAAAGCCCGGACACAATAGCCGAACAGTGCCAAGAGCAGGAGACCGATACAGAGCTCCTGCGAAGGGTGCCTGAAAGAAATGACAAGGAAGCTGCTGAGCAGGCTGCTAACATAAAGCAGATGGCTCTCTTGTTCCAAGACATAGTTGGGATGATGATCTAGGCAGAACCCCCGGCCGAGGATCCGCCAATAATCATCGATCATGACAGAGGGGAGACATCAAATTCTCTTCCGGCCTTATCGACAGCCAAGGAGGAAATGACTTCCAAGGCTTCTCTTGATGATTATATCGCTCAACAAATATGAGCTCATCAAGCTAATGAAGCCGCAGGCCAAATCGTCAGAACTGGGCGACCGTATCCAGGCTGGTATGACCAAATTAAATACCCACCAGGATATACGATCCCCAAGTTCCATGTGTACAAGAGGACAGGCAACCCACATCAGCATGTCGCGCAGTTCAGAGCTCTGTGCAGCAACACTAGAGGCGACGACAAACTGTTGCTTCGCTAGTTCTTTGGCAGCCTGTCAGAGACGGCCTTTGAATGGTATTCGGAGCTCCCAAATGACTCCATGAGAACATTCACAGAGATGGAATTGCTGTTCACACAGCGGTTCGCCAGCGCAAGCGAGCGCACCCCGGTCACGGCATTAATCAATGCCAGGGTGAAGCCTGGAGAAACCCGGGTTCACTATGCTATCCGGTGGCGGAACCTATGGTTAAAGTGCGAACAGCGCATTGAAGAATCCCCCGCCATGGGCATGTTCATCGGGACCCTTGATCCTCAAATGACTGTGTCCCAGTTCATGAAGTTCTTCAAACCAACAACCTTCCAGGCTCTGATCGATAAACTGGCCGAAATGGACCAGATGAGCCACGAGCCTTCCTCCTCAAGTAAGGACCCTCGAAACGCCAAGGATAAAGGGAAAGCAGCCTTCGTTGCTAACACTCAACAACAACCGAGTGGCCCAAAATATGCTGCTCGCCAAAACAACGCACGTCCACGCCTATCCCTGGAAGAAAGGCTAGGACGCGCTTACTCATTTCCCCGCAATAAGACGAGGAGACTATTTGAGTTGGCAATGCGTAACAAACTCATCACATTGCCAGACCTACGGCATCCACCGCAACACGATGACGTCAACAACCCCAACTACTGCTCCTATCATAGAATGGTGAGCCACCCAATTGAGGATTGCTACGTCTTCAAGAACTGGGTTGAGGACCAGTATCAACAGGGGAAGTTCGCGCTGTCTGAGAACTGGAGGGTGAACCTACCACAGAAGCACACTCCAAAAAAAGTGGATGCACCGGGGGCATCATGCTCGCTCGTGGAAGAAACTCTATGGGAAGTCGTTCTTTTAGCTAAAACTAAAAGAATGTTGAAACATCTACATCCATGTTCGGCAGTCAGGTGGAAAAGCCCACTTGAACCCGAAATCATCGAAAGGATGCTGAAACCACGTCTCGTACCGAAGATTGTTGACAAAGAGCAAAATCCCCAAGTCAAGCCTTCAAAGTCTTCAAAAAAAAAAGACCAAGAATCCTGTGCAGCCTGCCGAGTATGACGACAAGTGCACGGACCTACAAAAGTACATCGACTTGCTGGAGGAATAGAACCAGAAGGCGCGGAAACCAGTCACGCTCGAAGAGTTCGTCAAGCATATTCTTGAGAACGAAGATAGTGACAACAATGAGGAAAATGACTAATCAGAAAAAACCGAAGACTATGTAGCAAGTTGCCACATGGTCTCTTATTCGTTGTTAAATGACGAAGAAGCTCTCTCAACGTTAGAAAAAAACACGGAGGGACTGGGGGAAAGATTGGCGCTAAAATCCCCGGAACTGCCAGAAGACCCGATCGATAGGTTGTTAAATGAAGCCTTTCGAAAAAAGTAAAGCTGACCGAGAACGCGAAACAGCCATATACGAAAAGGCTAAGCGTCAGCGTCAGGATGAAGAATCCGCGGCAAGGTGGAGTCGTAAACTACCCCAACCAAACCAAGGCATACCTGCGACAAATAAGGGCAGGATCAAGGCAGAGAAGCGGTTCGCCAAAGCCCTGTTAATGGGAATGAAGCCGCCATCACTAGTAGGAAAAACTCCTGAGGTCATATGCCTCGATGGAGAGGATTCACATCCAAATTAATACCTATATCATTAGTGGGTTACCCACCCCACCGAGGAATGCAGTGCCTTCAAGAAGTGGTGGCAATGATACATTGCCCATAAGAAACACTTCAAGAGGATCGAGCGCAAAGCTCGTTGACAGCAAAAGAGTGCGACAGATGCGCATGAAAAAATACTGGCAACTGTTATATGGTTAATACCAGTTCAGAATGGAAAAGCCCCAAGTCCTTACTTTCGGGAGCGATTTTGAGGACGAAACACCCCTCAGCCCTCTCTTCAAAGTCTCCACCTCCGAAAAAGAAGAGGAGGAGAAAAGCTGTAAGAACAGTCAGCTGCGTGACCGCACGTGGCCTGAGAAGAAACTCGGACCTACAAACAAAGGTTCGAGCAAAAAAGACAAAGGGAAAGAAAAATTCCCTGAGGAAATTGCCCTCGACAATGGAGTTGTCAAAGAGCTCGCAGCCAGGGACCCACCTACGAAAAACAAGGTAGATTACAATGTCCTAGCACATTTGAGGAAAATACCCTCACAACTGAGCATATTGGATGCTCTCTTCCTGTCCAAAGAGGCACGGGATTCTCTGATCAAGGTATTACAAGAGCCTGATCAGTTCCAAGCTTCCTCGCAGAAGAGAAGATGAAGGATGAGCTAGCAGAGGTCCACACGGCTGACATTATGTTCGGCGATGAAGATCTCCTCCTCGGTACGTGCGAACATAATCGCCCGTTATACGTCATCGGGTACTGCCACGACATCAAGATAGGAAAAATCTTTATCGACAACGGATCATCCGTCAACCTTCTCAACGTGAGAGTGCTGAAGGAAATTTGCATGAATGTTCAGCACTTGGACCGAGACAAAATTACCATCTCCGGGTTCGACTCACAGTCGTCACGGATGCTTGGGTCTGTAATACTGACGTTACGCTTCGGGTTGCTCGTCACTGACATCAAATTTCACGTCATTGACGCCAAGACTTGCTATAACGCTTTGCTCGGCAGGCCCTGGTTGCATGAGTACAACGTCATCCCTTCTACACAACATCTGTGTATGAAGTATTTCAAGGATGGCTTGGAATGCACCATCACAGGGGAGCAAAATCCATTCTCCGTAAACGAGGTCCAGAAATATAAAGACGCAAAGTACTTCTTACCAGACTTCAAAGATACAGAAAGGTGTCATAAGCCGGAGGATAAACAGAAGTCCGCCACCACTATCCCGATCTTTGGGAGAGATTCCGAGGAAGAAGAAGAAATAGTCTACTCGGGGCAACCCCAGAAAGAAAACGACATGCCCGGACCATCTACCTCTATTCTGGTCTTTGTCAGCAATTCTGAGGATGAGGCCAACGCAGTGTTTTCCATCCGTCCGTCAGTGCAAACCCTCGCCGGAGCAGATCAGAGTCTGCAAATCACAATAGCTCCGTCTTGGCATTATAAGAAACTTGATGCGTTCGGTATATACAACGTTCAAGAACTACAGACTTTCTACGTTCCTCCCAGATGAAGAAGTGAAAAGGCGATCCTATTTTACCAATTTACGGAGACCAAAGTAGAGAAAGAAGTCTGGCACGATACTGATTTTGCACTCGACAAGCTTCAACCAATCCATCTGCCAATATACTACGCGGAGGGATTGAAAAGTTTGATAAAGTGCCAAGGTGTACCCCTCAAACAAACTGTTCGGCAATCCCAATTCTATAAAAAGATTTGGGATATCCCTGGAACCCAGCGAAAGATGCCCAATGGGAAGATGGAGACAACCGGGCTCAGATATATTCGGTCCAAGAAACGGGAGCAGTTCCATAGCTGTCGCGTCATAAATAGCTTCAGCGAAGAGAAAAACACTCTTCCAAATGGTCGTGACATTGAAACAGAGCGAAATCCCGCTCTAAGAACGTTAAGTCCGTCGCTCGAAGAACAAATAGACAAGCTAATAAAAGAAGCCTGTCAAAAGAGCCGAGACAATCATAGCCGTGAAATGGCCATTTATGAAAAAGCCAGGTGGCAGCGCTACAATGCCCTTTATCCCCAGCCCGCTATATGTCCTCGCAAATGGGAAAAATACCGAAATAGAGGCAAAAACAGGATAAAGAGCGCAAACAACGTTCGCAAACAACAAGGCGGATCTAAGAAGCCGTGCTATCAAGAAAAACTCAGTTGGAACCCGTCCTTTATAAAGAAGATGGGTTGGGAATACTTTTTCCCCCAAGACAAGACGAGGAAAATATTCAACCTTATCAAGAAGCATCAAATGATGACACTCCGGAGTCTCAACGCCCTGAACAAATAAATGAGGTCTGTCATCCGGATTATTGCTCCTACCACCGAGCAATAGGTCATCCCTTTGAAGACTGCTTCACCTTCAAAGATCGGATAGAAAACTAGTATCAACAAGGCAGGTTCACTTTATCCGACAGCTGGAGGGTAACCCTGCCGCAAAAGCATGAGCCAAAGAGGACCTATACCATGAGGATAGGACCTGCTCAACACAAAAAATGGAAGCGAACTCGTACTTTCCACATGATAACACTCTCAAAGGAGGGAGGGCACGAGACTATGGATGACCTCCGCATGTGCTTCGCAAATGAAGACAAGGACGAGGTGATCTCCGAGTTTCCACCTGCACCAAAAGAGCTGGAAGATGGGATACATACTACGGCGGACAACCTAAGAAAAATTGACTTAAGGACAGAAAATGATCTGAGGCCAACATTCGTCAGTGAGCTACTATCTGAAAAACAGGTAGCTACGTTAAAAGACTTGCTCATGCAATATAAAGACTGCTCCGAATAGAACTATTTCGAGATGCCGGGTCTAAATCCAAAGGTGGCAGTACATAAACTAGCCATATCGTCGGACATAAAGCCAGTCAAATAGGCTCCAAGAAGAATGCGGCTCGAACTTGAGATGAGTATAAATGCTGAGGTCAAGAAACAAATCGACTCCGGCTTCATCCAAGAAGTTCAATATCCTGACTGGATCGCCAACATCGTTCCGGTGATGAAGAAAAATGGGACGGTGCGTATCTGCGTGGACTTTCGGGACCTCAACAAAGCTTGCCTGAAGGATGGCATCCCGGTACCTGTTACTGAGCTGATGATCGATAACACGTCTACCCATAAGGTCTTCTCTTTCATGGATGGATCTTCAGGATACAATCAAATAAAAATGCATCCTGAAGATCAAAAGTATACTGCTTTCCGGACTCCGCAGGGCATATTTTACTATAAGGTGATGCCCTTCGGTCTGAAAAACACTGGCGCTACCTACCAGAGGGCCATAAAAAAGATCTTCGATGACCTCATTAATGAGATCGTCGAATGCTACATCAACGACCTTGTGGTTAAAAGAAGATCTCATGAGGAACGTTGGGAACATCTAAAAATTGTGTTCTGACGTCTTCGGAAGTATAATCTGAAGATGAATCCTCTAAAATGCGCGTTTAGAGTCTCCTCAGGCAAATTTCTAGGATTCATCATACGGCACCGGGGTATCGAAATCGATCCCTCAAAGATCAAGGCGATTATGGAAATGCCCATGCCAAGAACTCTCAAACAATTGCGATCTCTTCAAGAAAAGCTCGTATATATCCGGCGGTTCATAGCCAACCTCTTCGGAAAATTTCGTCCCTATGGTCATTTAATGAAGAAGGGAACCCCATTCGTCTGGGATCAAAAGTGCCAAAATGCACTAAACGAAATCAAGCAATACCTGCAAAATCCGCCGTATTGGCCGCCCCGGTTAAGGGAAAACCCCTTATCCTATATACGATAGCCCTTGAGGGTTCTCTAAGCGCACTATGGGCACAAGAGAACGATCAAGGAAAGGAGAGAGCTCTATACTATTTGAGTCGAGTTCTCCTGGGGGTAGAAAACAACAACACCCCCATTGAAAAGCATTGCCTGGCATTGATCTTCACGATAACGAAGCTCAGACATTATGCCTTGGCATATGAGGTCCATCTCATATCAAAGGTGGATCCTCTCAAATATCTGATGTCAAGGGCCATACTAACAAGAAAGCTTGCCAAATGGGCCCTCCTCCTGATGGAGTTCTCGATAACGTATCAACCCCTCAAAGCAGTGACAGGACAGGCCATTGTCGACTTTCCCGCAGAGCATCCGATACTAGCCGACTCCCCCTTAAATTGTGAGTTGCCGGATGAACATGCGTTTGACATAATCAAAGGAAAGAAGGAAGAAAAGGATTTCCAATGGGAACTCTATTTCGATGGAGCATCTTCCATGAAGAGGCGAAAGCAAAACACCCCATAATCAAAGCTGGGGTGGGCCTTATCTTCGTGACTCTGCAATGAGGAATATTACGTTACGCCCTTTCCTTAACGGAGCCAAGGACTAATAACGAAGCTGAATATGAAGCTTTGATAGCAGGTTTCGAGATCGCTGTCGACATGGGAATCAAAGACCTCCTCATATATAGAGACCCCCAGCTGATCGTTAGCCAAGTAAATGGCGACTATCAGACGTGCAAGCCAGAGCTAATAAAATATTTCGAAAGGGTGAAGCAACTGCTGACACAAATCCCTTCCTACACCGTGGAAAATATACCGTGTGCAAAAAACAGCAAGGCGGATGCGTTGGCCAAATTGGCTAAGGAACTGGCCGATGAAGACCTCGATGACGTAAAGATCATCGTGCAAAACCGCAGGATTCTCGCGCCAACAGAAATATCTTCGGGAGACTTAACAAAGCCATCCGAAGGAAAAGAAATGACCGAACAAGTAACCCTTCAAATAAGGGACAAAGAAAAGGTCAACGATTGGAGGGAAGTCTTCATAAACTATTTCAAATGCCCAAAAACGCGTCATCTCGACATCAGCTCATGAAACGAGCTCTGTCCTTCGCCTTCGTTAAAGATACTCTATATAAGAGATCGTTCGACTGTCTATGGCTAAGATGCCTGGGGCTGAAGGAAGAAAAGAAAGTTGTTCAAGAAATTCATGATGGACTCTGCGGTTCTCACTACGCTGGGCCAAAGATGAAGATGAAAATCAAAAGAATGGACTACTATTGGCCCATAATGATTCAGGACTGTCTCGAATATGCGAAGCAGTGTCACTCATACCAAATTCACGGGGACTGAAAGTATGCCTTAGCACTACTACTAGGTTTTTAGAAGCATCAAGTATACAATTTTAAAAAATCTAGTGTGCTATTGCATGCTATCCTAGAATCGAACTAGAGAATTAGGGTTTTTAAACTAATAAACAAGCTTTACTCTAAGTGAATAAGGAATATAACCTTTGTAGACCGGTCCTTCACTTCTAAAGCTCCAATTAGTAGTCCCTTAGCTCCAAGTAGTGGTCCCCCGAACTCTTATTAGGATCCACTAGGCGAAAAGAACAAGCTTGCTTAAGGATCTTCAAGGCAGAAGATGATCCACGTCGAGAAATCTCTAACTCAAGCCACCTCTTCACTAACTAAGGAATTAGTGAAGTAAACAACCTACACTAATGGGCTAGAAAAGAGTAGGTTGATGAAGTAGGAATTTTGCACACTTTAGAATTCTCTCTCTTTTTATTTTATCACCTCACTCAAAGCTAGAGAGCAAATTGAGATGAAGAAAATGAGCAAGTGATGAACCATGGTGAAAAAATATCTCAAATGATATTTGTAGAGACTTAACCATGGCTAAAGATAATGGTTGGGTTAATAAATATCTAGAGTAAAACAAAATTAGTGGACTAAGTCAAAACTTCTACATGCTTCCACAAGCATCTTTAGCCATGCTAATTTCCACCTAATTTTGATTTTTCCCTTAATAATTAATCACCTAAATTATCTTTAGTTTTGTGTGAGTCTCATACACCCATGTCCAATGTATCATCTAGCATAACACAATAGTAAATACATCAATTAATATATATATATATATATATATATATATCTCATATATATATTTAAATGTATTTGTAGAAAAGAAATTCTTATGTGGGCTAATATTAGTTAATATATATTAATATATCAAATATATAATTATATATTAAATTATTAAATTAACACTTGATTTAATAATCCGGCTATATCACATACAACCGACTAATATCATTTATATGTATATCAAATATACATATAACAAATTATTGAATCAACACTTGATTCAATAATCCGGTTATATCGCATATAACCTATATCGCAAGATTAGAATACTGTATCATATACACGTATTAATCTCGGTCTCGCACATATCACATATGTGCCCTACTTCGTTTCGCTTGAGCTAGGAAAGCTCTGTGTGGAACTCTAAAGACTCGTCAATACGCCAGCAGTAGGTGATGATCACATCAGTCACCCACAAGCCGTCAGCGGTACTAGATGGACGTAACGGCTACCCAGGTATTGCGCGAATAGAAGATCAACAAGCAAGCTTGTCCAAACTCCCATGAATCCTACAAGTAACACTACCGTACAGTCCGGTCTCTTCGTCTGATATGTCGCATATCGAGTCTAGGGGTGGTAAGCGTCAGACACCAATAACTTGATAAATCATGCTGATGTAAGGCTCATAACGGGTCGAGAAGTTACTGATAACACTTACCAGTAAATCTCATCATCGGCCCTGGCCAGGGACTTCCTGTTATAGCCAATCGAGCATAGCGCAACATCAACTCCCAATACCGGGAGAGACGAAACCCCTCTTATCCCTCATTGCCTCCATGTGAATCGGGATTGTACCCAAAATCCACCTGTTTGCATGACTCCTTTGAGCTATGGTAGGGAGGAAATCAAAGCACAGTGGGAACCACACAAGACTCTATGACGATCTCGGGTCTACAGACTAATATGTACCAGTGTCACCAGAGAACTGCTATCTGACGATAAGTATAATACCATCTAGGAGTTCTCGGCGAGTCCTGTTCGGTGTGCCCATTCTCCAATGAGCACCTGTGTACAATCTTTGATGTCAAACACCAATGGATGTGGGATCATCTATCACCCCATACAGGTCAAGAAACGTACACACTAGTCTACTCTGGAATATCGATGCCCTGTCTCGATACTCCCTCGACTAGGAACAATTAAAGGATGTACTTGTGGACTACCCTGGCCCTACTAGTATGATCTGCATCATAGTCCTGGTAGTCAAGTACACATCCTAAGGGCTTTATCAACATGTAACAGAGAGACAGTATAACAATACAAGTATACATGTTAAGATAAAGAGTAACCAGATAGCATACTATCATGTTGAGCAAGAAAGTCCTTCCTATATATGTCCAAGCATCCACTATAATATACAATCATGTACAATAATGGCCTCTAGGGCATACATACAACTAACAGGGACTTCATCCACCAACATCCAAATCCGCTACACCCAACAGTAACTAGCTGGCCGTTCGAAATGTGGGGAACCGATATAATTGTCCCCATTGAACCAGTATCGTCCAAAGGACATCGGTTCATACTGGCAATGGCCGACTACTTTTATAAGTGGGCAGAAGCAGTACCACTAAGAGAGGTGAAGACGGAGAATATCCTCCATTTCTTCAGGAAACATGTCATCTATCGGTTCGGCACTCCGCGACGCATTATCTCGGATAATGGGCCAGCTTATAGAAGTCATAAAATCAGCCGCTTCGCACAACAACATAAAATAGATTAGAGATACTCTTCAGTTTATAATCCTCGGACCAACGGTCTAGCTGAAGCTTTCAACAAGACCTTGACGAAGATTATAAAGAAAACGGTGTCCAGAAACAAGAGAGACTAGCACGAAAGATTGCTTGAAGCTCTCTGGGCGTACCGAACAACGTTCAAAACAGCGACGAATACAACACCATACGCGTTGGTATTCAGCACGGAAGCAGTGCTTCCCCTGGAAATAGAACTCCCTTCTCTACGAGTAGCGGTTTAATACGAGCTGACAGATGAAGAAAATGCTCATTTTCGGCTTGAGGAGCTTGATGCCCTCAACGAAACTCGCCTTATAGCAAAGCAAAACCTGGACGCTTATAAGGAAAGGATGACACGGTCATATGAAAGACTGACCAGGCCGAGAACATTCCGCTAAGGCGAACTCGTGCTAGTCGTCAAAAGACCAATGATCACCAATCGTGCAAAACGGGGGAAATTCGAGCCGAACTATGAAGGCCCGTACATCATAGACAAAGTCTACCAAGGTGGAGCCTACCTGCTCATGGATATGCATGGCGAAAGACCCTTCCGGCCAATAAACGGCTGATTCCTCAAAAAATACTACGCTTGACAAGTCACGACTTAGGTCTATGATAGATGACGACGCTCGTGTCTGCTCGCTATCTTCCTGAGTCAGAACTCTGAGAGTAGTATACAAAGAAGCTCCGTCACCTCAAACATGGTGACAAAGGATCGTGATGTCCTTTAACTAGAAATTCGTCTCAAACATGGCGATAAAGGACCGGGATGTCTTTAAACTAGAAATTCGTCTCAAACATGGCGACAAAGGACCGAGATGTCCCTAAACTAGAAATTCGTCTCAAACATGGCGATAACGGACCGAGATGTCCCTAAACTAGAACCTCGCCTCAAATGTGGCGATATAGGACCGAGAAGTCCTTAAACTAATTATCCGCCTCAAACATGGCGACATCGGACCGAGATGTCCCTAAACTAACAATGGACCGAAAAGTCCTTAAACTAGAAATTCGCCTCAAACATGGCAATAATGGACCAAACATCCTTAAACTAGTGCGTCGCCTCAAACATGGCGCATCGCCCCAAATACGGCGATACCCTCCCTTGAGATCTATATTGCAATCGAAGTCTCGACAGCGATGGTTGCAACTCAAGTCCTACCGGCTACACAGCTACTCCAGCAATGAAGCCACTCTCAAATCCCACCGGCAAACTGATGGGTTACTTACGACGAAGCTACTTTCGAGAGTTTCGTTGTTAAAAAAAATAAATAAATAAAATATGGTATGTCCACAAGCAAAATGGGCACGGATGAAAACCCGAAATGGCGCCATGAGTAAAAACAGCAGGACTGCCGGCGAGTTTTGTGAAAACCCGAATAGGGAGCAAACTCGTAAAATAAAAAATTCATGTACACTTGCAAGGTCCTCTCGACCTTGTGAGGAGAAAATACCTACGTGAGATCCTTACCGACTCACAAAGGAGCAACACACTTAGAAATTCTCATGATTCCTAAGGAGAAATTACACTTGCGAGATCCTTACAACTCGTAAGGAGAATTCCCCTTATGAGACCCTCATGGCTCATAAGATTCAAAAGCCTTAAGCTACAGGGATCTGAACCTATTCTTAAGCCGTCATATCCCCCAAGTTACCCTACAGGCGGTCCAATATTGACCCCTGTATACAATCCACGGGCATGAATAAACATTCCCCCACCAAGTTCCACCAACGACGAGAAATGTCTCTGTATGGTGAACGACACTTGTAAGTCCTCTCGACTTATAAGGAGAAAACACTCTTGCAAGATCCTTACGACTTATACGAGAAAATACACTTAGGAATCCCCACATTCCTAAGGAGAAAGTACACCTACGAGGTCCTCACGACTTGTAGGGAGAAATACCTTTATCAGACCCTTACGGCTCATAAAGTCAAAAAGTCTTAGTCGACAGGATCCTAACCCTGTTTGCTAAGACATCTTTTTTCAAATCAGCAAAGGCAAATAATGAATCGCTCCTGGCAATATTCCAGTTGTAGCAATGTTGATGCCTAAATAGGTGTCAAACTCCAAGTCCTTTCACGGCAAATGATGATTCGCTCCTAGCAATATTCCAGTCGTAGCGATACTGATGCCAAGGTTGGTATCAGATTCCAAACTAGCAATAAAAACAACAGCGAGTAGCAAAAAATATGCATATAAAAACAGTCGAAATGTTTAGGCAACTCACAATAAAAAGCAGCGAGTAAAAATATTAAAAAAATATAGCCGAAATGATTGGGCACCGTGGATAAAAAGCCGAAATGATTAGGCAATCGTGACTTTCGCGATATGGAAAGCTGAAAAGATAGAGCATCGCGGCAATAAAAAATAAAATAAAATAAAATTTCCTCTGCCCTGCAAGTATGTCCATATTGACTCTTGTATACAATCCATGGGCACAAATGAAAGAAAGGAAACCATACTTACCCACCAGGCTCCGTCAAAGGGAGAGCCAGATCTTGACGGCAATATCTATAGCCTAGAGAGCAGCTCGACGTTCTTCTCATTCCAACAGGGTGCAGACATGACGTCAACAAAGCTCCAAGGAGCTAAATCAAAATGGAGTAATGGCAAAATCCTAGCTCCAACTCGGCATACCTTCTCATTCCAGTAGGATGCAGACGCAACGTCAACAAAAGACCCAAGGGTCGAAACAAAAATGGAGCCATGGAAAAATCCTAGCTCCAAGTCTTGACGGTTCATATACAACTCAAAGTCTATCTCGACGTTCCTTCTCATTCCAGCAAGATGCAGACACAACGTCAACAAAAGACCCAAGGGTCGAAACAAAAATGGGGCCATGGCAAAATCCTAGCTCCAAGTCTTGACGGTTCATATACAACTCAGAGACTATCTCGACGTTCCTTTTCATTCCAGCAGGATGCAGACGCAACGTCAACAAAAGACCCAAGGGTCGAAACAAAAATGGAGCCATGGCAAAATCCTAGCTCCAAGTCTTGACGGTTCATATACAACTCAGAGCCTATCTCAACGTTCATTCTCATTCCAGCAGGATGCAAACGTAACGTCAACAAAAGACCCAATGGTCGAAACAAAAACGGAGTAATGGCAAAATCCTCGCTCCAACTCGGCGTTCCTTCTCATTCCAGTAGGATGCGAATGCGGCTATCAAATGAAAATGGAGCAATGGCATATTCCTAGCTCCAGACTTCAATTGCACTACATACAGCATAGAAGTCTTACAGATGTCTACCCTATTTCAGCAAAGAATTGACGCGACATCGTTAAAACAAAAAAATGAAGCAACGTCATATTCCCAGCTTCGGGTCTTGAAGGCAACTCATATAAATCCTAAAAGACTATTGGAGATCATCCCACACCAGAGTGGAGTGGTTATGACTCATCGGGGCTCCAAACTGAGCCTAACCTCAAGTAAAAAGAATCATGGGAAATTCCTAACATTTGATCTTCCGACGGTAATATGACCTAAGGAGATTACTTGAAGACGTCTTGTCCAGCCTCCGAAAAGATCAGAGACACGATATTCGCAGGGCTACTCGAACAACGGCTTAAAGACCGCATATCAAGAAAGACATCAGCCAACGCGACGGTACCACAGACTGAAACCCTGGTACCACAAACCTAACGGATCTCTGTCGTAAAGAATGGAGGTTATCTGCATATAACGTTAGGAAAAGTTTGCCTATAAACCCAAGAGAGGTAAACTAAAGAAACTCCGAAACGAGTGAATAAACTAGAAACTCCGAAACGAGTGAATAAACTACAAACTCCAAACGAGTACATAAACTAGAAACTCCGAAACGAGTGAATAAACTACAAACTCCGAAACGAGTACATAAACTAGAAACTCCGAAACGAGTGAATAAACTACAAACTCCGAAACGAGTACATAAACTAGAAACTCCGAAACGAGTGAATAAACTAGAAACTCCGAAACGAGTGAATAAACTACAAACTCCAAAATAAGTACATAAACTAGAAACTCCGAAACGAGTGAATAAACTAGAAACTCCGAAACGAGTAAATAAACTAGAAACTCCGAAATGAGTACATAAATTACTTCGCGCCAGATTAAAACATAAAGAAACAGAAGGGTGCAGCTCATGGGCCTCAGGATTTAGAACTATATCCTTTAAGAGTTAAGATTTGAGTTAATGATGGATGACGACGCTTGTGTCTGCTCGCTATCTTCTCAGATCGAGATTCTAAAAGTTTTGTACAATACACCAGCCTAAAACTGGTTGTATGCTATGTATTACTCTACACCACTTCACTCACGTGTATACCTCCGTGAGTAAAGTAGTGGGAGGCATTTGTTTACACCGGTTTAAATTTCGTTTACAGATATGTATGAAAGCAGGCTCATTCATATATGCGTGTGGAGGGTTAGAGCATGACACGAGCACATCAGTGGCGTTTGCGCTCAGCAAAAATCCCTAAGGGTAAAGTGCACGCGCGCACATGTATGTTGGATGTATATTTCAACAATACGATCAGAGGAAGAACAAGTGTTAGAAATGAAGCACTCGGTGGTCAAATGATAAAAGGAAAGCATTTAAATAAACATTTTATGCTACAGGAAATAGATCACCAAACATGGAATCAAAAGTACAAGGGTTTACAAAACTATGAATAAAGTTTTCTAAAGCCCACTCAGCCCTCTCCACCATGTCGAAGTGGCGATCGTCGTGAGGAGTCGCTCCCCATCGGTTAGCACCGTGTCCATCGGCGAAGGCATACATGATGGTCCGCTGAGCCTGTATTTGGCTTAGTTGATTAACAGAACGATCCCTCAGAGGCTTGGTAATAAAAAGCGCCTCATGAAAGCACTCGATCTTGTCCTCCGCTGCATCGAGCATCGCCGGAGTCATCTCCGCAGGATGAGGGGGAATGCCATCGAGCACGAACAGAAAGATCATCCGGAGCCAAATGGAGCCGATAGGGAGAGGAGATCCTCTACAAGTCAAGAGCTCGTACAATGTCGTATCACATTGGTCATCCGTGAGAGCGGGATTCACCAAGCGTGCAACAAAGCGAGGAACAATTTCCTCAATAGGCACCTCCCATGGCTGTCGATTAGCATGCGGACGATTGCAAGCCATGACTCTTCTCTATTAAAATGATTCTCTGAAAGTGAGAGAGAAGAGGAGCATTGCTTAGATTATAAAGGGGGGCATTTAAGTCTCGGTACAGAAAATATTGTGCATGGTGAAACTATTTCCAAACTTTGACAAAAGAAGGTATTGGAAAGGAAAGTTTGACTCAGGAAAAGCAGAGAAAGAAGGTGAAAAGAAACCTTCATTAAGGAGGCAGCGCCTCACGTGCTCTCCACGAGGGCGCCAGCGCCAGAGCCAATCTTATAGGATTAAATCCTATGGTGGCACCTCACGTACTCCTCACGCGGGTGCCAATATGCAAAGCACAGAAGAGTTCATTACATAAGAGTTAAACTTTTAGATAGAGCCGTACGTGCTCCTCATGCGGGCGCCAATGTGTAAAGCACGGAAGAATTTATTACATAAGAGTTAAACTCTTAGATGGTGCCGCACTGCTCCTCACGCGGGCGCCAATGTGCAAAGCATATAAATACCCATTATAAGAATTAAATTCTTAAGTAGCGTCCACGTGCATAACACGTAAGCGCCGGCGCCCAGGTAGAACTAAAATTCTACAATACTCCTTGTTAAACAGAGCCGTTGGGTCATTGATCCAAAGGAGATGATAAATGTGTGAAATCAGCCTTACTCATATACGCGTGTGGATGGTTAGTGCATGACAAGAGCACATCAGTGGCATTTGCGTTTAGCAAAAATCCCTAAGGGTAAAGTGCACGTGCGCACATGTATGTTGCACGTATATTTCAACAATACGATCAGAGGAAGAAAAGGTGTTAGAAATGAAACACTCGGTGGTCAACGATAAAGGGAAAGCATTTAAATAAATATTTTATGCTACAGAAAATAGATCACCAAACATGGGATCAAAAGTACAAGAGTTTACAAAACTATGAATAAAGTTTTCAATTCTCGAAGAAGACAAGGAGCAACACAGAGACCACATACACACAGAGAGAAGAAGAGGCCGCAGATAAAAAGAACAGAGAATTCAATTCTCAAAGAAGAAGGCTTTCCTTCTCAAAACCCTAGGTAAAGAAAAGAGATCAAAATATCTCTATCACATCTAAGGGTTTAACCATTTTTAAAGAACTTAGTTCTTTCTCTGGATCTGAGATCCACAAGACAAGTCTCTCATAAGTTGAGAATTTAATTCTCACCGGGAAGATCTTGTTCTTGAGAATCAAAGATTCAGAAAAGAACTAAGTTCAAAAGAAAAAAACAAAAGGAGATAGGAACCTATGAAAGAACTTAGTTCTTAAAGAAAAAACCGATCCCAAATCTTCAAAAAAACGAAGATCTTGGTGATCATTAATGGTCAAAATGCCAATAACAGAGATTTAATCTCTAAAAAAAGAAAAAAGACTAGTGCCTCACGTGGGCGCCCCCTTTTAACAGCGCCTAGCGCCTCACATGAAAAACACGCGGGCATTCAAAACAGAAGGCCAGCGCCTCACGTAAAACACACGTGGGCGTTGAATAAAAGTGCTCAGCACTTTCTATGCAGCCGAAGACAGCTAAGTGCTTAGCACTGATTGGGCAATGCCTAGCGCCGCACGTGCTCCTCACGTGGGCGCCATACAAAAAGTGCTTAGTACTTCATATGCAGCCAAAATGGCTGAGTGCTTAGCACCAATTGGGCAGTGCCCAGCTCCTCACGTGGACGCCATAAAAAGTACTTAGCACTTCACACTTAGTCAAAATGACTAAAATTGCTCAGCATTTATTAGGCAGCGCCCATTGTTTATACCGTTTTAAATTTCATTAACAGATATGTGTGAAAGCAGGCTCATTCATATACGCGTGTGAAGGGTTAGTGCGTGACACGAGCACATCAGTCGCATTTGCGCTTAGCAAAAATGCCTAAGGGTAAAGTGCACGTGCGCACATGTATGTTGCACGTATATTTCAACAATACGATCAGAAGAAGATAAGGTGTTAGAAATGAAGCACTCGGTGGTCAACGATAAAGGGAAAGCATTTAAATAAATATTTTATGCTACAGAAAATAGATCACCAAACACAGGATCAAAAGTACAAGGGTTTACAAAACTATGAATAAAGTTTTCTAAAACCCTCTCAGCTTTCTCCACCATGTCGAAGTGGCGATCTTCACGAGGAGTTGCTCCCTATCGGTTAGCGCCATGCCCAATGACGAAGGCATACATGATGGCCCGCTGAGCCCGTATCTGGCTCAGCAGCTGAACAGAACGATCCCTCAGAGGCTTGGTAATCAAAAGTGCCTCATGAAAGCACTCGATCTTGTCCTCCGCTGCGTCGAGCATCGCCGAAGTCATCTCCGTTGGATGAGGGGGGTGTCAGCAAGCACGGACAGGAAGATCATCCGGAGCCAAATGGAGCCGATAGAGAGAGAAGATCCTCTATGAGTCAAGAGCTCGTGCAGCACCGTATCATATTGGTCATCCGTGAGAGCGGGATTCACCAAGAGTGCAACAAAGCGAGGAACAATTTCCTCAATAGTCACCTCACATGGCTGCCGATTAGCATGCGGACGATTGCAAGCCATGACTCTTCTCTGTTAAAATGATTCTCTGAAAGTGAGAGAGAAGAGAAGCATTGCTTAGATTATAAAGGGAGGCATTTAAGTCTTGGCACAGAAAATGTTTTGCACGGTGAAACTATTTCCAAACTCTAACAAAAGAAGGCATTGGAAAAGAAAATTTAACTCTAGAAAAGCAGAGAAAGAAGGTGAAAAGAAATCTTTATTAATGAGGCATCACCTCACGTGCTCTCCACGAGGGTGCCAGCGCCAGAGCCACTCTTATAGGATGAAATCCTATGGTGGCACCTCATGCGCTCCTCACACGGCGCAAATGTGCAAAGCACAGAAGAATTCATTACATAAGAGTTAAACTCTTAGATGGCGCCGCACGTGCTCCTCACGCGGGCGCCAATGTGCAAAGTACAGAAGAGTTCATTACATAAAAGTTAAACTCTTAGATAGCGCCGCACGTGCTCCTCACGTGGGCGCCAATGTGCAAAGTATAGGAATACCCATCTTTAGAATTAAAGTCTTAAATGGCGCCTACGTGTACAACACGTGAGCGCCGGCGCCCAAATAGAATTAAATTTTACTCTCTGTTAAACAGAGCCGTCGGATCAAAAATCCAACGGAGGTGATAAATCATCAAAATACAGAATTAAATTCTGTTGGGAGAAAACATTGCCCTAATCTTTCTAAAATAAGGAAGATACTCTCGATTGGATCAAAGGTCCAATGGTAGAATAAAATTCTATTTTTGGAATATATATTCTCTCAATCTTTCTAAACAAGAAAGATTGCTTTCTGTAAAATAGAGAACTCTTGGATTAAAAATCCAATGGTGATTAAAAAATCACCATTTACAGAATAAACTCTGTATAGAGAAAAATATTTCCCCAATCTCGTTAAAAACCAAAAATCATATTCTGTAAAAATAGAAGTTCTTGGATCAAAGATCCAATGGTATGTAAAATTCCCCAGATTGATTTTGAGACCAATTAGATCAATTGGAATCTCTCAATGAGAGATTTTCTCAAAACTAATCAACAATTTGCCTTATCTATATAAAGGACAAGAGACTTCAAGTCTCAAGGGAGAGATAGAAGGACGCACAGAGAGATAAAAGGACGCACAGAGAGGGAGAAACATACAGAGACCACAGAAAGCTTCAAAAACAAAAGAGAATTCAATTCTCGATAAAGAAGAAGACTTTCCTCCTGCTAAAAACCCTAGGTAAAGAAAAAAAGAAGAGATCAAAAACATCTCCTTTACGTAACATATCTAAGAGTTTAACCCTTCTTAAAGAACTTAGTTCTATCTCTGGATCTGAGATCCACAAGACAAGTCTCCCACAAGTTGAGAATTTAATTCTCATCGGGAAGATTTTGTTCTTAAGAATCAAAGATTCAGGGAAGAATAAGGTTGGACATGAAGAACATAGAGTCCATAATACTCCAGGAACTTAATTCCTTTAAATCGAGAACTTAGTTCTTTAAAAGCTCAACATAAAATCCTCAAATATAGTAATTTTAGCGAGCGTTAATGGTCAAAGCACCATTGATAGAGGCTTAACCTCTCTGAAAATATTAACAGAGATTTAATCTCTAAAATTGATAAAAGGAAAAAGACTAGCGCCTTACGTGCTTCCCACATGGGCGCCCCTTTTGACAGCGCCCAGCGCCTCACATGAAAGACACGCGGGCGCCTAAAACAGAAGGCCAGCGCCGCACGTGCTCATCACATCGACGCTGAACAAAAGTGCATAGCACTCCGCAAACAGCCAAAAGGGCTGACTGCTCAGATCTCATTGGGCGGCGCCCATGACTGAATGCTTCACATATCATATATGTGAGAGTCAGAGGTCAAATAAGTTCTTAGCACTTCGACATGAAAGAAAAGAGGATGAATAAACGAGCCCAAATAAGTGCCTAGCACTTTTAAAATAAAATAGAAGACTAAGCAAACCAACCCCCAAATTGGCTAGAAGTCTTTCCTGCAGCCGAGCCCAAATGCTCTGTTATTGGATCTGAAATAAAAATAAATCTCAAAATCTTGCTAAGTTGATCTTAGTCTCAAATTGGACTAACGTATTCTTAGTCAAAAACAAACTGAGCCCCAAATGCTCATTTTAGTTGATCTTAATCTCAAATTAGATTAACGGTCCTTAAATAAAACCAAGCCCAAATCTAAAAATATTCGGATTTGGACTAATCTGCGCCCTACGGGCGACGACATAAACTAGTCTCCGTATACAATCCACAGGCAACCAAAACAAAAACAAAACATGCACACAACACGAAGTGAACTGTCGGAGCAGGAGAAAGTGGTTATCACAATGCGGTAACGTAATTAACTGCAGGGGCTTGCGCCTGCAGGGAAGAGCTTCCCCACAATAAAAAAACCTCTCATAAAACGAGGGGGAATCTGACGAAATCCGCTACAACGGTCGCATCCGTCCAAACTTCCGATATATGGTGCTATAAATCAACTTGGTATCTTCGGAGAGGTAGACGAATAAATCCAATTAGAATCTGCCCCCAAATTCAGGCAAGATGATCCATCCCGGTTCGTCTCTGTTTTCGGCGGTAAACAGTTTCTAGCACACCCGATGGGACCTTTTCCTCTTTCAACTCTACACTTCGTGTGTCGTGTTTCGCGAACAAAATCGCGGTTTGTTATGGTTGCCCTTGGATTCGAGGTACTAAGATTTTGTGACTTGCTCCTGTGCAGAAGAAGAAGAAAAATCGATGGCTTCCAACTGCACAACTTGCAACAACAACTCCCGCTCCGCCCCAACTGGAGGAGTGACTTACGGGCCCAACGCGGCCTCCATTTTCTCAATGCCGGTGGGGCAGGTTACGCAAGCCACTACTGGACTATTCTTCTGTTAGTGTATATGCCCTAGAGGCCATTACTGTATCATACTAGTATGTATATTACTTAATGGAAGCTTGGGATATTCACCTTGTATTGACAATCTTGCTCAAAATGGTAGTATGCTACTTGGTTTGTTTCTACTTTAATATGTGCATGTGTTTCTTTTTAGCATATCGCTTATACATATTAGTAGAGCCCTTAGGATCTTTGCTTGATTACCAGCGTTGTAATGGCAGTCACACTAGTGGGGGCTGGGTAATCTATAAGCACATCCTTATGCAGGTCCCTAGTCGCAGGACTATCGAGACAGGGCATCGATACTCCGGAGTAGACTAGCGTATGCGCTTCTCATCCCAACTGGGGAGACGGTCTGACCACAGCCGTCAGTACGTCGTACTTGAGATAGTATGCGGGTGCTCGTTAGGTTACGAGTATACTGGACAGGACTCGTCGGGAACTGATTGGTTGGTATTATACCTATCGTCAGTTATCAGTTCCCAGGTGACATGAGTACAGCTTAGTCCGCTGACTTGACACTGTCACTTCGCCTCGAGTGTGTTCCCACTGTACTTTGATTACTACCCTACCACGGCTCAAAGGAGTCGTACAAACATGTAGTTTTTGGGTGCAGTCCCGAAGCACTTAGAGGCAGTGACGGTTAGACAGGATTCGTCTCTCCCGGTATTGGGGGTTGACATCGCGCTGTGTCTAGGAGAGCCATTACACGAGTAGTCCCTGGCCAGGGCAAGCAAGATATACTGGTAGGCTTCCAGTGTTATCTCAGGATGTTTTGGGCTTCACTCCGACACGACTTGTACCGCTATTAGGGGACTAACGTTTACCGCCCCCTACGCCCGCCATGCGATGTATCAGACGAATAGACCGGACTATATGCAGACTGTCACATTTAGGCTCAGCAGGAGTTCAGATGGGTTTCACCTCGTCAGTCTTCTTGTCGGCATCTACCTGGGGACCGTTACGCACAGCTAGTGCGCTTGCGGTCTGTGGTTAAACCCACTGCCAGCGTAGTGTCGAGTCTTTAGAGTCCCACACAGAAAGCTATTCGCCTTTAGGCAAAAGAGTAGAGGTCACATGGCTTTGCGACAGGTCGCATGGTTTTGCGACAGGGCTCGGTCACATCCGTGCACTTGTGCACGTTTAGTGTCCGGACAGTTAACACTAGCGGGCTTTGGTTTAAGCCAGATCCTAGTGTACGTTTTGGGATTGGTTTTTTATCTCATATGTATTCGTGTTCTTCAGAACGCGGATGCGGGTGTGTATGCACAGTTGCAGAGAGACAGAGGCAGAGGATTCTCATTAGGATTGTGACTGTTGACTGTTGACTTTTTGCTAAACCCTAATGAGAATATGAAACATAATTAGCAATAATATTAATTAAGTATTATAGTGACATGGTTGTTGAGGGGTTGACTTTGTTGACTTGTTGACTTTGTTGACCGGTTGACTAGGTTGGACTAGTTGACCATCATCATCATAATGGTTGTCATTTTCATGCAAAGACTTTTGCTTGCTTGTTGTGGTTTGCAAAATGAGTGCATGGAAATGATATTGCCTTTGACATGATATGAACCATCACATAATACTTGATTAACATTATGGCTCATGATGCTTTTGGATTATGAGAGGGTGTATGACAAAAGAGAGGCTCATTCTTTCATTGTCTTTCTCCCTCTTGGTTTTGAGCTCTCTCATTCTCTTGCTCTCACCCTCTTCCTCTTGCTCTCTCTCTTGTCTATGGTTCACTTGTCTCATGTGTTGAGAAGCAAGAACCATAGAGAAAATCCCATCACACTCTCCTCTACTCACTCTAGTTCACAAGGTTTAGCAAACCAAGTGAACTAGTTTCTTCAAAGTTCGAAGAAGAAGCCAAAGGTAGAAGCTTTCGGGTGGATCGATCTTCGGCGCAAGGAGACGACGGGGTGAAGCCGATCCATACACAATTAAGAGATGAAGACGAAGGAGTTCAAGAAAGAAAGGTATAACCCCATAACCGAGTAGTTAACAACTCGTAGTTAGGTTGTTAAGTAGATAGTTTAACAAAGATCCGTTTTGAGTCCATGTTATCGCCTCTAGAAAATTGTTTTTCATCAAATTCCGCAAGCCCGTAAGTACCGGGAGAGGTAGCATGGACTTACAGTGGTATCAGAGCCTAGTTAAACGCTACCTAACATGTTAGCATAGTAACTAGAAATTCGATCGGAGAAAAAGTCGCGAAAAACACCCGTAAAAATCAACTTTCTGTCGAATTTTTCCTCTGTTCCAAAAATGATAAATCATGCTTTAAAATTCGGCTCAGGGTTTTTGGAACAAACTGCAAAAATTTCATCCACTGATCCGATCAAAGCGCCGCGGAAACGCGGCGGGAGCGTGCTCCCGCCGCGGTTCCGCGGCCGAGTTGACTCGGCCGTGGGAAATTTTGGTTGCAGTTTGTTCAGTGGGGTATTTTGGGAATTTTAATATATGTTTTTTCAGCCTAGATTTTCCAGAAAGAAAAATTTGTTTTTGGGGCTTTAAAAACCGTATTTCGATCGAGTTTCTAAAGACTTAAGCTTACGGGTATTTATCTATGATGTGATATTTGTATTGAACGTCTGCTAATCGCTATATGTCGATTAGTGGGGGTTATACAAATCTGTGATCTGTAATGTTGCTGGTATGTGTATATGAATTCATTGGATTGTCGCGGGTGAATAGCCGGGGGTTGTGAGACGAGAGTTTTCTTTTCTTTCAATTCATGTAAATTTGTAAATTGATGTAATATTATTTATTCGGTCGCACAACCGGGTCGGGGTTGTAGCCGTCATTGTATAATTTCTTTTTACTGTTTTTGCTCCTAGGATAGACCCATGGAGGGGGTGCACAAACTAGAGTTGACTCGGCCGTGGGAAATTTTGGTTGCAGTTTGTTCAGTGGGGTATTTTGGGAATTTTAATATATGTTTTTTCAGCCTAGATTTTCCAGAAAGAAAAATTTGTTTTTGGGGCTTTAAAAACCGTATTTCGATCGAGTTTCTAAAGACTTAAGCTTACGGGTATTTATCTATGATGTGATATTTGTATTGAACGTCTGCTAATCGCTATATGTCGATTAGTGGGGGTTATACAAATCTGTGATCTGTAATGTTGCTGGTATGTGTATATGAATTCATTGGATTGTCGCGGGTGAATAGCCGGGGGTTGTGAGACGAGAGTTTTCTTTTCTTTCAATTCATGTAAATTTGTAAATTGATGTAATATTATTTATTCGGTCGCACAACCGGGTCGGGGTTGTAGCCGTCATTGTATAATTTCTTTTTACTGTTTTTGCTCCTAGGATAGACCCATGGAGGGGGTGCACAAACTACCGGGTATCCCGAAGTGCCGAGTGGCCTACTCACGGAGTTGAGGGAGGTTGCTTCGCTTCGGGTACTTGGCGGGTAGTTTGCCGCACCCGTAGGGGTCTTGGATAGGGTTTTGGCTATTCACCGCGACCGTGTAATCTGCTTTTCGTTACAGGCTCGTACGAATTGCGGGTTCCTAGTATATCCAATGTGTTCATCTGTGATCTGAAATGGCTATCATTGCAATATATATCTATATATGATATTATTTAGGCGTTGCTTATGTTTTACTGCCGCGCTAGCCCAGCCCCCGCTCTGTCGTTAGTTAAGTAACCTAACGGGAAATGACGGGGCCCCGTGGCGAATGTGAATGGCATAAGCGTACGTCATATTTTGGTTGTTTTCTGCAATGGTAGGATTAAATGATGGGACGCATTAAAAGAACTAATGCAAGAAAAATATGCATTAAAAGAACTAATGCAAGAAAATAAACCAAGTAAAAGTCATTGGAACATTTTGAAAACCACTCGGTTCTTTTCAAAACCAACTTTTAAATGCGGAGCTTGAGCCACTCCTTTTAGAAAGCTATCTCGTTCCATCGATTATATCAAGTTCACTACGTTCACGGTTTCGCCAAAACCATCTGTAGCCCTCCGTCGTTTCATATGAATATTCAACAGTATTCAAGCTGTGTTTGTTGGCCTTAGTCAAGGCACAGTGTTTGGTAGCTGGTGGGTATTCATATGTTGCATAGATAGAATGCGTTGGTTTGGGACAGTCGTATTACTTTGTTGGCCATAGTCAAGGGTATATACGGGTGGGTTCAAATCAACCTGGACAACGACGGGTAGAACTTGACTTGTGACTTATGATTTGTTGGCCTTAGTCAAGGTCATAAGAGCATGGGGCAAAAATCCACATCGGGAGTTTCAAAAGTAATGAAACTTGCTAGTGTTGCATACCATTTGGAGTGTGATGATTCTGGTAGGATTCCTTCAGTTTTGTCACGCAATGATATTTGGATCCCGATCCTACTGTGAGTATATGCTACTCCTCGGGAACTTTCTCACTTAACGATCAATGCTATAAACCAAGTAGGTGTCTAGAAAGGTGTTAGAGGAGCTACGCCCACAGGGAAAAGAGGTTACTTAATTAAGGAACTTAGCGAAAGCGTTGGAAAACCTCCCTCGAAGTACCGACACTAGCCTGGCTGAACAGTTAAGCAAGTATTGTACGGTGAGATTGATCCTGACTAATTCTTCCTTTTTGGTTTGAGGAAGGATTCGAGAGACAGTGGGAGCCATCCTGTTTAGACAAATTAAAAACCACTCTAAACTTGCAAGAGCATCATGCTGAGTGTTTTCTTCTCTCTCTCTTAATTGCAGCGACCCAGTGACCACACCTAGGTTACATCTAGATAATAAAATGACTGAACCTGACTGTTATGACTGGCAAAGGTCTGTCCAGATGTCCATTGCCCATGACAAGCTGGGACACCTCTTAACTAATCAAACCCCTGCCGTCTCAGGACCAGTTTCCCCTGTCACGGACATCGACATCCGTATGACATCGGAAAAAGACTGTGCGAAAGCCAAGTGCCTCGTGTTAGCCTCAGTTGATGGTGCAAGCCAGAGGCAACACGAGAAGATGGACTCAGTTTCTATCTTCCTCCATAACAAAGTTTTATATGGAGAGCAATCTCGTATTGCAAGATATGAGACCTCGAACGAATTGCTTCAAGCGAGGTTGGCTGTCGGGTCATCTGTAGGGGGCAACGTCCTGCAGAGACCAGCTCTTATGAGCTCACAGACCTGAAGACCACGTTGAAGAACAAGTCAAGTACTGACTTGATTCTACAGTCCCTGCCCTCTGCTTATACCCTGAAGGAAACCAAGGAAGAAGAAGGAAAAGGAAGGGCAAAAGTTTCGGGACTGGATACAGTTAAAGAGGGATGTTCCTAGTGTAACGGGAATGAACATTGGCAGAAGGATTGCAAGGCTTGCAAAGCCAGTAGCCAGAATTCGAAGCATGTTGTGGCTTCGGCTTCGGGTGTATTTGTAATAGAGAACTGTATGTCAGTTAACCCTACTTCCTGGGTATTGGATACCGGATCAGGATCTCATATCTGTAATTCGTTACAGGCTCTGAGAAACCGTAGGGTTATCAAGAAAGGTGATATGACTCTCAGGGTTGCTAACGGAATGAGCATGTATGCTGAATCCGTAGGGGAATATCATCTAGGACTGACAACTGGGCAGATATTGATTCTGCGTGACTGTTTTTATGTACCAGGTGCGACTTGTAATATCATATCTGTATCCTTACTTTCTAAGGAAGGATGTAATTTTACTTTTGTAAGCGATGTAGTAAACATACACCTAAATCAAGTTTTGATTGGGTCAGGTACATTGAAGAACGGTATATACGTTTTGAATCAAGCTCAGGTCTTCAGTGTCCAGAACACACTTAAAAGAAAGTCTCCGGAATTAAATAAGGCTTTCTTATGGCATTGTAGACTGGGTCACATCAATGAGACACGGTTGACAAAGTTACATAAAGAAGGATACTTGGATCCGTTCGAGTACCAGTCTTATGCCACTTATGAATCTTGTCTCATGGGAAAGATGACAAAGACTCCGTTCACTGGACACGGAGATAGAGCGAGCGAGCTCTTGGGACTCATACACAGTGACGTGTGTGGTCCAATGTCTACACATGCGCGAAGTGGTTATTCATACTTCATTACTTTCACAGATGATTTCTCTAGGCATGGGCATGTCTTCTTAATGAAGCACAAATCCGAGGCCTTTGAGAAATTTCGAGAATACAAGAATGAAGTTGAAAAACAAACAGGCAAAAGTATCAAGATACTGAGATCTGATCGAGATGGTGAATACTTAGTGCCGAGTTTCTGGGCTACTTAAAAGAGAATGGAATTCTCTCTCAGCTTACTCCTCCATACACACCACAACACAACGGTGTATCGGAAAGGAGGAATCGAACCCTATTAGATATGGTTCGTTCCATGATGAGTAAGGCTGAGTTACCGCGATCTTTCTGGGGTTATGCACTAGAAACAGCTGCATATCTCTTGAACTAAGTTCCTATTAAGACAGTGCCTACCACACCATATCATATGTGGAGTGGGAAGAAACCCTGTCTTAAACCCTTTAAGACATGGGGATGTCCAGCTTTTGTAAAAAAGAAGCATGCGGACAAGCTCGAGGCACGTTCAGTACAGTGCAAGTTTGTGGGATACCCAAAGAACTCCAAGGGGTATCTTTTCTATTACGCAGAGGAGCAAAAAGTCTTTGTTTCTCGTCATGCCCGCTTCTTGGAAACTGAGTTTTTAGAAAATCAGATAAGTGGGAGCGCAATAGAACTGGAAGAAATTCCAGAACCACAAGCTATTACTGAAACCTTAGTAGAACCAGAAGGTTCAGGGGAACCGGACATTCCTGCGCCACTCCGCAGAAGTAGTAGGCAGTCTCATCCGCCCGAGAGATACTTCGGTTTTCTCATAGACGGGGATAGAGAGGATTGCACAGTTGATTATGATGAGCCTACTAGCTTCCAGCAAGCCATTCAGAGCGGTGACTCAGTAAAATGGCTGGATGCAATGCGGACTGAGATGGAGTCCATGTACACCAACAAAGTTTGGACTTTGGACTTTGCTCCAGAAGGGGTAAAACCCGTAGGCAGCAAATGGATCTTCAGAAAGAAGATTGGTGTAGATGGGCAGGTTGAAACCTATAAAGCTAGGCTTGTTGCAAAGGGTTTTCATCGAAGACCTGGTTTGGACTATGACCAGACCTTTTCTCCGGTAGCCATGCTCAAATCCATTCGGATCCTTCTTGCCATTGCTGCCTTCCACGATTATGAAATCTGGCAGATGGACGTAAAGACGGCTTTTCTAAATGGAAATTTGGAAGAGTGCGTCTATATGGATCAGCCAGAGGGATTCATTCAGAGTGGGAGCAGCGGTAAAGTGTGCAAGTTGCTCAAGTCCATCTATGGACTCAAGCAGGCATCGCGGAGTTGGAACATCTGCTTTGATGATACTGTCAAAGAATTCGACTTTGTCAAAAACCCAGATGAACCATGCATTTACAGTAAGATTGTAGGGAGAAATGTCATATTCCTCGTCTTGTACGTCAATGACATTCTCCTAATAGGAAATGATATTCCTATGCTACAGTCAGTCAAAGGATTCTTATCGCAGAGGTTCTCCATGAAGGACCTGGGCGATGCCAACTACATTCTGGGGATCCAGATCTATCGTGATTGATCTAAGAGGATGTTGGGACTTTCACAGTCAAGGTACATCGACACCATACTGAAACGATTCAGTATGGAAGATTCCAAGCGCGGTAATCTACCGGCTTGTCACGGAATCACCCTCTCCAAAGAGATGTCTCCCAAGACTGATTTGGAAAGGGCTCGCATGTCATCAATACCCTACGCATCTGCGGTAGGCTCTATTATGTATGCGATGTTGTGTACCAGACCAGATGTAGCATACGCATTGTGCGTTGTAAGCCGGTATCAGTCGAACCCAGGGGAGAAACACTGGGTAGCAGTAAAGAACATTCTCAAGTACCTAAGAAGGACTAAGGAGATGTTCTTGGTGTATGGCGGAAAAGACCTCCAAATTGAGGCCTTTGCTGACTCCAGCTTCCAGAGTGACAAGGCTGACTCCAAGTTCATGTCGGGTTATGTCTTTACTCTCAATGGAGGGGCGGTTTGCTGGAAGAGTTCCAAGCAGGAAACCGTTACTGACTCAACTATGGAAGCGGAGTACATAGCTGCTTGCGATGTCGCAAAGGAAGCTGTCTGGATGAAGAAGTTCCTCACGGAACTTGAGGTGGTTCCTACCAGTGTTGATCCAATACCGTTGTATTGTGACAACAACGGCGCTATAGGTTTAGCGAAGGAACCCAGGTCCCATCAAAAGTCCAGGCATATTTTGAGGCGGTACCACCTGATCAGGGAGATCGTTGATCGCCGAGAGATCAAGGTGAAGAGAGTAAATACGGAAGATAACACTGCTGATCCACTCACGAAGGCCTTACCCCAGACTCAGTTCGAGCGGCTGATCGAGATGATAGGTCTTCGATACGCCAGTACATGGCCTTAGTGCAAGTGGGAGATTGTTAGTGTATATGCCCTAGAGGCCATTACTGTATCATACTAGTATGTATATTACTTAATGGAAGCTTGGGATATTCACCTTATAATGACAATCATGCTCAAAATGGTAGTATGCTACTTGGTTTGTTTCTACTTTAATATGTGCATGTGTTTCTTTTTAGCATATCGCTTATACATATTAGTAGAGCCCTTAGGATCTTTGCTTGATTACCAGCATTGTGATGGCAGTCACACTAGTGGGGGCTGGGTAATCTATAAGCACATCCTTATGCAGGTCCCTAGTCGCAGGACTATCGAGACAGGGCATCGATACTCCGGAGTAGACTAGCATATGCGCTTCTCATCCCAGCTGGGAAGACGGTCTGTCCCACAGCCGTCAGTACGTCGTACTTGAGATAGTATGCGGGTGCTCGTTAGGTTACGGGTACACTGGACAGGACTCGTCGGGAACTGATTGGTTGGTATTATACCTATCGTCAGTTATCAGTTCCCAGGTGACATGAGTACAGCTTAGTCCGCTGACTTGACACTGTCACTTCGCCTCGAGTGTGTTCCCACTGTACTTTGATTACTACCCTACCACGGCTCAAAGGAGTCGTACAAACATGTAGTTTTTGGGTGCAGTCCCGAAGCACTTAGAGGCAGTGACGGTTAGACAGGATTCGTCTCTCCCGGTATTGGGGGTTGACATCGCGCTGTGTCTAGGAGAGCCATTACACGAGTAGTCCCTGGCCAGGGCAAGCAAGATATACTGGTAGGCTTCCAGTGTTATCTCAGGATGTTTTGGGCTTCACTCCGACACGACTTGTACCGCTATTAGGGGACTAACGTTTACCGCCCCCTACGCCCGCCATGCGATGTATCAGACGAATAGACCGGACTATATGCAGACTGTCACATTCAGGCTCAGCAGGAGTTCAGATGGGTTTCACCTCGTCAGTCTTCTTGTCGGCATCTACCTGGGGACCGTTACGCACAACTAGTGCCGCTTGCGGTCTGTGGTTAAACCCACTGCCAGCGTAGTGTCGAGTTTTTAGAGTCCCACACAGAAAGCTATTCGCCTTTAGGCAAAAGAGTAGAGGTCGCATGGTTTTGCGACAGGTCGCATGGTTTTGCGACAGGGTTCAGTCACATCCGTGCACTTGTGCACGTTTAGTGTCCGGACAGTTAACACTAGCGGGCTTTGGTTTAAGCCAGATCCTAGTGTACGTTTTGGGATTGGTTTTTTATCTCGTATGTATTCATGTTCTTCGGAACGCGGATGCGGGTGTGTATGCACAGTTGCAGAGAGACAGAGGCAGAGGATTCTCATTAGGGTTATTGACTGTTGACTTTTTGCTAAACCCTAATGAGAATATGAAACATAATTAGCAGTAATATTAATTAAGTATTATGGTGACATGGTTGTTGAGGGGTTGACTTTATTGACTTGTTGACTTTGTTGACCGGTTGACTAGGTTGGACTAGTTGACCATCATCATCACAATGGTTGTCATTTTCATGCAAAGACTTTTGCTTGCTTGTTGTGGTTTGCAAAATGAGTGCATGGAAATGATATTGCCTTTGACATGATATGAACCATCACATAATACTTGATTAACATTATGGCTTATGATACTTTTGGATTATGAGAGGATGTATGACAAAAGAGAGGCTCATTCTTTCATTGTCCTTCTCTCTCTTGGTTTTGAGCTCTCTCATTCTCTTGCTCTCACCCTCTTCCTCTTGCTCTCTCTCTTGTCTATGGTTCACTTGTCTCATGTGTTGAGAAGCAAGAACCATAGAGAAAATCCCATCACACTCTCCTCTACTCACTTTAGTTCACAAGGTTTAGCAAACCAAGTGAACTAGTTTCTTCAAAGTTCGAAGAAGAAGCCAAAGGTAGAAGCATTCGGGTGGATCGATCTTCGGCGCAAGGAGACGACGGGGTGAAGCCGATCTGTACACCATCAAGAGATGAAGACGAAGGAGTTCAAGAAAGAAAGGTATAACCCCCTAACCGAATAGTTAACAACTCGTAGTTAGGTTGTTAAGTAGATAGTTTAACAAAGATCCATTTTGAGTCCATGTTACCGCCTCTAGAAAATTGTTTTTCATCAAATTCTGCAAGCCCGTAAGTACTGGGAGAGGTAGCATGGACTTACATCTTCGGGACCATGTTCCCACCAGTGGGTGTTGGTGCCTCAGCGCTGCAGGAAGAAGCTCCCAAGAAGTCAGTCTACGATCGACTTGCAACCACAACGGCCCCTCTCAACGGGCCGTCCAAATCCGGCGTCTCAGTCTTCAACAGGTTGAGCCAAAGCTCAAACGGGCCCATAAAAAGGCTCGTGATATCTGAAGGGGCTGCCCCAAACCAGATAGCCCTCCCAACTCCTCCTGCAGGTGAAGTCGTCAAAGGTGCTTCCCCTAGTTGAAAGTCGGTCTTTGAAAGATTGGATGTTCCTCTTCAAGCACTGCTTCAGTCATCAACAGGCTGACACCAACAACAGCCCCTCAACAAAGCTAAGGGCATGAAGAAGCCATTTCCGAAACTGAGGCGACCTTGTCTGCAAGACATGCTCGACGTCGCCACTGGCGCCGAGTGAGAAAAGCTGGGGATAACTCCCACTCTAGACTTACCCCACCAGCTTCAATGGTGTAAATTGACGCTGCTGTTCCAACCGGAATAGTTTTGATCTGCCCATAAGGGTATGCAAGAACTCTCCAAAGGAGGTGCTAAAGAAATCATCCCCGCCTACAAAAGCCACAGTGCAGGCAAAGACGGGGCAGCCCCATCAGCGGCTCTCCTCCTAAATTCATAGGGTCTGGCGGAAAGTCCAGAACTCTGTGATCAACAAAGATTACTCTCGTCGACCGAAGAAATCGAAGGTTCGGCAAGAGAAAGACCATCCCTCCGCCATACAGCGAGGGACTTCTCCTACACGGGTGCCTGTTACAACGGCTCCTTCAACTTCAACCTCCCACAAAAGGATGAGGCTGGAGAAAATCCCACTGCCGACGGCAAATTCCAAAGGTGATGGACACAAACGCCCCAAGTCTGGGACATGATCGTACATACGGTCTACATGGCTTCAGGGAAAAAAGAAACCCGTGCTTCTGTAGGTCACCGGCCGCAAACTCGGTCGCTGACAAAAGCTCAGGAGAAACAACAAAAGCTCCAGGAGATGCTGACCAAAATGACAGCACTCACCGGGCAGAAAGAAAGTCCGGAACTAACAGCCGAACATCGCCAAGAGCAGGAGACTGATACAGAGTTCTTGTGAAGGGTGCTTGAAAGAAAAGACAAGGAAGCCGCAGATAAGGCTGCTAATATAAAACAGATGGCTCTCTTGTTCCAGGACAAGGTTGGAATGATGATCCAGCCAGAACCCCCAGCCGAAGATCCGCCGATAATTATTGAGGATGACAGAGGGGAAACATCAAACCCTCTTCCGGCTTTATCGACAGCCAAGAAGGAAACGATTTCCAAGGCTACTCTTGATGATTATATAGCTCAACAAATACGAGCTCATCAAGCTAGTGAGCCAAATCATTAGAACCGGGAGACCGTATCCAGGCTGGTATGACCAAATCAAGTACCTGCCGGGATATACGATCCCCAAGTTCCATGTGTACAAGGGGAAAGGCAACCTATATTAGCACGTCACGCCGTTCAGAGCTCTGTACGGTAACACTGGAGGCGACGACAAACTGTTGCTTCGCTAGTTCGTTGGTAGCCTATCAGAGACGGCCTTTGAATGGTACTCAGAGCTCCCAAATGACTCCGTAAAGACATTCATAGAGATGGAGCTACTGTTCACACAACGGTTCGCCAGCGCAAGCGAGCGTACCCCGATCACGGCTTTAATCAATGCCAGGGCAAGGCCGGAAGAAACCTGGATCCAATATGCAATCCGGTGGCGGAACCTGTGGTCAAAGTGCGAACAACATATCGAAGAATCCCCTGCCATGGGCATGTTCATCGGGACCTTAGATCTGCAAATGACTGTGTCCCAGTTCATGACGTTCTTCAAACCAACTACCTTCCAGGATCTGATAGATAAACTGGCCCAAATAGACCAGATGGGACACGGGCCTTCCTCCTCAAATAAGGACCCTCGAAACTCTAAGGGTAAAGGGAAAGCGGCATTCGTCGCCAACACTCAACAACAACCGAGTGACCCAAAACCGGCGGTTCACCAAAACAATGCACGTCCACGCCTATCTCTGGAAGAAAGCCAGGACACGCTTACTCGTTTCCCCGCGATAAGACAAGGAGACTATTTGAGTTGGCAATGCGTAACAAACTCATCACATTACCAGAACCACGGCGTCCACCCCAACCTGGTGACGTCAACAACCCCGTCTACTGCTCCTATCACAGATTGGTGAGCCACCCAATTGAGGATTGCTACGTCTTCAAGAACTGGGTCGAGGACCAGTATCAACAGAGGAAGTTCACGCTGTCTGAGAACTGGAGGGTGAACCCACCACAGAAGCGCGCTCCTAAAAATGTGGATGCGCTTAGGGAATCATGCTCGCTCGTGGAAGAAACTCTAAGGGAATTCGTTCTTTCAGCAAAATCCAAAAGAATGCTGAAGGATCTACAGGCATGTCCGACAGTCAGGAGGAAAAGCCCACTTGAACCAGAAATCATCGAAGGGATGCCAAAACCGCGTTCCGTACCAAAAGTTGTTGACAAAAGGCAAAATCCCCAAGTCAAGCCTTCAAAGTCTTCGAAGAAAAAGAAGAAGACCAAGAAGCCTGTGCAGCCTACCGAGTATGACGATAAGCGTACAAACCTATAAAAGTACATCGACGTGTTGGAGGAGTACAACCAGAAGGCGCGGACACCGGTCACCCTTGAAGAGTTTCCTCAAGCATATTCTGGAGAACGAAGATAGTGACAACGATGAGGAAAATGACTTATCAGAAGAAACCGAAGACTATGTAGCAAGTTGCCACATGGTCTCCCATTCGTCGTTAAATGGCGAAGAAGCTCCCTTAGCATCAGAAAACAGCGCAGATGAACTGGGGGCAGGATCGGCACTAAAATCCCCGGAACTGCCAAAAGACCCGATCGATACGCTGTTAAACGAAGCCTTTCGAAAAAGCAAAGCTGACCGAGCACGCGAAACAGCCATGTACGAAAAGGCTAAGCGTCAGCGTCAAGATGAAGAAGCTGGGACAAGGATGAGTCGTAAAGTACTCCAACCAAACCGAAGCACACCTGCCACAAATAAGAGCAGGATCAAGGCAGATAAGCGGTTTGCCAAAGCCTTGTTAATGGGAATGAAGCTGTCACCTCTCATAGGAAACACTCCCGGGGTCATATACCTCGACGGAGAGGATTCACATCCAAATTACTTCCTATATCATCGGAGGGTTACCCACCCCACCGAGGAATGCAATACCTTTAAGAAGTGGTGGCAAGGATATGTTGCCCATCAAAAACACTTCAAGAGGATGAAGCGCGAAGCTCGTCGACAGCAAAAGAGTGCGAAAGATACGCCTGGAAAAACAACTGGCAACTGTCATATAGTTGATACCAGTTCGGAAAGGGAAACCCCCCAAGTTCCTACCTTCGGGAGCGTTTCTAAGGACGAAATACCTCTCAGCCATCTCTTCAAAGACTCTACCTCCGAAAAAGAAGGGGATGAGAAGAACTGCGAGAATATTCAACTGTGGAGAAGCACGCTGCCTGAAAAGAACCTCAGACCTACAAATAAGGGTTCGAGCAAAAAAGACAAAGGGAAAGAAAAAATCCCTAAGGAAATTTCCCTTGACGGTGGAGTTGTCAAATAGCTCACAGCCAGGGACCCGCCTGGGAAAAACAAGGTGGATTACAACGTCCTGGCACATCTAAGGAAAATGCCCTCATAACTAAGCATATTAAATGCTCTCCTCTTGTCCAAAAAGGCACGAGAGTCTCTGATCAAGACATTACAAGAGCCCGATCGGTTCCAAGCTTTCCTCACAGAAGAGAAGATGAAGGACGAGCTGGCAGAGGTTCACACAGCTGACATTACATTCAGCGATGAAGATCTCCTCCTTGGGACGTGCGAGCATAATCGCCCATTATACGTTACCGGGTACTGCCACGACATCAAGATAGGGAAAATCCTTGTCGACAACGGATCCTCTGTCAACCTTCTCAACGTGAAAGTGCTGAAGGAGATTTGTAACAACGTTCAGCACTTAGCTCGAGATAAAATTACTATCTCCGGGTTCGACTCACAGTCGTCACGGACGCTTAGGTCCGTAATAATGACATTACACTTCGGGTTGCTCGTCACTGACATCAAATTTTACGTCATTGACGCCAAGACTTACTACAACGCTTTGCTCGACAGGCCCTGGTTGCATGAGTACAATATCATCCCTTCTACACAACATCAGTGTATGAAGTATTTCAAAGACGGCTCAGAATATACAGTCACGAGAGAGCTAAACCCGTTCTCCGTAAATGAGGTTCGGAAATATGAAGACGCAAAGTACTTCCTACCAGACTTCAAAGACACGGAAAGATGTCGTAAATCGGAGGATAAACAGAAATCCGTTGCCACCATCCCGATATTTGGGAGCGATACCAAGGAAGATGAAGAAATAGTCTACTCAGGGCAACCCCACGACAACAAACCCGGACCATCTACCCCCATTTTGGTCTTTGGCAGCGACTCTGAGGATGAGGCCAACGCAGTGTTCTCCATCCGCCCGCCAGTGCAAACCCTCGATGAAGTAGATTAGAGCCTGCAAATCACAATGGTTCCTCCTCGGCATTACAAGGAACTTGATGCGCTCGATACATACAGCGTACAGGAACTACTGACTTTCTACGTGCCTCCCAGGCGAAGAGGTGAAAAGGAGATCCTCTTTTACCAATCTACGGAGACCAGAGTAGAGAAAGAAGTCTGGCACGGTGCCGATTTTGCACTCGACAGGTTTCAACCGATCTGTCTGCCAAGATACTACATAGAGGGATTGAAAAGGCTGTTAAGATGCCATGGTGTACCCCTCAAACAAATTGTTCGGCAAGCCTAATTCTACAAAACGATTTGGGATATCCCTGGGACCCAGCAAAAAATGCCCAATGGGAAGATGGAGACAACCGGGCTCGGATTGAAAGTCTAGCACCAGCAAGGGGTCTAAGAGGCATCAATCATTCCAAATTCAAATTTTTACGGCGCTAGGCTAGACTAAACAAGATCGTTAGTTAGGTGATTAAGGTTTAGTTTTGATATCCAGTAAACTATAGTAAGTGATGGATGGTTATACCCTCGTAGATCGAGTCCTTCACTTCACATGCTCTATGTAGTAGTCCCGTGACTTCATTAGGCTCCTCTTGAGGCTTTGAACGAGCTTCCTCCGATGACCTTCGTGCCGAAGATGATCCACTCGAAGTCTCTCCAACTCAAGCTACCTATACACTAAACTCTTTAGCGTAGTAAACACACTACACTCGATCTCTAGCCAAGTGTAGGATGGTGAAGTAGGGGATGTTAAGGCTCACAAGTTTGTGTTCAAGCTTCATGGTCCACATCACATGTGAGGGTTGAAGCTTGAACTATAGCAATTGAGAAAAAATAAGAAGCTAGAGAGCAACCATGGGAGCAAAGCAAGAAAATGGCTAAGTATTTTTTTAGAATGAATGGCAACTCTTGACCCCCACTCATTCAAGTATGGAATTTTGCAATATAAAATTGCAATCATGCTTGAATAGTGGGTCAAGATAAATAAACAAATATAAATCCCATGCTTGCAACCATACTCTCATTTTCCACCTCATTTCTATTTTCACAAAATAGAAATTCATATGACATGCTTCATTATATATATATATATATATATATATATATATTTATAATGAAGAATAATTAGTGAGCTAATGATATTAGTTAAGATATAATTATATCACATATAATATATATCACATTATTAAATCAACACTTGATTTAATAATCCGGTTATATCACATATGACCGACTAATATCATTTATCTGTATATCACATTATCAAATCAACACTTGATTCAACAATCTGGTTATATCACATATAACCGAACCGATAACGGATAACTGCCAGATTACAATACGGTATCACATACACGTATTTAATCAGGCCTACACACATATCACATATGTGTCCTACTTCGTTTCGCATGAACTAGGGAACTTCTGTGTGGGACTCTAGAGACTCATCAATACGCCAGCAGTAAGTGATGATCATATCAGTCACCTACAAGCCGTCAGCGGTACTAGCTGGACGTAATAGCTACCCGGGTATTGAGCGATATGAAAATCAACAAGCAAGCTTGTCCATAGTCTCCATGAAGCCTATCGGTAACACTACCGTACAGTCCGGTCTCTTCGTCTGATATGTCGCATATCATGTCTAGGGGTGGTAAACGTCAGTCCCCGGTAACGTGATAAGTCATGCCGATGTCTGGCCTATAACGGTTCGAGAAACTACTGATAACACTTATCAGTAAATCTCGGCAGCAGCCCTGGCCAGGGACTTCCAGTTATAGTCAATCGAGCATAGTGCAACATCAACCCCAAATACCGGGAGAGACGAAACCCCTCCTATCGCTCATTGCCTCCATGCGACTCGGGACTGTACCCAAAATCCACCTGTTTGCACGTTTCCTTTGAGCGTGGTAGGGAGGAAATCAAATCACAGTAGGAGCCGCACAAGACTCTATGACGATCTCGGGTCTACAGGTTAACATGTACCAGTGTCACCAGAGGACTGCTATCTGACGATAGGTATACTACCGCATTAGAGTCCTCGGCGAGTTCGTTCGGTGTACCCATTCTCCAATGACCACCTGTGTACAATCTTTGATGTCACACACCAATGGTTGTGGGATCAACCATCGCCCTCTAAGGGACAAGAAACGTACACACTAGTCTACTCTGGAATATCGATGCCCTAGTCTCGATATTCCCTCAACTAGGAACTTATTAAAGGATGTACTTTTGGACCACCCTGGCCCCACTAGTATGATCTCATCATAGTCCTGGTAGTCAAATACATATCTTAAGGGCTTTATCAATATGTAAGAGATAGACAGTATAAATACCAGTCTACATGTTAAGATAAAGGTAACCTGATAGCATACTATCATGTCGAGCAAGAAAGTCCTCTATATATATGTCCAAGCATCCACTATATTATCAATAATGGCCTATAGGGCATACATATTACTAACACGGATACGTTCAATCCAGGAAATGGGAGCAGTTCCACAGTTGCCGCGTCATAAACAGCTCCATAAAAGAGGAAAATGCTCTTCCGAATGGACGTGACGTTGAAACAGAGCGAAATCCCGCTCTAAGAACGTTAAGTCTGTCGCTCGAAGAACAAATAGACAAGCTAATAGAGGAGGCTTGTCAAAAGAGTTGAGACAACCACAATTGCGAAATGGCTATCTATGAAAAAACCAGGATGCAGCGCCTCAATCAGCAACCTACGGAGAAAGAAGACTACAATGCCCATTATTCCCAGCTCGCTGTATGTCCTCGCAAAAAGGAAAAATCCCGAAATAGAAGCAAAAACAATACAAAGAGCGCAAACAACATTCGCAAACAATAAGGCAGATCTAAGAAGCCGCGCTATCAAGAAAAACCTGGTTGGAACCCGTCCTTTATAAAGAAGATGGGTCGAGAATACTCTTTTCCTCAAGACAAGATAAGGAAAATATTTAACCTTGTCATGAAGCACCAAATGATGACGTTCCCGGAGTCTCGGCACCCCGAACAAATAAACGAGATCCATCACCCAGATTATTGCTCCTATCACCGAGCAATCCTTGAAGACTGCTTCACCTTCAAATACTGGGTCGAAGACCAGTATCAACAAGGAAAGTTCGTTTTATCTGATAGCTGGAAGGTAACCCCACCGCAGAAGCATGAGCCAAAGAAGACCTATACCGCGAGGATATGACCAGCTCAACATCAAGGATGGAAGCGGACCCGTACCTGCCATGTGATAACACTCTCGAAGGAGGGAGGTCATGAGACTATAGATGACCCCTTCAAGTGCTTCACAAATGAAGACGAGGACGAGGTGATCTCAGAGTTTCCACCAGCACCAAAAGAGCTGGAAGACGGGATACACACTACGGCGGACAACCTAAGGAAAATTGACTTAGGGACGGAAAACGATCCGAGGCCAACATTCGTCAGTGAGCTGCCATCTAAAAAACAGGTAGCCACGTTAGAAGACGTGCTCATAGAGTATAAAGACTGCTTCGCATGGAACTATTCTGAAATACCGGGTCTAGATCCAAAGATAGCAGTACATAAACTGGCCATATCGCCGGACATAAAGCCAGTCAAATAGGCGCCAAGAAGAATGCGGCTCGAACTTGAGATGAGTATAAATGCTAAGGTCAAGAAACTAATCGACTCCGGCTTCATCCAAGAAGTTCAATATCCCGACTGGATTGCTAACATCATTCTGGGGATGGATAAAAATGGGACGGTACGCATCTGCGTGGACTTTCGGGACCTCAACAAAGCATGACCGAAGGATGACTTCTCGGTACCTGTTACCAAGCTGATGATCGATAACATGTCTACCCATGAGGTCTTCTTCTTCATGGATGGATCTTCAGGATACAACCAAATAAAAAAGCATCCTGAAGACCAAAAACGCACCGCCTTTCGGACTTCGCTGGGCATATTCCGCTACATGGTGATGCATTTCGGTTTAAAGAACGCTGGCGCTACCTACCAGAGGGCCATGACGAAGATCTTCTATGATCTCATCCATGAGATTGTTGAATACTACATCGACGACCTGGTGGTGAAGAGCAAGTCTTACGAGGAACATTGGGAACATCTAAACATAGTGTTTCAACGTCTTCGGAAGTACAATCTGAAGATGAATCCTTTGAAATGCGCGTTTGGAGTCTCCTCAAGAAAATTCCTAGGATTCATCATACGGCACCGGGGTATCGAAATCGATCCCTAAAAAATCAAGACGATTACGGAAATGCCCACGCCAAGGACCCTCAAACAGTTGCGATCTCTTCAAGGAAAGCTCGCATATATCCGGCGATTCATAGCCAACCTCTCCGGAAAATACCGTCCCTACAGTCATTTGATGAAGAAGGGAACCCCGTTCGTCTGGGATCAAAAGTGCTAAAATGCACTAGACAAAATCAAGCAATACCTGCAAAATCCGGCGGTATTGACCGCTCCGGTTAAGGGAAAACCCCTTATCCTATATACAACGGCCCTTGAGGGTTCTCTACACGCGCTATGGGCATAAGAGAATGATCAGGGAAAGGAGAGAGTTTTGTACTATTTGAGTCGAGTTCTCCTGGGGGCAGGAAACAACTACCCCCATCAAAAAGCATTGCCTGGCACTGATCTTCGCGATAACGAAGCTTAGACATTACGCCTTGGCTCATGAGGTCCATCTCATATCAAAGGTGGATCCTTTCAAATATCTGATGTTAAGGGCCATACTAACATGAAAGTTTGCCAAATGGGCCCTCCTCTTGATGGAGTTCTCGATAACGTATCACCCCCTTAAAGCAGTAAAAGGTTAAGCCATTGCTGACTTTCTTGCGAAGCATCCGATACCAGCTGACTCCCCCTTAAATTGTGAGTTGCCAGTTAAACATGCGTTCGACACAATCAAAAGAGAGAAAGAAGAAAATGATTCCCAATGGGAACTCTACTTCGATAGAGCATCTTCCATAAAGCAGCGAAAGCGGAATACCCCCATAATCAAAGCCGGGGTGTGCCTTATCTTCGTGACCCTGCAAGGAGAGATATTGTGTTACGCCCTTTCCTTAATAGAGCCGAGGACTAATAACGAAGCTGAATATGAAGCTTTGATAGCAGGTCTCGAGATCGCTGTCGATATAGAAATCAAAGACCTCATATATGGAGACTCCCAGCTGATCGTTAGCCAAGTAAATGGCGACTATCAGACGTGCAAGCTAGAGCTGATAAAGTACGGCGAAAGAGTGCAGCAGCTGCTGACACAAATCCCATCCTACATCTTGGAGAGTATACCATGTGCGGAAAACAGCAAGGCAGATGCGATGGCCAAATTGGCTAAGGAATTAGCCGACGAAGACCTCGATGACGTAAAGATCATCGTGCAAAGCCGCAAGATCCTCGCGCCAACAGAAATATCTTTAGGAGACTTAACTGAGCCATCTAAATAAAAATAAACGACCGAACAAGTAACCCTTCAAATAAGGGACAAAGGAAAGGTCAACGATTGAAGGGAAGTCTTCATAGACTACTTCAAATCCCAACGAATGCCCAAAAACGCGTCGTCTCAACATCGGCTCATGAAACGAGTTTTGTATTTCGCCTTCGTCAATGATACTCTATATAAGAGATCGTTCGACTATCTATGGCTAAGATGCCTGGGGCCGGAGGAATCAAAGAAAGTCGTCCAAGAAACTCACGACGGCTTCTGTGGTTCTCACCAAGTTGGGCCAAAGATGAAGCTGAAGATCAAAAGAATGGGTTACTATTGGCCCATAATAATTCAGGACTATCTCGAATATGCGAAGCAGTGTCACTCATGCCAAATTCATGGGGATTTCATCCACCAGCATCCAAATCCGCTACACCCAACGATAACTAGTTGGCCGTTCGAAATGTGGGGAACCGATATAATCGGCCCCATTGAACCAGTATCATCCAAAGGACATCAGTTCATACTGGCAACGACCGATTACTTTTCTAAGTGGGCAGAAGCAGTACCACTAAGGAAGGTGAAGACGGAGAATATCCTCCATTTCTTCAGAACCCATGTCATCTACCGGTTCGGCACTCTGCGACGAATTATTTCGGATAATGGGCCGGCCTACAGGAGCCATAAAATCAACCGCTTCGCATAACAGCATAAAATAGATTGGAGATACTCTTCGGTCTATAATTCTCGTGCCAAGGGTCTAGCTGAAACTTTCAACAAGAGCTTGATGAAGATTATAAAGAAAACGGTGTCCAGAAACAAAAAAAGACTGGCACGAAAGGCTGCATGAAGCTCTATGGGCATACCGAACAACGTTCAAAACGGCTATGAATACAACACCATACGAGTTGGTATTCGGCACGGAAGCAGTGCTTCCCCATGAAATAGAGATCCTTTCTCTATGAGTAGCGGTTCGATACGAGTTGACAGATGAAGAAAATGCTCATCTTCAGCTTGAGGAGCTCGATGCCCTTGAAGAAACTCGCTTTAAAGCACAGCAAAACCTGGAGGCTTATAAGGTAAGAATGACACGGTCATACGAAAGACTGACCAGGCCGAGAACATTCCGCTAAGGTGAACTCGTGCTAGTCGTCAAAAGACCAATGATCCCCAATTGTGCAAAATGGGGGAAATTCGAGCCAAACTATGAAGGCCCGTAGATCATAGACAAAGTCTATCAAGATGGAGTCTATCTGCTCATGGATATGCATGGCGAAAGACCCTTCCGGCCAATAAACGGCCGATTCCTCAAAAAACATTACGCCTAACAAGTCACGACTTGGGTCAATGATAGATGACGACGCTTGTGTCCGCTCGCTATCTTCCTGAGTCAAAAACTCTGAGAGTAGTATGCGAAGAAACCCTGTCGCCTCAAACATAGCGATGATGGACCGAGATGTCCTTAAACTAGAAATTTGACTCAGACATGGCAGTACGGACCGAGAAGTCCTTAAACTAACAACGGACCGAGATGTCCTTAAACTAAAACTTCGCCTTAAAAATAGCGACAACGGACCGAGAATTCCCTAAACTAACAACGGACCGAGATGTCCTTAAACTAAAACTTCGCCTCAAAAACGGCGACAACGGACCAAGAAGTCCCTAAACTAACAACGGACCGAGATACCCTTAAACTAAAACTTCGCCTCAAAAACGGCGACAACGGACCGAGAAGTCCCTAAACTAACAACGGACCGAGATGTCCTTAAACTAAAACTTCGCCTCAAAAACGGCGACAACAGATCGAGAAGTCCCTAAACTAACAACGGACCGAGATATACTTAAACTAAAACCTCGCCTCAAAAACGGCGACAATGGACAGAAAAGTTCCTAAACTAACAAAGGACCGAAATATCCATAAACTAGAACTTCGCCTCAAATATGGCGACATCGGATCAAAAAGTCCCTAAACTATGATTTCGCCTCAAACAGGGCGATATAAGACCGAAGTGTCCTTAAACATGCGCATCGCCCTAAAATAAGGCGATACACTCCCTTAAGATGTAGATTACAATCGAAGTCTCAATGGCGAGGGTTACAACTCAAGTGCCACTAGCAACACAGCTACTCCAGCGATGAAGCCATCCCCAAGTCCCACCGGCAAACAGATGGGTCACCTGCGGTGAAACTACTTTCGAGAGTTCCATCGTTCAAAACAAAACAGGTATGTCCACAAGCGAATTAGGCACGGATGAAACTCGAAAGGGCGTCATAAGTAAAAACAGCAGGGCTACCGGTGAGCTTGTGAAAAGCCGGAAGGGCGCGATCTCGTTAAAAAAACGGTATGTCTACAAGCAAAATAGGCACGAATGAAAACCCAAAAGGGCGTCGTGAGTACAAACAGCAGGACTGCCGGCGAGTTTTTGAAGACCCGGAAAGGGCGCAAACTCGTAAAATAAAAAATTCATATGCACTCGCAAAGTCTTTTCGACCTTGTGAGGAGAAAATACCTGCGTGAGATCCTTACGACTCACAAAGGAAGAACGCACTTAGGAGTCCTCACGATTCCTAAGGAGAAATTACACTTACGGGATCTTCACGACTCGTAAGGAGAATTCCCCTTATGAGACCTTCACGGCTCATAAGATTCAAAAGCCTTAAGTTACAGGGATCCGAACATGTTCTTAAGCCGTTATATCCCCCATGTTGCCCTACAGGCGGTCCAATATTGACCCTTGTATACAATTCACGGGCACGAATAAACATTTCCCCACCAAGTTCCTCCAATGGCGAGAAATATCCTCATGTGGTGAACGACACTTGTAAGTCCTCTCGACTTATAAGGAGAAAATACTCTTATAAGTTCTTTACGACTTATAAGAGAACGCACACTTAGGAATCTCCACGATTCCTAAGGAGAAAATACACCTACGAGATTCTCACAACTCGTAGGGAGAAATAACCTTATGAGACCCTTACGGCTCATAAAGTCAAAAAGTCTTAGTCGACAGGATCCTAACCCCATTTACTAAGCTATATTTGTTCAAATCGACAAAGGCAAATGATGATTCACTCCTAGCAATATTCCAGTCGTAGCGATACTGATGCCTAAACAGGTGTCAAACTCCAAGTCCTTTCAAGGCAAATGATGATTCGCTCCTGAAAATATTCCAGTCGTAACGATGCCGATGCCAAGGTTGGTATCAGATTCCAAGCTCGCAATAAAAACAACAGCGAGTAGCAAAAAAATGCATATGAAATAGCCGAAATGATGGGGCAACACGCAATAAAAATCAGCAAGCAAAAAATATACATATAAAAACAGCCTAATTGTTTGGGCAACTCGCAATAAAAAGCCGCGAGTAAAAAATATATAAAATAGCCGAAATGATTGGACACCGCGGATAAAAAGCTGAAATGATTGGGCAATCGCGACTTTCGCGATATGAAAAGCTGAAAAGATAGTGCATCGCGGAAACAAAAAAATATATATATAATTTCCTCTGCCCGACCAGTAGATCCATATTGGCTCTTGTATACGATCCATGGGCACAGATGAAAGAAAGAGAACCGTATTTTCTTTCCAGGCTCCGTCAAAAGAAGAGCCAGATCTCGACGGTTCATATACAGCTTAGAGATCAACTCGACGTTCCTTCTCGGTGCAAACGCAACGTCAACAAATAAAAGTGGAGTGATGGCAAAAAATCCTAGCTCTAGCTCGACGTGCTCCTCTTTTCAGCAGGAGGCGGACGCAACAATCAAATAAATGTGAAGTGACGGTAAAATCCTAGCTTCATATCTTAATGGAAACATCTAAAGCCTAGAGATCACCCCGACGTTCTCCTCATACCGGCAGGGTGTAGATACGACGTCAACAAAGACCCAAGGGTCAAATAGAAATGAAGTCACGGCAAAATCCTAGCTCCAAGTATTGACGGCTCATATACAGCCTAGAGACTATCCCGACATTCCTTCTCACTCCAGCAGGGTGCAGACACGACATCAACAAAGACCCAAGGGTCGAAACAAAAATGGAGCAATGGCATATTCCGAGCTTCGGACTTCAACTGCGATACATACAGCATAGGGGTCCTACAAATGTTTACCCTATTTTAGTAAAGAAACGGCACGGCATCGTCAAAACAAAAATGAAGCGACGGCATATTCCTAGCTTCGGGTCTTGACGGCAACTCATATAAAGCCTAAAAGACTATCGGAGATCATCCCACACCAGTGCGGAGTGGCTATGACTCATCGGGGATCCAAACTGAGCCTAACCTCAAGTAAAAAACGTCATGGCAAATTCCTAACGTTGCTCTTCCGATGGTAATATAGCCTAAGGAGATTACTTGAAGACGTCTTGTCTAGCCCCCGAAGAGATCAGAGACACGACAGTCGTGGGGCTACTCGAATAACAGCTTAAGGACTGCATATCGAGGAATACATTAGCCAACGCGACGGTACCACGGACTAAAACCCTAGCACCACAAACCTAACGGACCTCTATCGTAAAGAATGGGGGTTATCTATATACAACGTTAGGATAAGTTTGCCTGTAAACCCAAGGGAGGCAAACCAAATAAACTCCGAAAAGAGTACATAAACTAGAAACTCCGAAACGAGTGAATAAACTACAGACTCCGAAACGAGTGTATAAACTAGAGACTCCGAAACGAGCGAATAAACTACAGACTCCGAAGTGAGTACATAAACTAGAAACTCCGAAACGAGTGAATAAAGTAGAGACTCTGAAACGAGTAAATAAACTAGAAACTCCAAAATGAGTACATAAACTACTTCGCGCCAGATTAAAATATAAAGAAACGGAAAGGTGCAGCTCATGGACCTCAGGGTTTAGAACTATATCCTTTAAGAGTTGATATTTGAGTTAATGATAGATGACGGCGCTTGTGTCAGCTCGCTATCTCCTCAGATCAAGATTCTAAAAGTTATGTACGATACACCAGCCCAAAACTGGTTGTATGCTATGTATTACTCTGCACTACTTCACTCACATGTATACCTCCGTGAGTAAAGTAGTGGGGGCATTTGTTTACACCGGTTTAAATTTCGTTTACATATATGTGTGAAAGCAGGCTCATTCATATATGCGTGTGGAGGATTAGTGCATGACAAGAGCACATCTGTGGCGTTTGCGCTTAGCAAAAATTCCTAAGGGTAAAGTGCACGTGTGCACATGTATGTTGCATGCATATTTCAACAATACGATCAGAGGAAGAAAAAGTGTTAGAAATGAAGCACTCGGTGGTCAACGATAAAGTGAAAGCATTTAAATAAACATTTTATGCTACAGGAAATAGATTACCAAATACGGGATCAAAGGTATATGGGTTTACAAAACTATGAATAAAGTTTTCTAAAACCCTCTCATCCTTCTCCACTATGTCGAAGCGGAGATCTTCGCGAAGAGTTGCTCCCCATCGGTTAGCGTCATGCCCATCGGCGAAGGCAGACATGATAGCCCGCTGAGCCCGTATATGGCTCAGCAGCTGAACAGAATGATCCCTCAGAGGCTTGGTAATCAAAAGTGCCTCATGAAAGCACTCGATCTTGTCATCCGCTGCGTCGAGTATCGCCGGAGTCATCTCCGCAGGATGAGGGGGATGTCAGCAAGCACGGACAGGAAGATCATCCAGAGCCAAATGGAGCCGATAGGGAGAGGAGATTCTCTACGAGTCAAGAGCTCATGCAGCACTGTATCACATTGGTCATCCATGAGAGCGGGATTCACCAAGCGTACAACAAAGCGAGGAACAATTTCCTCAATAGGCACCTCCCATAGCTGCCGATTAGCATGCGGAAAATTGCAAGCCATGACTCTTCTCTGTTAAAATGATTCTCTGAACGTGAGAGAGAAGAAGAGTATTGCTTAGATTATAAAGGGAGGTATTTTAGTCTCGGCACAGAAAATGCTATGCATGGTGAAACTATTTCCAAACTCTAACAAAAGAAGGCATTGGAAAAGAAAGTTTGACTCGGGAAAAGCAGAGAAAGAAGGTGAAAAGATACCTTCATTAATGAGGCAGTGCCTCACGTGCTCTCCATGAGGGCGCCGGCGCCAGAGCCACTCTTAGAGGATGAAATCCTATGATGGCGCCTCACGCTCTCCTCACGCAGGCGCCAATATGCAAAGCACAGAAGAATTCATTACATAAGAGTTAAACTCTTAGATGGCGCCGCACGTACTCCTCACGCGGGCGCCAATATGCAAAGCGCAGAAGAGTTTATTACATAAAAAATAAACTCTTAGATGACGCCGCACGTGCTCCTCACACGGGCGCCAATATGCAAAGCACCGAAGAGTTCATTACATAAAAGTTAAACTCTTAGATGTGCAAAGCATAGGAATACACATCTTTAGAATTAAAGTATTAAATGGCACCTACGTGTACAACACGTGAGCGCCGGCGCCTAAGTAGAATTAAATTCTACTCTCTGTTAAACAAAGCCGTCGGATCAAACATCCAACGGGGAGGATAAATTATCAAAATACAGAATTAAATTCTGTTGGGAGAAAACATTGCCCAGATCTTTCTTAAATAAGGAAGATACTCTCGATTTGATCAAAAGTCCAATGGTAGAATAAAATTCTATTTTTGGAATATATATATTCCCTCAATTTTTCTAAACAAGAAAGATTGCTCTCTGTAAAACAGAGAACCCTTGGATTAAAAATCCAATGGTTGTTAAAAAATCACCATCTTACAGAATAAACTCTGTATAGGGAAAATATTTCCCCAATCTCGTTAAAAACCAAAAATCACTTTATGTAAAAACAGAAGTTCTTGGATCAAAGATCCAATGGTGAGTAAAATTCCCCAGATTGATTTTGAGACCAATTAAATCAATTGGAATCTCTCAATGAGAGATTTTCTCAAAACTAATCAACAATTTGCCTTACCTATATAAAGGACCTAAGACTTCAAGTCTCAAGGGAGAGATAGAAGGACGCACAGAGAGGGAGAGACATACAGATATCACAAAAAGCTTAAAAAAAACAGAGAATTCAAATCTCGAGAAAGAAGAAGACTTTCCTCCTCCTAAAAAACCCTAGGTAAAGAAAAAAAGAAGATATCAAAAATATCTCTTTTACCTAACATATCTAAGGGTTTAACCCTTCTCAAAGAACTTAGTTCTTTCTCTGGATCTGAGATCCACAAGACAAGTTTCCTACAAGTTGAGAATTTAATTCTCATCGGGAAGATTTTGTTCTTGAGAATCAAAGATACGGGGAAGAATAAGGTTGGACATGAAGAACATGGAGTTCATAATACTCTAGGAACTTAGTTCATTTAAATCGAGAACTTAGTTCTTTAAAAACTCAACTTAAAATCCCTAAATATAGTGATTTTAGCGAGTGTTAATGGTCAAAGCACCATTGATAGAGGTTTAACCTCTCTGAAAATATTAACAGAGATTTAATCTCTAAAATTGATAAAAAGGAAAAAGACTAGCGCCTCACGTGCTTCCCATGCGGGCATCCCTTTTAACAGCTGTTAGGGTCAAAAATTACACCCCGGTTGACCAAGTCAAAGTCAAAATCAATCCTAAGTAAGCGGACCCAAGCCCAGATCAACTGGGCCCATGTCCAAGTCGAGCCCTGCGGCCGGCCCCCCATGCCAAAATTATGTAATAAACAATTTTGATGTAATTGTTATAAATGTAAGGAAAATGTACATAAAGCCAATTTTTTTTAAAGATCATGGGTTATGTGCAAAAGAAATGAGCACATGAGGCATGGGATGGGCAAAATGCCATTTTGTAAAGCCCAAGGGGTTATGTGTAAATTTGTAAGCCTGTATAAGGCAACATGATGTTGACAAAAAAAAGAAGAATTCATTCCCCATCAAATCTCTAGGGTTTGTGCCTCCATCCTCACTCTCTCATGTTCTTCCTCTTTCTTTTCATTTTCCAATCAAATCAAGAGCTTAGCTATTTTTTTTTAAAACTAAATAAGGTTTTACCATAAACCCACTGAAGGAGAGTTTAACTCTCACATCCGATCAAAAAAAAGGATAGATTTTCGCTACCTTCTTCTCCCTCCTCAAGATCCAATTTGAGAGAGGGCGAAGAAGGGAAACCCACCTCTCAAGACTTCATCAAGAGAAGAAAAAGGGTCTTTTTTTATCATCCAAGATCTAAATCTTGGAGTTTCAAGAGAACCCATTTTGGGTTTCTTCTCAAAAGAGAAAGGAGGAAATATTTTGGAGTTTAACTCCACAAATAAAATTCATTTGGAGTTTAACTCCATAATAAAAACTTTTTTAGGGAGTTTAACTCTAAGTAAAATTGTTTTTGGTGTTTAACTCCGAATAAAATTGTTTTGGGAGATTAACTCCAAATAAAATCTTTTGGAGTTTGACTCCATCAAAAAAAAGGGAGGGGTCTTTTGGAGCTCCTGCTCCCTCTCACGTGAGGGAGAGGGGAGCTCCCACTAAGTGGGAGCTTTCCTTCCTTCTCACGTGAGGGGGAGGCTCGTGAGGAAGAGGGAACTCCTACTAAGTGGGAGCTTTCTCCCCTCTCACGTAAGAAGGAGGCTCCCATTTAGTGGAGTTTAGCTCCACACCAAATAAAAATCCTTTTGGAGTTGAACTCCATTTAAAATTCTTTTGGAGTTTAACCCAATAATAAAATTTCTTTTGGAGTTTGACTCTACAATAAAAATCTTTTTGGGAGTTTAACTCCGTTAAAAATCTTTTGGAGTTTAACTCCATAATAAAAATTCTCTTGGAGTTGAACTCCACAATAAAAGTCTTTTTGGAGTTAACTCCACAACAAAAACTTTTGGGGAGTTTAACTCTACGAAAAATCTTTTGGAGTTTAACTCCATAGAAATACTTTTGGGAGTTTAACTCCATAAAAAAAATCTTTTGGAGTTTAACTCCATACAGATACTTTTGGGAGTTTAACCCCATAAAAAAATCTTTTGGAGTTTAACTCCATACAAATGTTTTGGAGTTTAACTCCATCAAAAAAATATACAAAAAAAAAAAGAAAAAACCGTTTTGGAGTCACATGTGACGGGGAGGCTCCCACCAAGTGGGAGCCCATGCTCCCTCTCACGTGGGGGGAGGTTGCTCCCACTAAGTGGGAGCTTTTTCCCCTCTCACATGAGGGGGAGGCTGGGAGCCGCTGCTCTCTCTCACATGAGGGAAAGGAAGCTCCCACTAAGTGGGAGCTCCCCACTCCCCTTCACGTGAGGGGGAGGCTCCCACTTGTGGGAGCCCCTCTTCCCTCTCACGTGAGTAGGAAGGGGGCTTCCCCTCCCTTTTTATTTTTTTATTTTTTTTTCTTTCTTTCTTTTTCGGAGTTTAACTCCATACAGGAACTTTTGGGAGTTTAACTCCAAATAAAATTGTTTTTTTGGAGTTTAACTCCAAATAAAATCTTTTGGAGTTTAATAAAATAAAAAATAATAATAAATAAAATAATTTATTTTATTTTTTTAAAGAAAAATGTTACTTTGAATTAAAAAAAATCATTTGTCATAAATAGAATTAAAAAAAAATTAACGCGTCCCTATTGTAAAAATAACAGAAACAAAAAAAATACACCAACATATCGTATTGATTTCACATGACCAGTTTGACCCGTCAATCGAAGGTTCTCTCGCTCCAAAAGTGAGAGGTAATTAACGGCAGTTTAGTCCGCGGCTGCCGGAGATTCAGATCTCCACAATCAATAAACCCCGGCCTACCCTAGGCAGAAGGAATCTGTAATATGCCTAACAAGCGACGCGTATTTCCCATCTAAATGGGGTGACAAAAAACAACCTACAGGTTCTGGCACGCCCGGTGGGACCTATCTTTTCTCCCATATTTCGGGTTAAACTTTCATGCGAACTCAATCAACATATATATCGATTTCCTGTACTGAAATCATGCTTCCTTATGCAGGTTAACACTTTCCAATCGCAACCTTCGGACGCAACAAAATGTATACAAGGACAACCTCATCTCTCAAGACAGCTCTCGTCTCCTACACGATGAAGATAGACGCCAGGACGGTCCTCCCGGCAAGTTTCGGACGACAGTGGGAAGAACCGCTGCTACAATTTGGATCCATTTTATTTGTCTTGGCTAACGCCATCCCTGCTCCTCAAGCCCCTGTTGCAGCTAAATCGGCCTCAAAAGGGAAAAGACCAAATGTCATGGTCGCGAAGGCACCCCAACCCAAACGCAAGTTGGTGTTCGAACGGCTCTCCTTGGCCCCAGCTGGGGGCAAAGCTGTCAAATGTCATAGGCAAGCTCAGGCGATGCCTTCGATGAGTGTGCAAGTGGATATCTTTTTAAGGCTCTCTACCAGCCGGCCTATGGCGGTTTCCCGAAGAACAGAAGCCTGCCAGGCGCACAAAACAGAGAAGCTGAGGCAGGAGCGGCTCAGATACAGAGCCAACAAAAGGGCCAGGGCTCCGGCCATGTTAAAATCTATGAAGTTCCAAAGCCCGGACTGCTCCGCGACCACAGTCATGTCAGCCGTGAAAATCCGCAATTCTTTTGAACCCTTAAAATAGATCCAGAAGAATGCGATATCTACCAAAATCAAGAGGACCGCAATTCGAACTGTGCTACAAAGGGTTGTGTCCAAGCCCCAGCACAAAAAGCGTGATACCCAGTCTTCAGAAGTCGACCAAGCACTTCATGCCGCGCAAAAGCTGCGGGGTGAAGCCAGAAATGTTGTACCGGTGCCACCCGAGAACTCGGCCAGGCAGACCGTTTTTAGTCGATTGTCCTTTCCCGAAGCGGAAGGGCCGCGACAATGGTCCATGAAATCAACTGCCAATGATGAAAAGATAGCCGAATGTGTTATCCACACTGTCTACATGGTGGGCACGTGCAGCAAAAGTAAGGACGGGGCCACCACATCTCAAAACCAATCTGGTGTGAATGTGGCTGCCACTTCTCAAGACCAGCTTTCTCTAGAAGGTAATGAAAACCCTTCTAGTAAGGCTGATACGCAAAGAGATCATTCGGTTCATGAGGAGTCGGGCTCGGAAAGCGAAGATGAGCTAATATTCCATCCGAAGACAGCAGAGCAACAACTTCTCCAAGAGCTCCAGAAGCAGCTCAGAAACAAAGACAATGAGATGACCAAGCTCTACTTAAAGATTGACAACTTGACAAACGTTATCTTACAGCTCACGGCCCAAGTTGCCTCTCAGCCTCCCAATCAAGTGCAGGGCTCTGCTCATGAACCGGGAAATGGTGTCCCGAGACAACCGACGCCTATTCCCTCAAATCCAAAGGTGGCCAAACCGCATGAAAGTCAGTCGCGTCCTATCTCGGGAAATTTCTTGACCACCGATGACAGTGACCCGCTAACGCAAGATTAAATCATGGATTTGGTCACCAAAAAAGTCAAAACATTGGTAGCCGAAGCCAAAAAGCAAAAAGATGTCAGCAGTAGCGGGAGACCATACCCTTCTTGGTACGATCTTATGGAGTTTTCCACTGGCTACGTCGTCCCCAAATTTGAAAGGATCGATGGGACGGGAAATGCGAACCGGCACATTTCCCAATTTAAAGTATCATGCACGAACACTGAGTGCAATGATGCATTCCTTCTCCGCCAGTTTGTCAATAGCTTGACCGATGTTAATTTTGATTAGTATGCAAGCATACCGGATGACTCGATCACGACGTCTCTCAAATAGAATCCATATTCAAGCAAAGGTTCACAAGTGTCAGCGATAAAATCACCATTGCCGACCTCGTAAGGACCGAGCCAAAGAACAATGAAAGCAACATTGATTTTATAGTCCGATGGCGCAATCTCTCTGTCAAATGTGAACCACTGTTGGAGCAAGACCTATGAGTTAGTCTTCTTCTAGAAAATCTCAAGGACTAGATGAAACTTTTCCTGTGCACCGCAGGTCTTAAAACAATCCAAAAGCTGACCAAGAAGGTCCAAATGTTGAAACGCTCAAAGCCCAAGTCCACTCAGGATCTTCAGTTCATAACAAGACCGAGACCTCGGAGAGACGACAACCGAAAAGGCGAAAGCTCCAACAGCACCGATTCTCTTATTAGGCAGAGAGCGGGCGGAGTGAAGGCTAACAAACCCCGAGAGCCAACTTTGGAGGAAAGGAGAAATAAAGTCTACTCTTTCAGAAGAGACAAGGTCCACAAAATATTCAAAGATGCTCTGAATAATGGCCTACGGCTACCAGAACCAAAGAGGCTGTGTGAAGTGAGCAGGACTGATCATCCCAATTTTTGCCCATACCACCGAGTGCTGGGATACACTATTGAAGATTGTTGCATCTTCAAGGATTGGGTCGAGAGACAATACAAAGCGCGAGAAATCTCATTGTCCCCTGGTGTGTTGACAAATGATCAAGCCGCGACCGCCAATTTTATACAAACAGAGACCGAGGTATTTCGGGAACTGGACGCTCTCAATTGTTCACCCTTTCCTGAAAAGGGCGAACCACAACGGCAATCCAATGGTCCAGCGAGGAACGTTGATAATGAGGGGGCAACAGACAGATGCGCGATCCATACAGTCTACATGGTCGGACCTGAAGAAACGAACCCTCCTACGATTCACAGCCATGGTGAGATATGATTGACGCCGCCCAATATTGACTCGGTTCAGATAATGATGAGGACCCTGCTCGAGCTGCTAAGCAAAAAGAGCCCATGGTTCTTAGGGAACCAAGCTCAGGTGATGAGGATAGTCCATTCGTCGTCCCCAAAACTACAGAACAAGCGTTATTCCAATGGCTTCAAGAGCAATTTCAAGACCGTGATAGGGAGTTAGCCAAGATTCATTCCAAAGTCGACGATCTGGTGAATGTTGTGGAAAATCTCGCAACCCGATTCCTTCAGATGCAATCACAAGAAAATCAAAATTTGGTCCACGAACCAGGGATTGATGTCCCAAAGCAGCCGACAGCTATTCCCTTCGGTCTAAGAATGGAATACTTTCATGAAAGTCGACAGCGGCTAGCCCCCAGGAAAGTCCTGACGCATGATTGCGACCAGTTGACATGGGACAGAATTTAGGGAAAGTCATCAGCAGATCCCGAAACTCTCCAGGACTTACTTAAAAGAGTCTAGATGTTGGAACATGCAGGCCTCGAATCACTTCCAAACTACCAATATAATAACAAGTCTAGATGTCCTGAGAGCAACAACCGCAAAGGTGGACTTCCCAAGGACACTGAATCCTCAAATGCATCTACCGATCAAACTAGACGAGGGGCAGGCAGGCCTAATGCCGACCGGCCTCGAAAACCAGTGTTGGGAGGGGGAGGGGGATCGCCCCTGGAATAGAAGTTGAATAGGGTCTATTCTTTCAGAAGGGACATAGTCCGTAAAATATTCAAGGACGCCCTGAGAAACGGTCTGCAATTGCCTAAATCAAAAATACCATATGAAGCAAACATGACTGATGATCCCTTGTACTGCCTGTATCACAGGATGGTGAGTCATACCATTGAAGACTGCTTTGTTTTCAAGAATTGGGTTGAGAAACAATACAATGATGGAGTGGTCTTATTGGCCAAAGATGCGTTAGCAGAAAACCAAGCTACTATCGTCCATTCCGTTCGAACGAAGACCAAAACCCTTTGGGGGCAGACGACTAAATCGCTCGCTCCAGAAAATGACCCAGTCCACCGCAGTTTCTATGGGACACACATGAACGTCTCTCCAAAAGGACAAAGTGAGCGTTGAAGCGCCGTGAGATCAAAGTCCAAGGATTTATGAATAAGCGCACAATGATGACCTCTAAGTCGTTAAACTGGAAAATAAAAGAAAAATGATGTAAAGAAAAAGAAAAGAAAAAGAAAATAAAAGAACGGTATGTCCACAAGCTAAACGGGCACGGATGAAAACCCGAAAGGTCTCCGTGAGTAAAAGCAGCAGGACTACCGGCGAGTTTGTGAAAACCCGAAAGGGCGCAAACCCGTAAAAAAAAAAGAGACGAAATACACTCGCAAAGTCCTCTCGACCTTGTGAGGAGAAAATCCCCGCGTGAGATCCTTACGACTCACAAAGAAGCAACACACCTAGGAATCCCCATGATTCCTAGGGAGAAAATACACCTGCGAGATCCTTTCGAATCGTGGGAAGAAAATGCTTTTATGAGACCCTTACGGCTCATAAAAATTGAAAAGCCTTAGGTGATAGGGATCTAAACCTGTCTTCTAAGCCATTACTCCCCAATGGGCAACGGTAAGTGATGAGTTGCTTCTGGCACTACGTTTCAGTGTTAGCGGTGTTGATGCCGACCCAAAACTCAAACTCTAAATTCCCAAACGGCAAATGATGAGTCGATCCTGGCACTACGCTTTAGTGTTAGCGGTGCTGATACCGATCCAAAACTTAAACTCCAAATTCCCAAATAGAGAATGATGAGTCGCTCCTGGCACCACGCTTCAGTGTTAGCGGTGTAGACGCCGACCCAAAACTCAAACTCCAAATTCCCAAACGGCGAATGATGAGTCGCATCTGGTACCATATTCCAGTGCAGCAATGCAGACGCCAACCAAAATCCAAATCTCCCAAATTCTCCGAGCCCTACGGCCAGTCCTCAACTGGACTACCGTATACAATCCATAGGCATAAACAACCTAAATCACACCAATATCCCACGGCAATCACCAGCCCCACGGTTTGTCTCGGCCATCGGAATTATGTTACATTTGGGAAGACCCACTCATGTGTCCTCACGATACATGAGGAGAACAGAGCTTACGAAATCCTCTCGACTCGTAAGAAAATACCTTTATGAGATCCTTACGACTCATAAGGGAAAAACACAATTGGGGGTCCCCACGACTCCTAAAGAGAAAATACACCTATGAGATCCTCTCGACTCGTAAGGAGAAAATGCTTTTATGAGACCCTTACGGCTCATAAAAATTGAAAAGTGTTAGGTGACAGGGGCCTAAACCTGTCTCCTAAGCCATCATTCCCTAACGGGCATGGCAAATGATGATTCGCTCCTGGTACCACAATCCAGTGTAGCGATACTGATGCCAAACCAAAACCAAAATCCCAAGTCCTCCCAGGGCAAATGATGAGTTATTCCTAGCATTATTCCAGTGCAGCAATACTGATGCTAAACAAATTCCAAATTCCCCTCAAATTCAAAAGTCCCGCCGAACAAAGCAAAAATCAAACAAATTAAACCAACCAATTCCAACATCGACCTCTACGTCAAATAAAGAGACACTCCGTGCCAGGGAAATGTCAAGCAGACACTCCGTGCCGGGGACACGTCAAACAGCCGACACTCCGTAATGAGGAAACGTCAAGCAGACACTCCGTCTCTGAGACACGTCAACCAGCGACACTCTGTACCGGGGAAACAACAAAGAGACACTCCGTGGCGGGAAAACATCAAACAGACACTCCGTCTCGGGGACACGTCAACCAGTGACACTCCGTACCGGGGAAACGTCAAACAACAGACACTTCGTGCCAGGGAAACGTCAAATAGACACTCCATCTCGGGGACACGTCAACCAGTGACACTCCGTGCCAGGGAAACGTCAAACAGCAGACACTCCGTACCAGGAATCGTCAAGAAGACACTCCGTGCCATGGACACGTCAAATAGCAGGCACTCCATGCCAGGGAAACGTCAAACAGACACTCCGTCTCGGGGACAAGTCAACCAACGACCCTTCGTGCTGGGGAAAAGTCAACCAACGACACTCCGTGCTGGGGACACGTCAACCAACGACACTCCGTGCCGGGGAAACGTCCATCAGCGACACTCCGTGCCGGGGAAACGTCGACAGGCGACACTCCGTGCCGAATAAACGTCGACATGCGACAGTCCGTGCCGAGGAAACGTCAAAGTGACATTCCGCCTCGGGGACACGTCAACCAGTGACACTCCGTGCCGGGCAAAGGTCCACCAGTGACACTCCGTGTCGAGGAAATGTCAAACATACAGTGCCTGGGACAAGTCAACCAGCGACACTCCGTCTCGGGGACACGTCAACCAGCGACACTTCGTGCCGGGGAAACATCCACCAACGACACTCCGTGCCGGGAAAACGTCAAACAGACACTCTGTGCCGGGGATAAGTCAACCAACGACCCTCCATGCTGGGGAAACGTCGACCAGCGACACTCCATGCCGGGGAAACGTCGACCAGTGACACTCCGTGCCGGGGAAACGTCAAAGTGACACTCCATGTCGGGGACAAGTCAACCAGCGACACTCCGTCTCGGGGACACGTCAACCAGCGACACTCCATCTCGGGGACACGTCAACCAGCGACACTCCGTCTCGGAGATAAGTCAAACATCGACCGTCCATGTCTTAAAAAGGGCAGTGCCAGCCTCCCGAAAGCGGGAACCAAATCAAGTCACACTACGCAAAAGAAGATCCATCAATTTTATGCACACTACACACATACGCAGTGTGCATTTATTGATGGGGAGCACTTTGTTGGGGTCAAAAATTACACCCCGGTGACCAAGTCAAAGTCAAAGTCAACCCTAAATAAGCGGACCTAAGCTCAGATTAAGTGTGCCCATGCCAAAGTCGAGCCCTGCGGCCGGCCCCCTATGCCAAAATTATGTAATAAAATTTTTTGATGTAATTGTTATAAATGTAAGGAAAATGGACATATAGCCAATTTTTTTAAAGCCCATGGGTTATGTGCAAAAGAAATGAGCACATGAGGCATGGGATGGACAAAATGCCATTTTCTAAAGCCCAAGGGGTTATGTGTAAATTTATAAGCCTATAGAATTCATCCCCCATCAAATCTCTAGGGTTTGTGCCTACATCCTCACTCTCTCAAGTTCTTCCTCTTCCTTTTTATTTTCCAATTAAATCAAGAGCTTAGCTCTCTTTTTTTTAAAAACTAAATAAAGTTTTACCATAAACCTACTGAAGTAGAGTTTAACTCTCACATCCGATCGAAAAAAAGGATAGATTTTCGCTACCTTCTTCTCCCTCCACAAGATCCAATTTGAAAGATGGAGAAGAAAGGAAACCCACCTCCCAAGACTTCATCAAGAGAATAAAAATGGTCTTTTTTTATCATCCAAGATCTAAATCTTGGAGTTTCAAGAGAACCCAATTTGGGTTTCTTCTTAAAAGAGAAAGGAGGAAATCTTTTAAAGTTTAACTCCATAATAAAAACCTTTTTGGGAAGTTTAGCTCCAAGTAAAATTGTTTTGGGAGTTTAAGTCTGAATAAAATCTTTTGGAGTTTAACTCCATCAAAAAAAAAGAAAAAAAGAAAAAAAAAGGATCTTTTGGAGCTCCTGCTCCCTCTCACGTGAGAGAGAGGGGAGCTCCCACTAAGTGGGAGCTTTCCCTCCTTCTCACGTGAAGGGGAGGCTCCCACTTGGGAGCCCCTGCTCCCTCTCACGTGAGGAAGAGGGAACTCCCACTAAGTGTGAGCTTTCTCCCCTCTTACATGATGGGGAAGCTCCCATTTAGTAGAGTTTAACTCCATACCAAATAAAAATCTTTTTGGAGTTGAGCTCCATTTAAAATTCTTTTGAAGTTTAGCTCCATAATAAAATTTCTTTTGGAGTTTGACTCTACAATAAAAATCTTTTTGAGAGTTTAACTCCGTTTAAAATCTTTTGGAGTTTAATTCCACAATAAAAGTCCTTTTGGAGTTCAACTCCACAAAAAAAACTTTTGGGGAGTTTAACTCCACGAAAAATCTTTTGGAGTTTAACTCCATACAAATAATTTTGGGAGTTTAACTCCATAAAAAAAAACTTTTGAAGTTTGACTCCATACAAATACTTTTGGGAGTTTAACTCCATAAAAAAATCATTTAAAGTTTAACTCCATACAAATGTTTTGGAGTTTAACTCCATCAAAAAAATTATAAAAAGAAAAAGAAAAAACCCTTTTGGAGCCCCACGTGAAGGGAAGGCTCCCACTAAGTGGGAGCCCCTGCTTCCTCTCACGTGAGGGGGGAAAAAGCTCCCAGTAGGAGCTTTTTTCCTCCCGTGGGAGCTTTTTTCCCCCTCACGGGAGGGGAGGCTCCCACTTAGTGGGAGCCCCTCTTCCCTCTCACGTGAGTGGGAAGGGGGCTTCCCCTCCTTTTTTATTTTATTATTTTTTTTGTTTTCTTTCTTTTTTATTGTTTTTTTTAGTTTAACTCCATACATGAACTTTTGGGTGTTTAACTCCATACATAAATTTTTGGGAGTTTAACTCCAAATAAAATTGTTTTTTTGGAGTTTAACTCCAAATAAAATCTTTTGGAGTTTAATAAAATAAATAAAATAATTTATTTATTTTTTTAAAAGAAAAATATTTCTTTGAATAAAAAAATCATTTGTCATAAATAGAATTAAAAAAAATTAACACGTCCCTATTGTAAAAATAACAGAAACAAAAAAACACCAACATATCGTATTGATTTTGCATGACCAGTTTGATCCGTCAATCGGAGATTCTCTCGCTCCAAAAGTGAGAGGTAATTAACGGCAGTTTAGTCCGCTGCTGCCGAAGATTCGGATCCCCACAATCAATAAACCCCGGCCTACCCTAGGAAAGGGAAATCTGTAATACGCCTGACAAGGCATGCGTATTTCCCATCTAAACGGGGTGACAAAAAACACCCTATAACAGCGCCTCATGTGAAAGACACGCGGGCGCCTAAAACAGAATGCCAGTGCCGCACGTGCTCATCACGTCGGCGCTGAACAAAAGCGCATAGCACTCCGCAAACAGCCAAAAGGGCTGAGTGCTCAGCACTCATTGGGCGACGCCCATGACTGAATGCTTCACATGTCATATATGTGAGCGTCAGAGGTCAAATAAGTTCTCATCACTTCGGCATGAAAGGAAAGGGGCAGAACAAACAGAGCCCAAATAAGTGCCTAACATTTTTAAAATAAAATAGAAGACTAAGCAGACCAAGCCCCCAAATTGGCTAGGTCTATGAAGTTTTTCCTGCAGCCGAGCCCAAATGCTCTGTTATTGGATCGGAAATAAAAATGATCCTCAAAATCATGCTAAGTTGATCTTAGTCTCAAATTGGACTTACGTATCCTTAGTCAAAAACAAACCGAGCCCCAAATGCTCATTTAAGTTGATCTTAATTTCAAACTAGATTAACGGTCCTTAAATAAAACCAAGCCCAAATCTAAAAATATACGGATTTGGACTAATCCGCGCCCTACGGGCGACGACATAAACCAGTCTCCGTATACAATCCACGGACAACCAAAACCAAAACAAAACATGCACATGACACGAAGTGAACTGCCGGAGCAGGAGAAAGTGGTTATCGTAATACGGTAACGTAATTAACTGTAACAGCTTGCGCTTGCAGGGAAGAGCGTCCCCACAATCAAAAAACCCTCATAAAACGAGGGGGAATCTGACGAAGTCCGCTACAATGGCCGCATCCGTCCAAACCTTCGATATATGGTGCCGTAAATCAACTTGGTATTTTCGGAGAGGTGAACGGATAAATCCAAATAGCATCTGCCCCCAAATTCAGACAAGACGATCTATCTCGGTTCGTTTCTGTTATCGGCGGTAAACACTCATGACTGAATGCTTCACATGACATACATGTGAGCATCAGAACTTAAATAAGTGCTTAGCACTTTTACATGAAAAGAAAATGGCTGAACAAATAGAGCCCAAATAAATGCTTAGCACTTTTGAATAAAACAAAAGGCTAAGTAGACTTAGCCCAAATTGGCTAAGTCTCTGAAATTTTTTTGCAGCTGAGCCCAAATGCTTTTTTGCTGGATCTTAAATAAAAATGATTATTAAAATTTTGCTAAGTTGATCTTAGTCTCAAATTAGACAAACGCGTTCTTAGCAAGAATAAATTGAGCCCAAATGCTCATACATTTAAATTGATCTTAATCTCAAACCAGATTAACGGACCTTAAATAAACCTAAGCCCAAATCTAAAATATATGGATTTGGAATAATCCACGCCCTATGGGCGATAACATAAACTAGTCTCCGTATATAATCCACGGGCAACCAAAACAAACAAAAACACACACGACACGAAGTGAACTTCCGGAGCATGAGAAAGTGGTTATCGCAATGCGGTAACGTAATTAACTGCAGGGGTTTGCGCCTGTAGGGAAGAGCATCCCTAAAATCAAAAACCCCTCATAAAATGAGGGGGAATCTGATAAAGTTTGCTACAACGGTCGCGTCTGTCCAAACATCCGATATATGGTGCCATAAATCAACTTGTTATCTTCGGAGAGGTGGATGGATAAATCCAAATAGCATCTGCCCTAAAATTTAGGCAAGACGATCTATCCCAGTTCGTCTCTGTTTTCGGCGGTGAACAATCAAGTTTCTTACGGATCTCTCCGATGAAAGGTGTGATGAGGTTCGGAAAGAAATGGAAGCTTAGTCCCAGATTTTTGGGTCCTTTCGAGATTCTTGAGCGAGTCGATACCGTTGCCTATCGTTTGGCACTTCCGTCTAATTTTCTAGATGTACACCCGTCTTTCATGTATCGATATTTTGCAAGTACCTTCATAACCCTTCTCACGCGATTCAGCACTAGACGATCCAGCTGGAGCGCGATTTTTCTTTCACTGAAAAGCCAGTAGTTATTCTGGACCGACAGGTGAAGAAACTACGGTCAAAGGTCTTACCGTCAGTGAAGGTTCTATGGTGTGGTCTGAACAGCGAAGATGTTACATGAGAAGCTGAGAGCGAGATGCAGAAGAAATTCGCTCATCTCTTCGAAGGTACGGGTAGTAAGATTTTAAATTCGGGAAACGAATTTTTTTAGGGGGAAGATTGTAACACCTTAAAAATGCGATTAGAGTTAATTAAGCGATATAATTTGGGTTTTTAATAAATTTAATTAATAATTATTTTTCACATATTTTATTTTAATTAATTAATATTTTATTTAATTATTTATGTGCTTGTTGTAGTTATGCACACCCATGTGCATGCTAATCTAGCATTATGAATATGCTAAATATGTTTTGCTAGCCATGGCACATTAATTATATTATCATGTTATGTTATATATCTATATTAAGTAAATAAAAGGTATAGAAAAAGGAAAGATAAAGAATGGGGCATGGGGAGACATGGAGGTAAGGGGGGTCATTTAATGAAGAGAGAGAGAGAGTATGGCTCTCAAGAGCTATCCTTCATCTCTCGTTCTCTCAACCCTCAACACTCACTCTCTCATTCTTCTCTTCTTCTTCTTCTTCCTTCTAAAATCCTTCTCTTGAAAATTTTCCCACCTCACACTTGAGCCTAAATCAACACTAAACCTCACTAAACCCTTCATTAAACATGTTTAACCCTTTTTGGAATCTTGGAGCTTGCATGGCTAGGGATTCTTCCAAGTTTTGGTGAGGTAGTGATCTAAAACCCTTAATTAGGCTCTAAAGGAAGTTCTTGAGTTATCTAGTTTCACTAAAATACCTTAATATTTTTTAGTGGTTAATATCATATTTTGTTAAGACTTAGGGTTCTGTTTGAATCTGCTATCAACCCCGAAACCTTTTTATGAAGTTGCCACTACTGAGAGATAGTCTAGAGGCCTAGAACCTGAGCCCATTCCTCTTAAACTTGGCCGTAGATTTATTGTATCTGGCCGCAATTTGCAGCCAGTCTTGGGGCGATGTGTGTGTGTCTTGGTCATGAGTTCTCTGGAACTATATGTAGGCCTATAGCATGTGCAACTTTCCCTAATTTCTTGTTTATAAAAATCTGGAACTGATTTGCTATGTTTTAAGTGTTTCGATAAAGTACGATACGGATTTATCCGACTCTCGTTTAGGTGTCTAGGGTGGTTAGCAGCCTTAAGGTTAGTCTAGGATGGCGCTGCATGCGTTTAACCCGCTAAGCTAACACATGGTAGCTTGTGGGAGTTAGTTAGTTAGTTTTGCGTTTGTGTCCGTGTCTTATCGGAAAGTTTATTAACTTCACGTGTTTTGGTTTTGTGCAATGCTAGGATCGTTTGCGGGGACTTCGGACGCAGCTAGGAAGGGGAAGGAAGTGGTCGGATTCACTTAGCTCGAGACCGTCCGGTGAGTAGATTTAACATCTACGGGGGAATCGCCTGTATGGCGTTAAGCGCCGATGGTTAGATTTAAGTGACAATACCTTGTATTATATGCTTATATATTGTGATTTGTACATGAGTATCATATTGTGCATCCTATTACCTGTTGTACATTGACATATTATTAATAGGGCACTGCACCATTACTAACGGTTCATGTTGCACGAGCACTGATTCATATGCCCACACACACCGTTGGTAATTGCCATGGCACGCACACTATAGAATTGGCCATGAATGACTACATTGTACTACATTTGTAATTGACAGTTAGACATTGTTCATTATACTAGTACGCATCGTGTTAGCATCATACATACATTGCTATATTGCCATATTCTCATATGATGTTTCATGAGATTTCCGTTTCGTGGATTTGGGAAACCGCAAAGTACATTTTGAAACTTGAATTATTTAAAAAGGGTGGTTTTCCTTGATATGATATTTTGTGTCCACCATGGATTTTCTCGGTTCTGAGTGATGAGTATACCCGGTTTGAGGAGTGAGGAGGCACCATCTAGGGGTACATGGTGGGCCCGGTACGGTACCCCCCGGCAAGAAGATCGTATAGAAAGGCGTTAAGCCCGACAGGGGAGTACTACTTACCGGTGATTGTATGGAAACTCGGCAGATATCCAGAGGATACCTTTCGGAATTATATGATGAGATGGATATGAGGGCCGATCAGAATGACGGCGCCTGAGATATTGGGATTTGGGTGTCGTTGCTTGACACCGGATTTCATGATGATTTATTGATGGTACCGCTATTTTATCCCACATTCCGGACTTATTATGACATGCTCTGTTCATATAGATGTTGTACCCTGATGTTATACCTTGATCATGATTATGTTGCATTTCATACTGTTATACATATGCCATCACGAACGCATGCTTAGAGATTATCGCTATTTCATCATGCTTGCGATTACACCGTATGATGTTATTTACTACTCACGAGTTGGTAACTCACCCCCGTTGTACCACAGTGTCTTACAGGGCCGATCCTCAGCATAGTCGCGGCAGGGCGCTCTACTTCATCTATTTTTGTGGATACCGCTACTTTTGGGCGTGAGATATTTTGTAGGTGGGGTTTTCCGAGTATCTATATGCTTCTACTTGTATATCTTATCTTGTATCTAGTACTCTCCATCTACCACCTGTATGTATTTTACTTAGAGACGTGACTGAGAGATTTGATATTTGTATTATATGTGACTCTGGGTGTCACGCTCGTGTGAGCCGACTTTTGCGCTATGTTGCGATGTTGTTTCCTTTCATATTTACTTATTTCTTCGCCTGTGGTGTCGTATATATATCTGTTGTGGTTGTGTTCCTCTTTTAGGCATGAGATTGCTCCCAATTAAGGATGCATTATTATATACTATGTTTTGTATCCATTTTGGATCAGTTTTTACAAAGGAGATGCTGTCGAATTTTTAGTAACAACTTGAGATTTTAAAAAGAGATGTGATATTTTGAAACAAATGTTTTACTACTCTATTTCATTTCACGCTTTAGATTTCTGGGTTTCGGCTTACTTGAATTACGTTACGCCTTTAAACGTTGCGTGATTTAATTGCCGGTCACGTTCCTTAATTGGGTCGTGAAAGTAATACCTACTCATCAGTGAGAATCGGGACTCAATTATCACCGCATGATAATTTGATGGAAGCCACTTAAGTCACCACACTCCAGAAGGTATGCGCATGCTTGGCAAGTTTTCGGTATATTTGAAACCCCCGATTTGGTTTTTCCCCCTAGGACCTAAATGAACTTGACTGAGCCAACATAGTTCAATCTGTCATTATCTTGATTGCATTAAACCCACCCGTACGAGTTCTTGACTGAGCCAAAATAACTGTACGAATGTCTTAACCAATCACATCTAATACTGCAGAAAAGCAATACATAGCTACCGAACTGTAACATTTAAAAGAAAAAATAAAATATTATTTTTGGGAATTTTCATAAATTGATATTAATTTTTAATGGATATTTTAATATTTCGGTATAATTAAATACCGATAAATGGGGAAAATTCTAGAGAAAATTATGGAAATTCTAAAATAGGGTATTTTGTGGAAATATGCCATTTTACAGTTTTTATTATGGATTATATGCTATTTTAATATTAATCGCGATTAAAAATCGCTAAGTGGATTTTTGGCTTTTTGTGCAAAATGAGCACATAACATTTTCCACACTTGTCACACTTGTTCCATGTTTTGGACTCATGATTGCCTAGGGTTGAACCATGCTTAGATGACCATGGTGGATTGAACCATTTGGTTAGGTTAATTAGTTTTAACTTAGGGTTTTGGCCTTGTTTAAAAGGTGATTAGGGTTAGAGTTGACCTTATGTAGGAGAGAGAGTGAGCCATGATGGCTTGTGGGTGCTAACATCTATTAAGAGAGAGAGAGGTGGCTAGGGTGTGCCATGATCCATTTCATTCTTCAATATCCTTTGTGTTCTTTCACACCCCCTCTCACTCATATCACTCCCTCTCATCACTCACATTTGACCTCACATCTCTCACTCTCACACTCAACCACACAACACACACTAGCCCTAACACGTTAGCCCAACACCTACACACTCACATCAGCCCAACTTCAGCCCCCATATCGACAACATCAGCCACAAAACACCCCCTACATCTGCTGCTACAACAGCCTTGGCAACAACCTCATTCAAAAACAACACAATACTACAACATCACCCCAACATCAAATAACCCTTCACAACACCACAACCCAGCAGTAGCTGCTGCTCAGCACAAGAAAGAAAAAGAAAAGAATTGCTAGTAGCAGCAGCAAAACCTACAGCAACAAACTGCTGTTAAAAACAGCATCAGCATCAGCTGCAACAGCAACATCAGCAGCAACAGCCCCTTCCTCCTTCCTCCTCCTCTCTTCTCCTACATCCTAGGATTTTCCTGAGGTATAATCTTGCAACCCAACTCCCCTCTTGCTTGGTTATAGTTTTTAAACTGAAATTTAGTGTTATATATGTGATCTAATGCTAGTTTTAGTGATTTTGAGTGAGATGTGACCAAGTGATGGTTTTGATTGTTAGGGTAACCTTATTAGGTGTGTTTGAGACCGGTTAACCCCAGAATACCCCAGATTCCAGTATAACACCTGAAAGATTAGAATCGGTGTAATTTAGCGATTTTGTCGACTTTTGACCTTTCTGAAAACTGCTATCACCCGGGACCTCCTAAACTAAAATTGACTTGGCAGTGAGATATGCAGGCAGATAGAAGCCAACACCCAAAACCCTACACCCCACCTCTTGATCCCGGCCGCAAATAAATTTCCCCTGGCCGCAATTTGCGGCCAGAGCAGGAGGGAACTGCCTCGTTTTGCGTGCACGGCTCTTTTTCCTGTAAACTTGACCCCTGGAATGTCCAATTTTGTCTGATTCCAAACAGGGTAGAATCTGGGATGATTTTCTTGAGTTGGCGTATGATTTACGACTTGTTTAGCATGGATTTTTGATATTCGATGATTCGTTTCTGTCAGGTGGCGTTTGAACGCCAACGACAGAGGGATATTGGCTGTGTTTGCACGCGAGGCTATAGGTTTTTACTTAGAGACGTAGCGTGTACCATTTTGGTTTCCGACATGGTTTTCATGTATTTTAGCGTGTGATATCCTTGTAGGTACCCCACGTGGCGTCGAAGCGTTGGAGATACAAATGGCAATATCGGCACCGGCACACATAAAACAAGGTGAGTAGATTTATATCTACGGGGAGAAGTCGGGTGGATGGCGTATAGCACCCCCGCAATTCGTTGTGATGTATACGGATGCTTATACACACATAAAATTATCATATGTTATTTGGGATTAATGATAATGTTAAGATGGATTTTGGTGTGTTGGATTGGTGAAAGGTTACGGAACCCTAGGTAGTGGGTGCACTACACATACATATACACACATACATACTTGTATACATCCTTATTTCATATGTGGTTATGGGATTCTATATAGATATGTGTTCATGTGGGTATGGGACTATGTGTTCACATATGGATTTGAGGATGATACTTGGGTTGAGATGAGTCGATGATATTTGATCCGAGATTATGATATCGGTGACATGGTAAAATTCATATTTGAGATACGTCTTGATGCTTTAGCAGATTTTGGGATGATAATGCCATAAGAATAGTGATATATATATAAAATGGTCGACATGTGATTACGTTACGAGATGTGACATGATATGATATGACAAGATTAGTATGATAGGCCGCTTTCGGCGATGTTTACTCCTTGTGATGATGATATCGATTTATACGAGACTGTTGATTAGTAGTCAGATCATGATGATAGTGATGATGTTAGCTTTGTACTAGACGTAAGTCAGTACCCAGATTATGATATTTGGTATAGAGAATACCAGATGAATGATATGACGAATGTGATATTGACCCGTACCCAGATTTGGGGATGCCGTACGACGGATTTACGTACGGGCTGTAATTTGATGCTTGATCCGTACTCTTGACTTGGAAATAACCGATTATAGAGATATGGTATCAGATGTGATATTATCGAGGCGGGATCACCGACTATATATATTTATATGTATCGACTCAGAGGTTAGGCGGTTTCCCTTATCTACTGTTAGTTTTAGCTCAGCCTTATAGTGGTGTAGCTATATGACTCTTGACATTAGATGCAGTTAGCTATCATTATGTTTGGTATTCAGCTCCCGCACATTATTATTATTGCTCTGCATCGCATACTTATTGTGATTCATATTCTATTGTTGATATCATGCTGTTAGGACACCAGCACCATTACCGATGATGCGTATGTACCACGTACACTTACTTGCCAGCTCACACACATCTTCATCGTTAATTGCCATTTCACTACACAGTAGTATTATTGTAGCAGGATATGACCCTTGTATGTGCATACTATTATTCCATGTTGCATGATATACTGTTATACTTGTACTTCATTGATATGTCACATACATCATGTTTTCTGATTATGCGCATTGAGATATGTTGTTTCTATGAAATTTCTGGATTTGGGAACCGTGGGTATTTCAAAGAGATTATGTAATTGTTTTAAAAACCCGGTTACCCTTGATATGATATTTCAGTGCGTCCACCATGTGTTTTCTCGGTGCTGAGAGCGACATGTGAAACCCGATTCGAGGAGGCGGATGAGGCCGATTGCGGGTACATGGTGGGCCCGGTGCAGTACCCCGGGGCAAGAAGATCGCAGGAGATGGCGCTAAGCCTGGCAGGGGAGCACTACCGACCGGTGATTTTATCCGACGCGTCGGATATCCGGAGGATACCGTCGTGGTCTTGAGATGGATGGTAAGGGCCGGTCTGGACTAACGGCGCCCTAGATATTGAGATTTGATGATACAGGCCAGTCCGGATAGCCGGAGCCTGAGATTTAAGGTATTGAGATTTATGTTTTGTGCCGATGCTGGGCACAGGTTTCATGATATTTTTCCATGATTTTGACTATATCCTCATATTTACAAGCATGATGCTTATTGTCATTGGGTGACACGTGGACGGGATCCACCTATATACAGACATTGATCGCATACAGACTTTGATTACATTGATCATACTTTTCATGCATTCATACATCATTCATATGATACATTGCTACCTGAGGCACTGACACTGACACGGGCATATAGGTTTACATTTGGGTTAGACATTTACCCTAGTCATTGTTATAGAATGCTGGTTATATATATTTGAGGATTATATATTATGATCGTATGACCTAGGATTGCGTCATACATGCGATTTCTGTTCATAGATCTTTTTCTACTCACGAGTTGGCAACTCACCCCCGTTGTGCCCCAGTTTCTTGCAGGTATTGCCGTACTGGTTTTCATTACGGCTTTGCGGCCACAGCTTCTTTCAGGTGACTTGCTAGTAGGTGGGTTATTTGTATCGTACCCATCATTATACATTGTATATTATATTTCAGTTGTATCTAAAAGTTCCATCAACCAAACATGTACTTATTTGAGATAGAGACCAGTGGTGTTTATTATTTCGACCTTAGAGTTGCACGTTATATTTCTCTGGGTTTCATGCTGTTGAGTTTCCTTTTCTGTTGTGATCCTCGCCTTTAGGCGTTGTATATTATGTTGCAAACTGGTTGATTTACAAATGGTTTTCCTACACTCTACTACTTTTCTTGGTTTGGATTTCTAGGCTCGGCTTACTTAGAGCACGTACGCCTTGAGACGTTCGTAGCCTAAGTACCGGTCATGTTCCGTACTTTCGGGTCGTGACAAAGTTGGTATCAGAGCGTTAGGTTTCACCTTCGGAGCATAGGATGACCCTTGGTTGATGGAATAGGTGACTAAAGTAGAGTGACGTACCGTGGGTATGTTCCGCGGCATATTTACGACACGCCACTCCACTTAAGAAGCCTTAGGATGTACATTTCTTTGTTCAGTATCATATTCATTCCTGATCTAGCCTCATCGGTACCTGTTATGTTTTACTGCCACGATTACGGGCAGGGAAAGCTATGGCTAGAGTTGCGGTCAGCATGAGCTCGTTGCGAACGAGGACTGACCGGGGCGTGATTATGGCGACACACGATTGCAAATATGTATCTTTTTACTGTGTTTTCGCGCCACGGCGTTGGATGGATCGCCGTATGAGATTACTCAGACGTGCAGATTAGCACCAGAGAATTGAGCCACTGACAAAGGCCAGCCAGACTTTGATGACCGTTGGTGTATGGCTTATTCGTGATGATCGAGGCACTGTTCAGCGTACATGCGAGTGAGCCAGTATTGCTGCGAACGACGAGATATCGCCCCAGACATTGGAGCTATTACAGTACGAGCCGTACTAAGAGATGATAGAAGGCCGCTAGTCACCAAGGATGAATGACTAGGACATGTGGTTTGTTCGCTACCCCGATGCGAGGTCATCAGATAGATTGATTCCAGCTGAGACGACTTCACGCGGAGACGTTGAGAGTCGACAGAGACGATCGAATGTCAGAAACCTATTATTCTAAGTTTAAAGTATTCAGGAAGACATGCAGGCAATTCTATGGTCCCTCTAGAAGAATGAAACCCTAACTCGACTTAATGACCGTGTGAAAGCCTTTGAACCTTAGGGTTTGCGGCAGTTCTGCGGCGCCATTAGTGAGGCTTGGGTTTGCCCTTCTACGGCTGGACCACCGATGCTGTGGTACGTACTCGATACTATTATACTGTACCCAAGATGTTGAGCTCTTGGGGGATTATGAGGTTTTGACAAATCGATCGGATGGCTCGACTTAATTCGGATGCTGGGTGGTGAGATGCATTTCTTGGGAGACTCCAGATACGAGGATAGCCGTTGGAGCTCAGTCCACACAGCCATGACGAGACGAGTTCGAAGCAGTCGACATTAGAGGAAAGTGGAGTAAAAGGTTCGTGCAAGATCCGGATGAGATGACGTTCCACTCCGCCGACATCCGAGATGCGATGCGCATGCCGAGGCATAATACTGGATATACCTTCCAGAATGAGTCGCGATGAGTATGCAGCCGTTCCGGAATAAGAAGCAGATATAGTAAAGGATGATGACTTCCGGACAATTGGCAAAGATGAGACTTAGAAGAGATCGTGAGCAGGATTCCTTCCAGGACACTGCTGCAATGATAATTGCACCCAGGATCAGATGTGTCACGTGCAGTCAGAGAGTCAGAGGCCGACGCCAGTGACATACTGCTTTACGAGTGGTCGCGATGATTGACCGAGAAATGACCAGAGAAGTGCCAGAACGGGATCGTCCCCGTTAGCACACCTGTCAGGGCCGATGGATCGTGAGATTGGTAATCCACAGAGAAGACTTGGACCCAGGAGTGGTCATGTTACGCACACTAGCAGGCCAGAGTTCAGGATCGTCGACGAGATATGCTATGAGTGACCACGACAGTTGGCCAGAGATTCTTGGAGGATGCGCTTGAGCGGAACTAGTCCGCCATACCTGATTTTGGTATTTTGGGCGATTTATTCGCATGAGTTGATTTTGATGATTGAGGATTTACGATTTTTGCACAGTTGTTGCACTTGATATCGTTTCGTGCCTTGGTTTCACATGTTTGTGATTTTATGGGGTTTAGACATTTGAGTTGATTTTGTGCGTATGCACGCACACGATTTGGTTTTTGCACTCTGTATAGTTTACATATGCTTGCAGTGGAGTGACATGTATTTTGTGCACTTGGATGCACTGGAATTCGATTTCGAGGGTGATGCTCGATATTTGTTTTGTGCATTTTATGCACCTGATTGGATTTGCGCGTGTTCGGCGCTTGATATTGGATTTCATGATTTCGTGCATGATGGATGCACCGGATTTGGATTTTTTAGCGCATGTTGGGCGCATGTTATGAGATGCGATTTTGGTGCACACCAGATACACTAAATCGAGATTCTTCGTGCATGTCAGATGCACCTGTTTTTGCTGTCAGGCACACACGTGGCCCATGACAGATGTTTCATGCACACCCGATGCACTTAGATGTTGTTTTCGTGCGCATGTATGGCACATTTATGGATTTTGATTTCCATGCGCACTAGACGCACGTAGTATTCTTATGCACATTTTGGGATTGATTTCTTATGGAGCAGTACATTTTATGATATTGCGATTTGTTTTCGCACTGAGCAGGACTAGTCAGAGGACAGTGCCTGGATATATTTTGCATGCATAGATAGATTTCAAGGGATTTCCAAAAGCGAGTTATAGTCTCATTATTTACATACGTGTCCGGGACGACACGAAACGTTTGAAATGAGGGAACCCTTCTAAATTGTTTTCAAAACGGCGGATCGTGCATACTAAACAAAAGATATATACGTATATGGCTATTTTCTTATAGAGACGTCCGCCACTGTGCAGTGCTATGCGCATTGCACATCGATTTTAAAGAATTTGGCAAGCATTCCCTTCAAGATATTTACATGTACAGATTTGATAATTACATGTATAGTTCCGATTTATAGCATATCGGTTTTGCCTTGGATTTGGAATTCGTGTTATCATCTTGACTCCGATAATTGCGAGATGCTTGACGGAGTTTGTTTTCGAGTTATCTGCTCGTTACGCATGCGCATGTATTGCGCTACGATGCGTTCTATGGATTGATGGTTTCGGAGCCCCGTTGATTTAGACATTTTTATTGAAATGTTTTAGAATTTGGGGGTTTAAATTTAAATTCGGAGACCGAATTTCTTTAAGGGGGGAAGACTGTAACATTTAAAAAAATATATATTATTTTTGGGAATTTTCATAAATTGATATTAATTTTTAATGGATATTTTAATATTTCGGTATAATTAAATACCGATAAATGGGGAAAATTCTGGAGAAAATTATGGAAATTCTAAAATAGGGTATTTTGTGGAAATATGCCATTTTACAGTTTTTATTATGGATTATATGCTATTTTAATGTTAATCGCGATTAAAAATCGCTAAGTAGATTTTTGGCTTTTTGTGTAAAATGAGCACATAACATTTTCCACACTTGTCACACTTGTTCCATGTTTTGGACTCATGATTGCCTAGGGTTGAACCATGCTTAGATGACCATGGTGGATTGAACCATTTGGTTAGGTTAATTAGTTTTAACTTAGGGTTTTGGCCTTGTTTAAAAGGCGATTAGGGTTAGAGTTGACCTTGTGTAGGAGAGAGGGTGAGCCATGATGGCTTGTGGGTGCTAACATCTATTAAGAGAGAGAGAGGGGTGGCTAAGATGTGCTATGATCCATTTCATTCTTCAATATCCTTTGTGTTCTTTCACACCCCATCTCACTCATATCACTCCCTCTCATCACTCACATTTGACCTCACATCTCTCACTCTCACACTCAACCACACAACGCACACCAACCCTAACACCTTAGCCCAACACCTACACACTCACATCAGCCCAACTTCAGCCCCCATATCAACAACATCAACCACAAAACCCCCCCTACATCTGCTGCTACAACAGCCTTGGCAACAACCTCATTCAAAAACAACACAATACTACAACATCACCCCAACATCAAACAACCCTTCACAACACCACAGCCCAGCAGTAGCTGCTGCTCAGCACAAGAAAGAAAAAGAAGAGAATTGCTAGCAGCAGCAGCAAAACCTACAGCAACAAACTGCTGTTAAAAACAGCATCAGCATCAGCTGCAACAGCAACATCAGCAGCAACACCAGCAGCTCCACAGCAGCAGCAACCCCTTCCTCCTTCCTCCTCCTCTCTTCTCCTACATCCTAGGATTTCCCTGAGGTATAATCTTGCAACCCAACTCCCCTCTTGCTTGGTTATAGTTTTTAAACTGAAATTTAGTGTTATATCTGTGATCTAATGCTAGTTTTAGTGATTTTGAGTGAGATGTGGCCAAGTGATGGTTTTGATTGTTAGGGTAACCTTATTAGGTGTGTTTGAGACCAGTTAACCCCAGAATACCCCAGATTCCAGTATAACACCTGAAAGTTTAGAATCGGTGTAATTTAGCGATTTTGTCGATTTTTGACCTTTCTGGAAACTGCTATCACCCGGGACCTCCTAAACTAAAATTGACTTGGCAGTGAGATATGCAAGCAGATAGAAGCCAACATCCAAAACCCTAGACCCCACCTCTTGATCCCGACCGCAAATAAATTCCCCCTGGCACCAATTTGCGGCCAAAGCAGGAGGGAACTGCCTCGTTTTGCGTGCACGGCTCTTTTTCCTGTAAACTTAACCCCTGGAATGTCCAATTTTGTCTGATTCCAAACAGGGTAGAATCTGGGATGATTTTCTTGAGTTGGCGTATGATTTACGACTTGTTTAGCATGGATTTTTGATATTCGATGATTCGTTTCTGTCGGGTGGCGTTTGAACGCCAACGGCAGAGGGATATTAGCTGTGTTTGGACGCGAGGCTATAGGTTTTTACTTATAGACGTAGCGTGTACCGTTTTGGTTTCCGACATGGTTTTTATATATTTTAGCGTGTGATATCCTTGTAGGTACCCCACGTGGCGTCGAAGCGTTGGAGATGCAAATGGCGATATCGGCACCGGCACACATAAAACAAGGTGAGTAGATTTATATCTACGGGGAGAAGTCGGGTGGATGGCGTATAGCACCCCCGCAATTCGTTGTGATGTATACGGATGCTTATACACACATACAATTATCAAATGTTATTTGGGATTAATGATAATGTTAAGATGGATTTTGGTGTGTTGGATTGGTGAAAGGTTACGGAACCCTAGGTAGTAGGTGCACTACACATACATATACACACATACATACTTGCATATATCCTTATTTCATATGTGGTTATGGGATTCTATATAGATATGTGTTCATGTGGGTATGGGACTATGTGTTCACATACGGATTTGAGGATGATACTTGGGTTGAGATGAGTCGATGATATTTGATCCGAGATTATGATATCGGTGACATGGTAAAATTCATATTTGAGATACGTCTTGATGCTTTAGCAGATTTTGGGATAATAATGCCATAAGAATAGTGATATATATATAAAATGGTCGACATGTGATTACGTTACGAGATGTGACATGATATGATATGACAAGATTAGTATGATAGGCCGCTTTCGGCAATGTTTACTCCTTGTGATGATGATATCGATTTATACGAGACTGTTGATCAGTAGTAAGATCATGATGATAGTGATGATGTTAGCTTTGTACTAGACGTAGATCAGTACCCAGATTATGATATTTGCTATAGAGAATACCAGATGAATGATATGACGAATGTGATATTGACCCGTACCCAGATTTGGGGATGCCGTACGATGGATTTACGTACGGGCTGTAATTTGATGCTTGATCCGCACTCTTGACTTGGAAATAACCGATTATAGAGATATGGTATCAGATGTGATATTATCGAGACGGGATCACCGACTATATATATTTATATGTATCGACTCAGAGGTTAGACGGTTTCCCTTATCTACTGTTAGTTTTAGCTCAGCCTTATAGTGGTGTAGCTATATGACTCTTGACATTAGATGCAGTTAGCTATCATTATGTTTGGTATTCAGCTCCCGCACATTATTATTATTGCTCTGCATCGCATACTTATTGTGATTCATATTCTATTGTTGATATCATGCTGTTAGGACACCAGCACCATTACCGATGATGCGTATGTACCACGTACACTTACTTGCCAGCTCACACACATCTTCATCGTTAATTGCCATGTCACTACACAGTAGTATTATTGTCGCAGGATATGACCCTTGTATGTGCATACTATTATTCCATATTGCATGATATACTGTTATACTTGCACTTCATTGATATGTCACATACATCATGTTTTCTGATTATGCGCATTGAGATATGTTGTTTCTATGAAATTTCTGGATTTGGGAACCGTGGGTATTTCAAAGAGATTATGTAATTGTTTTAAAAACCCGGTTACCCTTGATATGATATTTCAGTGCGTCCACTATGTGTTTTCTCGGTGCTGAGAACGACATGTGAAACCCGATTCGAGGAGGCGGATGAGACCGATTGCGGGTACATGGTGGGCCCGGTGCAGTACCCCGGGGCAAGAAGATCGCAGGAGATGGCGCTGAGCCTTGCAGGGGAGCACTACCGACCGGTGATTTTATCCTACGCGTCGGATATCCGGAGGATACCGTCGTGGTCTTGAGATGGATGGTAGGGGCCGGTCTGGACTGACGGCGCCCTAGATATTGAGATTTGATGATACAGGCCAGTCCGGATAGCCAGAGCCTGAGATTTAAGGTATTGAGATTTATGTTTTGTGCCGATGCTGGGCATAGGTTTCATGATGTTTTTCCATGATTTTGACTATATCCTCATATTTACATGCATGATTCTTATTGTCATTGGGTGACACGTGGACGGGATCCACCTATATACAGACATTGATCGCATACAGACTTTGATTACATTGATTATACTTTTCATGCATTCATACATCATTCATATGATACATTGCTACCTGAGGCTCTGACACTGACACGGGCATATGGGTTTATATTTGGGTTAGACATTTACCCTAGTCATTGTTATAGAATGCTGGTTATATATATTTGAGGATTATATATTATGATCGTATGACCTAGGATTGCGTCATACATGCGATTTCTGTTCATAGATCTTTTTCTACTCACGAGTTGGCAACTCACCCACACTGTGCCCCAGTTTCTTTCAGGTATTGCCGTACGGGGTTTCATTACGGCTTTGCGGCCACAGCTTCTTTCAGGTGACTTGCTAGTAGGTGGGTTATTTGTATCGTACCCATCATTATACATTGTATATTATATTTCAGTTGTATCTTGAAGTTCCATCAACCAAACATGTACTTATTTGAGATAGAGACCAGTGGTGTTTATTATTTCGACCTTAGAGCCGCACGTTATATTTCTCTGGGTTTCATGCTGTTGAGTTTCCTTTTCTGTTGTGATCCTCGCCTTTAGGCGTTGTATATTATGTTGCAAACTGGTTGATTTATAAATGGTTTTCCTACACTCTACTACTTTTCTTGGTTTGGATTTCTGGGCTCGGCTTACTTAGAGCACGTACGCCTTGAGACGTTCGTAGCCTAAGTGTCGGTCATGTTCCGTACTTTCGGGTCGTGGCAAACACTACGCCTCGGCTGAGCACGACATACGTAGCACGAATACTAACCAATACTAATCTGAAATGACAGAGGGCTCCGGCTGGATTTTGGCGAAAAATCTTTAATGTAATGAACTTGATATCGTTGAAGGAACCCGAGTGGCCGAGTGGTTTTGAAAAGGAGTGGTTTAGGCTCCGTTTTTAAAATGTGTGGTTTTGAAGAAAACCGAGTGGTTTTAAAAATTGGTTCTGACAACATTAATTAGGTTTGTTTTCTTGCATTAAACCTATATTGTGATCCCATCAACTAAGTTTCTAAGCCACAGAGAAACAACCAAAATAGAATGTACGTATATGCCACCCGCATTCACTACGGGGTCTGTGGACTTCACCGTAAGATTACTTTACTTACGGCAGTGCATGGGCAGGGCTAGCGTGGGTGCAAAACATATATGACATTCAGATATATCATCACAGGTAGGTAATACACATCATAGGTATGCGATAAACAAGATGAAATAGCGGATAAACTAGGATCCCCGTGTTTCTTTTGAGTCGCAAACGAAAACCAACGTTCCCCGGTTGTGTGGATAGCTTATACAATCTCGAACCAAGACCCCTAAGAGCGCGTCAAGTTACCCGCCAATCCTAAAAACGGGATACCCCTTACTTTCTAGAATCCAGTAACTTGAGCACTCCTCCGTGGGTTAGAGCTACACCCCTTATAAGTGCGGCGAGCAACCTGCCAATCCAAGAATGAGGTGGCCCGGTCTCAACTCCACGAGATGCTTACCCGCTGCATTCTCGAATCCGGCTACCCGAGCACTCCGTTGCGGGGTATCCTAGTACAAGTAAGGAAAAATATATACAACGATGACTACGCCCGCAACCTGGACGTGTCCCAAAATGAATAAACATCAAGCGGCAACGACGGCCACAATCCGGCCTCTCATCCCGAATAAACAAATACAAATAATAAAACTTGTACAAACAAATCGCACGAGGGGCTATCCTATCACGACGATCTGACTAAACCATCACAAAATATATATCATCAACACAGCGGAAGTAAGTGTTTGCAACCCCGTCTAATCGACCAATAGCAATTAGACGACGTATACAAACAATAATACAAAACACAAGATATAAACGATGCAAAAGCTTCGATTTAACACTTTCCTTGTTGCCCGAAGGCAAAGATAACAATATATGAAATCTAGGCCAAATCAAACATAACCAAAAATCAAGTTTTTATGAGAGTAAGCCACTGGAAAAAATTGGGGACCAGATACCACTAGAAAACCGCCAATGTCGGAAAAATGAGCATTTCTGGCAGTTTTTCTTAGGAATTGGGTCTTTATTTTTCTACCCTAGTTCTTATATCTCATAACAAGATCTCCGCACTTGTTTAAAAATATTTTAGTGATAAATAAAATTGATAGAAACTTGATTTTCGTGTTATCGAAAAACAAATTTTTTTGGTTTCGAAACATCAACATCATCTAAAACTAGTTCTAGTGTTTGGGTGGCTCTGATACCATACAGATAGATGCTCGTACTCATGCCACAAACTAGCGGCCATGTGGAATACAAAACGAAAATTTTCGAAAGTTGAGCACGAACTACTATAATCTAGAATCGAATCCAAACACTAAACTAGAAACAAACTAGAAGGAGTTAACTACTAGATTTGTGATTACAACCTTTGTAGTCATGCCCTTCATTTTCTTTCCACTTTCTTAACTCCTTAGGTCGTTAGGAACGAGCTTGAGAGTCGCTCTTTCTTTCCGAAGATGATCCATCTTGAAGGAACCCTCACCTAGGCTCTAGTTTCACACCAATAATCTAAGTGGAGTAACTAGTGATCAAAACTTATTAAGAATTGATCGGTAGGATATAGTAGTGGCTATTTTTTAGTGTTTCTCTCTTTATCTTTTTCTTTTCTCGTTTTACAACAACTCAAGAGAGGAAGAAGAAGAAGAAGGGTGTTTGTTTAACAAGCATGGCATGAAAAATCTTCTCTCTCTTTTTTTCCTCTTTTCTTTTAATCTTTTGAATGGATGGGTCGCGACTCATCATGGTGAGTCACAAGCGCACATCATTCACAAATATTCAAGAAGAGGGTAGAAGAATAGAGAGGCCACCTCATTGTATACATATACATATACATATGTATATATAACTATATATACAAATACACTAATATAAGTATATGCTACAAATACATATGCCCGTATTCGTATCAAAATATCGTATTTGTACTAAGATACAAATACTCGTATTTGTATCAAGACACAAATACACGTTTCTATTCAAATACTCGTATTCGTATAAATACCGTATTCTGTCAAAATACGAATACCGAAAAGAGGGTTACTAAAAAAAGATATATAATACCGGCTCACATTTAATCCAGAATGTGATACTCTTGCCATCTTTCAAACTGGTTAGTATTAACAAAACGTCCGATTAAAAGCACGTGTACAAAAACATGTGTTTTAATCAAACCTGAGTATGTATCAAAATACGTACACTACATCATTTCACCCGAGCTGGGAAACCCTTTGTGTGGGATTCTAAAGACTTGACAATACGCTGACAGTGGATTTAACCACAAACATGTCAGCAACACTAGCTGTACGTAACGGCTACTCAGGTATTGCATGAAAGGAAGGCCGACAAGCAAACTTGTCTGTATCTCTATTGAGCCTGAAAGTGACAGTCTCCGTACAATTTGGTCTGCGTCTATGAGTATCGTATATCGGGTCCAGAGAGATGGATAAAGTCAGACCTCTAATAACGTGATAAGTCATGTCGATGTGAAACCCATCACCTACTGAGAAACTACTAATCCAAATTAGTAATTCTCGTCCACTTTGGTCAAGAATTTCTAGTGATGGCCACCCGTGCACTGCGCCGGCATCTATCCCTAATACCGGGAGAGACGAATCCCCGACGATCCGCTCACTGCCTCCATATGGTTCGGGACTGTACCCAACTAAAACCCGTTAGCATGACTCAGTAAAGCCGTGGTAGGGTAGTAATCAAAGCACAATGGGAACTTACACAAGGAAAATGACGATTTCAGGTCGACAGACTAACCTATACTCATGTCACTAGAGAACTGTTATCTGACAATAGGTATAATACTATCTAGCATGTTCTCGGCGAGTCTGTCCAGTGTAGCTCATAATCCAATGAGCACCTGTATACTATCTTTGGTAACTAACTGACACCAATGGCTATGAGACCAGCTATTTCTTTTCATCGGGGTCAAGAAACGTATACATTAGCCTACTCTGGAATATCGATGCTCGGTCTCAATATTCCCACGACCAGGGACATTTAAGGATTTGCTTATAGATTACCCAGTTCTCACAAGTGTGATCACCACAATAATCTTGCTAGTCAAGAAAGAATCTTATGGGCTCTACCAACATATAATAGTGATTCATAATACCACATAATATATATACATGAGGATAGAGATGAACCAGATAACATACTATCATGTCGAGTAAGACCATTCTACCCGTATAGGTTCTCCTTCAATTATCATAATCGCATACCTGCGATTACAATAATCGCCTTGAGACCACTATAGCAAACAATTTCGACGTGTCAGGCACGTCGAAATAGTTTTTAATTTATTTTAAGAAGCAATTTTCTATTTTGTTTTATTTTGGCGTGCGAAACGGTCAGAATAATCTATATTTCGACGTGCCTGGCACGTCGAAATAGTTTTTAATTTATTTTAAATATATTCAGAAAACATTTTATATATGTAAAATATTATTTATTGTGACAGCGTATATCTGTCGAAATAACATTTCATATACTGTCGAAATAAGTTTTTTTATTGCGACGCCTATTTCTCGTGGAAATAAACTATTATGACACCATATATTGCGACGAATGTTATTTGTGGCTTCTTAGGGTGTCCCGACGAAACAAGTTTATTTCGACGTGTTTTAGGCGTAGAAATAAACTATAGTTTCCTGTAGTGGGTGTGTGCGTATTTCAAATATTCTGGATATGCATCATTCCAATTAGGGAAAATTGTTTCCGAGCCTGATTTAGAGAAGTGACCTATTTTTAAACCCATGTACATAGTTCCAAAATCGCCAAAAAATCCAGTACTTCGAAAATACGAAAGATCAAAGCCCAAAATGACTTATACGTATAGTATAATAAATAGGATATTTTTCTAAAAATCCCAGTTTTACCCTTATTCTTATATGGCAAAGTATTTTTTAAAAATACGTATAATAAATGCGAGATGTCCTGCTTGTTCTTCTCCGCTGTTGCTCTCCCCTTGTCTTTCTCAAATCGCAAAAGGAACTCTACCATTCGAGCTCCGATAGAAAAATTAAATACGGATTAATGTTTGATCCCTAATTCTAATTTCTATCCTCAAAGGTACTTCTCCGTTTCCAAGTTTCCAATTTTCAGTAATCCTAAGGTTAAACTTTGCTTCTATAGTTTGAGCTTGAGATTGCTACCTTCAATCTTTCCAGGTTCATGCTATTTCTAGTAGTTATTTTTTCCTGCGGATCTGGTTGATGAATGATGTTGGTTTTGTTTTCCCTTTGAATGGTTCATGTATTTTAATGGTAAAACTTAATATTCATAAGTGAATTCTCAAGGTTTTGTTGCCCCTGTGATATGAATTTTTTTTTGTTATGGATGTTAGTTACATCGGTAATTGAGAGGATTTTTTTGATGTAATTGTGAGGATGTTGATTGATGAGATTGTGCATATGCTGCAAGGGGAAAAAAGGATTTCTCGTTCATTGATATATGCTTTAGTTCCACAAGTTAACAAAGATACAATAAAAATATGAACTACAACAATATTGGTCATAAATATGCCAGAGGAAATTATAAAGAAGCCACACGAAAATTTCCATCCGTAACCAAAATTCTCAAGCTATGATATCTTGGGAAATCTTGTGATGGAAGTCCTTTTCGGGTCTCCATCAGATGTTGTCTTCCGTCGATTTTCCGGTGGATTTCGGAGTTGATCTCCTGTTGCGTGTAGAGCTCAATGGGTTTTGAGGAGTTTGCACCGAATACCTGCAAGGAACTCCCGGGGTGGTTTGGTACCACCGGGGACCCTCTGACGATCAAGTTAGCACAAGATCCGAGCAGAGTAACGGCTAAGTGGGGTGAAAAAGCTTACTTGATCCCCTCTGTGATGTGGGTTTATATAGTGGCGGTAGCACGCACTGGCAGGCGCGAGAATCTCGCCGGCGGTTACGCTCCCGACGTCACGCCCGCGTAATAAGCGGATCACCCGTTACTGGGGATCGTGATGGTGTGAAACGTGGGATGTTGCCGGTGGAGAATCCGTGCATGGTGAGATTTGCGGAGCGGCGGTTACGGAGCGGTGGAGTTGGTCGGTCGGAGGGACCGAGGAAGATGGCCTCGGCGGGCGAGCTCGGGAACTAGCGGGAGGGCCGAGGTATCTTGGTCCTGTGGTTGCTCGGGGGCGAGCTGAGAGACCGAGGAGGCCAACTTGCTGGGGGCTCTGAGTTGAGCCAGCTTGTGCTTGCAGGTCGGGTACAGGGGTGGCCTGGTCGGCTTCTGTGGGTCCTTTCTTCTGAGTCCTGGGACACGTCATCTGCCACGTGTCCTGATCTGGAAGATCGCCAATATAGAGCATCATCATCTTGAAAATTCCACCGTTATGGTTTTTGGAAAATCTTAAAATTTGTATTATAAGCCATGCATATATAAATAGGTATATTAATCAGGATTTGAGTTTAAAATAATGCAAAACTATATTTTTGTGTTTTCCTTCAAATTTAGAACTTCATGGGTTTACAAATATATTGGATTATGAAAGTGGGTCAAGAAATAATTTTCCCTTCTAATCAATATGAAAATTCTGAGCAAAAAAAACTGCATACTCTTTAGTTTTTAGGATTATTAACTGTGTTCTTTTTGCTAGATGGACGTCAAAAATTTTATTTATTATTTATTTAATTATTATTGTTTTTTGTTGTTGTTGAGTAACTTTGGAATCACATATTCTTATGGAGAGTTATTTTATTTTTCTGTTTGAGTGAAAGAGCTGAGCCAGAAATAGCCCATCTCAACTCTCAACTTATGGAGAGTTATTTAGAATCAATTTTTTTTTTTCATTTTCTCATCAAATTCTCATGATGATATATAAAATAGTGACATGGTCGAATTTTGAAAAGATACTTGGAAGAGAAGTTCCCCTTTTCTCTTATAATGACTAAAAGACAGTATGGGCTTTTGATCCGGAATTCATAAGTTGTTGAATTATAAAAAGTTTGAAAATGTTTCCTTGCTCTTTTTTTTCTTCTTATTTTCGCATTGGTCCGTAAACCCTAATATATGCACACAACACATCCACGCATATATCACACGTAAGCGCACAACACACGCGCATTCAGAAGACTTATGAATTTGCCCCGAAAGTATTAATTTGTGACCATACCCCTCTCCTGAGATTCCTGAGGTTGGAACCCCACACTCTAAGGAAGTGCCCATACTACCTGAGCAATTGCCCATTGATTGTGTGTTGTTAAGTTAAGTGAAATTTGAGCTAGCCCATTTTGCAGAAATTATAAAAAAATGCATAAAAAGAATGGTCTTGTTTATATAGAGCATGGATGGTTTGTTTCAAGTTTGCGAGATAGCTCTGAAGAGGCTCCATATCCATACCGCGCTTCAAAGGCAGACCGTCGTTTTCTTTGTGGACTCGCTCACTCGAAATCCAACCAGAGGAGAAGAATATTATGCTACTTGTGGTTGTAAAGTAAAAGATTATGAGTAAAGGGTGAGCTGAAAGACTTTTCAGGCAGTTTTATGCAAAAGAAAAAAAATTAGAATAAAATTAACCTAGTTGTTTAATATGTCATCCAAAATCCTAAGATGAAACATGTCATATACGATCGAATACTTGTATTCAATGTATCATGATGAAAATTATTATGTGTTAGATTCCACGTAGCAATACTTAATCGATGGGTTTAAGCCTTTCTCACTGCTAAATTAACTATAATTTTGTAGCTAATTGTCAAAATGAACCAATATAAAATCCATGAATTATTCAAAAACACCAAGAAAAGAAAAAGAAAAGACAAATTAATAACTCCCAAAAATTAACTAAATTTAATAGTAAAAGCAATTAGTCACATCTCCAAGGACATAACTGCAAAAACAAACACTCGAGGAGTCTAGACTAGCATCCCAATCATTTGGCAATTGCGTGGAAATTTTCCAAGCCCTAAAAATTCCAAATCATCAGGAAAAAAAAATCCTAACTTTGCGATCAGCAATGGAAGCCACGGCGATGAGAAGAGGAGGAGGAGGAGGAGGATGAGGCAGAGGTCTGTGAGAGGGGCTCTACCGCGTCTTCATGCGCCGCAACTCCATCTACGTCACCTTCGTCGTCGCCGGCTTCTTCGCCGGAGAAAGGGTAGGGATCCACTTCGGAGCTCCATTTGCTTCCACTTTTGTTAGGGTTAGGGTTTTCTTAACTTTGGGAACTGTTTTATTTGTGTGCAGGCCGTTGATTATGGAGTTCATAAGCTATGAAGAGCAGAACAACGCTGGGGTAATACATTTGCCTTTTAATTTATCCCAATATTTTGTTGTTAACAACTACTGATGTCTTTCTGACTCCTAGATTAGATTATTGCATTCATGTAAATAGGTTGTATACCTCAACAAAAGCATCAAGTAATTTTTGTAGATACCATTTTGTTCAAACTCCCTAGATTAAGAGTTAGGTGTCGTATTCGTTTCTAAGGCATAGTACAATCTAAAGATCCAAATGAATGATCAATTCCCCTAATTAGCAGCGGCGGATCTAGTAATTTTGGTTAGTGGGGGCACAAAAATAAATTCTAAGATTCATAATAAAAACTTCAGCTAAACAACATTATACAAATTTGAAACTGAACTATTAAACTTTAAATTACTTCACTCAAAGACATGTTTATGATGACATTTTTCTATGCTTCATATATCGAAAGTGTATCATGACATATTAACTTATTGCAATCAACAAAGTTCATGGTGTTTATCTCAAAAACAAGATTAAAGTTTCTGGTATTTTTAGTATAATTTAATCTCAAATCTAAATCAACATCAAAACACAAAGCATGTTAAACCCATATCAATTCATCTCTCATGAATTTTAGAGAGCTCCAATATAAACATAAAACCACTTACCATTTATTTTATTATTGATGATGGCCAAAAAGCCTAAGAGCACAAAATAAATCATATCACGATCTAGAGATAACTAAAGGAGGAGGAGGGGGGGAGGGGGGAGAAGGTGAGAATACTTCATATGAATTCTAATTTCCCTACTAATCTAGACTATAGCAGCAGCCACCAAAACTTATCATTTCTTAGAACGAGACATTGACCATGGTGGGAAGTATTTAGTAGGTTAATTTTTGTTTTAAGAGATTGAGTGATAGCACGTCACCCAGAAACAAGTTTCTGGGTCCACCACTGCAGACTAGTGATTACACATGTATAAGATGTGTACTCAAGCATATGTAATTAATGCTTGCAATCCTTTTATTAAGTTTGAATCAGAATAATTCATATGATATGCATCGTTCCATGTCATACCGGGTATCCTCACAATTCATAATGAGAGTGTAGTGATATATGGGCTTCTTATTTTTAGAAACTTGTCGCCAGAGAAGCAGTCGCATAAAGGCTTTCTTACATACTTGTGCTTCATGTGGAGAGTAATTTTATTTAAGCATTGATATCCCTTTGTATGTGTAGAGTATTTTTCGTCACTCTATTAAGATAGGAATTCGCGTGTTGGTTAGACATGTGCAAATTCCTCCTGTTTAGGGTAGCCTGGGGTTTATTGATTGTGGAGATATGAATCTCCTGCCGCCGCAAACTAAACTGCCGTTAATTACCCCTCGTCTTTGGAGCGAGAGAACCTCCGATTGACGGATCAAACTGGTCATGTGAATTCAATGTGCAGTATGCGCGTGTTGTGTTTTGAAGGTATTTTGGACGTATCGGGGGCCTCGCAGAGTTTACGGGGGTCCCGCTTTCCGGATAGCGGGCTGAGAGTCAAGGGGGCTAGCAGCCCCTTGCGGAGTGCGGGACAGCGCCCCGTTAGAAATTTTTTTTAAAGGGAGAAGTGTTTTGAGTATGGAACGTGTGGGGAAAAATGGGCAAAGAGCGTCCTAAGGACGTGCAAGACAACACAAGGCCGCTGGGTGCCGACGGGCTACGTGCCTGGCACGCGGCCGCTCGATGCCAGCGGGTTACGTGAGCGGCACGTCCCCGTTGGAAATACCAGTGGAAGAAAGAGGCTTAGCCCTTGGGCTGAGAGTTGAACTTCCGAGGGACTTTGGAATTAAACTTTTAGAAAAAGAAGAATTTTTATTTTTTTCGGAATTCGGAGGAGTTAAACTCCTAAATAAAAGATTTTCGGAGATGATGAAAGGTGACCTCTTTCTTCTCCCTTGAGCCCTGGATCCTTCCCTGAGCCTTGGATCCTTCCAAAATGGGATTTTTGAAGATGAGTCTCCTTCTTCCTCTTATCTTTTTGCTGGATCTCGGAGAAAATGGTGGCGAGATTTAAAAATCTTCCCTTTTAGAGATTTGATGGGAGATTTGAACCCCCTTCAAAGGTTTTATGGTGAAAAATTATTTCTTTTTAGAAAAAAAAGAGTTAACTCTTGATTTAATTTAAAAAGAGAGGTTTAAAATCTTGAGGAAGGAAAAGGAAGCACATAACCTTAGAAAGATGGAGAGAATGAAAGTTGTTATTGATATTCTTATCATGTTTGCCTTTTACAGGCTACACTTTACATATAGCCCTTTGGGCTTTTCCAAATGACACTTGTGCCTTCCCATGCCTCATATGCTTATTTTTTTGCATATAAGCCACAAGATTTGCAAAATTTTGGCTTTTTGCCCATTTTTCATATATTTATTTCTAAAAATTGCATTTAAACTAATTTATTGCCTCATTTTTGGTATGAAGTCGGCCCCTTCCATGCTTGGTCTTGACCTAGGATTGGGCTCACTTGGTTTAGGCTTAAGCCCGCTTGCTTGGGCTCGGGCCTACTTGATTTGGGGTTGACTTTGACTTGGTCAACCGGCGTGTAATTTTTGACCCCAACAAAGTGCCCCTATCAATAAACGCATACCGCGTGTACGGGTTGTGTGCATGAAATTGATGGATCTTGTTCTATATGGAGATTGATTTGGTTAGGTACCCTTTTGACGACGTAGAGGGTATGCTGCCATTTTAGCGACGTGAACGGTCGATACTGCCATTTTTGCGACTTGGACGGTCGATATTTGATTTGACTTGCTCCGCTTCTTGCGGTGTCAAGGATTTGATTTGACCGGATCCGATTCTTGCAGAGACAGGGTTAAAGTCGACATGCTTTGCTTCTTGCGGTGTCGGGGTTGAAGTTGATTTGTTCCGCTTTTTGCGGTGTTTGAAGTTGACCTGCTTCCGAGGCGAAGCTTAATTCCGCCAGGGAGGTCATTGGTTGACTTATTGATTTGATTTGTTTTGGAAATTCCCTACCCGTCCAACGAGACTTTTGAGCTTGGAAGCGCTGTCGGGTGGGAACATTGATTTGTTCTGTTTGATTTCTGCCTTATTTGGTGAGACTTGAATTTGAGTGGAACTTGGAATTTGGATTTTGTTTGGCATCAGCATCGCTGTACTGGAATAATACTAGGAGCAACTCATCATTTGCCTTAGAAAAACTTAGGATTTGGGTCGGATCAACGCCTCTAACACTGAAGCATAGTGTCAGGAGCAATTCATCATTTGCCTTTGGGAAAACTTAGAATTTGGGGCGGTAACAACACCGCTAACACTGAAGCGTAGTGTCAGGAGCAACTCATCACTTGCCGTTGCTTGTTGGAGAGCGATGGCTTAGGGGACAGGTTTAGATCCCTATCTCCTAAGGCTTTTTCAATTTTATGAACCGTAAGGGTCTCATAAAAGCATGTTCTCCTTGCGAGTCGAGAGGATCTCGTAGGTGTATATTTTCTTTAGGAATCGTGGGGATTCCTAAATGTCGCTTCTTTGTGAGTCGTAAGGATATCACGCGGGGATATTCTCCTCACATGGTCGAGAGGACCTTGCGAGCGTATTTTCGTCTCCTTTTCACGAGTTTGCGTCCTTTCGGGTTTTTACAAACTCGTCGGCAGTCATACTGTTTTTACTCACGGAGCCCTTTCGGGTTTTTATCCGTGCCTGTTTTACTTGTAGACATACCATTTTTTACAACTATCTTGTTGGTGGAGCTTCATCACCGGTGGGACTTCAGATGTAAGCCTTGCCGGTGTGACCTGGGAGAGATAGGGATCGTTTATGCCCGTGGATTGTATACGGTTTTACGGGATATATGATTCAGACCGTAGGGCGGGTATGCTCAATTCGTCCACGACTTGAGCATTCACGCGTAGTATTTCTTGAGATATCGGTCGTTGATGGGTGACATGGGCCTTTTTCCCTCGGCATTTATCAGCTGGTAGGATTCTCCATCAAACACTTTCTTGATGATGTATGGCCTTTCTTAATTTCGCTCGAATTTTTCCTTGGCATGTCGATTGGGGATGATCGGTCTTTTGAGGACTAACATCAATTCTCCTTTTTTGAAAATGCGGAGACGGGTTATCTTGTCATAGGCCCATGGCATTTGGGCTCGGTACAGCTCCAGACTTTTCTGTACTGCGAGTATCTTTTCTTCGAGGGCTTCAAGTTCTTCGAGCTAAAAGAGAACGTTTTCTTCCTCCGTCAAACCGTGCTGGACGGCCATCCTGAGGCTTGGATCTTCGATTTCGAGAAGGATCGCTTTCACTCCGAAAAGTAGTGAGTATGGAGTGGACTGAGTTGGAGTGTGGTGCATGTTACGATATGCCCATAATGCTTCCTGAAGCTTGAGATTCCAGCCTCTCTTGTTGACTGAAGCATTTTTTCTCAGGGGCTTGTATAGAATTTTATTGAAGATTTCAGCTAGCTCATTGGCTCTTAGATTGTAGATGGAGGAATATTCTCGGTCTATCTTGTGCTGAGTAGCGGACCTTGAGACTTTGAAGCTATTGAAAGAAGGTCCGTTGTCAGAAATGATTCTTCTAGGTGTACCGAAGCAGTATAAAATATTAAGTAGGAAGAACATCAGATCGGTTTTGACTTCTTTTAGTGGGACAACTACAACCCATCTGGAGAAATAGTCAGTTGCGGCCAATATGAACCGGTGATCTTTGAATTGCGTAGGATCAATTGGGCCAACTATGTCGACGTCCCAAACTTCGAATGGTCATGACGTCACTGTAGGATACAACGGATTGTGATGCTTGTGAATGAAGTTACAGTAAATTTGTCAAAGATGACATTTCTTTGCATGCTCTTCGCAATCCCTTATTATGGTAGGCCAGTAATATCCAAGCCATTTGATTTGAAGCCGCATTTTAGGGCCAGATTGGTAAGCTCCATAGATGCCTGAATGAAGTTCTTTCATGACCTTTTGAGATTCGGCCGATGATAGACACCTGAGCCAAAACTAGTCGTACGTTCTGCAGTATAGCGTATTATTTACAAACACATATCGAAGAGCTCTTTTCTTCAGCTGAACCCTCGCGGATTTTTTCTTCAGGTAGCCTGTCGTATCGGAGGTACTCTATGAAGGGCTCTTTCCAATCGGGCTCATTTTGAATGATCAAATTTTTTTCGGCAGGATTGCTCTTTTGTTCTACGCTTTTCTCTTCTCGTAAAGAGACTATAGGAAGAATTTGTCGGTTTCTGACTGTGATCTGAATTTCATCCATGTTAGGATCAATTAGCTCTCTGGTTAGGCGAGCGAGTGCGTCGGTTTTTCCGTTCAACGCTTTAGAAACTCTCATTAGTTCAATGTTGGTGAACTGTTTCATGAGTTCCACTATCCGGTTTTTATATCGAGCTAATTCGGGCTTATATATTTTGTAGTCGCCGCTCACTTGGTTGACGACAAACTGAGAGCCACCGTAAATCCGTAGCCGAAGGACTTTCATTTCCATGGCGATTTCCAAACCATCTATCAGAGCTTCATACTTAGCTTCATTGTTTATGCGAGGCTCAGTAAGAGCGAAGGAACGTCGCAGGGTTCCTCAAGATGGTGTGACGAACACCAATCCTATCCCTGTTTTTATCTTCAGAACTCTTGATTTGCTGGAGGTCCTTATTGATGAGGCTCCATCGAAGTAGAGCTCCCAACATGGTTCGCTATCCTCAAGGTGTAGCACTTGTTCGTTGGGTAATTCACAATTTAGTGGCGATCTTTCTGATACGGGATGAGCAGCGAGTTAGCGAGGGTTTGCCTTTTTACTACTTTTTGAGGAGTGTAAATTATGTTAAACTCAAGCAGCATGACAATCCATTTCGCCATTCTGTCGGTAAAGCTTGCTTTGGTCATTAAGTGTTTGAGCGGGTCGACCTTGGAGATCAGGATTACTTGATGAGCGAGCAGATAGTGCCTTAGCTTCTTCACGGCGAATATCAGTCCAGGCATTGCTTTTCGATCGGGGAATAATTATGTTCCGTCCTGACTAACGTTCGACTGAGGTAGTAGAGAGTATTTTCTTTTCCCTTCAGCCGCGTCAGAGGAGGCATCTCCATGATGACCTTTATCTTTGATGGGTCAATTTCGATCTCTCGATATCGGACTATGAAGCCCAAGAATTTTCCCGACGACACGCCAAAAGCGCACTTTAGAGAATTCATCTTTAGATCATTCTGGTGAAAATGGTCTTGAGATCTTGGATGTGATCGGCCTTAGTTTTAGGCTTGATGACCAAATCATCAACATAACATTCGACGATTTTATGGATTAAGTCGTCAAAGATCTTGGTCATTGCCTTTTGATATGTGGCACTTGCGTTTTTCAGTCCAAACATCACTTTGTAATAGTATATGCCGATCGTGGTTCGAAATGCTGTATACTTCTCATCCTCATGTGACATTTTTATCTAATTGTACCCCGACGAACCATCCATGAAAGTGAACAGCTCATAATTTGAGGTGTTGTCGACCATCATTTATATGACCGGAAGCGGAAAATCATTTTTAGGGCATACCTTGTTAAGGTCTCTGAAATCGATGCAGACTCGGATCTGCCTATTCTTCTTTTTCACTGTGACGATGCATGCGATCCAATCCGCATATTTCTCTTCTCTGAAGCCGTCATCGATGAGTTTCTTGATTTTCTTGATGACCTTTTCTTCCAGCTCATTTTTCATTCTTCGAGAAGTTTGTTTGACTGGCTTGGCATCAGGAGATATAACCAGCTTATACATGACCACTTCAGGGAAGAGGTCAGGTATTTTTTTGTACGTCCACGCGAAGCAGTCGACGAACTCATGCAACAGGGCGATTATTTGCTCTTTCATTCCTTCTGATATGAGTGAGCTGATATAGGTCGGCCTTAGATTATAGGGCGTTTCCAAATCAATCGCGGTTAGCTCGTCGAATGTTGCTTGTCTGCCATCTTTGAGCTCTCGAGGGGCTTCTTTTGGCTCGGTTAGCTCGTCGTCATCATTTTGTTGGCTATAGTGCCCTCAAGGCAATTATCATAATCGCGGACTTGTGATTATGATGATTGAGTGAGGACCTATACCGATAAAACAGTCTTACTCAAGATGATAGTATGCTATCTGGTTTGTCTTTATCATCATATACATGTTGATAGAGCCTATAGGATTTTTGCTTGACTGCCAGCATTATGATGGCGATCATATATGTGGGAGCTGGGGTCTATAAGCACATCCTTAAATGTCCCTAGTCGTGGGAGTATCGAGACCGGACATCGATACTCCAGTGTACACTAGTGTATGCTGATCGAGACCCCGACGAGGGGCGCAACCAGGTCTCACAAGCCATTGGTGTTAGTTTATTCACCTAAGATAGTATACAGGTGCTCATTGGGTTATGAGTACACTGGACGGACTCGCCGGGAACCAGCTAGTTGGTATTATACCTATTGTCAGATAGTAGTTCCCTGGTGACATGTGTACATGTTAGTCTGTCGACCTGAGATCGTCATTTGTCTCGTGTGAGTTCCCACTGTGTTTTGATTACTACCCTATCATGGCTCAAAGGAGTCGTGCAAACATGTTTTAGTTGGGTACAGTACCGAGCCATATGGAGGCAGTGATCGGATCGTCGGGGATTCGTCTCTCCCGGTATTGGGGTTGATGTCGCGTTGTGTACGGATGGCCATCACCATAAATCCGTGGCTACGGTGGACGAGAATTATCGATCCAGGATCGATAGTTTCTCAGGTGGTGATGGGTTTCATAGCGACACTAAATATCGCGTTGTTGGGGGTCTGACTTTATCCACCCCCTAGACTCGATATGCGATACTCTTAGACGAACAGACCGGACTGTACGGATATTGTCACTGTCAGGCTCAGTAGGGGTTCAGGATGAGTTTGCTCGTCGGCCCCCCTTTCGCTTAATACCTGGGTAGCCGTTACGTACAGCTAGTGCCACTGACGTGCTTGTGGTTAAACCCACTGTCAGCGTATTGACGAGTCTTTAGAGTCCCACACAGAGGGTTTTCACGGTTCATGCGATATGGTGTACATGAGGTATGTTGATACATACAGGTGTCCGATTAAATATGTGCACATGCTGCGCGGACTTTAAACGGACGGTTATAATACTAGCGGTTTAGGATTAAGCCGGATTATTAAATCGGGTTTTGATTTAATGATTTAATATATGTATTTGTATATACGTATTCTAGTATTATTGTTCGCTATTCGTTTTCTCTCTCGGCTATTCGTATTTTGGTACGAATACGCGTATATGTATTTTGATACATGTACCGGGAAGTATTCCGTATTTTGTACGGAATAGCTTCTAGCAGAAGATGCCACCTCATTTATATGATTTTGGAAAATCATTTGTTTTATAAATGAGGTGGAAGGGATGATGTGGCTTGAACATGACTTTGGGCATTGGTTTTTGCATGTAGCAAAGTATGGGTTGCACTTTGTTTAATTGTTTAATGAAATGTGGTGGAAATTTTTTGACGAGAGAGAGAGGGGGGCCGACCAATATTTTTGGTGAGGGGTTCTCATTTCATTGGGATGATGGATTTTAGATTAAGCCCACTCTATTACTCTCTCAAGTTGACCACAAAACACTTAACCATTGTTCTTCATGCCAAAGCTTCATTGCCTCCATTCTTCTTCTATGGTTGCTCCTTGGAGCACATAAGATGAGAGAAAATTAGTGACATTTTCATGCATCCCCACTCTCCATCGCTAGCGACTTTGGAGCGTAGGTTACCTCGTTTGTCGAGGTTGGAGCTTGCGCCGATTCCCTCGGGTGGATCATCGGAGACGAAGGAAGACCGGCAACCAAATATCGTCAAAGGATCACTAGGAGCTTGGAATGAAGACCGAAGGACACGGATCAACTCGGTATAACGATTCTAACTCTTAGTTAACTCGTTAGTTTAGGGTTTAAGGTCGATCCGTAAATCGGGTAGCGGTACCGCCGGTTTAGAAATTTTTGTTCCGCATTTTTGCCGCGTTTCGACGGCCGGGACGCTGCCGGAACCCTTCATGGTATCAGAGCCACCCTTTAAACCCTTTACTAGCTTGTTTAAACGTGCTTGAAAGATCGATCGACGGAAATTTCCAAAATCACGATTCCATTGTTCTGTTCTCTGCCGTTTTTCAAAAGTGTTCAAAAAATATTTTCCAGTAGCTTAAAAATCCGTGCAGGCGATTTTATGGGTACAGCAAAAAATTTGAGCCCCTGAAGCCTCCAAAGCGCCGCGGAACCACCGCACTTACCCCCCATTGGCGGCGGATCCGCGGCCATTTAGTGGCTACGGACTTCGAAATTTTTCCGGTAGCACCCTGACTTGGAATTGTGATTTTTGACATATACTGTTTTGGCCCAGGTTTCTGTGAAGTGTTGTTTTTGCTATTGGGGCCAATTTGGAACTTAGTCGATCGATATTTTAAGTGTGTGTTTAACAGTACATACATTTCTATCTGCGACCGTGAATGTCATTTGATCGGTAAACTCGTCTAATTGCTATATGACTTTTAGACGGGTTTGGGAACGTGACATTCACGTTGATGTTCTGTGTTGTGTTGTGATGTTGGTTTGATCGTCGTGGTGGATAGCAATGGTGCAATGTTAGTACAGTTTTATTTCATTTGTACATTTGATATTGCGGGGAGAGCGTCCGACATGTGGACTGCCGTCACTGCCGGTTTGTATATTATTCTTTTGGGGCACGACCAGGTTGAGGTCGATGTCACCCTTGTATATTATTTTCTTTTTTGTACTAGGATTATCCCGCGGTGGGGTGCACGAATAGCCGGATTCTAGAGGGCAACCGGTCCGCATCTCATGGCGTTGGGACGGAGGGGACCTTACTCTAGAATTGGCGGGCTATTCACCGCACTCGTAGGAGGTATAGGTGACCCAGGAGGGGTGCTCAAGTTACCGGATTCCGTGAAGTGCTGGGTGGTCCATTCATGTTGCTGAAGGGGGCTGCCTCACTTCTGGTTTTGGCGGGTAACTTGCCGCGCTCGTAGGGGTCTAGGTTTCATTGCACATGCTATCCACACGACAGGGAACGTCGGGTCTCACTTGCGGCTCAAGTGAAATCCGGGACTCCAGATTATCCACCATTCTGTGTTGCTTCTGTGATGTTGCTTTATATCATGTCTAGGACGATTGTTATATATATTTATATATATATTAGTAGATGTTGTATATGTTTTGCACCCGTGCTAGCCCAGTCTCCGCTCTGTCGTTAGTTAAGTAACCTAACGGGTGATGACGGGACCCAGTGGCGAATGCGGATGGCATATACGTATATTTTATTTTCGTTTTTTTTCTGATGTGATTAATTGATGGGACTGCATAGATTCTTATCAATACAAGGATAAAACAAACCTATATATATGATGTTGTTGGAACCAAGTTTTTTAAAAACTGACATTACAGACGTTCTCTTTTGCTTTGCACAGTGGTATTCGGTTATGAATATCCAGCACCTCATTCGACGAGGCAAGGACCGAGATCCCTTCATCGGGAGTGACTCCTTGAGTAAAAGTTTGCGTCAACGTAATAACTTCACTATAGTCGTTTTCTTTTGCTTTGCATCGTGGTATTCAGTTTGGGATATCCTGCATCCCATTCGACGGGGAAAGAGCCGAGATCTCTTCACCGGGAGTGACCTCTTTAGCAAAAGTTTTCGCCACTATATATTTATAAAACCACTTGGATTCCTTCAACGATATCAAGTTCATTACGTTAAAGGTTTTTCGCCAATAACCAGCCGTAACCCTTCGTCATTTCAGATTAGTATTGCTTAGTATTCATGCTACGTATGTCGTGCATTGCCGAGGCGTAGTGTGCGGTAGCTCTGTAATGCTTTTCTGTCGCATGGATATGTGGATTGGTTAGGACAGTCGTACGGTTATGTTGGCATTGTCAAGGACTCGTACGGATGGGTTTAACGCAATCAAGATAATGACGGGTTGAACTTGACTAGGACTCTTTGATATGTTGGCATTGTCAAGGTCACTTGGGTCCTATGGGTAAAAACTCATATCGTGAGTTTCAAACATAGAGGAAACTTGACAGGCTTGCGCATACCTTCTGGAGTGTGGTAATTTGAGTGGCTTCCATCAAGTTACCATACGATGATAGTTGGATCCCGATTCCCACTGATGAGTAGGATTGCTCCTCGGGTGATTCCGACTAATTCTCTTTTTAGGTTTGGAGGAGAATTCGAGGAAACAGTGGGAGCCATCCTGATTAGATAAAATGATTAACCATTCTGATTTAGGTTAGAGTGTACGCTGAGTGTTTCTTCTCTCTCTCTGGCTGCGACTATGACCCGATCTAAACCAAAACTCATGAACTAAGTTGACCGAAACTTCTTAAAACACTTTGGCTTCTGGAATGTCACGGTGTCACATACATCATTGCCACTTCTATATCACCTTTGCATTTTTCCAGAACACCTCGTATCACTACGAACGTCCACTTCCATTGGATAAATCCATCGTATGGTTATATACGAACACGAAGGATCTAATTCGAGGATGGATTCTAGTTCTGGAGAGATTGAATATGAATATTCGGTTGTCTTTTCTCTTTATCTTCTCTCAGGTTGTGAGGGCTCCTAGGATTAGGAGAGGGTACACCTATTGAGCTTATTGGATAGTGTTCTTCCAAACCATAGGCAGGTGCCGAACGGTAGGGAAGGAAGAAAACCAACAATCTTAACTGAGGTGTACAGAAGGTAATAAGCAAAGACATATAAAGGGATTAGAATAATGACAAAGAAAATTGCGATCACCATCATTCACGACAAAGACCATGTATACCCCTGCCACTCCTACATCTACTTTGCATTTCTCTAGGACACTCTGTATCACTACGGATATCCACTTCCATTGGATAAATCCATCGTATGGTTACATACGAACTCGAAGGAACTTTTTCGAGGATGGATTCTGGTTCTGGAGAGACTGAATAGGATTATTCGGCTGTCTTTTCTCTTTACCTTCTCTCAGGTTGCATGGGCTCCTAGGATTAGGAGAGTACACCTATTGCGCTTATTGGATAGTCTTCTTCAAAACCTTAGGCTGGTGCCGAAGGGTAGGGAATGAAGAAAATCAATTAGCGTAAAGGAGGTGTACAGAAGGTAATAAGTAAAGACATAATAAAGGGATTGCAGAGAGGGCAGGTAAGTATATGGTTACTGTCATGATTCAGGATAATGGAAGAGGCGTTACTAGGAATACCAGTTAACCCTTTTGAAATATTTTCATGTTTCAGTTTTACTGTGCGATATTAATTGAAAACTGTTTTCCCAATTAGAATCTAACTCCAGGATATGTATTTACCAGATCAGTTTCTTATATCTGTATGTTATTATGGATGGTGAGTGGGAGTAAGATATTGGGAATTGGGTGATTAGATCCTCATTATATCGGAATTCGTTGTAATTGGTGATATTTGAGGAAATCATCTGGTTTTTGCCGGATGACAAATATTTGGTTTTGAATATCCGTTGTTATGCACCAATTTCAAATTGATATGTCTGTACGTTTATTTTATAAAGTGAGATATAACTTTTTGATATTATGTCTGTGACATTTACCTATATCAGTTGGTGATTAGGTAAGGTGCATTCAACAACGGTGTAATTCTTCTTAACCATACTACGGTTTTTCAACTTACGACGCACAGGGTTTGAGTTATTGAACTCAGGGGACTTATACAAGGTATTGTATGTTGTCCAGTATCCATTAGGACAAAGGGATTGGTACTCGTATTATATTCTGTTTACTTGTGACTTCTCCAGTTCTGGACAGGTATTTCGTAGAAATGCAAAGTCCAGAAGTTGAGAAGTTATAGGTATAAGAATAAAGTAGAGAACCATTTATTGTAAGTATCAGGATTCTTCGAGGAAGTCGAAAATGTAGATACTTGTGTTTGGTATTCCATTGATAGTAATGGTTTTGAGAACTTGCTTCTCTTTCGGGTTACTCATATATGGATGCACTCCTAGACGAGTAATGCTGATTGTTCTCTTTCCATTTGGTTGATATGCACTAGAGACAGCTGCATGATTTTGAATCTGGTTCCAATTAAATTAGTGCTTTTGTTTCTATATTAGATATATATAGAATCAATTTATATCTTAACGATGTTAAGGTATAGGGAGTTGTCCGGCTGATGCTTAAAACCAGAATCCGGATAAATTCAAAGCACGTTTCAGTAATGGCTGTTTGTGGCTTATCCCGGGCATTGACGAGGGTTAACTTTCTACCATCAGGAAGATCAATATTTATATTGTTCTTGACTTGCCATATTTTTAGTAAAATGGATTTTTCACAAAATAAAAGTGGGAGTATGGTAGAACTGGAAGTGATTCCAGAACCACAAACGATTACTGAAGATTTAATAGAACCTAAGAATTCAATTGTTTTCAACGTTCCATTAGCCACTCCGCAGATTTTGGTGGGTAACCTCAGGCACCCGAGAGTTACTTCGGTCTTCTCAAAGACGGTGACAGAGAGGTTCTTATTTACCCAGACTTGCCATTGCTGCTGTTCTAGACTATAAAACCCGGCAGGAGGATGAGTATAGCGTCATTCTAAACTGGCTTTAGAAGTGCACGTGTATATGACTCTGCCAGAGGGTTGTTGTAGTCAGTGGGAGCAGCGGAAGCATAGTAGACAAGTAGCTTATGTCTATTTACAGACTAAAGCAGGTATAGCGGAAATAGATCATCTAATTTTTGATGTGACAGTCATAGTCTTTGACCTCATCAGAATAGGAGATGGATCTGGTAAGAAGGTAGTAAAGAGTGATGTCCAGGTATTGAGATGACATGCACTTGATAGGAAGAGATATTCCTATACTACGATCGGTTATACTTTAGTTGTCACAAAGTTGTTTCTCCACACAGGATATGGATGTAATATCAGGGTTTCTGGTTACTAGATCTATGGTTTTAGATCTAGATTTGGGAAGTATCTCAATCTGGGTATTTTGACATTAAATGGACGACTCCTGGCATGGTGGTCTATCTGCAGGTGATGGGGTCAACCTCTCTAAAGGTGTCTTACAGACTAAAGGGGAGAGGGATCTACATGATTATCATATCACTTGCTTAGGCAATTGAGTTAATCATGAAATGTCAAGTACCACACCAGATATTGTTTTTTGCACTAGCTGCAATAAACATATATTAATCCAATCCTGGAGAAAAATTGGGAAGCAGTTTATGAACATAAGTGAATGTTCTTGGAATATGGTAACAGCAGCCTTCTTCAGGAGACGGTTATCATTTCAGGCTTCCAAGGTGACTTGGATGACAGTCACTGTCAGAGTTATAGTTTTCCCTCTTTTAAGGGACAGTATGTTGGACATGTGGTCCAAGCGGATACTGAGGAAAGACATGGCGCAGGATACTGATTAAATTCAGTGGATGATATAGTCTAAGAAGTTTGCTGGATTTGGAGTTCATTTGTGAACTGGGTCCCATCAGACATCCAGACAAATTCTAAGACAAGTATTGCTCTTAAGTTGAGATATAGAGAGATACAGAAAGAAACATTGGAGCGGATCCACTCACTGAGGTTATTTCTCGAACGCAATCATTTTTCGCAAACGGGCTTTGTGAAACTGATTAGTAGAGAAGTTGGGTGTTCGGTATCACAGGGGCTGTGAGTATGCGACATCGCAATAATTGGCCTTAAGTCCAAGTGGGAGATTGTTGGCGATAGTGTTCTCAAGGCAATTATCATAGTCGCGGACTTGTGATTATGATGATTGAGTGAGGACCTATACCGATAAAACAGTCTTACTCAAGATGATAGTATGCTATCTGGTTTGCCTTTATCATCATATACATGTTGATAGAGCCTATAGGATTCTTGCTTGACTGCCAGCATTATGATGACGATCATATATGTGGGAGCTGGGGTCTATAAGCACATCCTTAAATGTCCCTAGTCGTAGGAGTATCGAGACCGGACATCGATACTCCACTGTAGACTAGTGTATACTGATCGAGACCCCGACGAGGGACGGTGTCCAGGTTTCACAAGCCATTGGTGTTAGTTTGTTCACCTAAGATAGTATATAGGTGCTCATTGGGTTATGAGTACACTGGACGGACTCGCCGGGAACCTGCTAGTTGGTGTTATACCTATTGTCAGATAGCAGTTCCCTGGTGACATGTGTACAGGTTAGTCTGTCGACCTGAGATCGTCATTTGTCTCGTGTGAGTTCCCACTGTGCTTTGATTACTATCCTACCATAGCTCAAAAGAGTCGTGCAAACAGGTTTTAGTTGGGTACAGTCCCGAGCCACAAGGAGGCAGTGATCGGATCGTCGGGGATTCGTCTCTCCCGGTATTGGGGGTTGATGTCGCGTTGTGTACGGATGACCATTACCATAAATCCGTGGCCACGGTGGACGAGAATTATCGATCCAGGATCGATAGTTTCTCAGGTGGTGATGGGTTTCATACCGGCACTAAATATCGCGTTGTTGGGGGTTTGACTTTATCTACCCCCTAGACTCGATATGCGATACTCTTAGACGAACAGACCGGACTGTACGGATATTGTCACAGTCAGGCTCAGTAGGGGTTCAGGATGAGTTTGCTCGTCGGCCTCCCTTTCGCTCAATACCTGGGTAGCCGTTACGTACAGCTAGTGCCGCTGACGTGCTTGTGGTTAAACCCACTGCCAGCGTATTGACGAGTCTTTAGAGTCCCACATAGAGGGTTTTCATGGTTCAGGCGATATGGTGTACATGAGGTATGTTGATACATACAGGTGTCCGATTAAATATGTGCACATGCTGTCCGGACTTTAATCGGACGGTTGATAATACTAGCGGCTTAGGATTAAGCCGGATTATTAAATCGGGTTTTGATTTAATAATTTAATATATGTATTTGTATATACGTATTCTAGTATTATTGTTCACTATTCGTTTTCTCTCTCGGCTATTCGTATTTTGGTACGAATACGCGTATATGTATTTTGATACATGTACCGGGAAGTATTCCGTATTTTGTACGGAATAGCTTCTAGAAGAAGATGCCACCTCATTTATATGATTTTGGAAAATCATTTGTTTTATAAATGAGGCGGAAGGGATGATGTGGCTTGAACATGACTTTGGGCATGGGTTTTTGCATGTAGCAAAGTATGGGTTGCACTTTGTTTAATTGTTTAATGAAATGTGGTGGAAATTTTTTGATGAGAAAGAGAGAAGTGGGCCAGCCAATATTTTTGGTGAGGGGTTCTCATTTCATTGGGATGATGGATTTTAGATTAAGCCCACTCTCTCTCTCTCAAGTTGACCACAAAACACTTAACCATTGTTCTTCATGCCAAAGCTTCATTACCTCCATTCTTCTTCTATGGTTGCTCCTTGGAGCACATAAGATGAGAGAAAATTGTAGTGACACTTTCATACACCCCCACTCTCCATCGCTAGCGACTTTGGAGCGTAGGTTACCTCGTTTGTCGAGGTTGGAGCTTGCGCCGTTTCCTTCGGGTGGATTATCGGAGACGAAAGAAGACCAGCAACCAAACATCGTCAAAGAATCACTAGGAGCTTGGAATGAAGACCGAAGGACACGGATCAACTCGGTATAACGATTCTAACTCTTAGTTAACTCGCTAGTTTAGGGTTTAAGGTCGATCCGTAAATCGGGTAGCGGTAGCGCCGGTTTAGAAATTTTTGTTCCGCATTTTTGCCGCGTTTCGACGGCCGAGGCGCTGCCGGAACCCTTCACATTTTGACCTTTCGCTGGCTTCACCGACATGGATCATGTAGCATGCTTTGACATTAGTTCGAATGAAACCTATACCCCTTCTATCTGGGACCCGTCCATCGATAAGTGCTCGGACATGAGGCGGAAGCCAAAGCCCCTCAGAAAACTTCGCTTCGGAGTTCGTTTGATATAACCGACACCTGCACTTTTTAAAGTATTCCCGCATTTCGGGTGCCTAATATTTGGGATTGAGCACTGCTCTTATGTCTCTCTCATAGAGAAGGCACGTGACAGACAAATTGTCCGGGTGCATGACAGGATTTGACCCATAAAACATAATGTCCTTTTGTCCACTTTTCTTTCCGCGAACATAGAAAATTTTTAGTTGGTCCACGGTGGAGACTGACAACACATCGAGCTTTTTGCACATCTGCTCCGGCACTCTTATGATGGCTAGGGGCCCTTCTGGAATTTTGAAGGTTTCTTTTAGTTTCGCTTTTTGCATGAGAGCCCAATCTGCACAGCTGTTGCAAGACGGGTCTTCTTTTTCTGATTCTCCAGTGTCGTTGCCTAAATGAGGGCGAATTTTGTTGCCAGATGGACCTTCAATATCAGACTCGTCCGTATCGCTACCAAGATGAGAGCGGTTTTTTCGGAAAGATGGATTTCCAGCGTCGGACTCATCAATGTCACTGTTGTAACGCGAACGCGTTTTAATTTTTTTACTTTTGAAGATGACAGCTAGTTCGGATTTGCTTTTGAGTCTCGAAGTCGTTTTGCCTTTTGTTAGCTGTGGCTCAGCACTTTGGGGGATCACAAAGTATTGAGAATCTTCATATCGGACTTCATGCACACCGAACAGCCGAATGTCTCCGTCAATACGTCTTTTTTCGCCATTTTTATGTACTAATGGAGAGTTGAAGGAATGATGCCGTAATCGTGGAGCCACGGCCGTTCCAGGAGAATCTTATAAGATGCGTCGGCGTCGATCACGTATATTTTAGTTTCGGTTTGCAGATCCCTAAATTTAATTGACAGAACTATGGACCCCAGAACTTGCTGACAGTTTTGATTGAAGTCTTGGATGACTATCTTTTCTCTTGACAGGTGTCGGATGTCCATCGACAAACTTTTCAGAGTCCGTAAGTTCATGATGCTCACTGAGGATTCCGGATCATTTAATATGCGATTAATCCGGTCTTCATCGCTGTACCCAGTTACGTAAAGCGGCCGGTTGTGCTCAACTGTTCCCAGGAACAGGTCTTCATTCTTAAATGTGACCGCGGCTGTATGCAGAGTGTATTGGGCTTCTTTCATATTAATTTCCGCGAAACGAGCCTGATACCGCTCAGGGTTTTGCAGGGCATGAATGAGAATATCTTTGAGCTCTTCGGATAGGACCAGAGCATCACAGATGCTTAAGAGAGATGGAAGCTTCCGAAAGTGAGCCAAGACATTGTAATCTACCGGAGAAGAACTCGAATCTTCATGAGTTCGCTCTACGCCGTTTTCTTCATTGGCGACCTATTTTTCCTTATCTTTCGGGGCGTTGCCTTGCTTCGGCGGTAAAATCTTACCGCTTCTGAGCTGAATTTGATTGGTCTTTGTGGCGAGCTCTTCGTCCTCTTCGGAAAATAGAGCTCTTCCTCAGTCGCTGTCGGGACCCGGTTCTTGCTCACGGAACAAAATGCCACACGGAACAAAATGCCACGCCAAGTGTCATGCCTAGGGGGCGGGGGCCATCTCTTGAATCCGTGGGGGCCACCTCTTGAATCCTTGGGACCTACTGCAGAACAATGCAGAATCTTCGGAATACATTCCGAAAGAGGGCAGATCTGTACTATAAATGGAATGATACCACTCTTCAATACAGAGGCGCTTTTTAAGTGAACTGGCACTACAGGAGCTTGAGAACTCCGTAGTTAAGCATGCTCGAGCCAAGAAAGTTCTGGGATGGGTGACCTCCTGGGAAATGGCCCTTGGCCGGGTCCGGTTCGTCCGGAAGGACAAAACCGTGCGGCTTCGGTCAGACCGGACAATACTCTCTGTATTGGGGGTGAGGCATGACAGAATGGTATCATAACTGGTCCCTCAATAGTAGGTCTGTGGTTCGAGGACGAACCATTGTTCAAAAGTGGGGAGAATGTCGGGACCCGGTTCTTGCTCACGGAACAAAGTGCCACGCCAAGTGTTATGCCCACGTGACGGGGGCCACCTCTTGAATCCGTGGGACCTACTGTAGAATAATGGGGAATTTTCGGAATACATTTCGAAAGTGGGCAGATCTGTACTATAAATGGAATGATACCACTCTTCAATATAGAGACGCCTTTTAAGTGAACCGTCACTACAGGAGCTTGAGAACTCCGTAGTTAAGCGTGCTCGAGCCAGGGAAGTTCTGGGATGGGTGACCTTCTGGGAAGTGGCCCTTGGTCGGGTTCGGTTCGCCCCGAAAGACAAAATCGTGCGGCTTCGGCCATAGCGGACAATACTCTCTGTATTGGGGGCGAGGCGTGACAGTCGCTATCAAGATGGACGACGTAGTAAGTCGCAATAGGGATCTCGTCATTGGAGTTTTCTTCTAGCTCCTCCAGAATCTTAGCCACTTCTACGGGGAAGAACTTCTTCAATTGAATTAGAGTTCTTTCCTTTTGCTTGTAGTTTTCGAGGGAATCGATATGCCTTTGAAAGGTCGATTTCCTTGCTGACTCCTTTTCGCTTCGAGCCCACACCTTTCCTTTTCTTCTTCTTTAGCTTTTTGGATTTTGAGATCGATTGAGCCGAATTGGTAGCTGGAACAGTGGGCTCTTTCTGCCCCTCCACTCTATTCTGGGCTCTTTCTGAAGTAGTTTTAGCATCTTCTTCGTCTTATTAGATGCGTGGATACTTCATGGAGGTTGCGGCGAGTCGGATTCATTTCTCGGGGCAGTAGATTCAGCCGTCTGTTCTCTGAAGGCTTCAGCTTCTGTCTGTATAAAGTTGGTGGTTGCCGCTTGATTGTTCACCAACACACTCTTGGACAACTCGATCTCTCCGGTCTTGTATAGCTTCTTGACCCAGTATTTGAAAATATAGCAATTCTCGATCGCATGGCTCACTACTATGTGGTACGGGTAATACAGGGGATTGTAAGTCATTTTTGCTTCGTGAGGTCTCTTCGACTCCGATAATTGTAGACCATTGTTCATGATATCTTTGAATATCTTGCGGATCTTGTCTCTTCTGAAAGAGTAAACCTTGTTTTTTTTCTTCTCTAAGGAAGGCCCTTCTCCTCCTAGCACTAGCTTTCGAGACCGGTTTGTTTTCGATCCGCTCGCCTCGTCTGTCTTCACTGTCAGACGCATTGAAAGCGTTGGTATTATTAGAATTTTCGCTTTTACGGTTGTCATCCTTTTGGCTTTTCCAAAGCTTTTGTTACCCTGGGAGTCCGGGGAAGACTCTTATTTCGAGCGTTCCAACATTTGTATTTTCTTGGTCAGTTCCTGAAACGTTTTGAGGCCCGCAGTACATAGAAATGGGACCGTACAATTGCTGAGATTCCCAATGAGGCTGATGGACTGGTCCTGCTCTAGTGGATGCTCGCACTTGATAGTGAGATTGCGCCATCGAGCGATAAAGTCTGTGTTGCTTTCGTTCTTTCCCGGCTTGGTCCTTACATGGTTAGCAATGGAGATTTTGTTACTGACACTCATGAATCTTTACCGAAACAGAAACTCTATTTGGGCGAAAGTAAGGACGGACCCGTCTGGTATGCTCGTGTACCAGTCGTAAGCGATACTGGCTAGGCTGTTGACAAACTGACGAAGGAGCGGATCATTGCTTCCTATATTTCTGCACGACGCTTTAAAGTGGGCAACTTGCCGATTCGCGTTTCCCGTCCCGTCAAATCTTCCGAAATTAGGAATGACGTAGCCGCTAGGTAACTCGATCAGATCGTACTGTGCGGGGTACGATCTCCCACGGCTGCCAACGTCCTTCCGGGCCTCGGCTTCGGCCACTAATGATTTGATTTTGTTTGTGACCAAATTCATTATCCGATTTTGTGTTAGCAGGATGGTGCCATCTAGGGCCAAGGCGTCCCCAGAAGCAAAATGTGGCCGGGTTTCGTGCAGATCGCCCAAACTTGGACCCAAGGAGACAGGCATCGGTTGCTTCGGGTTATCATCTGGTTCATGAGTAGAGACTTGCGCTTGATTGGAGGGCGCCCGAGTGACTTGAACCGTGAGCTGCATCACAACGTTTGTCAGGTCATCAATTTTTGAGTAAAATTTGGCCATCTCTTTATCATTGCTTCTAAGCTGTTTTCAGAACTCTTGAAATAGCTTTTGCTCTGCGGTTTTAGGGCAGAAAATCGGCTCTTTCTCGCTCTCCGAGCTTGACTCCACATAGACCGAGGGGTCTTACTGCCTATTAGCCTCATCAAGAGGGCTTTCATCGCTATGCGGAGGCGGCTGATCAAAGGAAGTGGCAACCACATTTAAGCTAGATTGGGCTTGGGATGTGGCGGCCTCATCCTTACTCTTGCTGTGCAGGTTGTCGCTGGGACGTGTGCTCGTCATGTAGACCGTGTGGATAACATATCCCGCCGTCTTTTCATCATTGGCAGCTGATTTCGCGGACCGCTGTCGTGGTCCTTCGGCTTCGGAAAAGGACAATCGACTGAAGACGGTTGGTCTGACTAGGTCATTGGGCGGCGCTGACGCTTCTTTTCTGGATTTGCTACTCTGCTTTCGCACGGCACGAAGTACTTGGTAGATTTGTGAAGAGAGCCTCGCACCTTTTGTGCTGGGGCTTGGATATTTCCCTTCTTAGCACAATTTAATATGCGACCTTCTTAATCTTGGCAGACATCACATTCTTCTGGACCCATTTTCACGGCTTGAACGAATTGCGGATTTTCACGGCTGACACGGTTATGGTCGTGGGACAATCCTGTTCTCGGAACCTTACAAAATTCAACTTGGCTGGAGACCTGACCCTCTTGTTGGCTCTATATCTCAGCCGCTTCTGTCTTAACTTTTCTGTTTTGAGCACTTGGCAGGCTTTAGCTCTTCAGGAAGGCGCCGTAGGCAAAGTGATGGAGAGTTCTAGAGATACGTCTGACCGTGCATTCGTCGGAGGCGTCACCTGAACTTGTCCGCGACGTTTGATGATGCCCTTTGTTCCGGCAGTCTTGCCCCAGCTGGAGCACTAGAGAGTTGTTCGGACACCGTCTTACGCTTGGGTTGTGGTGCTTTGGCGATCACAATATTCGACCTCTTGCCCCTTGAGACCTGTTTGACCATCTGGTTTGCCGGGATTTCCGCTAGATGGGCGTTTCCGGCAGGTTAGATGATGACTGAACCAAATTGGCGGGGTGTTTCCTCCCACTACCGATTGAGGCTTGCGGGTCGAATCACGTGGGCATTGATCTTGACCACGTAGGGGATTGGAGTTGTGTTAAAAACAGAGCTATTTGCTGAGTTCGAGATTGTGACTGAAATCTGTTAACCTGCACAAAAAAGGTATGACATCAGTACAGGCAGTCGACATATATGTTGATTTAGTTCGCATGAACGTTTAGCCCGAAATATGGGAGGAGAGAAAATATCCTGCCGGGCGTGCCAGGATCTGTAGAGTGTTTTTCGTCATCCCATTGAGATAGGAATACGTGCACGGTCAGGTATGTACAGATTCCACCTTTCTAGGATAGGCTAGGGTTTATTGATTGTGAGGATCCGAATCTTCGGTAGCCGCGGACTAAGCCGCTATTAATTACCCCTCGTTTTTGGAGCGAGATAACCTTTGATTGACGGGTCAAACTGGTCATGTGAACTCAATGTGCAATATGCGCGTGTTTTGTTTTGAAGGTATTTTGGATGTATTGGGGGCTTCGCAGAGTTTCCGGGAATTCTGTTATCCGGATGGCGGGCTGGGGTCAAGGGGGCTAGCAGCCCCTTATGGGATGCGGGACAATGTCCCGTTAGAAATTTTTTCAAAGGGAGAAATGTTTTGACTATGGAACGTGGGAAACAGAAGGGTGAAGAGCGTCATAAGGACGCGTGAGACAACACGTGGCCGCTGTGCGCCAGCAGACCACGTGCCCGGCACGTGTTGTCTCCCACGCAGTGGGCTACGGCCGTTGGGCGTCAGTGGGTCACGTGCGCGGCACGCACCCGCTGGAAACACCAGCGGAAGAAAGTGTTTAGCCCCTGGGGCTGGGAGTTGAACTCCCGAGAGACTTTAGAGTTAAACTCCTAGAAAAAGAACGATTTTTATTTTTTTCGGAATTCGGAGGAGTTAAAACTTCTAAAGAAAAGATTTTCGAAGATGATGAAAGATGATCCCTTGAGCCTTGGATCCTCCCCTGAACCTTGTATTCTCCCAAAATGGGATTTTTGGAGTTGAGTCACTTTCTTCCTCTTCTCTTTTTGTTGGATTTTGAAGAAAATGGTTGTGAGATTTAAAAATCTTCCATTTTAGAGATTTGATGGGAGATTTGAACTCCCCTTCAAGGATTTTAATGTGAATTTTTTTTTTGTGGAAAAAGAAGAGTTAAACCCTTGATTTATTCAAAAAAAAAGAAAAATGGTTTAAAACCTTGAGAAAGGAGGAGACACAGAAACTTAGAAAGATGGAGAATAAAATTTATTGATTTTCTCATCATGTTTGCCTTGTATAGGCAACACATTTTACATATAGCCCCGTGGGCTTTTCCAAATGACACGTGTGCCTCCTCATGCCTCATGTACTTATTTCTTTTTGCACATAAGTCATGAGGTTTATAAAGTTTTGGCTTTTTGCCCATTTTTCATATATTTATTTTTAAAATCCAATTTATTACCTTCTTTTTTGCATGGAGCCGGCCCCTTCCATGCTTGATCTTGACTGGGGCTTAGGCCTGCTTGCTTGGGGTTGACTTTGACTTTGACTTGATCAACTGGGTTGTAATTTTTGACCCCAACAGTATGTCCTTGATCTTGAGTTTGTTGTCAAAAGATAATGAAAATCAGCCTCAACCCACATACTAACAATGTATGCATCTAGGATCAAGGATTTCAATCTGTAGAAGGCATTGATAGTGGCACGCTTTCTCTTCTTTGAAACATGGGTTGATTCTTTTGTGTTGACGTCAGCTCAATGATTGTGTAACATGCTAAGAAGTATGGATTCAGATATGGATACGGGACACGATAGGACTTGGATTCGTTGATTCACAATTTTGCGAAATTCTAAGTTTCAATTCATGGGGATATACAAAGTTTTTGTTTTAAACATATATATAATAAAAATAATAAATTTAGCAAGTCAAACGGAGAGTACAGAAAATTTGTAGTTACTTGTGCATGTTCTATACATTTAGAATGTGATATAAATCTTAGAATGTCTCAAAAAGAATCCCTAAACTATTCTTGACAAGTCCACATGAATCCATAGAGATACAAATCTAATATGGATGCATTACCTCAACGACGAATCCATGCAACATGGTTTAAATGTCTTTTTGATTAGTGTACTATTCTCACCAAAGACGGACACAAGAATTTTGGTCAAAGGGGGCACATCGGCAACCATGCTTAATAAAATTTAGTTAAGATACTCAACTACAACAACTATCGCAATTTAGTAATTAAAAACTGTTAAATCAATATGAGAATAATAATTTTTACAATATTATATATCTAGACTCTATAATTTGGACCGTAGGATTTTATTTAAAAGTTACTATTTTTTTAAGTCTTTAATGGAGGACTTTCTCTTATTAAAAAAAATATTAAATAAAATCAAAATTAATAATGAGTATTGTGGATTTGAATCCATGGCCTCCAATTATGAAATCAAATGTCTTACCATTTGAGTTACATGCTTTTATATATATATATATATATATATATATATATATATACACATATATACACACACACAAAAACTAACCGGCTTCAATTGCAACTAATAATCGGTCCGTTTTTGCTAAAATTTAAGAGGGGACGCATGCCCCTTCTCGTCTTAACGTCGGTCCACCCCTGATTCTCACATATTTTTGAAATATTGAGCTTCGATTGGGTTGTAGAAACATTGTATTGGTTGTATGCTTTATTGATTTAATATTACCCACTCACATAGTAAGGGAGTTGTAATCTCATTTTATACTTTTTCATTTTCAAAGTCATCAGTTTTATATTCATATCATAATACCTTGGCTTTTAAGGCCTTAATTGGGTATGGAGTTGGATAATTTGAGTTTTTCTCTTTTAAGTTGCGGGAGGTGATGCAAACTCTAGTTTGCTGGCCTTACCTTCACTAAAAATAAAGCCTCCAGCCTCATTTCTAAGTTCAACGGCCCCACAACAAAAATAAAATGGTATGCTCATTATAACGCTCAATTTTTTGGGGCCCCACTCATGGATTATATATCAAATGTGGTCTAAATATAAAGAACAAAAAAATGTTTTGGCTAGCCCTTAACAATTACTTCTTTGCATATGGAAATCCTTTTATTAAATAAAAAAATCTAAAACTTTTATAGATAAATTTTCTAATACCGCAATCTTTTAATAACATTCCAAAATAGGGACTTTTATATATCGTGATACGCCCATGTTAAATTTTTATTAGCTTTATATCGAAATTTTCAAAATCATTTGAAAAGTACGTAATACTTAACATTTAAATCTGGATTAAAAACTATTACAAAGATAATAGAAATAAAGAACAAATATTTTTGAACTTTTTTTAAAAAATCTCTTAACATCATGCAACTTATTGTGACTTCTATTTATATCGTATCAGCTACTTATTTCGCCAATTCATTTGCAAAATTTATTTCATTAAAAAACGGTTGTCGGCCATAATCATCAATAATTAAGCCTCTTTTTCATTAATGTACTTTCTAACATAGGACTCTATATGTTATTTCTTTCTAAGTTTATCTACTAAAGTATTTTTTATATAACTTAAATCTATTTTTTGTTTTTTCTATCAAGAGACTAAGTGAAAATGGAAAACAATGGTGATGCCAAAAAAATGCATAACCTATAATTTTAGATGTTTTTAATTTATTTTATTCATCAATTAACCTTAAATTTTTAACGAAAACGCAAGCTATTACGTATGAGTATATAATGGATGCATTAATGATTGTAATTATATAATCTTTTTTAAATTCATGGTGGTAACTAAAAGATTGCATTCAGATCTTTTTTCTTGCACAATTTCATTGAATGTTATAAACTATGACTGCATATTTCTTGACTTTAAGGGGGGTGCAGTGTCCCCATGGGCCCTTGCCTAAAGTGCTGGATGGGATCCAAACGTGATTTTGCAATAAAGCCCTTAGGTCTCACTCGCCTCTAGATGAGGCCACTATAGGGAGGGGCCTGCAGGGACACCGCAAGCCCTGTTTTCGCATATTTCTTACTTAAAAACCAAAACCTATGTAATCAATTGCAGAGTGAAAAGGATATTCATTATTTAATATTTTATAGAAATTTTCTAAATATATATTGCATACACCCTTTTCAATGTAAATATTTATAGCGCAAATCAAATGCTATATAGAGCAACAAATAAAACAGTTTTATAGATTCTTATCAAGCAAGTTAATCTATATCTATAGTCATGGATTAAAACCGGAATTTAATAGAATCAAATTAGCGACTTATACTTTTGAAAGAAAAATATTTAAATGTCATAATAATATAATATAAATATCGAATAATAAATAAATGGATAATAATGAAAGTATTTGAGGGAATCGAGAAAAGAAGACGAGTTGATAACCTTTACTCTCCAGCATTGGATATAAAGCATTAATGCCACTAGCTCTAAAGTTATACATAACGGTTAATGATTTTGAGCTGTAATAGATATCATAAAACTATGTTGACAAACATACTAAAATATGAGAAAATAGTATACTACTTTCTAAACTGACCTAAACAATATAGAATCTTTCCGCGCAAGCGCGGTGGACATGCTAGGTTTTGATATTATCGAATCATTATTTAGTCCAGTACTTCTGAAGCATCTCTCTCCTCCGACGCAATATCTTTCATAGAACACTTCCATTCTTATCTTACATTCAAATATTTAAGCATTTGGCTCCACAAAGCAAAGGGGAAGAAGGGAAACATTTCTTCTTTAATTGGCCTATCCGCTTTCTGCTTTATCATCTTTCCATTCAAATGTGATGTATACTTATTTTGCTAGAGAATGGAATGGAATGTTAATATACAGCTTTGGTTCAGTGTTCAGTACAGTAAGCTATATGTTTGGTTGGCGTCTCCAAAGCATTGGAAAAAAATGATAGAAAAATGTTCTATCCGAAACATAAATTGCGTGACCTTGGGTTCACATGGCTAAGAAAGACATTATATAACCCGGCATTTGAATTTTCTTTGAACTACTTCCCTGTTCGATAATTTTCAGAGGTTATTTTATTATCATTATGCTTTTTCTGTTTATTATAATCCTCTTATCCTCCTCATATAAGCTGTATTATACTGAGCAATTACGAGCACCATTCTAAACATCATTTGGTGTAACATAAGGTATGCATTTTATATCAAGAGAATTGACTCCATGTATATAACATACAACAATTTAGTATTTCAAGACTGCTCGTGCTTTTTGCAATGTGAATTCCATCTCTGTTACATAACAATTTTAGAACGCTCAAGTGATTTTAATATGCATGATTACACCGGAAAGTCACCTCTCAAGCTGCACTAAATTTCTTAGAAACCTTTCAAGTCTTTCTATTAGATGCCTATCAAGTTGTTATCCTTGCCAATAGTTGATTTCTTGTTGATTTCTTATCATTTGCTGCAGAAGAGGTACGAGAACATTTCTGTTTTGGGGCGAAGGCAGTCTGAATGAGGAACATTGATCTATATGGTTCTTCCAAAGCTTAAATATTTATCTAGACTTGTTGTCGTTCATTAACTGTTTGATTATTGTTGTCTAAGCACCCAGATTGCTCAGTTTTCATTTCCGAGCCAGAGCATCGATATCTTTGGTTTTGCATATGCTGTCAGACTTCTCATTCTGTTCGGAAAGTTTGTTTTACAGATATGTTGCAAAATTTGGATTTATAAATTGCTGATGTAACTTGATCATATATGATTTGAATAGAAGAATAACAGTTGCTTCATCTCTTTCTGGGTAATGAAATGACTTGCAAGGAATCAACAGAGAGGCACGTATGCAGCATGCATCTCTATGTACATGGGTCGGATCTTGATAGGAGCCGACATCCAAACCCGATTCATTTATCTATTCTATGACTCAGACAAGGCCAGAAGTTTTCGAGTTATTTATGGAACGGATTTGAGTGGGTATATAAATTATCGGAAATATATTATTATTCATATCTAGTTGATAAACGGTCAGAAATATAGTAGCTTAGGGGATGACAAACTAGAGTTCAGCTTATATATGGGTGCTATTCAAGGATTTGGATCTGTCTTATGCTGTCATGCATTGGATATGCCTCCGTGAATATACCAAACATTCTATATATTTGTTTCCGTTACGCTACCATGCATGACTTCATCCTTAGATATGCATTTCACCAACACCCAACCTTTTCATGAAAATGTACGTTACCATTATTAATTAAGTTTTCTTATGGAAAAATAGGTTTTTTTTTCCATCTCTGTATTATATCCGGAATGTTTTTTTTAAAGCCCAAAATTAAGTTTCTTCGTTATAAAATGGACTCTTTGTCAGTTACATGATGGTTAATTAACCTAACTAGTGTGCTAAATACCGAATCTACCTTCAACCTTTCCCCACTTCATATATTTGGTTCTATTTTAAAAAAAATAATCGTATGTTATTAACAGAGGTTGTTCAAAATGAGTGAAGAGAATAACCATGATACCCATGATTGTAGGTGGATAAGCTTTTAACAGATGATTCAATGGGAATAATGTTGGAATTTTTGAAGAAAGAGAATAAGATGTAGATTGAGGGTAGAGGGAGAAGAAAGATGAGGGTAAAATGGGGAGGCTGGTTTACTTTTAACGGCATAGTAGTAAAAATAATTCAATAGAAGACGTTTTTGAGGATTTTCGGTTATTTAATGTAGGGCATAACTAATTTAGTTATACTTAAAAGAGTAAATTAGGCTTTCCCAAAGGTATAATATATAGCCTTTTGGATTGAAGTTTGAACATAAACTAACCGGTAAGATCAATTTAGCTAACTTTTACAAAAGAATTAAATGTTTTATTTTAGAAATCTAAAGTTTTGGTGGTCTTTTTTAGAATATAAAATATTTGAACGATGCATATAACAAGATCCAAAACGGAAAATTTTAAAAAATAAAAATAAAGGAAAGGTATCTACATTTTGGATTTCAATCATCTTATTTTTAAGGTTAGTAACCGTCAATAGCCAGCAGAAACCAATTAAAACCGTATTTTGTATTCAATACAGATCTCTAATCTTATAATGTATACGTACTCTCGGGATGGTAGCTCATGGCATCAATTGATGTAGCTTTTATAATCCTATTTATATCAGCAAACTTTTTAAATATTTTAATCGACTTATTCGGATTCAAATTTCTAAACTCGCTCTCTCCGTTATTCATGAATCTCTCTCTGCCACCTTCCATATATTTAGCCACCAACATCGAAGCAATATTTTTCAATTTCTAAGGGCATATATTGCTTGAACAATCTCTTCTCAAATCTCAATATTTAAATCACATAAAATTATTAAAAACCTTACAACATTGTGATACTAGTGTGTATTAATCAGTCCTAAACATAAAACAAGTATCACAATTAATCAAAATAAAATCAACTGTTATTATTTGTAAATTTATACAGTCATAATCTAACAATAAATCATAATCGCTGCAACAACACCACCACCACCACTCAATCATACAAGCAAATAAATTTCTTCAATTAGGATGCCTGATAATTCTTTGCAACACAACAGTCCTCGCCCTCCGAATATCCCTGCTACACCTGTCCGCCTGCTCTCCCAGCTCCTCCACACTCTTCATAAACCCCTCCAACATCTTCTTGATCTCCTCCACGGCGAATCTCAAAGCCACGACCTCCTCCTTGTTATCCACCGCGAAACCGGCGCTCTGCATTATCGACCCCATCTGAATCTCCAGCCGGTCGATCAGGACCCGGATGCTATCCAAATCCTTTATCGCAACATACGTCCCCGTCTGTATCGCCCCCAGCACTCCCTTCTGCCCTTTCAACGTGTCCTCGTAGTGTTTCCATAAAGAATCAAACCATTTCCCTACCGACCCTACCGGGATCGAGGCAGCCGCGGCCAGAGCCGCTGCGACAGGAGGAGCGGCCACAGCGGCCGCCACCACCGAACATATGATAACGGCGGCGAACGCGGAGGCGAAGATGATGCTGGAGAGCTTCCGCCAGGCTTTGACAGATTTCAGTTTCTTGTCGAGTTTCGCTTTCCGCAGCTGAAGTTTCTCCAGCATGACTACTTGCTGAGTGTATACAGACCGGAAGATTTTGAAGAATTCCTCGGTGAACGGGTCGCCCGCCTCCTTGAAAACCCTAAGCTCCTCCAGAGTCCTCTCGTAGTTGCCGGCGCTTCCTTTGCTGCTGTTCTCGTCCTCGAAGTGCTGGAGAGCGACCTGGAGAACCAACTGGGTGTCCCTCGCTTTCTTCAGGCATCTCTCGAGGGCGGCGCAGAAGTCCAGCGTCTGCAGGGAGTTCTCGAAGTAGTCTTCCACGAGTTCGAACAGGTCGGGGGTGTTCCAGATGTCCTGCTTGCAGTGGAGGATGACTTTCACGACTTCTTGGTTCATCTCGAGGAGGCATCCGGTGACTTCTTTCAGGGAGTCGAAGGAGACCGCACGGACCTCGACCCCGACCGCGAGGGTGGAGATGGCACGGCTCATCCGCTGGCGGAGGGTGGTGTCGAAGCTGCGAAGGTCGGGATCGATCTGGCACGCCGCGGAGTACGAGGTCAGCTCCGCTGTGTACCGGGCATCCTTGTTGCCGGCGGGTCGGTTGTTGCCGGCGATTTTGCTGACGTGGCTTCCCATTGTGTTTGAGAATGAAATTGGAGCTCTGTAGTTGAGGGAGATAGAGAGAGAGATATAAAGAGAGAGATGAGCAAGGGGGAAAGAGAGAAGGAAACGTTTGGATTAGAGAGGCTTAGAGGGTGACTTGTACGCATGGGGAAATTAATTTAACGGTCCCCAAGGGAACGCGGGAAGCAACTTGCAAGTCAGTTTCTCTCTCTTCTTAGCTCCTTGATTTTGGTGCTCGCTCTCTCTCTCTCTCTCTCTCTCTCTCTCTCTCAACCGGAAGTTTTGTACGTAGGGAGCAAGGTAAATACAGGTTGGCAACGAGGAGGAGTGTTTGTGAAGTATTCTGATGTGTGTATACTAACCCCTTGAACGTGCTCATTTGAGTTCAGACATGAATGCATGAAATCATGTGCATCTAGTTTTACTTATATGATTATGGATGCAAACACATGAATTCATTTAAGTGCTAACCGTACCCCCTCAGTTAGTTTATTAACATATAAGATACTATCTTTAGATTAGTCAACAATTGACATGCACGCGCACTTTTGTATTTTTCCACGTGCAATATACCTTGTGTATCAAAATAAAGATTTGAGAGGGCTGTTTTCATTATCTTAACTAAAAACCTCTATAAAACATATTATCCTAAGTCCAGTGAAAAAAAGATATCATTTTAACCTCTTATCGGCCGATATATCGGTGTATCATATCGGTCTAAATATCGCCGATATTGTGTTTATTTGAGAGAAGGATCTTGGTTTATATCCTTTCGGGGTCCAAACCCGTAACCGAAACCCATCTAGATTTCAAAGACACAAACTAAAATATTTAAACCCGATCTCATATTTCCATCTTGAGATTTTCTCATAAATTTTATATTTATAAAAATTTATTAAAATAAATATGTATAATGTTCGGTTATAAAGTAGACAAATATGTCCAATCTGGTGAAATTTTCAATATTGACATCCGACATGCCCGATATATACCAATACCGATGTACCCGACACCGGTACCCGATATGAATGTCCAATACGGAACTCGTATCGGCAATATATCGTCTAATACCGCTATCCGATGGAGAAAACATCCTTCTAATACCGCTATCCGATAGAGAAAACATCCTTCCGATACAATCCTGATATCTGATATTTAAAACCATGATCTTAACTAAATGTCTTTAAGGCGATGTTAGTCCCAAGTTATTTCACAATCGAGGATTTTGAAATGAAATGACCGTCTATTCAAAACTCTAGAAATTTGATCTCTAAATCTATATGTAATCGAGATGATAAATTAAATGATGGGCCGGTGTCGGTACAATTACTGCTTTAGCAGGCGTCGATGCCAGATCGACGACCATAGGCGATCAGCTGTTTGCAACGATGACAAATCTGCAGGTATTGGCAATCGTCTAGTTGACCATAGTCATCAATTAGCGGACAACGTCGGTGATGAGCAGTAGCGTGAGTGGCTAGCGGTCAACAAATGCCGACGGTTGGTTATGTTGGTAGTGGATGGCGATGGTTAGCTCTATATGGCAGCGGCAGTGACTACCGGCATGGCAGCCGATTTGAGGGTAGCGGCGATGTGTCGAGCAGTCTACGGCGACGATGGTGGTGGTGGCCCGTTGGCGGACGACGGCGGGCAGTGGCAAAGAAGGAGGACGGGGTGGTCGGTCGACAGTTGGTGATGATGGTGGCAGCGGCGGACGATGACGATTCTTAAATGGGTTGCCCGACGATGGGTGGAATTGTAAATATCCCGAGGGCGTGTTGTGATTTGAGGCTGATGGATTTTCCTTTTTTTTATGCCGTAACTTGAATGACGAATTTCAAAATTCTAATTCTAGTTTATGAAATGCCAGTTTCGACTAACACTGTTAAGCAAATACAAATTTTAAATGACTTAGGACCATACCAACACCATATTTCAAATTCTGGATTTCGATTTTGAAATCCGTGGGACTAATATATCCATGTGTAACACACGTGAAAAAGTTGATGACGTGGACATGGTAGGCTCAAATATTTTTCTCCTTTGTTTGAATATATAATTCGAAAGTGAAAATGGCCATAGGAGCTTCTCAGGGGACTGTGCCTGCGAACACAGGCACATGAGACCGTCCTCATGTGGATGGGGCCCACACCCACACCCTGCCTTCCCAGGGAAGCTCCCATGGGACAGTAACCTTAATTTGAAATTAATATGAAAATGCCACATGCTTCGCGGGGAAGGGTTGGAATTTTGAGGTGGTTATGCAAACAACTTAGTTACTTGTCGTGTTGCCGTCGCTAGACGCGTAGGACTAATCGGCTAACCATTAAATGCTGCAATACTCGTGACAAACATCTTTCATTTTTTGTCTTATATGCCTTGTTTTTCTAGTAAAATACCATAAACAGTCAAACGAGTAACTTAGCCTTTATAAATTAAATTAAAATACCATATGATAATACAAGAAACTTTGCTTTAATATAACGACATTATTGAGTGTTCTTTTTACTGTAATACTTTTTAATTAATATAATTGAATCCTTTCAAATTTTGATATAATTTATGGATATTTGGATTTAGTCATTTTCAGATAAGATTATTAAGGTCATCGCGATTATGAGTATTCTTAGAATAATTCACTAAACAAAGTAGTTATTTGAAAAGCGATTGAATTAAGTTTTTGGTATTCTGGTATGATTTAGCAAAACTTAAATAAAGAGATTTTTCAAACTCAATCTTTTAAATTAAAAGTACATATGCTCATGTTTGTCAAGGAATCTGAATATTTGTTTTAAGATCACACAAAATTCCACATGTAAAGTTAGAACATCGGAGATTACTAACGAATTGAGTCGTAATCAAATATTTTAATAATTTTGTTTGCACCAAAATAATGATCGACCGAGCAAACTGAATAAAAAGAAAGGGGATAAACCGTTCGGCCCAAATAGGTTATGGACCGAATCAGAATTCGGACGAAATCAAAATAACTTACCCATGTTGATTATGAAAGATATGAGAGATTTGAAAAAGTATCTTGAAGATCGGCGTGGGGAAAAGATTCACAGAGATCATGAACTAATTGATGAAAGATGTTACTTGGACGCTAAGTTGAAACTAGGGTTAGAAGACTATAAAAGCACAAAGCATAGAATGAAAAAAAGACACTCTCGATCAATCAATCAACCAATTATCAAGTTTTCTAGTTCTAAGACTTTTCACCCATCCTACGCAAGTAAACGTAACCTAGATTTCGGCGAATAATGCCATCTCCATCGAGACCCTGCAGAGACTTGAGACGAGTAGCCCTCCTCGACCTGGTATGACTCCACTTTAACAATCTGAAAAGCGCACATGACCGGCACAATGATTACATGAAGTCAAGTGGACCCCATCGTAATCTAAATAAGCCAAAACTAAGAATCTAAACCATATATAAGTGGAAAATAGATGACAATAGTTAGAGGTGAAGTTTTAAAGAAGTTTTGTAAAAAAGTAAAGCTTGTTTTGAAACATTATTTGAAGAACGGGCATCACCTCCTTTGTAAATTTTTGAATAAAACGAATACAATGGTAATAAGTATAGCAACAACCTACATACGGGAGCTAAATCAATGCTCAATCGGCGGAATCATAACCACACAGTAATATATGACGCCAAGAGGCGAATGATCAACAAACGGAATGTAAATAAACGTAATGTATATCAAGTCAGTTCCACACGAGTCTGTTTATAACAAAACATACAACTCTAAGGTCTTGACAATTTACTAGACTTGGTCTTTGATGGAGTACTTCTAAATATAAATAAGATACAAGGCAATTGCCGATACAAAATCTAACCCACCTAGCTCAAAATATACGCAACCATGTCCAAAAGATAGCAAACGTGCCAAATAAACCGCTACTGATCCAAACGGTCAACCAGTAAAGAACTACAGCACAATGGGGGTGAGTTGCCGACTCGTGAATAGAATTTGTTAGTTATATGTATGCCCTAGAGGCCATTACTGTACATACGATGTATATTGTAATGGATGCTTGGACATATATAGGGAGGACTTTCTTGCTCGACATGATAGTATGCTATCTGGTTGTACTTTATCTTAACATGTACTCTGATTGTCTCTATCTTACATGTTGATAAAGCCCTTAGGATATGTACTCAACTACTGGGACTATGATGAGATCATACTAGTGGGGCCACGGTAGTCGACGGGTACATCTTATAACTGTTCCTAGTCGAGGGTGTATCGAGACAAAGCATCGATACACCAGAGTAGACTAGCGTACACGCATCTTGACCCATATGATAGGCGATGGATGATCCCATATCCATCGGTGTTTGACATCAAGGATGGTGTACGGGTGCTCAGTGGAGACTGGGTACACTGAACGGACTCGCCGAGAACTCCCAGATGGTATTATACCTCACGTCAGATGGCAGTTCTCCGGTGACACTGGTACAGAGTAGTCTGTTGACCCGAGATCGTCATAGAGTCTTGTGTGATTCCCACTGTGCTTTGATTTCCATCATACCACGTCCAAGAGGGCGTGCAAAAAGGTGGCTTTTGGGTACAGTCCCGAATCACATGGAGGCAATGAGCGATAGGAGGGGATTCGTCTCTCCCGGTATAGGGAGTTGATGTTGTGCTGTGTTCGATTGGCTATAACCGGAAATCCCTGGCCAGGGTTGCTGAGATTTACTGGTAAGTGTTATCAGCAGTTTCTCGAACTGTTATAGACCTCATATCCACACGACTTATCGAGCTACTGGGGTCTGACGTTTACCACCCCTAGGCGAGATATGCAACATATCAGACGACGAGACCGGACTGTACGGGAGTGTTACTGTTTGGATTCACAGGAGAATGTACAGGCTTGCTTGTTGATCTTCTGAGCGCTCAATACCTGGGTAGCTGTTACGTTTAGCTGACCGCTTGCAGCTTGTGGGTGTTTGATATGATCATCACCTACTGCCGGCGTATTGACGATTCTTTAGAGTCCTACACAGAGGTTTCTTGACTCAGGCAAAACGGAGTAGGAGCACATATGTGATATGTGCGGGACCGAGAATAATACGATATGAGATACCGTATTCTATTCTCGCGATATTTGATATCAGCCGGGTCATCGGATCAAGTGTTGATTCGATGAATCGGTACGGATAAATATTAGTCGGTTATATGCGATATAGCCGGATTGTCGGATCAAGTGTTGATTCGATAATTTAATGTATAATAATATATATGATATATTAAATTGCATTATCTAATATTAGCTCACTAAATGATTCTTTTTCTCACTCGGGTAATACATTGATATATATGCGATATATGTTAAATGTATTATTTTATTTTGTTACGATAAATATTATATATGTGATATATAATATTGTAACATGATATGATTACTAATGCAACAAGTTTTGTAGAGATTAAACATGGTTAGGGTTTGATTAGGGTTAAACCTTTCTAGATGTTTCTAGAAGGTTTTCTTTTTTGTTTTGGAAAAGATATTTTTGCTTGATATTTCTTAACCCAACCACACCCTTTAACCCTAGTTCAATCTCTACAATGGTTACTTGAACATGGTTGCATTATTTATCATATTAATTCTTTCTATTCATCACAAACGATGATTCTATCATTGTTCATCTTCTTCCTTCTTCTTCTTTGCTTACAAAGCTTTCTTGCTTTGATATTTGTGATGAAAATATGTAAGAAAAAGATAAATAAAGAGAGCAAAAATCCTACTTCATCATCCTCATCTTCCCTTGCCATTTAGATGAGGGTGTTCACATCATTTCATGAGTGTTAGCTTGTATTAACGGAACTTCAAGGTAGATCATCTTAGTATCGAAGATCGGAAGAAAAGGTTGCATCTTTCTCTTCGTGGAACTTCTCGAGAGTCCGGAACCCGATGGTCGCAGCGAAGGGACCACAACACGGAGCATGTGAAGTGAAGGACCGAATCTACAAAGGTTGTAATCCCTCTCACTTAGTGTTAAAGTTGTTAACATGTTAGTTTTCGCCTAATCTTTAGTTTAAAGATCCGTATTCGGGTTGTTCGGCACGGCTAAATTTTTAATCGGGCATGGTTGACGCCTCGTAGACCCTTGTGCGTGTGCCAAGCAACCCTACAGTGGTATCAGAGCCAAGCTAGAGCTTTAGGCGAAGTCTAGACGAAGTTTAAAGTCTGATCGAATCCGGAAAACCCGATATACCCTAGTTTCTGGAAATTTTTCAAAACTGTGATTTTTTCCAAATTAAAAATGCTCAAAAAAATCAGCAGGGAAATACAAGAGTTACTGTGAAGCACGTGCGCCTGATTCCACCAAAGCGCGGCGGAACCGCGGCACAAGCATGGCTTGTGCGGCGGTTCCGCGGCACTTTAGTCACTTCACCATTTGAAATTTGCACAGTAATTCTTGTCTTTTAGTGCTGTATTTTCTGGGAATTTTTAATATTTATTCAACTGTTGAATTTTCTGGGTTGTATTGGGGATTCGATGATTCGATCGGGAACTTTAACTGCATCTTTGTGTTTTGTCCGGATAACTTTTAGAAACTGTTAAAAAGTTCGAACGGATATCAATAACTCACTTTTTCCCCTGTCGGAAATTTTTTCAAAAGTTGGATTTTTCCTCGTGTTTAAGAATGTTCTAAGTCGTGCAAGTAACGCGGTGGACCCTCTAGAAGACAACAAACCTTAACTCGATTATGTGACCGTCTTGAACTGCCTTTTGAACCTTAGGGTTTGGGGCAGTACGGCGTGCCACATGTGAGGCGTTGGCTTGCCCTTCTTCGGCTGGACCATTGGTACTGTGGCATGTGATGGATGTTTTTAAACTGATTTCAAGTGTTGAGATATATTGGGGAAATCTTGGGTGTTTGATGATTCGATCGGAAAGTTTGACTTTGTCTATTTATCTGGAATGTGATACAATATTTGGAATCCACAGGTAGTTATGAGATAACTAATTTGAATATTATAAACATAGCAGTTTAGTCTCAAATGATCGGTTGCCACGGAATTTTGATATGATCAAAAGTCCGTCGCAATCACGTAGCATGCACGAATATTCGCCGGGTAAACTTAATAGACAGCTACGCCCCATAGCCCCGACCAAGTGACTGTAGGAGAACCCCGTTGCCGAAAGCATCCGTTCGGGTGCTCGCGGCAGCGGTGTTCCGCCTTAGTGCACTTCGTCGACGACATCTGGGGGTGCGGCCGTCTACTAAAGTTTGCGACGAGCATTCGATCAGGACGTCGGGAATCTTGTTGAATTGCCCGACTTGATATTGAAAAGAGTTTTCGATAACGAGACTAAAATGCGGGGTTTATAATTGTTAGGCATGTTATGTCTAAGGAATTCATTTGGTTAGGCATGTGATGTCTAAGGAGGTTGCGGATTCCAACTGTTGTAGTTTTACATTTTTTTTCCTATGACCGTAAGCGTAGTATGTGGTGTATCGCCGGCTTCGTTGCTATACATCAACGACAATCGGGATACGCATACTTGCTTACGTTGATGATATGAGATATTATGTGTTGCTGTGATATGTTATATTGGATCGTCGCGTTTTGAATAGCTGGGGGTTTTATGTGAGATGAGAGTTTTTTCTTTTTCATTCATGTAAAATTCATTTGGATGTAATATTCTTTTATTGGGGCACTTCCAGGTAGCGGAAGATGTCACCGTTGTATATTATTTACTTTTCCACATTAGGTAGACCCAAGGCGGGGAGCACAAGTAACCGGGTTCTAGGGTCCAGTGGGAGACCATCTCGAGGAGTCGAGACCGGGTCTCCTAACCCTAGAATTGGCAGTGTTACTTGCCGCTCTCGTAGGGGTCTAGGGATGTGGGTTTGGCTATTCATCGCGACCGTGGAATCCGTGTTTTATACTGGCTCGTATTGAAAACACGGACGTCCTAGTATATCCAATATTTCATATATGTTCTTCTGCTGCAATGTTCTGTGATGAGATCATATTACTGCCTGAGACGAATGTTTATATTTTATATATATGAGATATATGTTATATTGCAGATTTCGTTTTAAATGAGATGCTTGCGAAGCATAATTAAAATGGGACTTCATTAATGAGATTAATGAAATAAAAGAAACCTAAGATGTTGTAGAAACTTGTTTAAATTAAAAACTGGTAGCTCTAGTTCTTGCTTTGCATAGCGGTGTTCCTTGTAGAACATCCAGCACCTTATTCGATAAGGAAAGGACCGAGATCTCTTCACCGGGAGTGACTCCTTTAGCAATAACTGGCAGATGCTAAAAACTCGGTTTGTCTTTTGATTGCTTCTATAGTTCTTGCTTTGCATAGTGGTATTTGTGAAATATCCTGCACCTTATTCGATGAGGAAAGGGCCGACGATCTCTTCACCGGGAGTGACCCCTTTAGCAAAACTAGAAAAGCCTCAAAAACACTCCATTTAAAATCACTCGATTCTACAACGATATCAAGTTTATTACGCAATAGGTTTTCTTAAAAACCTGTCGTAACCCTCCGTCATTTTAGGAAGTAGAGTACTTAGTATTCGTGTTGTGTTTGTTGACCATGGTTAAGGCACAGTGTACGGTAGCTAAGTGATGTCTTCCTATATAGCATATGATGCGATTAGTTAGGACAGTCATATGACTTTGTTGACCTTAGTTAAGGGTCATGTGGGTGGGTCTAATTAATCAAGAAATGACGGGTAGAACTTGATTTGTTGACCATAGTTAAGGTCATAAGTCACTAGGGGAAAAATATTATTGGGAATTTCAAGTGTTGAAATTTGCAATGAGATTGCATACCTTCTATGAGATAGTTGGATCCCGATACCCGCTGCGCGTAAGAGTTACTCCTGGGAGAGTTTTACACATTACAATTAGCCGATCAAGTAGGTGTCTAGAAAGGTGTTAACGGGGTTACGCCTCTGGGAAAACGAGGTTTACTTTAATTAGGTTCGTATGAAAGCACGGGGGACCTCCCTCAAAGTACCGACACTGGCCTGGCTGAAAGATTGGCGAACTTGTAGCGTGTAATTAATCCGGGCTAGTTTTTCCTTTTAAGGTTTAAAGGAAGATTTGATTAAAACAGTAGGAGACATCCTGATTAGATATATTAGATAACCAATCTAATCTTGCAAGAGCATACGCTGAGTGTTTTCTTCTCTCTCTCCAGCTAGCGACCATATCATGCCTTAATCAAGATAATAATATGGATATATTGACCGAACCCGCTTGTTATACTGAGCTGGGGAACGTTGGTCCCGCTCCAACTTATAATTGTTATAAGACAGAGCAGGAAATTGGGGAATACCAGATTTCCCGTGCCGCCCAAACGAAGAAAGTGCATATTGATGCATCATCTTCGGGTGTGTTCATTACATAGAACTGTTTCTCAGTATCCTTTACGTACTGGGTATGTGATACCGGATCAGGATCCCGCATATAAGATCTGTTACATGGACTACAGATAGGCAGAGAACTGAGAACGGGCGATAAGTTTCATGAGATAGAAAACGGTGCAAGTGTTGCAGCCAAGTCTGTTGGTCACTGTCACCCTGTATTACCATAATACATTGATTCTGAACAAATGTTATTAGATACCGAACCTGGTATACAAAATCATATCAGTCTCTTTATTAGTAAAGAAAGGATATAATTTTGTATTGTTGGATAATAATTTGAACATTTCCTATATCAAGAGTTGATCGGTTCAGGCACGTTATCTAAAAGCATTGTCGTTCTAAATCAAACTACAGTTCTAAGTATACGGAACACACACAAGAGGAAGAGTTCAGAAATGAACGAATCCTTATTGAGGTATTGTAGACTAGGTCATATCAATGCGACCCGACTAGCCAAGTTACATATTTAAATTAGTTTGAATTTACATCTTGTGAAACTTGCCGGTCATGTCACAAAGATAAGATGACCACAGCTCTGTTTATTGGAAACAGAGAAAGAGTTAGTGAACTCTTGGGATTGATACATGTTGATGTATGTAAGGTACCCTGTCTACACATACCAAGATCGGTTCTTTCTACTTCATTACATTCTCTGATAATCTCTCAAGATTCAGACATATGTTTCTGTTGAAACACAGGTCCGAAGCTTTTGAGATATTTACAGAATATAAATTAGAAGTAGAGAACCAAAAATGGGTATAAGTATTATGTCCTTTGATGTGATCAAGGAGGAGAATACTTGAGTACGGAATTCCTGGACTATTCTAAAGGAGAATGAGATTCTCTCTCAGCATTACTCCTCCGTATACACCACAGCACGTCGGTGTATCGGGGCAGAGCAATAGCACCCTATTTGTTATGGTGTGCTCTATGATGAGTACTACTGAGTTTCCTATTTCCTTTTGGGAGTTATGCACTTGAGAAGCTGCATACCTATTGAATAGGGTTCAAATCAAATCAGTTGCCTACTACTTCATATGTGATATGGAAAGGGAAGAGCCCATATCTTAAGTTGGTTAAGATTTGGGTTGTTCGGCCTATGTCTAAAATCAAAATCCGGACAAGCTCGAGGCAAGGTCTGTTATGTACAACTGGAAAGGTTCCAGCTATACAAAATGCAGCTGATGATTTGATAGAACCAAAGGATTCAATAGTTTCCAACGAACCTCAGCCTCTCCGCCGATCTAGTAGGGTTCCTCACCTACCTGAGAGATACTTCGGTTTCTCTATGACAGTGGGAGCGAGGATTGCATCATGAGATGATGACCCAACTAGTTTCGAGCTGGCCATCAGGAGTGGGACTCTGTAAGAATGGCTGGATGCTTATCGATCTGAGATGGAATCCTTATACACCAACAAAGTATGGACTTTGGTTGCTTTATCTGAAGGGTTAAATCCTCATCAGGAGCGAGTATATCTTGAGAAGATTACTTGGTGTACATGGAAAAGTTGAGACTTTCAAAGCTATGCTTAAGTCCATCCAGATCCTACTTGCCACTGCTACATTCCATGACTACGATATCTGGTGGTTGGGTGTCATGACTGCTTTTCTAAATGATGTTTTAGAAGAGAGCGTCTATAAGTACACAGCCAGAGGGCTTCGTAGACAGTGGGAGCAGCGAAAACGTGTGCAAGATGTTTTATATGATAAAACAGGCATCGCGGAGTTGGAACATCTGTTTTGATGTGGTAGTCAAAGAGTTTGACTTCATCAAAATGGTAGATGAACCTTGTATATACAAAAAGGTAGTAAAGAGTATGGTGGTGATCCTCGTAGAGTACGTGGATGACATACTCTTGATAGGGAAGGAGTTTCTTATGCTACGCTCGGTCAATCTCCGCTTATCACAAGGATTCTCCATATAGGATCGAAGTTGATACCTCCTAAATCCTGGGTTTTGGATCTATGAGATAGATCTAATTGGATGTTAGGATACTCACTAGTAATAGTGAGATGGTATCAATCGATCCTGGGGAGAATCACTGGAAAGGTTCCAGGGTGATAAGGACGACTGAATGTCAGTCGCAGGCATTGTCTTTACCCTCAGTGGAGGGACGGTATGTTGGAAGAGTTCCAAGCTAGATACCGTGACTTAATAGACGATTAAAGGCAAGATACATCTTTACCAAGGATGCTACCAAAGAGGCAGTCTGGATATATATAAGTTCATGAGATGAACTTCGTTCCTACTATTGTGTGACAATGGAGTTGTGGCTTTAGCCAAGGAACTACCGTCCCATCAGAAATCCAGATATAATTCTTAGGCAGTATCACATGATCATGGAGATGGTTGATCTCCAGGGAGATCGAGGTTAGGAGAGCAGACACAGAGGACGACAGCGCGGATCCATTCACAAAGGCCTTTTTCCCAGTAGAGACTTTTATGGGATGGTTGAGTATGAGATACTTCAACCGCAGCTAATTGTTGGGTATGCGATACCATAACAGATGGCCCTAGTGCAAGTGGGAGATTGTTAGTTATATGTATGCCCTAGAGGCCATTACTGTACATACGATGTATATTGTAATGGATGCTTGGACATATATAGGGAGGACTTTCTTACTCGACATGATAGTATGCTATCTGGTTGTACTTTATCTTAACATGTACTCTGATTGTCTCTATCTTACATGTTGATAAAGCCCTTAGGATATGTACTCAACTACTGGGACTATGATGAGATCATACTAGTGGGGCCACGGTAGTCGACGGGTACATCCTATAACTGTTCCTAGTCGAGGGTGTATCGAGACAGGGCATCGATACACCAGAGTAGACTAGCGTATACGCATCTTGACCCATATGATGGGCGATGGATGATCCCATATCCATCGGTGTTTGACATCAAGGATGGTGTACGGGTGCTCAGTGGAGACTGGGTACACTGGACGGACTCGCCGAGAACTCCCAGATGGTATTATACCTCACGTCAGATGGCAGTTCTCCGGTGACACTGGTACAGAGTAGTCTGTTGACCCGAGATCGTCATAGAGTCTTGTGTGATTCCCACTGTGCTTTGATTTTCATCATACCACGTCCAAGAGGGCATGCAAAAAGGTGGCTTTTGGGTACAGTCCCGAATCATATGGAGGCAATGAGCGATAGGAGGGGATTCGTCTCTCCCGGTATAGGGAGTTGATGTTGTGCTGTGTTCGATTGGCTATAACCGGAAATCCCTGGCCAGGGTTGCTGAGATTTACTGGTAAGTGTTATCATTAGTTTCTCGAACTGTTATAGACCTCATATAGACACGACTTATCGAGCTACTGGGGTCTGACGTTTACCACCCCTAGGCGAGATATGCAACATATCAGACGACGAGACCGGACTGTACGGGAGTGTTACTGTTTGGATTCACAGGAGAATGTACAGGCTTGCTTGTTGATCTTCTGAGCGCTCAATACCTGGGTAGCTGTTACGTTTAGTTGACCGCTTGCAGCTTGTGGGTGTTTGATATGATCATCACCTACTGCCGGCGTATTGACGATTCTTTAGAGTCCTACACAGAGGTTTCTTGACTCAGGCAAAACGGAGTAGGAGCACATATGTGATATGTGCGGGACCGAGGATAATAAGATATGAGATACCGTATTCTATTCTCGCGATATTTGATATCAGCCGGGTCATCGGATCAAGTGTTGATTCGATGAATCGGTACAGATAAATATTAGTCGGTTATATGCGATATAGCCGGATTGTCGGATCAAGTGTTGATTCGATAATTTAATGTATAATAATATATATGATATATTAAATTGCATTATCTAATATTAGCTCACTAAATGATTCTTTTTCTCACTCGGGTAATACATTGATATATATGCGATATATGTTAAATGTATTATTTTATTTTGTTACGATAAATATTATATATGTGATATATAATATTATAACATGATATGATTACTAATGCAACATGTTTTGTAGAGATTAAACATGGTTAGGGTTTGATTAGGGTTAAACCTTTCTAGATGTTTCTAGAAGGTTTTCTTTTTTGTTTTGGAAAAGATATTTTTGCTTGATATTTCTTAACCCAACCACACCCTTTAACCCTAGTTCAATCTCTACAATGGTTACTTGACCATGGTTGCATTATTTATCAAATTAATTCTTTCTATTCATCACAAACGATAATTCTATCATTGTTCATCTTCTTCCTTCTTCTTCTTTGCTTACAAAGCTTTCTTGCTTTGATATTTGTGATGAAAATATGTGAGAAAAAGATAAATAAAGAGAGCAAAAATCCTACTTCATCATCCTCATCTTCCCTTGCCATTTAGATGAGGGTGTTCACATCATTTCATGAGTGTTAGCTTGTGTTAACGGAACTTCAAGGTAGATCATCTTAGTATCGAAGATCGGAAGCAAAGGTTGCATCTTTCTCTTCGTAGAACCTCTCGAGAGTCCGGAACCTGATGATCGTAGCGAAGGGACCACAACACGGAGCATATGAAGTGAAGGACCGGATCTACAAAGGTTGTAATCCCTCTCACTTAGTGTTAAAGTTGTTAACATGTTAGTTTTCGCCTAATCTCTAGTTTAAAGATCCGTATTCGGGTTGTTCGGCACGGCTAAATTTTTAATCGGGCATGGTTGACGCCTCGTAGACCCTTGTGCGCGTGCCAAGCAACCCTACAGAATTATATTACAAGATAGAAGTCGCATGAATAAGCGGTAAAATAACAACAACATGATAAAAGTGTACATCAAGAAGGGTAAATAAGCATTCGTCGAAACTAGAGTTTGAGCAATGAAATATAATGATGATAAGCTCTCATGTAGAACTCGTGTACCGCTATCATAACATGTGAAATATGAATCTGTGTGTGGTTATTATATTAATATCAAGTAATCAATATCTGGCCCGGTACAGGCACGACAAAACCCCAAGCATCTGAAAACATGTGAGTCACGGAAGTAAATGTAATACTATGCAACGTAACGATAATCAATCAACATTCGTCAATAACTCACTGCATACATATATAACAGTGTCAAATAACGATCACAGTAGCCGTAGTGTAATTGGGGTTGTCCAGCTTATGTCAAAAGCAAAATCCGGACAAGCTCGAGGTAAGGTCAGTTCTGTGGAAGTTTGTTGGATATCCCAAGAATTCGCAAGGAAATATCTTCTACCGTACCGAGGAACAAAATGTGTTTTATTTCTCAGCATGACCGCCTTTTTAGAAAAGGAATTTATTTTGGAAACAAATTTGTGGTCATGAGGTAGAATTAAAAGGAGTTCCATCTATACAAACTACAGCTGATGATTTGGTAGAATCACAGGATTCAATAGTTCCCGACGAACCTCAGCCTCTCCGCCGATCTGGTAGGGTTCCTCATCCACCTGAGATAAACTTCGGTTTTCTCAATGACAATGTGAGCGAGGATTGCATTATGAGATGATGACCCAGCTAGTTTCGAGCAGGCTATCAAGAGTGGGGACTCTGTAAGAATGGTTGGATGCTAAGCAATCTGAGATGGAATCCATATACACCAACAAAGTATGGACTTTGGTTGCTATATCTGAAAGGTTAAACCCCCATCAGGAGCAAATATATCTTGAGAAGATTACTTGGTGTAGATGGAAAAGTTACGACTTTCAAAGCTAGACTTGTTGTAAAAGGTTTTCATCATCGACCAGGTATGGATTATGATGAAACATTTTCTCCAGTGGTTATGCTTAAGTCCATCCGGATCCTACTTGCCATTGCTACATACCATGACTACGATATCTGGCGGTTGGGTGTCATGACTGCTTTCTAAATAGTGATTTAGAAGAGAGCGTCTATAAGTACACAACTAGAGGGCTTCGTAGACAGTGGGAGCAGCGGAAACGTGTGCAAGTTGCTTTACAGGTTAAAGCAGGTATCGCGGAGTTGAAACATATGTTTTGATGTGGTAGTCAAAGTGTTTAACTTCATCAAAATGGTAGATGAACCTTGTATGTACAAAAGTGTAGTAGAGAGTATTGTGGTCTTCCCCGTATTGTACGTGGATGGCATACTCTTGATAGGAAATGTGTTTCCTATGCTACACTCAGTCAATCTCCTCTTATCACCTTGATTCTCCAAGTAGGATCAAGCTGATACCTCCTAAATTCTGGATTTTGGATATATAAGATAGATTTAAGTGGATGTTAGGATTCTCACTAGATGTAGTGAGATGGTATCAATTGATCTTGGGGAGAATCACTGGATAACTTCTAGGGTGGTAAGGTCGACTGAAAGTCAGTCATAGGCATTGTCTTTACCCTCGATGGAGGAACGGTATGTTGGAAGAGTTCCAAGCTAGATATCGTGGCAAACTAGACGATAAAGGGTGGATACATCGCTACCTATGATGCTACCAAAGAGGCAATCTGGGTGTATATTAGTTCATGAGATGAACTTCATTCCTACCATTGTGTGATAATGGAGTTGTGGTGTATGCCTAGGAACCCCCGTCCCTTCAGCAATCCAGACATATTCTAAGACAGTATCACCTGATCATGGAGATGGTTGATCTCCAGGGAGATCGAGGTTAGGAGAGCGGACTCAGAGGACAACACGGCGGATCCACTCACAAAGGCATTTTCCGAAAAGAGACTTTTATGGGATGGTTGTGTATGAGATACTACAACCACTGCTGATTTTTGGGTATTGGATACTACAACAGATGGCTCTAGTGCAAGTGGGAGATTGTTAGTTATATGTATGCCCTAGATGCCATTACTGTACATACGATATATATTGTAGTGGATGCTTGGACATATGTAGGGAGGACTTTCTTGCTCGACATGATAGTATGCTATCTGGTTGCTCTTCATCTTAACATGTACACTTATTGTCTCTCTATTACATGTTGATAAAGACCTTAGGATGAGTACTTGACTACCATGATTATGATGCGGATCATACTAGTGGGGACAAAGTAGTCGGTAAGTACATCCTTCAAATGTTCCTAATCGTGGGTGTATCGAGACAGGGCATCAATATACCAGAGTAGACTAGCGTATAGCTTCTCGACCCATGCAGATGGGCGATAGATGATCCCATATCCATTGGTGTTTGACATCAGAGATGGTATACGGGTGCTCAGTGGAGACTGGGTACACTGGACGGACTCGCCGAGAACTCCTAGATGGTATTATACCTATCGTCTGATAGCGGTTCTCTGGTGACACCGGTACAGGTTAGTCTGTCGACCCGAGATCGTCATAGAGTCTTGTGTGATTCCCATTGTGCTTTTATTTCCATACCACGGTCAAGAGATCGTGCAAAAAGGTGATTTTTGGGTAGAGTCCCAAATCACATAGAGGCAATGAGCGATAGGAGGGGATTTGTCTTTCCCAGTATAGGGAGTTGATGTTGCGCTGTGCTCGATTGGCTATAACAGGAAGTCCCTAGCAAGGGATGATTTGGAGATATACTGATAAGTGTTATCAGTAGTTTCTCAACCCGTTATGATCCTCATATCGGCACGACTTATTGAGTTACTGGGGTCTGACGTTTACCACCCCTTGACGAGATATGCGACATATTAGGCGAAGAGACCGGACTGTACGGTAGTGTTACTGATTGGATTCGCAGGAGTATGAGCAGGCTTGCCTGTTGATCTTCTGATCACTCAATACCCGGGTGGCCGTTACGTTTAGCAGACCGCTTACGGCTTGCGGGTGTTTGATATGATCATCACCTACTGCCGGCGTATTGACGAGTCTTTAGAGTCCTACACAGAGGTTTCCTGGCTCAAGAGAAATGGAGTAGGAGCATATATGTGATATGTGCGGGACCGAGATTAATATGATATGAGATACCTATTCTATTATCGTGATTTGTGTTATCGGTCGGTTATATGTGATATAGCCGGGTTATCGAATCAAGTGTTGATTCGATAAGTTGATACACATGATATTAGTCAGTTATATGTGATATAGCAGGACTATTAAATCAAGTGTTGATTTGATAATCTAATGTATAATTATATATTTGATATATTAACATACATTAACTAATATTGTTTCACTTAAGATTTCTTTTCTCACTTGTATTGTGCACATTGTATATATGTGATATATATTTGTGTACATGATATGTGTCATGCTTGATGATGAAAGGTCTATATTACCCACCCCGGTTCTTTCGGGGAGGCGGAATATATAAAAATCAAAATTTTCTCACAAGGAAATATAGACCAACCATGAAGGACCTTTGCCAAACAAAAACTAACAAACAAAATACAAGTTCTAGCTATTAGGTTAGATGGTTATACCTAGTTCTTGAACTCCTTCTCTTCTTGTTGTGGTCCTCCTTGTTGCTTGCTCCTTGGAGTGGTGTAGCCGGCTCCTCCTCTTCGTCTTCTCTTTGCCGAAGAAAGATCCACCTGAAGGCCTCTACCTTGAGCTCCTACCTCGACCAAGAGATAACTAGAGTGCTTGGCTTGCTAGACAAAGAACCGTAGAATGAGTAGAGAGGTGTTTTGATGGTTTTATCTCACAAAGCTCATATTTTTCAACTCATGAAACAAGAGAGCTTTGAGAGAGAGGAAGAGGGAGAGCTTTGAGAGAGAGAGAATGAGCAAGATAGAATAAGCAAGAATCACAACCATGCTCTCATATGAGAATAATAATAATAATAACTAAAGAAAATTGTGATGGTTAGTTGAAATGACAATTATCATTTCACATTTAATGCAATTTGCACGAATCAAGAAGCATCTTGCAAAAGAAATGATCATGGTCAAATGGTCAACAAAAGTCAAATGGTCAACCTAACCATGGCATAATTATCCTTAATTAATATTATTAATCATATTTCTCATTCTCATTAGGGTTTAGAAAAAGTCAACTGTCAAAAACCCTAATGAGATTCCTCTGTCTCTGTCAACTGTGCATACACACCCGCATCCGTGTTCCGAGGAACACGAATACAATGAGACAAAACCAATCCCAAAACAAATACTAGGATCTGGCTTAAACCAAAGCCCGCTCGTAATAACTGCCCGGACACCAAACGTGCACAAGTGCGCGGATGTGAACGAACCCCGTCGCAAAACCATGCGACCTCTACTCTGTTTTGCCCAAAGGCAAACAACCCTCTGTGTAGGACTCTAAAGACTCGACACTACGCTGGCAGCGGGTTTAACCACAGGCCGCAAGCGGTACTAGCTGTACGTAACGGTCCCTAGGTAGATGCCGATAAGAAGACCGATGAGGTGAACCCATCCGAACTCCTATTGAGCCTGAATATGACAATCTCCGTACAGTCCGGTCTGTTCGTCTGGGAGTATCGCATGTCGGGCCTAGGGGGCGGTAAACGTCAGTCCCCTAATAGCGGTACAAGTCGTGTCGGAGTGTAGCCCAGAACACCCTGAGAAACTACTGGAAACACTACCAGCAAATCTCGCTTGCCCTGGCCAGGGACTTTGTGTAATGGCTCTCCTAGACACAGCGCGATATCAACTCCTAATACCGGAAGAGACGAATCCTGTCTAATCGTCACTGCCTCCAAATGTTTCGGGACTGCACCCAACTACTACCTGTTTGCACGACTCAATAGAGCCGTGGTAGGGTAGTAATCTAAGAACAGTGGGAACACACTCGAGGCGAAGTGACAGTGTCAAGTCAATGGACTAAGCTGTACTCATGTCATCTCGGAACTGTTAACTGACGATAGGTATAATACCAACCAACAGTTCCCGACGAGTCCTGTCCAGTGTACTCGTAACCTAATGAGCACCTGCATACTATCTCCAGTACGACGTACTGATGGCTGTAGGACAGACTATCTCCCCTGCTAGGATAAGAAGCGTATTCACCAGTCTATTCTGGAGTATCGATGCTCTGTCTCGATAATCCTACGACTAGGGACCAAAATAAGGATGTGCTTATAGACTACCCAGCCCCCACTAGTGTGATCGCCATCACAACGCCGGTAATCAAGCAAAGATCCTAAGGGCTCCATCAATATGTATTAGCGATATGTTAAAAGAAACATACACACATATTAAGATAGAAACAAACCAAGTAGCATACTACTATATTGAGAAAGGCTGTCGCAAACCCGTGTATATATCCCAAGCTTCCAAAATGTATTATACAAACTAGTACTCTACAATAATGGCCTCTAGGGCATACATATCTAACAATCTCCCACTTGCACTAAAGGCCAGTAATTGGTGTATCGCATACCCAACATCTGCTCTATGGCCAGCTGCTGGCGTATCACAAACCCAATGGCTCAAAAAGTCGCTCGAACTGTGTTTGAGGGAGGGCCTTTGTGAATGGATCTGCCGTGTTGTCTTTTGTGTCCACTCTCCGTACCTCGATCTCCTGTCGATCAATGATCTTCCTGATCAGGTGATACCGCCTTAAGATGTGTCTGGACTTCTGAAGGGACCTTGGTTCCTCGCTAAAGCTATAGCCCTATTGTTATCGCAATACAAAGGTATTGGGTCAACAATGGACGAAACCACCTGAAGTTCACTAATGAACTTCTTCATCCAGACCGCCTCTTTTGCGGCATCGCTTGCAGCAATGTATTCAGCCTCCATCGTCGAGTCTGCGACGGTATCCTGTTTGGAACTCCTCCAACACACCGCCCCTCCGTTGAGGGTAAACACAAAACCCGAGACAGACTTGCTGTCATCCTTGTCACTCTGGAAGCTTGAATCGGTATAGGACTCGACCCTAAGGTCTCCATTACCGTAAACCAGGAACATCTCCTTAGTCCTTCTCAGGTACTTGAGAATGTTCTTCACTGCCGTCCAGTGGTTCTCACTTAGGTCTGACTGATACCGACTCACCACGCTTAGTGCGTAAGCTACATCTGGCCTTGTACATAGTATCGCATACATTATAGATCCTACCGCCGAAGCGTAGGGTATAATGCTCATGCGAACCCTCTCCTCGTCAGTTTTAGGAGACATCTTCTTGGAGAGGGTGATTCCGTGCAATGCTGGTATATTACCGCGTTTGGAATCTTCCATACTAAATCTCTTTAGTATGGTCTCTATGTACCTAGACTGCGAAAGTCCCAGTAATCTCTTGGATCTATCTCTGTAGATCCTGATCCCCAGTGTGCATGTGGCATCACCCAGGTCCTTCATGGAGAACCGTTGTGATAAGAATAGATTGACTGATTGTAGCATAGGAACATCATTTCCTATCAAAAGAATGTCGTCCACGTACAAGACTAGGAACACGACAGTTCGTCCTACAATCTTCTTATAAATATAAGGCCCATCCTCGTTCTTGATGAAATCAAATTCCTTGATTGCTTCATCAAAACAGATGTTCCAGCTCCGCGATGCCTGCTTTAATCCATAAATGGATTTAAGCAACTTGCATACCTTTCCGCTGCTCCCACTGTCTACAAAACCTTCTGGATGATCCATATAAACTCATTCTTCCAAACTATCGTTTAGAAAAGCCGTTTTTACATCCATCTGCCAGATTTCATAGTCATGGAAAGCAGCAATGGCAAGTAGGATCCGGATGGATTTGAGCATAGCCACTGGAGAAAAAGTTTCATCATAGTCCACACCAGATCTTTGACGAAAACCTTTTGTAACAAGTCTAGCCTTATAGGTTTCCACCTGCCCATCTACACCAAGTTTTCTTTTGTAGATCCATTTGCATCTAACGGGTTTTACCCCAGGTGGAGCAATATCCAAGGCCCACACTTTATTGGTGTACATGGACTCCATTTCGGATCGCATAGCATCCAGCCACTTATCAGAGTCCCTACTGATAATGGCCTGCCTGAAACTGGTAGGATCATCTTCTTCCAAGATGCAATCCTCTCGATTCCCGTCTATGAGAAAACCGTAGTATCTCTCGGGCGGATGAGAAATCCTACCAGATCTGTGGAGTGGCTGAGGTTCATTGGGTATAACTGAATCTAGCGGTTCCACCAAATCTTCAGTTATAGTTTGTGTCTCTGGAATTTCATCCAGTTCTACCGTGCTGCCACTAATATTTTTAACAAGAAATTCTTTTTCCAAAAATGTGGCGTTCCTGGAAACAATAATCTTCTGTTCCTCTGCATGGTAGAATAGATACCCACTAGAATCTTTTGGGTATCCCACAAACTTACACAAAACTGACCGTGCCTCAAGTTTGTCTGGGTTCTGCTTTTTGACATAAGCTGGGCAACCCCAAATCTTAATACGTTTAAGATACAAACTCTTACCACTCCATATTTCATACGGAGTCTTAGGCACGGATTTGGATGGAACTTGATTCAATAGATGTGCTGCTGTTTGAAGTACATATCCCCAGAATGAAAGAGGAAACTTAGCACTACTCATCATGGAGCGAACCATATCCAATAGGGTACGATTTCTCCGCTCCGATACACCGTTGTGCTGTGGTGTATAAGGAGGAGTAAGCTGAGAGAGAATTCTATTCTCTTTTAAGTAATCTAGGAATTCCGTGCTTAAGTACTCCCCTCCTCTATCCGATCGGAGGATCTTGATACTTTTGCCAATCTGGTTCTCCACTTCGTTTCTGAATTCTCTGAATTTCTCAAAAGCTTCAGATTTGTGTTTCATCAGATACACATATCCGAACCTAGAGAGATCGTCGGTGAATGTGATGAAGTATGAGAACCCACCCCTTGCATGTATAGACATTGGATCACATACATCACTGTGTATGAGTCCCAAGAGCTCTGTTGCTCTTTCTCCATGTCCGGTGAACGGAGATTTGGTCATCTTTCCTTTGAGATAAGACTGACAAGTTTCATAAGATGAAAACTCGAATGTATTCAAGAGTCCATCTTTATGCAACTTACTTAATCTTTTCTCTCCGATATGACCAAGTCTACAATGCCACAAGTAGGATTCATTCGTATCTGAATTCTTCCTCTTGCGTGTGTTTTGTACATTGAGAACTGTATTCTGATTTAGAACATAGATACCATTACACAGTGTACCTTCTGCAACCAATACCTTATCAAGGTAAATGTTCATGATATTTCTATCAAGAACAAAGTTATATCCATCTTTATCGAGTAAAGAAACTGATATGATGTTGCAAACCATGAAAGGTACATAGTAGCAATTGTTCAAAACCATAGTATTGCCATTTGGCAACACTAGGTGATATTCACCGACGGTTGCAGCATTAACTAATGCTCCGTTCCCTACCCTGAGGGCCATATCACCAGGTGCAACTTTCCTACTTTTTCTCAGTCCCTGCAATAAATTACAGATATGAGATCCTGATCCGGTATCAAGCACCCAGGAGGTAGGGCTGACCGAAAAACAGTTCTCAATTACAAGAACACCTGAAGTAGATGCAAAACTATGCTTTTTCTTCAACTGGGTCTCCTTGGAATCCAAATACTCTTTCCCTTGCTCATACTTATGACTGTTGTCATAAGTTAGAGCCGAACTGACGTTTCCCAGTCCCGAATAAGAATTCGGATCGGTCAAGCGATACATTTTATTATTTTGATTAGGGCGTGAAATGGTTGCTACCTGGAGAGAGAGAGAGAAAGAAACACCCAGCGTACGTTCATGCATGATTAGATTGGTTATTAATTTATCTAACCAGGATGGCTCCCACTGTTTCCTCAAATTCTTCTTCAAACCCTAAAAGAAGAACTAGTCAGGATTAATCGCACGTCACATTACTTGTTTAACCTTTCAGCCAGGCTAGTGTTGGTATTTCGAGGGAGGTTTTCCAACGCTTTCGCGAAGTTCCTTAATTATATAACCTCTTTTCCTTGGAGGCGTAGCCCCGCTAACACCGTTCTAGACACCTACTTGATTTATAGCATTGATTGTTAAGTGAAATAATCTCCCGAGAGTAATCCAACTCATCAGTGGGATCAGGATCCAACTATCATTGTGTGATGACCTAGATGGAATCCACTCTAGTCACCATACTCCAGAAGGTATGCTGAATCTGCAAGTTTCCTGTATGTTTGAAACTCCCGATGTGGTTTTTGCCCCTAGGACCCAAGTGACCTTGACACAGGCAACAAATTAAAGAGTCCTAGTCAAGTTCAACCCGTCATTATCTTGGTTGCATTAAACCCACCCGCATAACCCTTGACACAGTCAACAAGGTTACACGACTGTCCTAACCAATCACATTGTATGCTACAGATAAGCAATACTCATCTACCGTTCACTGCGCCTTGACACAGTCAACAAACGCAGCACGAATACTAAGTATAACTTATAAGAAATGACGGAGGGTTATGGCTGGGTTTTTGGCGAAAAACCCATTAATGTAATGAACTTGATATCGTTGAAGGAACTTGATAACCCTTTTAAAAATATATAGTGGCGAAAACTTTTGCTAAAGAGGTCACTCCCCGTGTAACGCCCCAAGCCTCGGTACAGATGGTATTGTCCGCTTTGGCCGAAACCGCCCCGGTACAGAATGTGTTCCAAAAATTCCCCATTGTTCTACAGTGGGTCCCACGCACTCTAGAGGTGGCCCCCTACAGATTCAAGAGGTGGCCCCCGCCCTATTGGTATGACAATTGGCGTGGCACTTTGTTCAGTGTGGCCCTTTGCTCCATGAACAAGAACCGGGTCCCGACATTCTCCCCACCTTTGAATAATGGTTCGTCCTCAAACTACAGACCTACTATTGAGGGACCTGCATGGGCCACCATAAATGTAACACCCCACGCCCCGGTACAGATGGTATTGTCCGCTCTGGTCGAAACCGCACGGTTTTTCCCTTCAGAGCGAACCGGACCCGACCAGGGGCCACTTCCCAGGAGGTCACCCATCCCAAGACTTCCCTGGCCCGAACATGCTTAACTACGGAGTTCTCAAGATCCTGTAGTTCCGGTTCACTTAAAAGGCGCCTCTGTAATTGAGGGTGGTATCGTTACATTTATAATGCAGTTCGGTCCTCTTTCGGAATGTGTTCCGAAAATTCCCCATTGTTCTACAGTGGGTCCCACGGACTCTAGAGGCGGCCCTCACAGATTCAAGAGGTGGCCCACGTCCTATTGGTATGACAATTGGCGTGGCACTTTGTTCTATGTGGCACTTTGCTCCGTGAACAAGAACCGGGTCCCGACACCCTGTGAAGGGATCTCGGCTCTTTCCTCGTCGAATGAGGTGCAGGATATTCCAAACTGAATACCTCGATGCAAAGCAAGAATAATCGACTATAGTGAAGTTATTACCCTGACGCAAACTTCTGTCCAAGGGGTCACTCCCGATGAAAGGATCTCGGCCCTTGCCTCGTCGAATTAGGTGCTGGGTATTCATAACCGAATACATCTGTGCAAAACAAAAGAGAAAGTCCTTGCAATAACAGCTTTTTGAAAATTGTTCCAACAACATCTTTTAGGTTTATTTTCTTTATATTAATATAATGCGTCCCATCAATTAATCCTACCATTGCAGAAAACAACGAAAATATGACGTACGCTTATGCCATCCGCATTTGCCACGGGGCCCCGTCATCACCCGTTAGGTTACTTAAGTAACGACAGAGTGGGGGCTGGACTAGCGCGGATGCAAAACATAAGCAACGCCTACTAGATATCATATATAGATATATACATTCGTCAGATGCAATGATAGCCATTCCAGATCACAGATGAACACATTGGATATGCTAGGAATCTGCGTTTCGCTCGAGCCTACAACGAAAGACGGATTACACAGTCGCGATGAATAGCCACACCCTACCCTAGACCCCTACGGGTGCGACAAACTACCCGCCAAGTACCCGAAGTGAAGCAACCTCCCTCAACAACGTGAGTAGGCCACTCGGCACTTCAAAATACCCGGTAGTTTGTGCACCCCTCCTTGGGTCTATCCTAAGAGCAAAAACAGTAAAAGAAATAATGTACAATAGCGGCTACAACCTCAACCCGGATGTGCGGCCTTACAAATAATATTACATCAATTTACAATTTACATCAAATGAAAGATAAATAAACTCTCATCTCACAAACCCCGGCTATTCATCCGCGACAATCAAACAAGTTCATATACACAATCCAACATTACAGATCACAGATATGTACAAACCCCACTAATCGACGTATAGCGATTAGTCGACGTTCAGTACATATATCATATTACAGATATAATCAATTAGCTAAAGTTTATAGAACTTCGATCAAAATTTCAATTTGAAACTACCCCAAACACAACACTGTTCTCAGAAGAATCTGGGCAGAAACAAAGCATCTTAAAAAACACAAAACCAATACAGAGAACCCCAGAAGAAATTTGGTGCGCAGCCGAGTTGAATCGGCCGCGGATCCGCGGCGGATCGCTTGGATCGGCCGCAGATCCGTGGTCTTCTGAGCGACTCAGGCGCCCAAATTTCTACATTTTTCTCTAAAATGCCTGCTTGTATTTTTCAGGTCTCTGGAAATATTTTTAGACCTGTTTTTGAAAACGGAAGAAAACACTAAAATTTGATGTATTTTGTGATTTTTTCCGGATCGAAGTTCTAAACACTTTGTCAACATGTTAGTTGTTGTTTAGCTAGGTTCTGATACCACTGAAAGGTCTATGTTACCCACCCCGGTTCTTTCGGGGATGCAGAATAGGTAAAAATCAAAATTTTCTCACAAGAAAATATAGACCAACCATGAAGGATCTTTGCCAAACAAAACTAACAAACAAACTACAAGTTCTAGCTACTAGGTTAGATGGTTATACCTAGTTCTTGAACTCCTTCTCTTCTTGTTGTGGTCTTCCTTGTTGCTTGCTCCTTGGAGTGGTGTAGACGGCTCCTCTTCGTCTTCTCTTTGCCGAAGAAAGATCCACCCGAAGGCCTCTACCTTGAGCTCCTACCTCGACCAAGAGGTAACTAGAGTGCTTGGCTTGCTAGACAAAGAACTGTAGAATGAGTAGAGAGGTGTTTTGATGGTTTTATCTCACAAAGCTCATGTTTTTCAACTCATGAAACAAGAGAGCTTTGAAAGAGAGGAAGAGGGAGAGCTTTTTCAAGAGAGAGAATGAGCAAGAGAGAATAAGCAAGAATCACAACCATGCTCTCATATGAGAATAATAATAATAATAACTAAAGAAAATTGTGATGGTTAGTTGAAATGACCATTATCATTTCACATTTAATGCAATTTGCAATAATCAAGAAGCATCTTGCAAAAGAAATGATCATGGTCAAACGGTCAACAAAAGTCAAATGGTCAACCTAACCATGACACAATTATCCTTAATTAATATTATTAATCATATTTCTCATTCTCATTAGGGTTTAGAAAAAGTCGACTGTCAAAAACCCTAATGCGATTCCTCTGCCTCTGTCAACTGTGCATACACACCCGCATCCTTGTTCCGAGGAACACGAATACAATGAGACAAAGCCAATCCCAAAACAAATATTAGGATCTGGCTTAAACCAAAGCCCGCTAGTAACAACTGCCCGGACACCAAACGTGCACAAGTGCACGGATGTGAACGAACCCCGTCGCAAAACCATGCGACCTCTACTCTGTTTTGCCCAAAGGCGAACAACCCTCCGTGTGGGACTCTAAAGACTCGACATTACGCCAGCAGTGGATTTAACCACAGGCCGCAAGCGGTACTAGCTGTACGTAACGGTCTCCAGGTAGATGCCGATAAGAAGACCGATGAGGTGAACCCATCCGAATTCCTACTGAGCCTGAATGTGACAATCTCCGTATAGTCCGGTCTGTTCGTCTGGGAGTATCGCATGTCGGGCCTAGGGGGCGGTAAACGTCAGTCTCCTAATAGCGGTACAAGTCGTGTCGGAGTGTAGTCTAGAACACCCTGAGTAACTACTGGAAACACTACCAGCAAATCTCGCTTGCCCTGACCAGGGACTTTGTGTAATGGCTCTCCTAGACACAACGCGATATCAACTCCCAATACCGGGAAAGACGAATCCTGTCTAACCGTCACCGCCTCTAAATATTTCGGGACTGCACCCAACTACTACCTGTTTGCACGACTCAATAGAGCCGTGGTAGGGTAGTAATCTAAGAACAGTGGGAACACACTCGAGGCGAAGTGACAGTGTCAAGTCAACGGACTAAGCTGTACTCATGTCACCTGGGAACTGTTAACTGACGATAGGTATAATACCAACCAACAGTTCCCGACGAGTCCTGTCCAGTGTACTCGTAACCTAACGAGCACCTGCATACTATCTCCAGTATGACGTACTGATGGCTGTGGGACAGACCATCTCCTCTGCTGGGATAAGAAGCGTATGCACCAGTATACTCTGGAGTATCGATGCCCTGTCTCGATAATCCTACGACTAGGGACCAAAATAAGGATGTGCTTATAGACTACCCATCCCCCACTAGTGTGATCGCCATCACAACGCCGTTAATCAAGCAAAGATGCTAAGGGCTCCATCAATATGTATTAGCGATATGTTACAAGAAACTTACACACATATTAAGATAGAAAAAAACCAAGTAGCATACTACTATATTGAGCAAGACTGTCGCAAACCCGTGTATATATCCCAAGCTTCCAAAATGTATTATACAGACTAGTACTATACAATAATGGCCTCTAGGGCATAAATATCCAACAGATGATACATGAAACAAGGGTGTGTGTGTGACTTACACCATGCTATGTATAATGTAGGGTTTTTAATTGATTAAGTAATTCAAAAATGCTTGGATATTGGTCATGGCTAGAAGCTTATAGAGCTTGGATAACCATTGACTAAAGTCCACAAGTTTGTTTTTCTTGAGATATTTTATTAACCCAACCATTATCCTAGCCATGGTTAAGTCTCTACAAAGGTTAATATATGATATTAACACACCATGGTCGCCATTCTCCACTTGATTTTGATCATGAGACATTTCTTCATCTTCTTCCTCAAAGCTCACTAGCTTTTTGGAAATGAAGAAAAATGAGTGAGAAAATCATTTCTAAAGTGAGTAAAATTCCTACTTCATTATCCTCTATCACTAGCCATTTAGTATAGGGTGTTTGCTTCACTAATTCCACAATTAGTGAAGGGGTAGCTTGGGTTAGTGTCTCCTCGACGTAGATCATCTTCGGCCTCGAAGACTTCGTGCAAGCTTGCTCATTTCATCAGGAGGACCCTTTCTAGAGTTCAGGTGTTCATGATTTTCAGCGAAGGGACTACTACACGGAGCATTAGAAGTGAAGGACCGGTCTACAAAGATTGTATTCCTCATTCACTTTGCATGTAAAGTAGTTTACATGCTTTTCGTCGGATTTTCTAGTAACGATTTTAGGGTTAGGGTTAGCTAGAACGGCAAATTTTTTAAATTGGCATGGACGATACCTCCCGAAACCTTGCTGCCGTGTTAGACAACCCTGCAGTGTTATCAGAGCCATGCTATAAAATTAGATGATGTTTGTTAGATTACGAAACCGAAACTACTCCGAAACTTTAAATATTGCAACCCAGTTTCTGTCGATTTTAAAAAGGCCTATAAATTTTTTTAATAACTGCAGAATGTTGTATGAGATGCAGCATGAACACATAAGAAAATTTAGCCCCCCTCACCGAAAAATGGCCAGCCACTTGCTTGAAAAATCCGGCAAGCTCGGATGAACAGTAGAATTTAGGGTTGAATTTTTTCGTGTGTTCCAGTCAATGGGTTTTGGTGTTTCAGGTGTTGTTTGTTTTTGCTAATTTTGCATGAGATGTGATCTTACAATATAGCCAATTCAGAGTGTTTCGTATTCGTAGTTTTAATATTGTTTCGGGTATTCGCATGTTGTCTAGGCGAAATTAAAAAGTTCGAACGAATATCAAAAACCCATTTTTCTAAATTTAAGGTATTCGAAAAAACATGCAAGTAATTCTGTGAACCCTCTAGAAGAATGAAACCCTAACTTGACATAATGACCATGGAACCACTTTCGAACCTTAGGGTTTGCGGCAGTTCCACGGTGCCATTAATGAGGCTTGGGTCTGCCCTTCTACGGCTGGTTCATAAGTACTGTGGCATGTTCTGAGTATTATTAAACTGTGCTCAAGTGTTGAGCTCTCGGGGAATTATGGGACTTTGATGAATCGAACAAAAAGTTTAACGTCGTTCGGATATCATGTGATGGGATACAATACTTGGAATCCAAACTAATTTGAATTTTATAAATCTAGCAATATTGTCTCAATTGATCAGTTGTCACAGAATTTTGATGTGGATCAAAAGTCCGTTGCAATTACGTAGTGTACGCGGATACTCGCCGAGTAACCTTACTAAATAGCCACGCCCCATAGCCCCGACCAAGTGACTGTAGGAGAACCCCATCGCCAAAAGCATTCGTTCGGGTGCTCGCGGCCGCGGTGTTCCGCCTTAGTGCACTTCGTCGACGGCATCGGGGGTGCGGCCGTCTACTAAAGTTTCCGATGAGCATTCGATCAGGTTATCGGGAATCTTGTTGAGTTACCCAACAGGTTATTGGAAAGTGTTTTTAATATCGAGACTAAAATGCGGGGTTTATAATTGTTAGGCATGTGATGTCTAAGGAATTCATATGGTTGGGCATGAAATCGAAAGTATGTGATACATTGGGTTTATGATGTCTAAGGTGGTTGCGGATTCTAACTGTTGTAGTTTTTCACTTTCTTTTCCGCGACCGTAAGCGTAATATGTGGTGTATCGCCGGTTTCGTTGCTATATGTCAACGACAATTAGGATATGGATATTTACTTACATTGATGACATGTGATGTTATGTGTTGCCGGGATATATTATATTGGATCGTCGTGTTTGAATAGCCGGGTTTTTTTTATGTGAGATGAGAGTTTTTCATTTATATTCATGTAAAAACTTGTATGTAATATACTTTTATTGGGGCACTTACGGGTTGAGGAAGTTGTCACCATTGATGTATACTATTTACTTTTCCGCATTAGGATAGACCCAAGGAAGAGAGCACAAGTAACCGGGTTCTAGAGTCCAATGGGAGACCATCTCAAGGAGTTGAGACCGGGTCTCCTAACTCTAGAATTGGTATAGTTGCTTGTCGCTCTCGTAGGGGTCTAGGGATGTGGGTTTGACTATGTAGGGTTACTGGGCACTGCCACAAGGGTCTACGACGCATCAACCATGCCCGATTAAAATTTTAGCCGTGCCGAACAACCCAAAGCCGGATGTTTAAACTAGAGTTTATGCGAAAACTAACATGTTAAACACTTTAACACTAAGTGAGAGTGATTACAACCTTTGTAGATCCGGTCCTTCACTTCTTAAGCTCCATGTTGAAGTCCCTTCGCTGCGATCATCGTATTCCGAACTCTCGAGAGGCTCCGCGAAGAGAATGATGCAAACTTGCTTCCGATCATCGATAACATAGATGATCTACCTTGAAGTTTCATTAACACAAGCTAACACTCACTAAATGAAGTGAACAACCCCATCTAAATGGCAAGGATAGATGAGGATGATGAAGTAGGATTTTTTGCCCTCATTTATAATCTTTTTCTCACACATAATCATCACTTAGAAAAAAGCTAGTAAGCTTTTTCCATGAAAAGAAAGAAGAAGGAAGAAGAAGATGAATCAATAATAGAATCCTTTTGTGATGAATAATGTAAAGAAGATAATGATGAATAATGCAACCATGGTTGCTAAACCTTTGTAGAGAATTAATCAAGGGCTAGGGTTTGGGTTGGGTTAAAGCATGAGTCATTTGAAAATATCTTGTACAAAACAAAAAGAAACCTTCTAGAATCATCAAGAAAGAACTAACCCAAAACAAACCCTAACCTTGTTTAATCTCCACTAATCATGTTGCATTAGTTATCATATCATGTTACAATATTATATATCACATATATAATATTTATCGTAACAATAAAAAATAATACAATTAACATATATCGCATATATATCAATGTATTACCCGAGTGAGAAAAAGAATCTTTTAGTGAGCTAATATTAATTAATGTAATTTAATATATCATATATATTATTATACATTAAATTATCGAATCAACACTTGATCCGACAATCCGGCTATATCGCATATAACCGACTAATACGATGACCCGGCTATATCACATATACCCGGCCGATATCTCATATCGCGAGAATCCAATACGGTATCACATACCATATTATCCTCGGTCCCGCACATATCACATATGTGCTCCTACTCCGTTTTGCCTGAGTCAAGAAACCTCTGTGTAGGACTCTAAAGAATTGTCAATACGCCGGCAGTAGGTGATAATCATATCAAACACCCACAAGCTGCAAGCGGTCAGCTAAACGTAACAGCCACCCAGGTATTGAGCACTCAGAAGATCAACAAGCAAGCCTGTACATTCTCCTGTGAATCCAATCAGTAACACTTCCGTACAGTCTGGTCTCGTCGTCTGATATGTCGCATATCTCGCCTAGGGGTGGTAAACGTCAGACCCCAGTAGCTCGATAAGTCGTGTCGATATGAGGTCTATAACAGTTCGATAAACTACTGATAACACTTACCAGTAAATCTCAGCAACCATGGTCAGGGATTTCCAGTTATAGCCAATCGAACACAGCACAACATCAACTCCCTATACCGGGAGAGACGAATCCCCTCCTATCGCTCATTGCCTCCATGTGATTCGGAACTGTAACCAAAAGCCACCTTTTTGCACGCCCTCTTGGACGTGGTATGATGGAAATCAAAGCACAGTGGGAATCACACAAGACTCTATGACGATCTCGGGTCAACAGATTACTCTGTACCAATGTCACCGGAGAACTTCCATCTGACGTGAGGTATAATACCATCTGGGAGTTCTCGGCGAGTCCGTCCAGTGTACCCAGTCTCCACTGAGCACCCGTACACCATCCTTGATGTCAAACACCGATGGATATAGGATCATCCATCGCCCATCATATGGGTCAAGATGCGTATACGCTAGTCTACTCTGGTGCATCGATGCCCTGTCTCGATACACCCTCGACTATGAACAATTATAGGATGTACTCGTCGACTACCGTGGCCCCACTAGTATGATCTCATCATAGTCCCAGTAGTCGAGTACATATCCTAAGGGCTTTATCAACATGTAACATAGAGACAATCATAGTACATGTTAAGATAAAGTACAACCAGATAGCATACTATCATGTCGAGCAAGAAAGTCTTCCCTATATATGTCCAAGCATCCATTACAATATACATCGTATGTACAGTAATGGCTTCTAGGGCATACATATAACTAACAATCTCCCACTTGCATTAGGGCCATCTGTTGTGGTATCACATACCCAACAATTAGCTGTGGTTGAAGTATCTCATAATCAACCATCCCATAAAAGTCTCTACTGGGAAAAAGGCCTCTGTGAGTGGATCCGCGCTGTTGTCCTCTGTGTCTACTCTCCTAACCTCGATCTCCCTGGAGATCAACCATCTCCATGATCAGGTGATACTGCCTAAGAATTATATCTGGATTTCTGATGGGACGGGGGGTCCTTGGCCAAAGCCACAACTCTATTGTCACACAATGGTAGGAACGAAGTTCATCTCATGAACTTATATATCCAGACTGCCTCTTTGGTAGCATCCTTGGTAACGATATATTTAGCCTTTAATCGTTTAGTAAGTCACGGTATCTAGCTTGGAACTCTTCCAACATACCGTCCCTCCACTGAGGGTAAAGACAATGCCTGCGACTGACATTCAGTCATCCTTATCACCCTGGAACCTTTCCGGTGATTCTCCCCAGGATTGATTGATACCATCTCACTACAACTAGTGAGTATCCTAACATCCAATTAGATCTATCTTATAGATCCAAAACCCAGGATTTAGGAGGTATCATTTTGATCCTATATGGAGAATCCTTGTGATAAGCGGAGATTGACCGAGCGTAGTATAGGAAACTCCTTTCCTATCAAGAGTATGTCATCCACGTACTCTACGAGGGTCACCACCATACTCTCTACTACCTTTTGTATATACAAGGTTCATCTACCATTTTGATGAAGTCAAACTCTTTGACTACCACATCAAAACAGACGTTCCAACTCCGCGATGCCTGCTTTATCACATAAAAGATCTTGCACACGTTTCCGCTGCTCCCACTGTCTACGAAGCCCTCTGGCTGTGTACTTATAGACGCTCTCTTCCAAATCAACATTTAGAAAAGCAGTCATGACACCCATCCGCCAGATATCGTAGTCATGGTATGTAGCTGTGGCAAGTAGGATCTGGATGGACTTAAGCATAGCTTTGAAAGTCTCAACTTTTCCATGTACACCTAGTAATCTTCTCAAGATATACTTGCTCCTGATGGGGATTTAACCCTTCAGATAGAGCAACCAAAGTCCATACTTTGTTGGTGTATAAGGATTCCATCTCAGATCGATAAGCATCCAGCCATTCTTACAGAGTCTCACTCCTGATGGCCAGCTCAAAACTAGTTGGGTCATCATCTCATGATGCAATCCTCGCTCCCACTGTCATAGAGAAACCGAAGTATCTCTCAGGTGGGTGAGGAACCCTACTAGATCGACGAAGAGGCTGAGGTTCATTGGAAACTATTGAATCCTTTGGTTCTACCAAATCATCTGCTGTAGTTTGTATAGCTGGAACTCCTTCCAGTTCTACCTCATGACCACTAATTTCTTCACAAGAAATTCCCTTTCACAAAGGTGGCATGCTGAGAAACAAAACATCTTTTTTTCCTCGGTTAGGTAGAAGATATTCCCTTGTGTATGCTTGGGATATCCAACAAACTTCCACAGATCTGACTTTGCCTCGAGTTTGTCCGGATTTTGCCTTTTAGTCATAGGCCGGACAACCCCAAATCTTAACAAACTTAAGATATGGGCTCTTCCCTTTCCATATCACATATGAAGTGGTAGGCAACTGATTTGATTTGAACCCTATTCAATAGGTATGCAGCTTCTCAAGTGCATAACTCCCAAAAGAAAATAGGAAACTCGGTAGTACTCATCATAGAGTACACCATATCACATAGGGTGCTATTGCTCCGCTCCGATATACCATCGTGCTATGGTGTATACGGAGGAGTAATGCTGAGAGAGAATCTCATTCTCCTTTACAATAGTCCAGGAATTCCGTGCTCAAGTATTCTCCTCCTTGATCCCATCAAAGGATATAATACTTATACCCGGTTTTTGGTTCTTTACTTCTTACTTATATTCTGTGAATATCTCAAAAGGTCCAGACTTGAGTTTCAACAGGAACATATGTCCGAATCTTGAGAGATCATCAGAGAATGTAATGAAGTACAAAGAACTAGTCTTGGCATGTGTAGACAGGGGACCATCATACATCATCATGTATCAATCCCAAGAGTTCACTAACTCTTTCTCTGTTTCCAATAAAAAGAGCTATGGTCATCGTATTTTTGTGACATGACCGGCAAGTTTCACAAGATATAAATTCAAACTAATTTAAATATGCATCTATATGTAACTTCAGCCAGTCGGGTCGTATTGATATGACCTAGTCTACAATGCCTCAAGAAGGATTCATTCATTTCTGAACTCTTCCTCTTGTGTGTGTTCTGTACGTTAAGAACTATGGATTGATTTAGAACGTCTATGCTTTTAGATAACGTGCCTGAACCGATCAACTCTTGATATATGAAATGTTCAAAACATTATCCAACAATACAAAATTATATCCTTTCTTTACTAATAAAGAGACTGATATGATGTTGTATATCAGGTTCGGCATCTAATAACATTCGTTCAGAATCAATGTATTCTGGTAATACAGGGTGATAGTGACCAACAGACTTGGCTGCAACACTTGCACCATTTTCTATCTCATGAAACTTATCACCTGTTCTCAGTTCTCTACCTATCTGTAGCCCATGTAACAGATTACATATGCGGGATCCTGATCCGGTATCTCATACCCAGGACGTAAAGGATACTGAGAAACAGTTCTCTGTAATGAACATACCCGAAGATGATGCATCAACATGCACTTTCTTCGTTTGGGTGGCACGGGAAATCTGGTATTCTCCAATTTCCTGCTCTTCCTTATAACATTTATAAGTTGAAGCGGGACTAACGTTTCCCAGCTCAGTATAGCAAGCGGGTTCGGTCAATATATCCGTTTTATTATCTTGATTAAGGCGTGACATGGTCGCTACCAGGAGAGAGAGAAGAAAACACTCAGCGTGCGCTTTTTACAAGATTAGATTGGTTATCAATTTATCTAATCAGGATGTCTCCCACTTTTTTAGTCAAATCTTCCTTCAAACCCTAAAAGGAAAGACTAGCCGGGATTAATTACAAGCTACAAGTTCGCCAATCTTTCAGCCAGGCCAGTGCTGGTACTTTGAGGGAGGTCCCCCGTGCTTTCGCATGAACCTAATTAAAGTAAACCTTATTTTCCCAGGGGCGTAACCCCGTTGACACCTTTCTAGACACCTACTTGATCGGCTAATTGTAATGTGTAAAACTCTCTCAGGAGTAACTCTTACTCGCAGCGGGTATCGGGATCCAACTATCTCATAGAAGGTATGCAATCTCATTGCAAATTTCAACACTTGAAATTCCCAATAATATTTTGCCCCAAGCGATCTATGACCTTGACAAGGTCAACAAACTATAGACCGCAAGTCAAGTTCAACCCGTCATTTCCTGATCTGAATTAAACCCACCCGCACGACCCTTGAAAAGGTCAACAAAGTCGCACGACTACCCTAATCCAATCGAATCATATGCTTATACAGATAAGCACTAATCAGCTACCGCACACTACGCCTTGACAAGGTCAACAAACGCAGCACGAATACTAACTATTACTTATCTGAAATGACGGAGGGCTACGACAGGTTTTTAAGAAAACCCTTTGCGTAATGAACTTGATATCGTTGTAGAATCGAGCGATCTTTAAATGGAATGTTTTTGAGGCTTTTCTAGTTTTGCTGAAGGGGTCACTCCCGGTGAAGGGATCGTCGGCCCTTTCTTCATCGAATAAGGTGCATGGTATATCATATATACCACTATGCAAAGCAAAAACTATAGAAATAATCAAAAGACAAACCGAGTTTGTAGCATCTGCTAGTTTCACTAAAGAGGTCACTCCCGGTGAAGGGATCTCAGCTCTTTCCTTATCGAATAAGGTGCTGGATGTTCTACAAGAAACACCGCTATGCAAAGCAAGAACTAGAGCTACCAGTTTTTAAACAAGTTTCTACAACATCTTAGCTTTCTTTTATTTCATTAATCTCATTAATGAAGTCCCATTTTATTATGCTTCACAAGCATCTCTTTTGAAACGAAATCTGCAATATAACATATATCTCATATATAATATAAACATTTGTCTCAGGCAGTAATATGATCTCATCACAGAACAATGCAGCAGAAGAAACATATATGAAATATTGGATATACTAGGACGTCCGTGTTTTCAATACGAGCCTAAATAAAACACGGATTCCACGGTCGCGATGAATAGCCAAACCCACATCCCTAGACCCCTACGAGAGCGGAAAGTAACACTGCCAATTCTAGGGTTAGGAGACCCGGTCTCGACTTCTCGAGATGGTCTCCCACTGGACCGTAGAACCCGGTTACTTGTGCTCCCCGCCTTGGGTCTACCTAATGCGGAAAAGTAAATAATATACAATGGTGACATCATCCTCAGCCCGGAAGTGCCCCAATAAAAGAATATTACATACAAATGAATTTTACATGAATGAAAAAGAAAAACTCTCATCTCACATAAAACCCCCGGCTATTCAGAACATGACGATCCAATATAACATATCACAACAACACATAATATCTCATATCATCAACGTAAGGAAGTATGCGTATCCCGATTGTCGTTGATGTATAGCAACGAAGCCAGCGATACACCACATACTACGCTCACGGTCACAGAAAAGAAAGTGTAAAACTACAACAGTTGGAATCCGCAACCTCCTTAGACATCGCATGCCTAACGAAATGAATTCCTTAGATATCGCATGCCTAACAATTATAAACCCTGCATTTTAATTGTTAGTTGTATGTATGCCCTAGAGGCCAGTATTGTACAGATGATGTATATTATATTGGATGCTTGGACATATATAGAGATGGCTTTCTTGCTCGATATGATAGTATGCTATCTGGTTGCTCTTTATCTTAACATGTATACTAGTCTCTTTATACTGTCTTATAGTTACATGTTGGTAAAGCCCTTAGGATGTGTACTTGACTATCTGGACTATGATGCGGATCATACTAGTGGGGACATGGTAGTCCATAAGTACATCCTTCAAGGTCCATAGTCGTGGGTGTATCGAGACGGGGCATCAATATACCAGTGTAGACTAGCGTATACGCTTCTCAATCCATGAGATGGGCGATGGATGATCCCATATCCATTGGTGTTTGACATCAGAGATAGTATACGGGTGCTCAGTGGAGACTGGGTACACTGGACGGACTCGCCGAGAACTCCCAGATGGTATTATACCTCACGTCAGATGGCAGTTCTCAGGTGACACTTGTGCAGGTTAGTCTGTAGACCCGAGATCGTCATAGAGTCTTGTGTGATTCTCACTGTGCTTTGATTTCCACCTTACCACATCCACAAGGGCGTGCAAAACGGTGGTTTTTGGGTACAGTCCCGAGTCACATGGAGGCAATGAGCGATAGGAGGGGCTTCGTCTCTCCCGGTATTGGGGGTTAATGTTGCACTGTGCTCGATTGGCCGTAACAGGGAAGTTCCTGGCCAGGGCTGATTAGAGATTTACTGGTAAGTGTTACCAGTAGTTTCTCGATCCGTTATGAGCCTCACATCGGTACGACTTATCGGTTATTGGGGTCTGACGTTTACCACCCCTAGACTTGATATGCGACATATCAGACGAGGAGAACGGATTGCACGGTAGTGTTGCCGGTTGGCTCGACGGGAGTTGTAGCAGGTTCGCTTGTTCTCTTCTGATCGTTCAATACCCGGGTGACCGTTACGTTTAGCTGACCGCTTGCGGCTTGGGGGTGCTTGATATGATCATCATTCACTGCCGGCGTATTGACGAGTCTTAGAGTCCCACAAAGGAGTTACCTAGTCCAGGCGAAACGTTGTGGTGCGCGAATGCGATATGCGCATGGACCCGGTTAAAATGCGCGTATAGGATACCGTATATTAATTGGGCGGCTTGCTTTTGGTGGGGTCGTATGTGATATGACCGGATTGATAAATCAAGTGTTGATTTATCATTTAACCATTAGCTTCTCACTTGAAATCCTTTCTTGAGTTTGATGGATGTATGCATGCATGTATGCTTTCTTTATAGATTCATGCACATATGGATGTACATATACACATACATACATACATCCTTCATGGTTGTACATACATGAAAATGGTGGCAATATAATACTCACACCATGGTTTGATTTATATATAAATTATTATTGCATTTGATTTAAAAACAAAAGAAAAGAAAATGATAATTCATGGATGCTTTCTACACTCTTCTTGACCTAACCATACTCACCTACCATTTAACCATGGATTACTTTTCCTTTTGGTTTTTAACTCAAGTTCAATAATTGTTCAACCATGGTTTGAGATGAGAGATAAAAATTATATATAGATATATTTTCCTTTTTCTAGGTGTGGGTTTTTCTTTTCTCTCATTCTAAAAGGCCACCATCTTCTTCCTCCTTCATCTATTGCTCTCTAGATTTTTCAAGTGAGCATAATACTCATCAAGTTAGGATTTTGAAGTAAGAAAAGCCACCACAACATCATTCTACACAAGTCTTGCCCACTTGTTTAGAGTGTTAGCTTCAATTTTCATTCTTGATTTTACGAAGTTGCTAGCTTGGACAAAACGGACTCCGGGTGGATCATCGGTGACCTAGAGGAGTTCAAGCGGAGCTTTTCCAAACCCCAAGTAGCCAAGGAGTCTAGCGTAGGGAGCTACAAAGGTTGTACTCTCAAAACCCTAGCTTTTCTTTCATGAGATGATTGCAAATTTTGAAACCCTAATTTTTCTAGGAACGATTCTATGTTTGTTAACTTAACACCCTAAAAATTCAATCTTTGGTACATGTGATGCTTCCAATCCCTTCATGAGGTGCTAGGTTAACCCAACATTGGTCTCATTATTGAAAACTCTTTTCAATATCAAGTCGGGTAATTCAACAAGATTCCTGACATCCTGATCGAATGCTCGTCGCAAACTTTAGTAGACGGCCGCACCCCCGATGCCGTCGACGAAGTGCACTAAGGCGGAACACCGCTGCCGCGAGCACCCGAACGGATGCTTTTGGCGACGGGGTTCTCCTACAGTCACTTTGTCGGGGCTATGGGGCGTGGCTATCTATTAAGTTTACCCGGCGAGTATCCGCGTACGCTACGTGATTGCGACGGACTTTTGATCACATCAAAATTCCGAGGCAACCGATCATCTGAGACTAAACTGCTAGATTTATAACATTCAAATTAGTTATTTCATAACTACATGTGGATTCCAAATATTGTATCACATTCCAGATAAAAAGACAGTGTTAAACTTTCCGATCGAATAATCAAACACCCAAGATTTCCCAAATAGCTCAACACTAGAGCGGAGTTCAAAAAGTATCCATCACATGCCACAGTACCAATGGTCCAGCCGTAGAAGGGTCAAGCCAACACCTTACATGTGGCACGCCGTACTTCCCCAAACCCTAAGGTTCAGAGGCAGTTCAAGACGGTCACATAATCGAGTTAAGGTTTGTTGTCTTCTAGATGGTCCACCGCGTTACTTGCACGACTTAGAACGTTCTTAAACTCGAGAAAAAATCCTACTTTTGAAAAATTTCCCGACAGGGGAAAAAGTGAGTTATTGATTTCCGTTCGAACTTTTTAACACGTTCTAAAAATTACCTGGACAAACTAAACAAAGTTAAATTATCCGATCGAATCAACCAGTCCCCAATACAACCCAGAAAACTCAACTCTTGAGTAAAATCAAAAATTCCCAGAAGAATCAGGAAGCACCTACGGACATTACTGTAGAAAATTGACTCGCCAATCTTCACATACGGCCGCGGAACCGCCGCAAAAAGCAGGGTACGGCCCCGGTTCCGCGGCGCTACAGTGGAGTTAGGAGGTCGTATTCTACAGTTATTCTTAGATTTCCCTGCTCTATTTTCCGAGCATTTTTAATTCATAAAAAATCACATTTTTGAAAAATATCCAGAGAAGGGTTCGTATCGGGGTATCCAGGTGAAAGGTTCCTAGGCACACTTTAGAGGTCTCACAAGGCATCAACCATGCCAATTTCAAATTTTATGGGTGCCGAGAAACCCTAATACGGATCGTTGACTAGATGTTTAGGCGAAATACGAATCTAGTTAACAACTTAACTAAAGATAAGAAGCTACAACCTTTGTAGATCCGGTTATCCACTTCCTTAGCTCCACGTAGACGTCCTCTCGCTGTCCTAGTCGGATCTCGGACTCTCGCGTCGGCTTCATCAAAGAAATGAGCGGAATAGTTTGTCGGCTTCGTGCCGAAGATGATCTACGTCGAGGCATCACAAGTTCAAGCTCCAACTTCACCAAGTTGTGAAACTTGTGAAGAAAACACCCAAAACAACTTGGCAAGAGGTAGAGGATGAAGAAATAGGAGGTGGGTTCACTTTAGAATTGGATTTCTCACTTTAGAACTCAAGTTGCCATTGATGGCATCAAGCTTTCTTTCTTGAAGAAGAAGATCAAGAAGAAGGAAATATTATGATAAGTCAAATTAAAAATGAAAAAGAAATGAATACTTATCATAAGAGGAACCATGGTTAGGTGTAGAGAATTGACCAAGGTTAGAAGAGTGGTTAGGGTTAAGCATGAAGACAAATTGGTCACTTTGGTCAAAGCTTCATGAAGCTTCACAAAGGTTCAAGAATGAAAGCAACCATTTTGTATTCTTATCCCATTCTTTATCCAAAATAAATAAAAGAATGCATAATTAAAACCCTAATCACTTTCTTAACCTAGGTTTAATTCTTTAGACTTAACCAAATGAGCAAGCATCATCAAACATGATACAAAGATGTGCACAAAAGTATATCACATATACAACTTGCACATCAAGTGAGAAAATCCATTTAAAGTGAACCAATACTAGTTAATGCAAAGCAATATATTAAATATATAATTATACATTAAATCATTAAATCAACACTTGATTTAACGATCCGGTCATATCGCATATAACCGACTAGTATCCTATGTATCGGCTTATCGAATCAATCCTTGATTCGATATCTAGGTTATATCGCATATAACCAATCGATACATTCATCGCGAGAATGAAATACGGTATCACATACACGCATTATTCTCGGTCCTGCACATATCTCATATGCGCTCCTATTTCGTTTCGCTTGAGCCAGGAAACCTCTGTGTAGGACTCTAAAGACTCGTCAATACGCCGGTAGCAGATGATGATCATATCAAGCACCCACAAGCCGCAAGCGGTCTGCTAAACGTAACGGCCATCCGGGTATTGAGCGATCAGAAGATCGACGAGCTAGCCCGCTCACACTCCTGTGAATCCAACCAGTAACACTTACCGTACAGTCCGGTCTGTTCGTCTGATATGTCGCATATCAAGTCTAGGGGTGGTAAACGTCAGACCCCAATAACCGATAAGTCGTGCCGATGTGAGGCTCATAACGGGTCGAGAAACTACTGGTAACACTTACCAGCAAATCTCTGATCAGCCCTGGCCAGGGACTTCCCTGTTACGGCCAATCGAGCACTGCGCGACATCAACCCCCAATACCGGGAGAGACGAAATCCCTCCTATCGCTCATTGCCTCCATGTGACTCGGGACTGTACCCAAAGACCACCGTTTTGCACGCCCTCATGGACGTGGTAAGGTGGAGATCAAAGCACAGTGGGAATCACACAAGACTCTATGATGATCTCGGGTCTACAGACTAACCTGCACAAGTGTCACCTGAGAACTGCCATCTGACGTGAGGTATAATACCATCTGGGAGTTCTCGGCGAGTCCGTCCAGTGTACCCAGTCTCCACTGAGCACCCGTATACCATCTCTGATGTCAAACACCAATGGATATGGGATCATCCATCGCCCATCTCATGGGTCGAGAAGCGTATACGCTAGTCTACACTGGTATATCGATGCCCCGTCTCGATACACCTACGACTAGGGACCTTGAAGGATGTACCTATGGACTACTATGTCCCCACTAGTATGATCTGCATCATAGTCCAGGTAGTCAAGTACACATCCTAAGGGCTTTACCAACATGTAACTATAAGACAGTATAAAGAGACTAGTATACATGTTAAGATAAAGAGTAACCAGATAGCATACTATCATATCGAGCAAGAAAGTCATCTCTATATATGTCCAAGCATCCAATATAATATACATCATCTGTACAATACTGGCCTCTGGGGCATACATACAACTAACAATCTCCCACTTGCACTAGGGCCAGCTGTTGTAGTATCGCATACCGAGCATCCCGAAGAGTCTCTCAAACTGTATCTGGGGAATGGCCTTCGTGAGTGGATCCGCCGTGTTGTTCTTCGTGTCAACCCTCCTGACCTCAATCTCCCGGCGATCAACTATCTCCCGGATCAGGTGATACCGCCTCAGAATATGCCTGGATCGCTGATGGGACCTGGGTTCCTTGGCCAAAGCCACCGCTCCATTGTTATCGCAGTACAAAGGTATTGGATGCTCAATGGATGGAACCACTCCAAGTTCAGTAATGAACTTCTTGATCCAGACAGCCTCTTTGGCAGCATCGTTGGCAGCGATGTATTCAGCCTCCATCGTCGAGTCTGCCACGGTTTCCTGCTTGGAACTCTTCCAGCTAACCGCCCCTCCGTAAAGGGTAAAGACAAATCCCGACTGCGACTTAGAGACGTCCTTATCACTCCGGAAGCTCGAATCGGTAAAGGACTCTACTTGGAGTTCCCCGTTACCATACACCAAGAGCATCTCTTTAGTCCTTCGTAAGTACTTGAGAATGCTCTTCACAGCTGTCCAGTGACTCTCTCCAGGATCAGCTTGATACCTGCTCACTGCACTTAGTGAGTATGCTACATCGGGTCTGGTATACAGCATCGCGTACATGATAGAGCCTACAGCCGAAGCATAGGGTATCCCTTGCATGCGAGCTCTCTCCAAATCAGTCTTGGGAGACATCTCTTTGGAGAGAGTGACTCCAGAGATCGTGGGCAAATTCCCACGCTTGGATTCTTCCATACTAAACCTCTTTAGTATGGTGTCAATGTACCTGGATTGGGACAATCCCAATATCCGTTTGGATCTATCTCTATAGATCCTAATCCCCAATATGCAGGAGGCATCACCAAGATCTTTCATTGAGAATCTTTGTGATAAGAAGAGCTTGACCGATTGTAGCATAGGAATATCATTTCCTATCAAGAGTATGTCGTCCACGTACAATACGAGGAAGACAACCTTACTCTCTGCCACCTTCTTGTAGATACAAGGTTCATCTGGGTTTTTGACGAAATCAAACTCTTTGATAACGACGTCAAAGCAGATGTTCCAACTCCGCGATGCTTGCTTTAATCCATAAATGGATTTAAGCAGCTTGCACACCTTCCCGCTGCTCCCACTATCTACGATGCCCTCTGGCTGAGTCATGTACACGCACTCTTTTAAATCACCATTTAGAAAGGCGGTCTTAACATCCATTTGCCAGATTTCGTAATCATGATATGCAGCGATGGCAAGCATGATCCGGATGGATTTAAGCATAGCCACTGGAGAAAAGGTTTCGTCATAGTCCACACCTGGTCTTTGACGAAAACCCTTTGCAACAAGTCTAGCTTTGAAAGTCTCCACTTTCCCATCTACACCAAGTTTCTTCTTGAAGATCCACTTGCTCCCAATGGGTTTTACCCCTTCAGGAGCAACTTCCAAAGTCCATACTTTGTTGGTGTACATGGATTCCATCTCGGACCGCATAGCATCCAGCCATTTCACTGAGTCCCTACTCGTGATGGCCTGCTCGAAGCTAGTTGGGTTATCATCCTCCATGATGCAATCCTTGCTCCCACCATCCATGAGAAAACCGTAGTATCTCTCAGGCTGGCGAGGAACCCTACTAGATCGGCGGAGAGGCTGAGGTTCATTGGGAGCTACTGAATCTTCTGGTTCCACTAAATCTTCAGTTACGGTTTGTGTATCTGGAACTTCTTCCAGCTCTACCACTTTGCCACTAATTTCTTTTTCAAGGAATTCCTTTTCTAAAAAGGTGGCATATTGAGAAACAAACACCTTTTGTTCTTCAGCATGGTAGAAAAAATATCCTTGGGAATTCTTAGGATATCCCACAAACTTGCAAAGAACTGACCGTACCTCGAGTTTGTCTTGATTTTGCCTTTTGACATAGGCCGGACAACCCCATATCTTAACTCGTTTAAAATATGGTCTCTTCCCACTCCATATCTCATATGGTGTGGTAGGTACAGATTTAGATGGAACTTGATTCAACAGGTATGCTGCTGTCTCCAGCGCATATCCCCAGAAGGAAATAGGTAACTCAGCTGTGCTCATCATAGAGCGCACCATATCTAATAGGGTGCGGTTCCTCCGTTCTGATACACCGTTGTGCTGTGGTGTATATGGAGGAGTCAGCTGAGAGAGAATCCCATTCTCTTTTAGGATGTCCAGGAATTCATTGCTCAAGTATTCACCTCCTCGATCAGATCGTAGGATTTTAATACTTTTTCCGGTTTGGTTCTCAACTTCTTGTTTATATTCTCTAAATTTCTCAAAAGCTTCTGATTTGTGTTTCATCAGGAACACATATCCGAATCTAGAGAGATCGTCAGTGAATGTAATGAAGTACGAAGAACCATGCCTGGCATGTGTAGACATGGGACCGCATACATCACTATGTATCAGTCCCAAGAGTTCGGCAACTCTTTCTCCGTGTCCCGTAAACGGAGTTTTGGTCATCTTGCCTTGAGACATGACTGGCAAGTGTCATAAGATGAAAATTCAAACGGATTTAAATATCTATCTTTATGCAACTTAGCCAGTCGTGTCGCATTGATGTGACCCAGTCTATAATGCCACAAGAAGGATTCGTTCAGTTCTGAACTCTTCCTCTTGTGTGTGTTTGTTATGCTCAGAACTGTTGATTGATTTAGAACATAAATGCCATTGCACAACGTGCCTGATCCAACCAACTTTTGGTTACGGAAAATGTTCATAACATTGTCCTGTAATACAAAATTATATCCCTCTTTACTCAATAAAGAAACCGATATAATGTTGCATATTAGGTTCGGCATGTAATAGCATTCGTTCAGAACCAATATATTACCAGTCGGTAATATAAGGTGATATTCCCCGACAGTCTTAGCTGCAACAATTGCACCATTTCCAACTCTAATGTCTTTATCACCTTCTCCAAGTTCTTTACCTTTCCTTACCCCATGTAACTGATTACATATATGGGATCCTGACCCGGTATCTAATACCCAGGACGTAGAGCAAATGGAGAAACAGTTCTCTGTAACGAACACACCCGAAGAAAATGCATCAACATGTACTTTCTTCATTCGGGTGGCCTGGGAATCCTGGTATTCCCCTATATCCTGTTCATTCCTATAACTTTTATAAGAAAGAACGGAACCAACGTTTCCCAGCACTTTATAACATGCGGGTTCGGTCAATACATCCATATTATTATCTTCATTAGGGCATGAAATGGTCGCTACCTGGAGAGAGAGAGAAGAAAACACTTTAGCGTATGCTCGTGCAAGATCAGATTGGTTATTATCTTATCTAATCAGGATGGCTCCCACTGTTTTTTATCAAATCTTCCTTCAAACCCTAAAAGGAAAGACTAGCCGGGATTAATTACACACTACAAGTTTGCCAATCTTTCAGCCAGGCCAGTGTCGGTACTTTGAGGGAGGTCCCCCGTGCTTTCGTACGAACCTAATTAATGTAAACCTCGTTTTCCCAGAGGCGTAACCTCGTTGACACCTTTCTAGACACCTACTTGATCGGCTAATTGCAATGTGCAAAACTCTCCCAGGAGTAACTCTTACTCGCAGTGGGTATCGGGATCCAACTATCTCATAGAAGGTATGCAATCTCATTGCAAATTTCAACACTTGAAATTTCCGATAATATTTTGCCCCTAGCAGCTATATGACCTTAACATAGTCAACAAATCACAAGTGCTAGTCAAGTTCAACCCGTCATTTCCTGATTGAATTAAACCCACCCGCACGACCCTTAACATAGTCAACAAAGTCGCACGACTACCCTAATCCAATCTTCATCATATGCATAAGCAGATAAATACTGGTCAGCTACCGCACACTACGCCTTAACATAGTCAACAAACGTAGCACGAATACTAACTAGTACTTATCTGAAATGACGGAGGGCTACAACATGTTTTTCTGAAAACCTATTGCGTAATGAACTTGATATCGTTGTAGAATCAAATGAAGTTTTGAAATGGAGTGATTTTGAGGCTTTTCTAGTTTTGCTAAAGGGGTCACTCCCGGTGAAGGGATCGTCGGTCCTTTCCTCGTCGAATGAGGTGCGGGATATTTCATATATATCACTGTGCAAAGCAAAAACACTTAAAAGCAATCAAAAGACAAACCGAGTGTGTAGCATCTGCCAGTTATTGCTAAAGGAGTCACTCCCGGTGAAGGGATCTCGGTCCTTTCCTCATCGAATAAGGTGCAGGATATATCATATATACCTCTGTGCAAAGCAAGAACTGTAGCTACCTGTTTTATTTAAAATTTGATTCTACAACATCTTAGGTTTCTTTTCTTTCATTAATCACATTAATGAAGTCCCATCATTTAAATACCTAAACATCACAGATAAATACGACGTACACTTATGCCATCCGCAGTCGCCTCGATGTCCCCTCGTGCACCGTTAGGTTAGGTAACTAACGGCAGAGCGGGGCAGGGCTAGTACGGGTGTAAAACATAAGTAACGTCTATATAATATATCATATATACTATATACTGTATCCATCACAGAACATCACATGATCACATCACAGATATCGCAGCAGAAGAAACATATGAAATATTGGATATACTAGGACGTCCGTGTTTTCAATACGAGCCAGTATAAAACACGGATTCCACGGTCGTGATGAGTAGCCAATCCCACACCCCTAGACCCCTACGAGAGCGGCAAGCAACCCTACCAATTCTAGGGTTAGGAGACCCGGACTCGACTCCTCGAGTTGGTCTCCCACTGGACCCCAGAACCCGGTTACTTGTGCTTCCCTCCTTGGGTCTATCCTAATGCGGAAAAGTAAATAATATACAAACGGTGACAACTTCCGCTACCTGGAAGTGCCCCAATAAAAGAATATTACATACAAGTTTTTACATGAATGAAAATGAAAAAACACTCATCTCACATAAAAACCCCCGGCTATTCAAACACGACGATCCAATATAACATATCCAGCAACACATAACATCACATGTCATCAACGTAAGTAAATATGCGCATCCCAATTGTCGTTGACATATAGCAACGAAACCGGCGATTTCACATATTACACTTACGGTCACAGAAAAGAAAGTGTAAAACTACAACAGTTGGGATCCGCAACCTTCATAGACATCGCATGCCTAATCAAATGAATTACTTAGACATCGCATGCCTAACAATTATAAACCCCGCATTTTAGTCTCAAAATCGAAAACACTTTTCAATACCAAGTCGGGCAATTCAACAAGATTCCCGACATAATGATCGAATGATCGTCGCAAACTTCAGTAGGCGGCCGCACCCCCGACGCCGTCGACAAAGTGCACCAAGGCGAAACACCGCTGCCGTGAGCACCCGAACGGATGCTTTCGGCGACGGGGTTCTCCTACAGTCACTTGGTCGGGGCTATGGAGTGAGGCTGTCTATTAAGTTTACCCGGCGAGTATCCGCGTACGCTACGTGATTGCGACGGACTTTTGATCACATCAAAATTCCGTGGCAATCGATCAAGTGAGACTAAAGTGCTATGTTTATAACATTCATCCAGTCATCTCATAACTATTTGCGAATTCCAAGTACTGTATCACATTCCGGATAAATTGAAAATGTTAAACTTTTCGATCGAACAGTCGAACACCCAAGTTTTCCCGATACAGCTCAACTCTTGAAATAAGTTTAAAAACATTCACTTCATGCCTCAGTACCAACGGTCCAGCCGTAGAAGGGTCAAGCCAACGCCTCACATGTGGCATGCCGTACTGCCCCAAACCCGAAGGTTCAAAGGGCAGTTCAAGACGGTCACATAATCGAGTTAAGGTTTGTTGTCTTCTAGAGGGTCCATCGCGTTACTTGCACTACTTAGAACGTCGTTAAACTACGGAAAAATCCAACACTTGGAAATTTCCCGACAGGGGAAAAATTGGGTATTTATATCCGGTCGAACTTTTTAACATATTCTAAAATTTATCCGGAAAGCCACATAGACAAAATCTGATACTCCGATCGAAACACCGAATCCCCAAAACAACCCCAGAAAATTCAACTCTTGAATAAATATTAAAAATTCCCAGAAAATCCAGCATAATAAAATAGGAGTTACTGTGCAAACAGGGGATGATGATGTCATCCTTTGGCTGCGGAACCGCCGCATAAGGCATGCCTATGCCGCGGTTCCGCCGCTCTTTATACTTTTCATGAGTCAAATTTTGCACCGTAATTCTTATAATTCCCTGCTGAATTTTTTAAGCATTTTTAATGTGGAAAAATCCCAGTTTTCAGAAAAAGTCCAGAGAGCGTGGAAAATCTTGGGGTTTCGGTTCGATCGGACTTCAAACTCCGTCTAGACTTCGCCTAAGGCTCTAGCTAGGCTCTGATACTAATGAAAGGTTCCTAGGCACACTATAGAGGTCTCACAAGGCATCAACCATGCCAATTTCAAATTTTATGGGTGCCGAGAAACCCTAATACGGATCGTTGACTAGATGTTTAGGCGAAATACGAATCTAGTTAACAACTTAACTAAAGATAAGAAGCTACAACCTTTGTAGATCCGGTTATCCACTTCCTTAGCTCCACGTAGACGTCCTCTCGCTGTCCTAGTCGGATCTCGGACTCTCGCGTCGGCTTCATCGAAGAAATGAGCGGAATAGTTCGTCGGCTTCGTGCCGAAGATGATCTACGTCGAGGCATCACAAGTTCAAGCTCCAACTTCACCAAGTTGTGAAACTTGTGAAGAAAACACCCAAAACAACTTGGCAAGAGGTAGAGGATGAAGAAATAGGAGGTGGGTTCACTTTAGAATTGGATTTCTCACTTTAGAACTCAAGTTGCCATTGATGGCATCAAGCTTTCTTTCTTGAAGAAGAAGATCAAGAAGAAGGAAATATTATGATAAGTCAAATTAAAAATGAAAAAGAAATGAATACTTATCATAAGAGGAACCATGGTTAGGTGTAGAGAATTGACCAAGGTTAGAAGAGTGGTTAGGGTTAAGCATGAAGACAAATTGGTCACTTTGGTCAAAGCTTCATGAAGCTTCACAAAGGTTCAAGAATGAAAGCAACCATTTTGTATTCTTATCCCATTCTTTATCCAAAATAAATAAAAGAATGGATAATTAAAACCCTAATCACTTTCTTAACCTAGGTTTAATTCTTTAGACTTAACCAAATGAGCAAGCATCATCAAACATGATACAAAGATGTGCACAAAAGTATATCACATATACAACTTGCACATCAAGTGAGAAAATCCATTTAAAGTGAACCAATACTAGTTAATGCAAAGCAATATATTAAATATATAATTATACATTAAATCATTAAATCAACACTTGATTTAACGATCCGGTCATATCGCATATAACCGACTAGTATCCTATGTATCGGCTTATCGAATCAATCCTTGATTCGATATCTAGGTTATATCGTATATAACCAATCGATACATTCATCGCGAGAATGAAATACGGTATCACATACACGCATTATTCTCGGTCCTGCACATATCTCATATGCGCTCCTATTTCGTTTCGCTTGAGCCAGGAAACCTCTGTGTAGGACTCTAAAGACTCGTCAATACGCCGGTAGCAGATGATGATCATATCAAGCACCCACAAGCCGCAAGCGGTCTGCTAAACGTAACGGCCATCCGGGTATTGAGCGATCAGAAGATCGACGAGCTAGCCCGCTCACACTCCTGTGAATCCAACCAGTAACACTTACCGTACAGTCCGGTCTGTTCGTCTGATATGTCGCATATCAAGTCTAGGGGTGGTAAACGTCAGACCCCAATAACCGATAAGTCGTGCCGATGTGAGGCTCATAACGGGTCGAGAAACTACTGGTAACACTTACCAGCAAATCTCTGATCAGCCCTGGCCAGGGACTTCCCTGTTACGGCCAATCGAGCACTGCGCGACATCAACCCCCAATACCGGGAGAGACGAAACCCCTCCTATCGCTCATTGCCTCCATGTGACTCGGGACTGTACCCAAAGACCACCGTTTTGCACGCCCTCATGGACGTGGTAAGGTGGAGATCAAAGCACAGTGGGAATCACACAAGACTCTATGACGATCTCGGGTCTACAGACTAACCTGCACAAGTGTCACCTGAGAACTGCCATCTGACGTGAGGTATAATACCATCTGGGAGTTCTCGGCGAGTCCGTCCAGTGTACCCAGTCTCCACTGAGCACCCGTATACCATCTCTGATGTCAAACACCAATGGATATGGGATCATCCATCGCCCATCTCATGGGTCGAGAAGCGTATACGCTAGTCTACACTGGTATATCGATGCCCCGTCTCGATACACCTACGACTAGGGACCTTGAAGGATGTACCTATGGACTACTATGTCCCCACTAGTATGATCTGCATCATAGTCCAGGTAGTCAAGTACACATCCTAAGGGCTTTACCAACATGTAACTATAAGACAGTATAAAGAGACTAGCATACATGTTAGGATAAAGAGTAACCAGATAGCATACTATCATATCGAGCAAGAAAGTCATCTCTATATATGTCCAAGAATCCAATATAATATACATCATCGGTACAATACTGGCCTTTTGGGCATACATACAACTAACACCGGGTTCGATCGGATTTTAAACTTTGCTCAGACTTCGCCTAAAGCTCTAGCTTGGCTCTGATACCATTGTAGGGTTGCTGGGCACTGCCACAAGGGTCTACGAGGCATAAACCATGCCCGATTAAAATTTTAGCCGTGCCAAACAACCCAAAGCCGGATCTTTAAACTAGAGTTTATGCGAAAACTAATATGTTAAACACTTTAACACTAAGTGAGAGGGATTAAAACCTTTGTAGATCCGGTCCTTCACTTCTTAAGCTCCGTGTTGAAGTCCATTCGCTGCGATCATCGTGTTCCGAACTCTCGAGAGGCTCTGCGAAGAGAATGATGCAAACTTGCTTCCGATCTTCGATAACATAGATGATCTACCTTGAAGTTTCATTAACACAAGGTAACACTCACTAAATGAAGTGAACACCCTCATCTAAATGGCAAGGATAGATGGGGATGATGAAGTAGGATTTTTTGCTCTCATTTATAATCTTTTTCTCACACATAATCATCACTTGGAAAAAAGCTAGTAAGCGTTTTCCATGAAAAGAAAGAAGAAGGAAGAAGAAGATGAATCAATATTAGAATCCTTTTGTGATGAATAATATAAAGAAGATAATGATGAATAATGCAACCATGGTTGCTAAACCTTTGTAGAGAATTAACCAAGGGCTAGGGTTTGGGTTGGGTTAAACCATGAGTCATTTGAAAATATCATGTACAAAACAAAAAGAAACCTTCTAGAATCATCAAGAAAGAACTAACCCAAAACAAACCCTAACCTTGTTTAATCTCCACTAATCATGTTTCATTAGTTATCATATCATGTTACAATATTATATATCACATATATAATATTTATCGTAACAATAAAAAATAATACAATTAACATATATCGCATATATATCAATGTATTACCCGAGTGAGAAAAAGAATCTTTTAGTGAGCTAATATTAGTTAATGTAATTTAATATATCATATATATTATTATACATTAAATTATCGAATCAACACTTGATCCGACAATCCGGCTATATCGCATATAACCGACTAATACGATGACCCGGCTATATCACATATACCCGGCCGATATCTCATATCGCGAGAATCCAATACGGTATCACATACCGCATTATCCTCGGTCCCGTACATATTACATATGTGCTCCTACTTCGTTTTGCCTGAGTCAAGAAACCTCTGTGTAGGACTCTAAAGAATCGTCAATACGCCGGCAGTAGGTGATAATCATATCAAACACCCACAAGCTGCAAGCGGTCAGCTAAACGTAACAGCCACCCAGGTATTGAGCGCTCAGAAGATCAACAAGCAAGCCTGTACATTCTCCTGTGAATCTAATCAGTAACACTTCCGTACAGTCTGGTCTCGTCGTCTGATATGTCGCATATCTCGCCTAGGGGTGGTAAACGTCAGACCCCAGTAGCTCGATAAGTCGTTGTCGATATGAGGTCTATAACAGTTCGATAAACTACTGATAACACTTACCAGTAAATCTCAGCAACCATGGCCAGGGATTTCCAGTTATAGCCAATCGAACACAGCACAACATCAACTCCCTATACCGGGAGAGACGAATCCCCTCCTATCGCTCATTGCCTCAATATGATTCGGGACTGTACCCAAAAGCCACCTTTTTGTACGCCCTCTTGGACGTGGTATGATGGAAATCAAAGCAAAGTGGGAATCACACAATACTCTATGACGATCTTGGGTCAACAGACTACTCTGTACCAGTGTCACCGGAGAACTGCCATATGACGTGAGGTATAATACCATCTGGGAGTCTCGGCGAGTCCGTCCAGTGTACCCAGTCTCCACTGAGCACCCGTACACCATCCTTGATGTCAAACACCGATGGATATAGGATCATCCATCGCCCATCATATGGGTCAAGATACGTATACGCTAGTCTACTCTGGTGCATCGATACCCTGTCTCGATACACCCTCGACTAGGAACAGTTATAGGATGTACTCGTCGACTACCATGGCGCACTAGTATGATCTCATCATAGTCCCAGTAGTCGAGTACATATCCTAAGGGCTTTATCAACATGTAATATAGAGACAATCATAGTACATGTTAAGATAAAGTACAACCAGATAGCATACTATCATGTCGAGCAAGAAAGTCCTCCCTATATATGTCCAAGCATCCATTACAATATACATCGTATGTACAGTAATGGACTCTAGGGCATACATATAACTAACAGGCTATTCATCACGACCGTGGTATCCGTATTTTATATAGGATTAATATAAAATCTGGAAATCCTAGTATATCCAATATTTCATATGTTGATTTCTGCTGCGATATTCTGTGATGTAATCACTTTATATGATGAGATAGATACTGTATATAGTATATATGATATACTATATAGACGTTGGCTTATGTTTTATACGCACGCTAGCCCTGCCCCGCTCTGCCGTTAGTTACCTAACTAACGGTGCATCACGGGACATCGAGACGAATGCGGAAGGCATAAGCGTACGTTGTATTTATCTGTGATGCTTAGTAAATTAAATGATGGGACATTCATTAATGAGATTAATGAAAGAAAAATAAACCTAAAGATGTTGTGGAATCGAATTTTCAAAAACTGGCAGCTCTAGTTGTTGCTTTGCATAGCGGTATTTCCTTGTAGAATATCCAGTACCTTATTCGATAAGGAAAGAGCCGAGATCCCTTCACTGGAGTGACCTCTTTAGTAATAAATGGCAGATGCTACAACCCTCGGTTTCGTCTTTTGATTGTTTTTCTAGTTCTTTCTTTGCATAGTGGTATTGTGAATATCCCGCACCTCATTCGATGAGGAAAGAGCCGAGATTCCTTCACCGGGAGTGACCTCTTTAGAGAAACTAGCAAAAGCCTAAAACACTCCATTTTAAATCATTTGATTCAAGTTCATTACGCAAAGGGTTTTCTTACAAACCTGTCGTAGCCCTCCGTCATTTCAGATAAGTAGTATTTAGTATTCGTGTTGCGTTTATTGACCTTGTCAAGGCGTAGTGTGCGGTAGCTGATTAGTGCTTATCTGCTAGCATATGATGCGATTGGATTAGGATAGTTGTGCGACCTTGTTGACCTTGTCAAGGGTCATGCGGGTGGTTTAATTCAATCAGGAAATGATGGGTTGAACTTGACTTGCGGTCTATGGTTCGTTGACCTTGTCAAGGTCATAGATCGCTCGGAGCAAAATATTATCGGGAATTTCAAGTGTTGAAATTTGCAATGAGATTGCATACCTTCTATGAGATAGTTGGATCCCGATACCCACTGTGAGTAAGAGTTACTCCTGGAGAGTTTTACACATGACAATTAGCCGATCAAGTAGATGTCTAGAAGGTGTTAATAGGGTTAAGCCCCTGGAAAAATGAGGTTTATTTTAATTAGGTCCTTACGAAAGCACGGGGAACCTCCTTAAAGTACCGGCACTGGCCTGGCTGAAAGATTGGCGAACTTGTAGGGCGTAATTAATCCCGGCTAGTCTTTCCTTTTAAGATTTGAAGGAAGATTTGATAAAAACAGTGGGAGCCATCCTGATTAGATAAAATAATAACCAATCTAATCTTGCAAGAGTATACGCTGAGTGTTTTCTTCTCTCTCTCTCCAGGTAGCGACTATGTCACGCCTTAATTAAGATAATAATATGATGTATGTAGGTCCCATGTCTACACATACCAGGATTGATTCTTTTTACTTCATTACATTCACTGATGATCTCTTAAGATTCGGACAAATGTTCCCGTTGAAATACAAGTCTGAAACTTTTAACAAATTCAATGAATATAAGTCAGAAGTAGAGAACCAAAACGGGTATAAGTATTATGTCCTTTGATGTGATCGGGGAGGAGAATACTTAAGCACGGAATTCCTGGACTATTCTAAAGGAGAATGACATTCTCTCTCAGCATTACTCCTCCGTATACAACACAACGGTGTATCGGGGCGGAGCAATCACACCCTATTAGAAAAAGTGCGCTCTATGATAAGTACTACTGAGTTGCCTATTTTCTTTTGGAGTTATGCACTTAAGAAGCTGCATACCTATTGAATTAGGTTCCAACCAAATCAGGTGCCTACCACTCCATGTGCGATATGGTATGGGAAGAGCCCATCTCTTAAGTAAGTTAAGATTTAGGGTTGTCCGGTCTATGTCAAAAGCAAAATCCGGACAAGCGCGAGGTAAGGTCAGTTCTGTGGAAGTTTATTGGATATCCCAAGCATTTGCAAGGGAATATCTTCTACCGCACTGAGAAACAAAAGGTGTTTTATTTCTCGGCATGACCGCCTTTTTAGAAAAGGAATTTATTTTGGAAACAAATTTGTGGTCATGAGATAGAACTGGAAGGAGTTCCAGCTACAAACTACAGCTGATGATTTGGTAGAACCGCAGGATTCAATAGTTCCCGACGAACCTCAGCCTCTCTGCTGATCTGGTAGGGTTGCTCATCCTCCTGAGAGAAACTTCGGTTTTCTCAATGAAAATGGAAGCGAGAATTACATCATGAGATGATGACCCAACTAGTTTCGAGCAGGCCATCAAGAGTGGGGACTCTGTAAGAATGGCTGGATGCTAAGCAATCTGAGATGGAATCCATATACACCAACAAAGTATGGACTTTGGTTGCTATATCTGAAGGGTTAAACCCCCATCAGGAGCAAGTATATCTTGAGAAGATTACTTGGTGTAGATGGAAAAGTTGCGACTTTCAAAGCTAGACTTGTTGTAAAGGTTTTCGTCATCGACCAAGTGTGGATTATGATGAAACCTTTTCTCCAGTGGTTATGCTTAAGTCCATCCGGATCCTACTTGCCATTGCTACATACCATGACTACGATATCTGGCAATTGGATGTCATGAATGCTTTCTAAATAGTGATTTAGAAGAGAGCATTTATAAGTACACAGCTAGAGGGCTTCGTAGACAGTAGGAGCAATGGAAACGTGTGCAAGTTGCTTTACAGGTTAAAGCAGGTATCGCGGAGTTGAAATATCTGTTTTGATGTGGTAGTAAAAATGTTTAACTTCATCAAAATGTTAGATGAACTTTATATGTACAAAAGTGTAGTAGAGAGTATTGTGGTCTTCCTCATATTGTACGTGATGACATACTCTTGATAGGAAAGGTGTTTCCTATGCTACACTCAGTCAATCTCCTCTTATCACCTTGATTCTCTAAGTAGGATCAAGCGATACCTCCTAAATCCTGGGTTTTGGATCTATGAGATAGATCTAAGTGGATGTTAGGATTCTCACTAGGTATAGTGAGATGGTATCAATTGATCTTGGAGAGAATCACTGTATAACTTCTACGGTGGTAAGGTTGACTGAAAGTCAGTCATAGGCATTGTCTTTACCCTCGGTGGAGGGAAGGTATGTTGGAAGAGTTCCAAGCTAGATACCGTGGCAAACTAGATGATAAAGGGTGGATATATTGCTACCTACGATGATACCAAAGAGACAGTCTGGGTGTATATTAGTTCATGAGATGTACTTCGTTCCTACCATTGTGTGACAATGGAGTTATGGCTTATGCCTAAGAACCCCCGCCCCTTCAGCGATCCAGACATATTCTAAGGCAATATCAATTGATCATGGAGATGGTTGATCTCCAGGGAGATCGAGATTAGGAGAGCAGAATCAGAGGACAACACGGCGGATCCACTCACAAAGGCATTTTCCCAAAAGAGACTTTTATGGGATGGTTGTATATGAGATACTACAACCACTGCTGATTGTTGGGTATTGGATACTACAACAGATGGCTCTAGTGCAAGTGGGAGATTGTTAGTTATATGTATGCCCTAGAGGCCATTACTGTACATACGATATATATTGTAGTGGATGCTTAGACATATATATGGAGGACTTTCTTGCTCGACATGATAGTATGCTATCTGGTTGCTCTTCTTCTTAACATGTACACTTATTGTCTCTCTATTGCATGTTGATAAAGCTCTTAGGATGAGTACTTGACTACCATGATTATGATGCAGATCATACTAGTGGGGACATAGTAGTCGGTAAGTACATCCTTCAAATGTTCCTAGTCGTGGGTGTATCGAGATAGAGCATCGATATACCAGAGTAGACTAGCGTATAGCTTCTCGACCCATGTAGATGAGCGATGGATGATTCCATATCCATTGGTGTTTGACATCAAAGATGGTATACGGGTGTTCAGGGTAGACTGGGTACACTGGAAGGACTCGTCGAGAACTCCTAGATGGTATTATACCTATTGTCAGATAGTAGTTCTCTGGTGACACTGGTACAGGTTAGTCTGTCAACCCGAGATCGTCATAGAGTCTTGTATGATTCCCACCGTGCTTTGATTTCCACCAAACCACGGTCAAGAGATCGTGCAAAAAGGTGGTTTTTGGGTAGAGTCCTGAGTCACATGGAGGCAATGAGCGATAGGAGGGGATTCGTCTCTCCCGGTATAGAGAGTTGATGGTGTGCAGTACTCGATTGGCTATTACAGGAAGTCCCTGGCCAGGGATGATTCGGAGATATACTGGTAGGTGTTATCAGTAGTTTCTCTATCCGTTATGAGCCTCATATCGGCACGACTTATCGAGTTACTGGGGTCTATTGTTTACCACCCCTAGACGAGATATGCGACATATCAGGCGAAAAGACCGGATTGTACGGTATTGTTTCTGATTGGATTCGCAGAAGTATGAGTAGGCTTACTTGTTGATCTTCTGATTACTCAATACCCGGGTGTCCGTTACGTTTAGCAGACCGCTTGCGGCTTGTGGGTGTTTGATATGATCATCACCTACTGCCGGCGTATTGACGAGTCTTTAGAGTCCTACACAGAGCTTTCCTGGCTCAAGCGAAATGGAGTAGGAGCACATATGTGATATGTGCGAGACCGAGATTAATACGTTATGAGATACCGTATTCTATTCTCGCAATTTGTGTTATCGGTCGGTTATATGTGATATAGCCGGGTTATCGAATCAAGTATTGATTCGATAAGTTGATACACATGATATTAGTCGGTTATATGTGATATAGCCAGATTATTAAATCAAGTGTTGATTTGATAATCTAATGTATAATTATATATTTGATATATTAACATACATTAACTAATATTGTTTCACTTAAGATTTCTTTTTTCACTTGTATTGTGCACATTGTATATATATGATATATATATTTGTGTACATGATATGTGTCATGCTTGATGATACATGAAACAAGGGTGTGTGTGTGTGACTTACACCATGCTATGTATAATGTAGGGTTTTTAATTGATTAAGTAATTCAAGAATGCTTGGATATTGGTCATGGCTAGAAGCTTGTAGAGCTTGGATAACCATTGACTAAAGTCCACAAGTTTTGTTTTGCCTGAGATATTTTATTAAACCAACCATTATCCTAGTCATGGTTAAGTCTCTACAAAGGTTAATATATGATATTAACTCACCATGGTTGCCATTTCCACTTGATTTTGATCATGAGACATTTCTTTATCTTCTTCCTCAAAGCTCACTATCCTTTTGGAAATGGAGAAAAATGAGTGAGAAAATCATTTCTAAAGTGAGTAAAATTCCTACTTCATCATCATCTACTACTAGCCATTTAGTATAGGGTGTTTGCTTCACTAATTCCATAATTAGTGAAGGGGTAGCTTGGGTTAGTGTCTTCTCGACGTAGATCATCTTCGGCCTCGAAGAATTCGTGCAAGCTTGTTCATTTCTTCAGGAGGACCCTTTCTAGAGTTCGGGTGTTCATGATTTGTAGCGAAGGGACTACTACACGGAGCATTAGAAGTGAAGGATCGGTCTACAAAGGTTGTATTCCTCATTCACTTTGTATGTAAAGTAGTTTACATGTTTTTTGTCGGATTTTCTAGTAATGATTCTAGGGTTAGGGTTAGCTAGAACGGCAAATTTTTGAAATTGGCGTGGACGTTGCCTCCCGAAAGCTTGCTGCCGTGCTAGACAACCCTGCATTGTATACAGGGGTTAATGTGATCTCACCTGTAGGGCTAAAGTTTCATTTTTTGTTTCTTTCCGCGATACTCTATCATTTCAGCTTTTATATCGCGAAAGTCGCGATTGCCCAATCATTTCGGCTGTTTTTTTCTTTTTACTCCCTGCTTTTTTATTGCGAGTTGCCCAAACATTTTGGCTGTTTTTTTATGCATATATTTTGCTCGCTGATTTTTATTGCGAGTTGCCCAAACATTTCGGCTATCTCATATGCATTTTTGCTCGCTGATTTTTATTGCGAGTATGGAACCCAAGGTCTGATACCAATCTCAGTATCAGCATCGCTGCGACTGAATATTTCCAAGAGAGAATCATCATTTGCTGTGAAAGGACTTGGCATTTGATACTGATTTAAGCATCAACATCGCTACAACTAGGATATTTCCAGAAGCAAATCATCATTTTCCTTTGTCGATTCGAACAAAGGTGGCTTAGCAAATAGGGTTAGGATCCTGTCGACTAAGGCTTTTGACTTTATGAGCCATAAGGGTCTCATAAAAGTGTTTCTCCCTACGAGTCGTGAGGATGTCGTAAGTGCGTTTTCTCCTTAGGAATCGTGAGGATTCTTAAATGCGTGTTCTCTTATAAGTTGTAAGGATCTTACAAGACAGTTTTCTTCTTATAAGTCGAGAGGACTTACAAGTGTCGTTCACCACATGAGGACATTCCTCGCCATTGGTGGAACTTAGTGGGGGAAACGTTCATTTGTGCCTGTGGGTTGTATACAAGGGCCGATATCGGACCGCCTGTAGGGCAATTTGGGGAATGTGATGGCTTAAGAACAGGTTCAGGTCCCTGTATCTTAAGGCTTTTGAATCCTATGAGCCGTGAGGGTCTCATAAAGGGGATTCTCCTTACGAGTCATGAGGATCTCGTAAGTGTTATTTCTCCTTAGGGATTGTGGGGGTCTCTAAGTGTGTTGCTCTCTTGTGAGTCATAAGGATCTCAAGCAGGTATTTTCTCCTTATAAGGTCGAGAAGACCTTGCAAGTGTGCATGAATTTTTTTTATGAGTCTGCGCCCTTTCGGGTTTTCACGAACTCGCCGGCAGTCCTGCTGTTTTTACCCACGGAGCCCTTTCGGGTTTTCATCCGTGCCCATTTTGCTTGTAGACGTACCTTTTTTTTTACGATGAAACTCTCGAGAATAGTTTCTGCGCATGTAACCTATCTTTTTCCCGGTAGGATTTGAGTTGCAGTCCTCACCGCTGGGACTTGTAGACTTGCATTCCACTATCGCCGTGTTTGAGGTGACGTTATTAGTTTAGGGACATCTCGGTCCGTTGTTAGTTTAAGGACATCTCGGTCTATTGTTAGTTTAAGGACATCCTTGTCCGTTGCATTTTGAGGCGAGGTTTCGCTGGACACTACTTATAGGGTTTGGACTCAGGGAGATAGCGAGCGGACACGAGCGTCGTCATCCATCATTAATCTGAGCCCTGACTTGTCAAACGTAGTATTTTTTAAAGAACCGGCCGTTTATTGGCCGGAAGGGTCTTACTCCATGCATATCCATGAGCAAGTAGGCCCCGCCTTGGTAGACCTTATCTATGATGTATGGGCCCTCATAGTTCGGCTCGAATTTCCCCCGTTTAGCACGATTGGGAATCATAGGTCTTTTTACGACTAGCACGAGCTCGCCTTGGCGGAATGTTCTCAGCTTAGTCAATATTTCGTATGAGCGCGTCATCCTAGCTTTGTAAGCTTCTAGGTTTTGCTGCGCCGCGAGACGAGTTTCATCGAGGGCATCGAGCTCCTTAAGCCGAAGATGGGTATTTTCTTCATCCGTCAGCTCGTATCGAACTGCTACTCATAGAGAGGGTAGCTCTATCTCCAAGGGAAGTACCGCTTCCGTGTCGAACACCAACGCGAATGGCGTTGTATTTGTGGCCGTCTTGAACGTGGTCCGATAAGCCCAGAGAGCTTCATGCAATCTCTCGTGCCAATCCTTTTTATTTATGGACACCGTTTTCTTTATGATCTTTGTCAAGGTCTTGTTGAAAGCTTCAGCTAGACCGTTAGCTCGGGGATTATAAATTGAAGAATATCTCTAATCTATATTATGCTGTTGTACGAAGCGACCGATCTTATGGCTTTTGTAGGCCGGACCATTATCCGAGATGATCTGTCGCAGAGTGCCGAATAGGTAGATAACAAGTGTCCTGAAGAAATGGAGGATATTCTCCGTCTTCACCTTTCTTAGCGGTATTGCTTTTGCCCACTTTGAGGAGTAATCAGTTGTTGCTAGTATGAACCGATATCCCTTGGATGAGGCTGGTTCGATGGGCCCAATTATATCGGTTCCCACATTTCGAGTGGCCAGCTAGCCAGTGTTGGGTGTAGCGGATTCGGATGCTGGTGGATAAAGTCCCCATGAATTTGGCACGAGTGACACTTCTCCACATGTTCGAGACAGTCCTGAATCATCATGGGCCAGTAATACCCCATTCTCTTGATCATTAACTTCATCCTAGGGTCCAGCCTGATGAGAACCGCAGAGTCCGTCGTGAGTTTCTTGGACGACTCTCCTTGCTTCTTCTGGCCCCAGATACCTTAACCACAAACAATCGAATGATCTCTTATATAGAGTATCATTGATGAAGGCGAAAGACAGAGCTCGCTTCATGAGTTGATGTCTCGATGATGCATTATTGGACGTTGATGGGATTTGAAGTCGTCTATAAAAACTTCTCTCCAATCCTCAGCCTTTTCTTCGTCCTCTACTTGGAAAGCCGCTTGTTTGGTTGCTTCCCCTCCTTTAGACGTCTGGAGATATTTTTGTTGGTGCGAGAATCCGGTGACTTTGCATAATGATCCTTATGTCATCGAGGTTTTCGTCGGCCAGTTCTTTAGCAAGCTTGGCTAACGCATCCGCTTTGCTATTTTCCACACGCGGTATTCCTTCCAGGGTATAGGAGGGGATTTGCGTTAGCAGTTGCTGCACTCTTTCACCATACCTGCTCAGTTCTGGTTTGCATGTCTGGTAGTTGATCAGTCGAAAATAATGCATTTTTAACACAGCAATTTCCCTATCTTTTGCACTCATCTAGAAGTGTTCGACATTCATATAGCACATATTAGCAAATCAGTCGTTAAATATCAGATTGCATGTGTTAGATTCTAAAACTGACATTTCTAAGGAAATTAACTGCATTTCATGGCATCGCATCATCTCTATATTGCGCAACACTTGTCTTGAGAAATTGTGCAGGAAAATCCGGAAGAAAAGCCAAAATTGTCATTTTGCTGATCAAACATTACGCCAACTCAAAAGATTCAGATCTGGAAGTAATCTAGAAAGAATTTTCAGAATCAACATATCAGAAAAAGGCCCACATATCAAATCCAACAACTACCAGAGAGACCAAGCCCCAACTCCTCCAAAGCGCCGCGGAACCGCTGCGGGATCCGCCTTGCGCCGCGGTTCCGCGGCGCTTTTGCCATGTCATCACTTGAATTTTGGTGCAATATCCTTCTCTCAGTGGGTGCACCTCATTTTGACACATCAAATTCCAGAATTCTCCAGAGTCTTCTACCAGATCAGCAAAGATCATTAAGCATGCTAATCTTGATTAAGCTCCTAACAAACTAGTTCTAGAAGCTCCCTCTTAACTAATCACATCTAGAAGCTTCTCCTCTAACTAACTTTTGGAGGGAAATTCAAATCTCCTCAACAAACTTTTGGAGGGAAACTTAAAATTCAAATCCTAGATCTAGGGTTTGGTTGTCTATAAATAGGAACCTAGATCTAAGGGTTGAGGTTGTTCTCCCATTCCTAAATCTCTAATTCTTCATCTTCTTCCACAAGTCTAGTGACAAGACTTGTGCGAAACCCTAACCCTAATTCCAATCAAATTCAAGATCCCGAGTACCAATCAAGCGAGAAGCCTTCAACCTTTTATGAGCAGAGTCGATCTCCAACCGAGCAAGTGATCCAAGCCGATCCGCGACTCACGGAGCCGAGCGAAACCAAATCGACAATCGAGTTCTTCCTCTTGTAGTTCTTGAGCGAATGTAATGAAATTGTTGATATAAATAAAAGGTGAAATTCTTTAATCTTGCTTTCTTTAAATTCTTGCATCATGATTCGATCTCAATTTGTAATTGTAGTTCTTGTTGTGATGTTTGAGTAATACTCCGCTCGTCGAGGAGTCGAGACGATCAATAGAATGATGATGTAATAAATCTTAAAACGATTTTTAAGTCCTACGAGTTTTGTAAACCCTATCAAGTTCAAGAACCGATGACCTAGTTTCGTTGCGATGCTTTCTTGATTGTTATCGCTCGAAATTAGGGATCTACGATCGTTTCTTGAATTTACTAGAGGCTAGAATGTGAATGATATCGACGAATGAACAAGGGATAAATGATGAAACCCTAGTTTCACTAGAAATCCCTAATTCTCGTCGATCATCATCAATATAGTATCAATCCATCGAAGGATGAGAATACGTCATCATAAGATTGCATCACATTTATAAATCCGATCGATTCCTACGAGCCTCATTTCGATTCTTTATATTTGGTTAGAAAAATCATCAAACTCTCAATTCTTGATTCTATCTTTTTCTTGTTATTAGATCTAGATTTTTCTAATTCTTGAACTTCAATACTTTAAATCATGAATTGTTTTCTTTTCTTTAAAATTTTGACTCATCTAATTCAAAAGACGAACTATTACACTGTCCCTGTGGACGATCCGCACTCACTTACAATCTACATCCGACACCGTAGTTGATTGCGGTCAAATAATTTTTGGTTGTGATTTCTTTACAATTTCAAATACTACACAAACAAGAATTTCATTCAATCAAATGGCGCCGTTGCCGGGGACTATTTGATTTGATTTACACAAACAAGAATTCTTATACAATCAAATGGCGCCGTTGCCGGGGATAGTGCGCTAATTGTTCGTATTTTGAAACTTGAGTTGAAAAATTTATTCCATTATAATTTTTAGATCTAAACTCGCACAAACCCTAATACGTGTGTTGTGATTTGATTGCGAGGAAATTTGGAATTATTGGAGCTGGAGGAAATTTTTTGTGAATATTCCAGAGAGCTAAAGGGAGCAACAGGAGCATTGTGATAAATTTTTTTTTGTAGAGATCTCCTCACAAAACCGCTATTCCGCGGCAAATACCCCCATAGTGCGGCGGTTCCGCGACCCCCTTGCTGAGTTACTGCACTAAATTCTCAGGTAATCTCAATCTTTCTTATCTCCTTCCAAAAATCTGCTCCGATTAACATTTTGTGCAGGTTTCTTTGCAAATAAATCGCAGCGCCGCAAAAAGCAAAAATAAATTGTGCGTGTTTTGATTTTTGGTTGTTTGCATATTAATACGGATATTAAAGGGCACGACCAAATCCAGATTAGGTGGGGAGTTCATTACCCTTCCTAAGCCCTAAAAATCACAAACTTGCATCCGCATTTACCCTCATTAATTAAAAAATATCTAGAGATGACTCTAAGTACCGTCGCGCTCACGTAGGACAGAAGAAGCCCGTGGGTAATTCATTGCTTATCTGCGTTTTCTTATGGTGTCTAAGGCAAGTGTGTCTAAGGCTAGTGGTTATTAATTAGGCCCACTACTTACGTAGTGGAGTACCTTCCCAGTTACCAGGCACTTACCTGGCCACAGGGAGACAAGGAGGCAGTGGAGGATTTATCCTGCGACTTGTCTTTTGGCAGTTAGGAGCGGTCTAGAACAGGACCTAGGTGACCACTAGATTCTAGGGTTTTGTGTGTTGCATTTGTTGTGTTGCATCATTTTTTTCAAAAATCCGTCATATTTTCAAAACAAACACCAATCACATTCATTCCCCTAATTATATCTACGCTGCCCCTTGTACTAACCCTTTTTAGTGCAAGATAGGCTGGACACGGGATTCTAGTGCCCGTTAAGTCCGCGTTTCCCTCATCGACCCAAAAGTCGGTATTTCAACATTTACCCTTTCTTTTACCCACCACCACACCCACATCGCTGGATCCACCTCCATCGAACTTCTTTTCCACTACTCTTCCGCCGTCCGTTGGTGCGCAGAATCCACTTCGCATCTCTCTCCAAGAGAGGTGCTATCCAACACGAGGTCTACTTTCCACTTGTCTTTCCATACCACCAGCCAACGAGGACAATTTTCAAATAAAACCCCAATACATCAACCTTCTACCAAAATTTCACGGTCTCGAGTCTGAAGACGCATATGCATTTATCACCAAATTTGAAAATGTATGTGCAATGATGGGTACTTCACAGCTTTCTGTGGATGCTATGCGTCTTCGTCTTCTCCCATTCACTTTGTGCGATTTAGCCGAGAAATGGCTATATAACACTACCGTACATTCCATTTCAAATTGGGACGAATTCGTCAAAGCATTCCTTAAGAAATTTTACCCACATCAAAAGACAGCTCGAGTCCGTAGCGAAATCTATCAATTCACCCAGCTTCCAAATGAAACATTTTCAAAATGTCTTGAACGTTTCAAGGATCTGTTAGTCCAATGTCCACATCACGGCATCCCGAGATGGGAACTGTGCCGAATCATTTATGAGGGCATTAATCCTTACACAAGACAGACCCTTGAATCCATGTGTCAAGGCAATTTCATGACCAAAGATGATGGGGAAGCCCGGAAATTCCTTGAAGATTTCGCTGAAAAATCGTTACAGTGGGAGGGTGTGAATCAATCGTCTAGGGAGGGCAATGATATTTCCATAGGAGTTAGAGCTGACATTGCAGCTATACACAAGAAACTCGAGACTATGGAATATAAATTTTTAGCCGCCACCCTAAATCAAATGTCACTCTCCAAAACTGTATGTGGCTACTGTTCTGATCCTTCTCACTTGACGGAAGAATGTCCGTTTCAAGGTCATGAGCATACTAATGCTGCATTTCAAAGACCTAGAAACGATCCATTTTCTTCCACATATAATCAGGGTTTGGGGAATCACCCAAATTTTGCTTGGAACCAATCACAATCTCAAAACACGGTTCCAAACATGAATCATTTCCAAAGGGTCCCTCCACCACAACAGCAGCCACCACTTCAATTGAGTCAGCACCCCTTCCAAGCACAAAACTTTCAAAATCCGGCCAACACTTTTGCACCGTCTAGTCCTTTGCAATTGACCGGTACAGATAATACCTCTGCACCAGCACAAACCTTGGATACTTTCATGAAACAATCCATCCAAGGGACGGCAAGTTTGCAATCTTCCGTCGAGAATGTGATAAAGATCATTGTCTCTCAAAATGAGAATATCAAATCGATGGAAGAACAAATTGCACAACTAAAATCCGAAATGCGTGCAAGAGAGAAAGGGAAACTTCCAGATCAACCCTTACCTAATCCTGGCTATTCACATCATGTGAATGAGATCACGTTGAGATCTCGAAGAGTGCTTGACAATCACGTTGGGGAAGAGTTTGATGACACCGATAAATTAATCAATAACATCTCGGCTGAGACCTTTCCTCTCTCACACACTTCTAGTTCTGATCCTTGTTCTTCTACCACACACCCTTCTTCCGAGCCTATTCTTCGTTTCCCAAAAGGCTCGCCACTTCAGCCCACCTCTTTTACCCCTCCACGGATGATCCCCACTTCTATTTTGGGATCGGGTCTACACACACTTCCTCTCCTATGATGGACCCAGCGCTTATTGCTAAAGCACCTTATCCTAATCGGTTAAGGGCTAACATACCGAGTCCACATATGGAGAAGATTATGAACACTTTAAAGCAAGTTAACATCAACATCCCTCTCCTAAATGCTATCCAACAAGTTCCGTCCTATGCGAAAACTCTTAAGAACTTGTGCACTAGGAAGAGGAAGACTCAAGTGCCTAAGAAGATATTCATGGCAAAGACAGTAGACATGGCTTTCCCCCAGCAATTACCGAGGAAACGTAAGGATCCTGGATATCCTACTATTTCCATTTCTATTGGGAAAAAACACATTAACCGTGCTCTACTAAACCTTGGCGCTAGTGTTAACTTGCTTCCATATTCGGTTTACGAGCAGCTAGGTATCGGATTGTTAAAGCCTTCGAACATAACTTTCCAGATGGCTGACCGATCAATCACCAAACCTAGGGGTGAACTAGAGGATGTGTTAATAAAAATCGGGGAATTTATATTCCCTGTGGACTTTATTGTAATTGATACACAGCCTGTAGCGAACCCACGGAATCAAATTCCGGTGATTTTAGGTCGTCCCTTTTTGGCCACTTCCAATGCTATCATCAACTGTCGTAATGGTTCTATGACCCTATCCTTCGGGAATAGGTCAATAGAGCTGAACATTTACAAGTTGGGAATTTTACCCTCCGAACCTACTGCTCAGTTCTGTTCTGTCGACTTAATGGATGTCGACAGCAGCGAATTTGATGATCCTCCTGATATCGATCTTGACTCTTTTCATACGTTATTGTTTGACCCAACCATGTATCATACACATACGGACTCTTCTACCGAGATGTCCGGGTCAACAATTAACACTGATTATGAACTGATTTTAGAGTCTGAAGATCACCCCGCACTTTGTGATGACATTATTCATCGGGGTATAGATGGAACTTTTGAGGAAATCTTCGCTAATGAACTCGCATTTTTGAATGACACGGGTGTTGAGATGAATTATCTCCGAATCAATGAAATTGAACCTCCACCCCTTCTTTTGAACTGTAAAAAGTATGCGAGTAATCCATCACATACACTGCATCACCTCTCCAAAATGAGACGCACACACATTCTATTCCACCACTTACCCTTTCCCTACTTCTTCTTCCACCAACCAGAGCACTGTATTGATAAAATTTTTGAATGGTTGGTGTTAACATTCGGTCTTTGCAAAGCTTGGCATCGACAAATGATTTTTTACCCCTACTCTTGTGATTTTCAAAGTTTAACATTACATAACTCAAGTTTGGGGGGTATATGTTTTCTTTCTGGCTCTTGAAAAGAAAATTTTTACAAAATTTTGAGCCAAAATTAAGTTTGGGGAGGATCTTCACTTAAATATTTTGCCCCCACTAATAAATTTCTCCCAAGCTTACAGGTTTTTGAGATTTAGCAGATGGCAACAGTGAGGACACTGTTGAAAACAAGTTTGGGGGAGATTTGTGCTTATTTTCGCATCATTTGCATCATACTTTGCATAAGCACAAAACATTTTTGAAAACCTATAAAAATTTAAAAATTTTCAAAATATAAAAACAATTTTTGTACATAAATAAGATAATAAATGATTAGATAGTGAAAAATTACATCCATGAGATTAGAAAAATTTAAGAAAACCAAGAAAATTAGAAGTTTTCTTATACGAACTAGTAATAAGTAGTTATGAGCCGTTGTCCCAAGGGTTAGTAAGATGAAAGACGTCACTAATCTGAGGATAAAAATAAGTCTGAAAAATAGTTTCTATTCTGGAAGCCAAACATTTTGAACGTTGATACCCTGCTATTCGCACTTACACACGTCTTAAAGCCTGGGATAGTAGAGGATACCTTGAAATGCTCTTGTCTTAAAGCCGATGTATGAAGGAAATAAAAAAGTGAATAAAAAAATATAAAGTGGTGAGAAAATGGACATTGGTTTTGTTATCACCAAGGGCAATAAAAAAATATATAGCGAGGGTGCTTCTTCACCTAGTGCTCTAAGGCCAACTGGTCTGGGAGTCACTGCTAAGCCTGAGGTGGTGCAAGACGAGGAAAATACACCAAATAAGCAAGCACATGAGTAATCGGTCGGTTAGTACCTCAAGAAGTATTAACGGTCGCATGAAAGTGTGTGAGCAAATTCGTCTAAATATTCATTAATTAAAAAGTACTGAGGCTTATGGGCAAGAGTATGATAGCTTGAATTGAATTCTCCGGGTGTAGGGATGTCTTTACACATACGCATGGTGATATGATCGATGTTTGGAAGAAAGATAGGAATGAAGAATAAGACGATGTTTTATTGAGGGAGGACGTGATTTCTAACATCTTTTCATGACCATTAAGATAGGGCTCATGACAACCGAAAAGCTAGCTTAGTTGGAAACCCTAATTTTCGAAGCTTTTCTTTTACAATTCTTGTCTTTAAATGTAATATTCATGATCTTCCTTTTATTATTGGATTTTATTGGTGCAATCCGCTGAAAACCCTCAGGAGACAACACTCCTCCTACTAGGGACACCTAGAGGTTTAAAGGCTTATTGCACATGCTCAGTGCAATCGTGTTGCCTACGAAAGTGTGCTAGTTAGTTTTTCTCTTTCTTTATTTTCTCCTTCTCTTTTTAATAAAACAGTTCGCTCGAGTCGATCGAAAATAAGTTTGGGGGAATTTGATCAGTAGAAAATAATGCATTTTTAACACGGCAATTTCCCTATCTTTTGCACTCATCTAGAAGTGTTCGGCATTCATATAGCACATATTAGCAAATCAGTCGTTAAATATCAGATTGCATGTGTTAGATTCTAAAACCGACATTTCTAAGGAAATTAACTGCATTTCATGGCATCGCATCATCTCTATATTGCGCAACACTTGTCTTGAGAAATTGTGCAGGAAAATCCGGAAGAAAAGCCAAAATTATCATTTTGCAGATCAAACATTACGCCAACTCAAAAGATTCAGATCTGGAAGTAATCTAGAAATAATTTTCAGAATCAACATATCAGAAAAAGGCCCACATATCAAATCCAACAACTACCAGAGAGACCAAGCCCCAACTCCTCCAAAGTGCCGCGGAACCGCTGCCGGAGCCGGCTTGCGCCGCGGTTCCGCGGCGCTTTTGCCACGTCATCACTTGAATTTTGGTGCAATATCCTTCTCTCAGTGGGTGCACCTCATTTTGACACGTCAAATTCCAGAATTCTCCAGAGTCTTCTGCCAGATCAGCAAAGATCATTAAGCATGCTAATCTTGATTAAGCTCCTAACAAACTAGTTCTAGAAGCTCCCTCCTAACTAATCACATCTAGAAGCTTCTCCTCTAACTAACTTTTGGAGGGAAATTCAAATCTCCTCAACAAACTTTTGGAGGGAAACTTAAAATTCAAATCCTAGATCTAGGGTTTGGTTGTCTATAAATAGGAACCTAGATCTAAGGGTTGAGGTTGTTCTCCCATTCCTAAATCTCTAATTCTTCATCTTCTTCCACAAGTTTAGTGACAAGACTTGTGCGAAACCCTAACCCTAATTCCAATCAAATTCAAGATCCCGAGTACCAATCAAGCGAGAAGCCTTCAACCTTTTATGAGCGGAGCCGATCTCCAACCGAGCAAGTGATCCAAGCCGATCCGCGACTCACGGAGCCGAGCGAAGCCAAATCGGCAATCGAGTTCTTCCTCTTGTAGTTCTTGAGCGAATGTAATGAAATTGTTGATATAAATAAAAGGTGAAATTCTTTAATCTTGCTTTCTTTAAATTCTTGCATCATGATTCGATCTCAATTTGTAATTGTAGTTCTTGTTGTGATGTTTAAGTAATACTCCGCTCGTCGAGGAGTCGAGACGATCAATAGAATGATGATGTAACAAATCTTAAAACGATTTTTAAGTCCTACGAGTTTTGTAAACCCTAGCAAGTTCAAGAACCGATGACCTAGTTTCGTTGCGATACTTTCTTGATTGTTATCGCTCGAAATTAGGGATCTACGATCGTTTCTTGAATTTACTAGAGGCTAGAATGTGAATGATATCGACGAATGAACAAGGGATAAATGATGAAACCGTAGTTTCACTAGAAATCCCTAATTCTCGTCGATCATCATCGATCTAGTATCAATCCATCGAAGGATGATAATACGTCATCATAAGATTGCATCACATCTATAGATCCGATCGATTCCTACGAGCCTCATTTCGATTCTTGATATTTGGTTAGAAAAATCATCAAACTCTCAATTCTTGATTCTATCTTTTTCTTGTTATTAGATCTAGATTTTTCTAATTCTTGAACTTCAATTCTTTAAATCATGAATTGTTTTCTTTTCTTTAAAATTTTGACTCATCTAATTCAAAAGACGAACTATTACACTGTCCCTGTGGACGATCCGCACTCACTTACAATCTACATCCGACACCGTAGTTGATTGCGGTCAAATAATTTTTGGTTGTGATTTCTTTACAATTTCAAATACTACACAAACAAGAATTTCATTCAATCAAATGGCGCCGTTGCCGGGGACTATTTGATTTGATTTACACAAACAAGAATTCTTATACAATCAGTAGTCACCATTTACTTGGCTAACGACCGGCTGGGAGTCTCTATATATGAGGAGGTTTTCGATGTCCATGTCGACAGTAATCTCAAGACCTTCTATCAAACCTTCATACCCAGCCTCATTATTTGTTCTCGGCTCCGTTAAAGAAAGGGAAAAACGCATTATCCCTCCTTGTGGAGTCACAAAGATAAGGCCCACCCCAGCTTTAATCATGGGGGTGTTTTGCTTTCGCTTCTTCAAGGAGGACGCTTCATCGAAGTATAGTTCCCATCGGGTATCACTCCCTTATTTCTTCCCGTCGATTGCGTCAAACGCATGTTCGTCCGGCAACTCGCAGTTCAAGGGAGAGTCGGCAGGTATCAGATGCTCTGCGAGAAAGTCGGCGATGGCCTGGCCTTTTATTGCCTTGAGGGGTCGATATACTATCGAGAACTCCATCAAGAGGAGGGCCCATTTGGCAAGCATTCCCATTAGCATGGCTCTTGACATCAAATACTTGAGAGGATCCACCTTTGATATGAGATGGATCTCATGTGCCAACGCATAATGTTGAAGCATTGTTACCGTGAAGATCAGCTCCAGGCAATGCTTTTCGATGGGGGAGTAGTTATTTTCTGCCCTCAGGAGAACTCGACTCAAATAGTAGAGAGCTCTCTCCTTCCCTTGGTCGTTCTTTTATGCCCATAGCGCACCTAAAGAACCTTCAAGGGCTGTTAGGTACGGGATGAGGGGCTTTCCCTTGACCGGAGCGGTCAGTACCAGCGGGTTTTACAGATATTGCTTGATTTCGTCCAGTGCGTTTTGGAATTTACGATCCCAAACGAACGGGGTCCTCTTCTTCATTAGATGACTGTAAGGGCGGTATTTGCCGGAGAGGTTAACGATGAACCGTTGGATATATGCGAGCTTTCCTTGGAGAGACCATAGTTGCTTGAGAGTTCTTGGCGAAGGCATTTCCATAATTGCCTTGATATTTGACGGGTCTATTTCGATTCCCCGGTGTCGTACTATGAATCCTAAGAATTTGCCTGAGGAAACTCCAAATGCGCATTTCAGGGGGTTCATCTTCATGTTGTACTTCCGAAGGCACTGGAACACTATTTTCAAATGCTCCCAGTGTTCCTCGTATGAGTTGCTCTTCACCACGAGATCGTCGATATAATATTCAACAATCTCGTGTATGAGGTCATCAAAGATCTTTGTCATGTCCCTCTGGTAAGTAGCGCCAGCATTCTTCAGACCAAAGGGCATCACTTTGTAGCAGAATATGCCCAGCGGAGTCCAGAAAGAAGTGTGCTTTCGGTCTTCAAGATGCATCTTGATTTGGTTGTACCCTGAGGATCCGTCCATGAAGGAGAAGACTTCATGGGTGGATGTGTTATCGATCATCAGCTTGGTAATAGGTACTGGGAAATCATCTTTCGGACAAGCTTTGTTGAGATCTCGAAAATCTACGCAGATGCGTACTGTCCCATTTTTCTGCATCATCGAAACGATATTGGCGATCCAGTCAGGGTATTGAACTTCTTGGATGAAGCCAGAGTCGATTAGCTTCTTGAATTTGGCATTGATGCTCATCTCAAGCTCGAGCCGCATTCTTCTTGGCGCCCGTTTGACTGGCTTGACGTCCGGTGATATCGCGAGTTTATACACAACTATCTCTGAATCTAATCCCGGCATCTCGGAATAGTTCCATGCGAAACAGTCTTTATACTGCATAAGCACGTCCTTTAATGTAACTACCTGTTTGTCAGACAGTAGCCCACTGACGAACGTTGGCCTTGGGTCGTTTGCCGTCACCAAGTCAATTTTTCTCAAGTTGTCTCCTGTGGTGTGTATCCCATTTTCCAGCTCTTTTGGCACCGGTGGAAATTCTGAGATCACCTTGTTCTCATCTTCATTTGGGAAGCACTAGGGGAGGTCGTTCGTATTATCGTGCTCTCCTTCCTTTGAGAATGTTATCATATGGCAGGTACGAGCTCGTTTCCAAGCTCGATGCTGATCTAGACTTTCCCTTACAGTATAGGTTGCTCTCGGCTCATGCTTTCGTGGCGGGGCTACCTTCCAACTATCAGATAGAGAAAACTTGCCTTGCTGATACTGATCTTCAACCCAGTCTTTGTACGTGAAACAGTCTTCAAGAGGATGTCCCACTATTCGGTGGTAGGAGCAATAATCCGGGTGATGGACTTCGTTCATCTTTTTGGGGTATCGAGACTCTGGGAGCGTCAACATTTGATGCTTCATGATAAGGTTGAATATTTTCCTCGTCTTGTCTTGAGGGAAAGAGTACTCCCGACCCATCTTCTTCATAAAAGATAGGTTCCGGTTGACTTTTTCTCGCTCGCACGGTATCTTGGATCCGTTTCGCTGTTTTTGAACACCGTCCCTGTTCTTCACCTTGCTTTTACTTCTACGTCAGGCTTTTTTCTTTCCACGAGAGCGCACAACGGGCTGGGGGCGAAGGGCATCGTCATCTTCCATAGTCTGCTAAATAATACGTTGCGTCCTGACTTTCTCGTAAATGGCCATTTCGCGGCTATGGTCATCCCGAACCTTTTGGCCCACTTCTCTTATTAGCTTGTCAATCTGCTCTTCGAATGACGGGCTTAGTATTCTTACGGCGGGACCTCGCTCTGGTTTGACATCAACGCCATCTGAAAATGCATTCGTTTCTCCACTAGAATTATTTATGACATGGCAACCATGGAATTGATTCCTTTTATTGGACCGAACATATCCAAGGCCGGTCGTCTCCATTCTCCCGTTGGGCATCTTCCGCCGAGTCCCGGAAACGTCCTAAATCTTGTTATAGAACTGGGCTTGTCGAGCAGTCTGTTTGAAGGGTACGCCTTGGCGTCTCAATAGCCTTTTCAGTCCCTCTTCGTAGTATCTAGGCAGACGGATTGGTTGAAGCCTGTCGAGCGCAGGTTCGGCACCGTGCCATACTTCTTTCTCCACTTTAGTCTTCATGGATTTGTAGAAAAGGATCGCCTTCTCACCTCTTTGCTTAGGAGGGACGTAGAAGGTCTGCAGCTCTTGCACGTTGTATGTATCAAGTGCATCAAGTTCTTTGTAATGCCACCGCGGGACCAGAGTAATCTATAAACTCTGGTCAGCTCCAGCAAAGGTCTGCATTGGCTGGCGGACGGAGAACACTGCGTTGGCTTCGTCCTTAGAGTCACTGCCAAAGAATAGAATAGGAGTAGATGGTCCTGGCCTGTTGCCTTGGGGTTGTCCCGAGTAGACCATCTCTTCATCCTCCTCGGTATCGCTCCTAAAGATCGGGATAGTGGCGATGGCTTTCCGGTTTGCGAAATCTTTCCATATCTTCGAAGTCTGGTAAGAAGTACTTAGCATCTTCATATTTGTAGACTTCATTTATGGAGAATGGGTTCAGCTCCCCTGTAACTGTGTACTCGAGGCCGTCCTTGAAGTACTTCATACACTGATGTTGTGTAGAAGGGATGATATTGTACTCATGTAACCAAGGACTGTCGAGCAAAGCGGTGTAGCAAGTCTTTGCGTTAATGACATGGAACTTGATGTCAGTGACGAGCAGCCCGAAGCGTAATGTCAGTATTACAGACCTGAGCATTTGTGATGATTGGGAGTCAAAACCGGAGATGGTCATTTTATCCCGAGCCAAGTGCTGAACGTTCGTGCAAATCTCCTTCAACACTCTTACATTGAGAAGGTTGACGGAGGACCCGTTGTCGACCAGGATCTTCCCTATTTTGATATCGTGGCAATACCCTGTTACATACAGTGGACGGTTGTGCTCGCACGTTCCGAGAAGGAGGTCTTCATCACTGAAGGTGATATTAACCGCGTGGACTTCTTCCAGCTCGTCCTTCATCTTTTCTTCCGCCAGGAAGGCTTGAAACTGGTCGGGCTCTTGTAACGCCTTGATCAGGGAATCTCGTGCTTCTTTAGATAGGAGAAAGGCATCCATGATGGTCAATTATGAGGGTATCTTCCTCAGATGTGCCAGGACATTGTAATCCGCCTTGTTCTTCTTGAGCGGGTCCTTGGCTGTGGGCTCTTCGACAACTCTATCATCGAGAGCAATCTCCTCAGGGACTTTTTCCTTTCCTTTGTCCCTTTTGCCCGAACCTTTGTTTGAAGGTCTGAGATTCTTTTCAGGCAACGTACGGTTACGCAGCTGAATGTTCTCACAGTTCTTCATCTCATCTTCTTTTTCCAAGGTGGATTCCTTGAAGAGAGGGCCGATGGCTATTTCTTCGTCAAAATCGCTCCCGAAGGTAAGAACTTGAGTTTTTGCTCTTGTCGAACTGGCATAAACCATATGACAGGTGCCGGCCATTTATTCACGCTTGTCTGTCGCGCTTCTCTGTTCCCGACGGGCTTTGCGCTTTATTCGCTTGAAGTGTTGTTGATGGGCAACATATCCCTGCCACCACTTCTTGAAGGCATTGGACTCTTCGGTGGGGTGCGTGAGCTTCCGATGGTACAAGCAGTAGTTCGGCTATACATTCGCTTTGTTGAGGCACATACTCCCAGGAGTATTTCCTTCGAAAGGAGGCGGCCTCATTCCGATTGACAGAGCTTTGGCGAACCGCTTCTCTACCTTGATTCTGCTCTTGCTGGTGGCAGGTGCGCTTTGATCAAGTTGGGGTACTTTATGACTTCTCATTACCGGAGCTTCTTCAGCTTGACGCCAACGCTTGGCTTTTTCGTATATGGCTGCTTCACATCCTCGGTCAGCTTTGCTCTTTTGGAGGGCTTCATTCAGTAGCTTGTCGATCAGGTCATCTGACGGTTCCATAGATTTTAGTTCTGGATCTGCCCCCAGTTTCTCTACGTTAGGAGCTTCTTTGCCGTTTATCGACGAGTGAGAGATCATATGGCAACTCGCTACATAATCCTCGGGTTCTTTCAAAGAATCGTCTCCTTCATCAATGTCACTGTTTCCGTCCTCAAGAACATGCTTGAAGAACTCTTCCAGTGTGACTGGTGTCCGTGCCTCTTGGTTGTATTCCTCCAGTGCATCGATGTATTTTTGTAGACCCGTACGATTGCCGTCGAGCTGGACGGGCTTCTTGGCCTTCTACTTTTTCTTTGAAGACTTTGGAGGCTTGGCCTGGAGGTTTTGTCCATCATTACCAACTTTTGGCGTTGGGCGCGGTTTCAACATTTCGTCAATAATTTCAGGCTCCAGCGGGCTTTTCCACCTAATCGCCGGACATGCTCGAAGATCCTTCAGCATTCTTTTAGTTTTAGCTGAAAGGACAACTTCCCACGGAGCTTCTTCTACATATGAGCATGATGCCCCCAACGTATCCACCTTTTTAGTAGCATGCTGCTGTGGCGGGTTTATCTTCCAGTTTTCGGACAGCGCGAACTTGCCCTGTTGGTACTGGTCTTCAACCCAGTTTTTGAAGACATAGCAATCTTCGATTGGGTGGCCTACTATTCGGTGGTGGGGGCAGTAATTGGGATTGTTGACGTCGTCCGGTTGCAGTGGTCGTCTTAGATCCGGTAGAGTGATGAGCCTGTTACGCACCGCTAGTTTGAATAGTCTCCTCGTCTTATCCTGGGGGAACGAGTAAGTACGTCTCAACTTTTCTCCAAGGGATCTTGGTTTATTGTTTTGGTGAGCAACCGGTTTCGGGTCACTCGGTTGTTGTTGAGTGTTGGCGACGAAGATCGCTTTCCCTTTGCCCTTTTCATTCCGAAGATCTGTCCTTGAAGAAGACGGCCTATGGCCCATCTGGTCCATTTGGGCCAGTTTGATAATCAAGTCCTGGAAGGTGGTTGGCTTGAAGAACATCATAAATTGGGCTATAGTTGCTTTAGGATCAAGGGTCCCCATGAACATGCCCACAGCAGGAGCTTCTTCTATGCGCTGTTCACACTTTGACCATAGGTTACGCCACCGAATTGCGTATTGAACCCGGGTCCATGATTAATATCGTGATTGGGGTGCGCTTGCGAATCACTGTGTGAACAGTAGTTCCATCTCCGTAAATGTCTTGATGGAGTCATTTGGAAGCTCCGAATACCATTCAAATGCTGTCTCCGCCAAGCTGTCGACAAATTGGCGAAGCAATAGTTTGTTATCGCCCCCGGTATTACCGCACAAAGCTCTAAATTGAGCAATGTGTTGGTGCGGATTGCCCATCCCCTTATGCACATGGAATTTGGGGATCGTATATCCTGGTGGGTACTTAATTTGGTCATACCGGCCTGGATAAGGTCGCCCAGTTCTAACGACCTGGCCTGCCGCTTTGTTCGCTTGATGAGCTCGTATTTGTTGAGCTATATAGCCATCAAGGGTAGCTTTGGAGATCGTCTCCTCCCTGGCTGCTGATAAAGACGGAGGAGGGTTCGATGTCTCCTCTCCGTCGTCTTCAATGATTATTGAGGGTCTTCAGCTGGAGGATCCGGCTGAATCATCATCCCAACCATGTCTTGGAATAGAAGCGCCATCTATTTTATATTAGTCGCTTGTTCCGCGACCTCTTTATCTTTCTTTTCAATCACCCTCTGTAGGAATTCGGTGTCGGTCTCCTGCTCCTGGCGTTGTTCCGACGATACTTGTGGGCTTTCTTTCTGCCTAGTGAGTGCAGCCATTCTTGTCAACATTTTCTGGAGCTTTTGTTGTTGCTCCTGAGCTTTCGTCATAAACCGTGTGAGTGGTCGATGACCCGTGGAAGTACGGCTTTCCTCTTTCCCGGAAGCCACGTGGACGGTATGCACAACCATGCCTCCAGACTTGGGGAGTTTGGGTCCACTGCCTTTGATATTTGCCGCCGGCATGGGGATCTTCTCCGGCCTTCTCCTCTTATGGGAGATCGAAGTTGAGGGGGCCGTTGCGGAAGGCACCCATGTAGATGATACCTTTCGTAGTATGGTGGAGGGATGGTCCTCCTCTTGCCGAGCCTTCGTCTTCTTCAGTCGGCGAGAGTAATCTTTGTCAATTACAAAGTCTTGGACTTTCCGCCAAACTCTGTGGATCTTAGAAGACAACCACTGAGGAGGCTGTTCTGGATTCACATGTGTTGTGTTTTCGACAGGCGGAGGAGACTTCTTCAAGATGACGGTTGGAGAGCTCTTGCGCACCTTCCTGAGCAGCTCGAAACTGTTCCCAGTTGGAACAGTAGCATCAATTTCCACCATTGGAGCTGGTGGGGTACGTCCAGAGGGGGTACTGCCCCCAGCTTTCCGTACTCGGCGCCAGTGGCGACATCGAGCATGTCGTGCAGATGGGAATGGTTCAGTTACGGGAGTGGCTTCGTCATGCCCCTTGCTTTGATGAGAGGCTGCTTTTGTGCTAACCTGTCAAAGACTGACGTCCGTTGAGAGGGAACGTCTAACCTGTTGAAGACTGACTTTCGAATAGGGAAGCACTTGTAATGACCTCACCCGTAGCAGGAGTTGGAAAGGCCGGTCTTGCTGAGAATGATCCCTTAATAGGAGAAGCCCCTTTGATGACTTCGTTTACCGGAGACGGAATGGCTATCCGCTTCGGGATAACTTCTTCAGGTATTGCGGGCCTCTTTACGGGTCCATTGGAGCTTTGGATTAGCCTACTGAAGACTGAGGCATGATAATTGGATTACCCGTTGAGAGGGCCCGTGGTGGTTGCAAGCCGATTGAAGACCGACTTCTTTGGAGCCTCCTGTGATGGCATTGAAGCATTGAAGCTCATTAGCGGGAGCATGGTCCCGAAGAACAGTCCAGTGGTGGCCTGAGTCACATGTTCTACTGGCATTACGAAGATGGAGGCCGCTTGGGGCCCATAAGTTACTCCTCCAGCAGGGACGGAGTGGGAGTTGTTGCTGCAATTGGTGCAGTTGGAAGCCATCGATGCCATCTTCTCTTCTGCACAGAGCAAGACACCCAATCTTAGTATCTCGAATCTAGGGGCAACCATATTAAACCGCGATTCATTCGTGAACACGACACACGAAGTGTGGAGTGGAAAGAGGAAAAGGTGCCACCGGGCATGCCAAAATCTATTTACTGCCGAAAGCCGGGAAAGACAGACGTCTTTTCTGCATTTGGAGGGCAGATGCAATTTGGTTTTATCCGTCCACCTCTCCAAAGATACTAAGTTGATTTATGGCACCGTGCATCGGAGGTTTGGACGGATGCGGGCATTGTAGCAGACTTCATCAGATTCCCCCTCGTTAGCAAGGGGTTTTTGATTGTGGGGACGCTCTTCCCTGCAGGCGCAAGCCCCTACAGTTAATTACGTTACCGCATCACGGTAACCACTTTCTCCTGCCCTAGAATGTCACTTCATGTCATGTGTGTTTGTTTTATTTTTGGTTGCCCGTGGATTGTATACGGAGACTAATTTACGTTGTCGCCCGTAGGGCGTGGATTAGTCCAAATCCGTATTTTCTTAGATTTGGGTTTGGTTTGATTTATGGATCGTTAACCTTGTTTGAGATTAAGATCAACTTAAACATTTGTTAAGGATACGTTAATCCGAGATTGGACTAAGATCTACTTAACGGGGGTTCAGGATCATTTTTGATCCCACGAAAGAGCATTTGGGCTCTATCGTCGTAACAACCCCAAACTTTCTGTACAATTTTTTTTTCAAAAATACAGAAAGGGGTACCTGAGCCTGAGCACAGGTTATAAGTTTGTTTTTCTTTAGAACAGCAAGAAGGAGCTTGTAGCACATTGGTAAGACCTTGCACTGCTGAACCAAAGCACCAGAGTTCAAATCTCATCAGCCACATTATCCTTTTATTTTAATTTCTTTTAATCTTTTTAGAAGCCTCTTTTCTACACGTGCATAACCCGTAAAACCAAGAGTCACACATAAAATAAACGGGTCCAAGAGTCAAGACCAAGCACCAGGGGACACATGGCATGGAGACTCGGCCTGACTCGGCTAACTCAGGCCGGTGAATCAGGTGAATCGGCCGCCGCTGGCCCGATTCAGCACGATCCCAAATATTCTTGAACTCCCAGCAACCTTTTGTAAGTCTACGTTACCCGTCCCCGGTTCTTTGGGGTTGCGGGAATAGTGAAAAACGATTTTTTCTTTGGGGGTAATATGGACTCAAAATACGGATCTTTGTTAAACAACTATCTTATAACCTAACTAGGAGTGTTACCTACTCGGTTAGGGGGTTATACCTTAACTTGAACTCCTTCTCTTCAACTCCTTGCGGTGGTCGAATCGGCCTCACCTCGTTGTCTCCTTGCGCCGAAGATGGATCCACCCGAAAGCTTCTACCTTTGGCTTCAACCTCAAACTAGAGGAAACTAGAACACTTGGCTTGCTAGACTTTGTGTACTAGGATGAGTAGAGAAGTGTTTTGGGTTTTTATCTCCAAGGCAAATGATTCTCAACACATGAGAGCTTTTGCCTTGAACTAGAGAGAGAGAGCAAGAGGAAGAAGGAGAGCTTGAGGATGAGAGAGCTTTCATGAGAGAGCAAGCAAATGAAAGAATGAGCAAGACTTTTCTCACCCTTGCTCTCATAATCCAAAATCATCATAACACATAATAATAATTGAGTATTATGTGATGGTTGTTATCATATCAAATGGCAATATCATTTCATGCATTAAATGCAATGTGTGAACAAATAAGCAAGCAAAGGTCAATGCCATGAAATGATAGCCATTGTCATGATGGTGGTCAACAAGTCCAACCTAGTCAACCGATCAACAAAGTCAACAAGTCAACAAAGTCAACCTTTCAACCCAACCATGTCACAATAATACTTAATTAATATTATTGTTAATCATATTTCTAATTCTTATTAGGGTTTAGCAAAAGTCAACAGTCAATAACCCTAATGAGAATCCTCTGCCTCTGTCTCTGTCAACCGTGCATACACACCCACATCCGCGTTCCGGGGAACACGAATACAACCGAGATAAAACCAATCCCAAAACGTATACTAGGATCTGGCTTAAACTAAAGCCCGCTAGTAATAACTGCCCAGACACCAAACGTGCACAAGTGCGCGGATGTGACCGAACCCTGTCGCAAAACCATGCGACCTCTACTCTTTTGCCTAAAGGCGAATAGCTCTCTGTGTGGGACTCTAAAGACTCGACACTACGCTGGCAGTGGATTTAACCACAGACCGCAAGCGGCACTAGCTGTGCATAACGGACCCCAGGTAGATACGGATAAGAAGACTGACGAGGTGAAACCCATCTGAAATCCTACTGAGCCTGAATGTGACAATCTGCGTACAGTCCGGTCTGTTCGTCTGAGAATATCACATGGCGGGCCTAGGGGGCGGTGAACGTCAGTCCCCTAATAGCGGTACAAGTCGTGTCTGAGTGTAGCCCAGAACACCCTGAGGTAACACTGGAAACCTACCAGTGCATCTCGCTTGCCCTGGCCAGGGACGACTGTGTGTAATGGCTCTCCTTGACACAGAGCGATATCAACTCCCAATACCGGGAGAGACGAATCCTGTCCAACTGTCACTGCCTCCAAGTGCTTCGGGACTACACCCAACTACTACCTGTTTGCACGACTCCTTTGAGCCGTGGTAGGGTAGTAATCAAAGTACAGTAGGAACACACTCGAGGCGAAGTGACAGTGTCAAGTTAGCGGACTAAGCTGTACTCATGTCACCTGGGAACTGACAACTGACGATAGGTATAGTACCAACCAACCAGTTCCCGATGAGTCCTGTCCAGTGTACTCGTAACCTAACGAGCACCCGCATACTATCTCAAGTACGACATACTGACGGCTGTGGGACAGACCGTCTCCCCTGCTGGGATGAGAAGCGCATACGCTAGTCTACTCTGGAGTATCGATGCCCTGTCTGGATAGTCCTATGACTAGGGACCTGTATAAGGATGTGCTTATGGATTACCCAGCCCCCATGAGTGTGACAGCCATCACAACGCTAGTAATCAAGCAAAGATCCTAAGGGCTCCACTAATGTGTATAGGCGATATGTTAAAAGAAACACATGTACACACATTGAAGTAGAAACAATACAAGTAGCATACTACTATTTTGAGCAAGATTGTCTATACAATGGTGAATATCCCAAGCTTCCATTAAGTAATATACAAACTAGTATGATACAGTAATGGCCTCTAGGGCATATACACTAACAATCTCCCACTTGCATTAAGGCCATGTACTGACGTATCGAAGACCTATCATCTCGATCAGCCGCTCGAACTGTGTCTGGGGTAAGGCCTTCGTGAATGGATCTGCAGTGTTATCTTCCGTAGCAACCCTCCGAACCTTGATCTCCTGGCGATCCACGATCTCCCTGATTAGGTGATACTGCCTCAAGATGTGTCTGGACCTCTGATGGGACCTGGGTTCCTTCGCTAAAGCTATAGCCCCGTTGTTGTCGCAATACAGAGGTATTGGATCAACAATGGACGGAACCACCTGAAGTTCTGTCAAGAACTTCCTCATCCAGACAGCTTCTTTTGCGGCATCAGCAGCAGCGATGTATTCCGCTTCCATCGTCGAGTCAGCAACGGTTTCCTTTTTGGAACTCTTCCAACACGCCGCCCCTCCATTGAGGGTAAAGACAAAACCCGACATGGACTTGGAATCATCCTTGTCACTCTGGAAGCTGGAGTCAGCAAATGCCTCGATCTGGAGATCTTTTTCGCCATACACTAAGAACATCTCCTTAGTCCTTCTCAGGTACTTGAGAATATTCTTTACCGCTATCCAGTGTTTCTCCCCAGGGTTTGACTGATACCGGCTTACCACACTCAATGCATAAGCTACATCCGGTCTGGTACACAACATCGCATACATTATAGAGCCTACCGCAGAAGCGTAGGGTATAATAGACATGCGATCCCTTTCCAAATCAGTCTGGAGAGACATCTCTTTGGAAAGGGTGATCCCGTGACAAGCTGGTAGATTACCGCGCTTGGAATCTTCCACACTGAATCTTTTCAGTATGGTGTCGATGTACCTGGACTACGAAAGTCCTAACATCCTCTTGGTTCTATCACGATGGATCCGGATCCCCAGAATGTAAGTGGCATCACCCAGGTCTTTCATGGAGAACCTGTGTGATAAGAACCCCTTGACAGATTATAGCATAGGAATGTCATTTCCTATCAAAAGAATGTCATCCACGTATAATACGAGGAATACGACAGTTCTTGCTACAAATCTACTATAGATGCATGGTTCATCTGGATTTTTGATAAAGCCAAATTCTTTGACTGTCTCATCAAAGCAGATGTTCCAACTCCGCGATGCCTTCTTTAGTCCATAGATGGACTTAAGCAACTTGCACACCTTTCCGCTGCTCCCACTCTAAATGAAACCCTCTAGCTGGTCCATATAGATACACTCCTCTAAATTTCCATTTAGAAAAGCGGTCTTTACGTCCATCTGCTAAATCTCATAATTGTGGAAAGCAGCAATGGCAAGAAGGATCCGAATGGATTTCAGCATAGCCACTGGAGAAAAGGTTTCGTCATAGTCCAAACCAGGTCTTTGACGAAAACCCTTTGCAACAAGTCTAGCCTTATAGGTCTCAACCTGTCCATCTACACCAATCTTCCTTTTGAAGATCCACTTGCATCCTACGGGTTTTACCCCATATGGAGCAACGTCCAACGTCCATACTTTGTTGGTGTACATGGACTCCATTTCGGTCTGCATTGCATCCAGCCATTTTACCGAGTCAACGCTCTGAATGGCCTGCTGGAAGCTAGTCGGCTCATCATAATCAATGATGCAATCTTCTCTATCCCCGTCTATGAGAAAACTGTAGTATCTCTCGGGCGGATGAGACTGCTTACTACTCCTGCGGAGCGGCGCAGGAATGTCCGGTTCTCCTGAACCTTCTGGTTCTTCTAAGCTTTCAGTAATAGCTTGTGGTTCTGGAATTTCTTCCTGTTCTATTGCACTTCCACTTATCTGACTTTCTAAAAATTCAGTTTCCAAGAAGTGGGCATGCTGAGAAACAAAAACCTTTTGTTTCTCTGCGAAATAGAAAAGATACCCCCTAGAGTTCTTGGGGTATCCTACAAACTTACACAGTACTGAGCGTGCCTCGAGCTTGTCCGCACGCTGCTTCTTTACAAAAGCTGGACATCCCCATGTCTTAAGATACTTAAGACATGGTTTCTTCCCACTCCATATCTGATATGGGATGGTAGGCACAATCTTGGTTGGAGCCTTGTTCAAGAGATATGCAGCTGTTTCTAGTGCATAACCCCAGAAAGATCGCGGTAACTCAGCCTTACTCATCATGGAACGAACCATATCCAATAGGGTTCGATTCCTCCTTTCAGATACACCGTTGTGTTGTGGTGTGTATGGAGGAGTATGCTGAGAGAGAATTCCGTTCTCTTTTAAGTAGTCCAGAAACTCGGCACTCAAGTATTCACCACCTCGATCAGATATCAGTGTCTTTATACCTTTTCCTGTTTGTTTTTCAACTTCATTCTTGTATTCCTGAAATTTCTCAAAGGCTTCGGATTTATGCTTCATCAGGAAGACATGTCTATACCTAGAGAAATCATCTGTAAAAGTAATGAAGTATGAATAACCACTTCGCGCATGTGTAGACATTGGACCACACACGTCACTGTGTATGAGTCCCAAGAGCTCGCTCGCTCTTACTCCGTGTCCAGTGAACGGAGTCTTTGTCATCTTTCCCATGAGACAAGATTCACAAGTGGCATAAGACTGATACTCGAACGGATTCAAGTATCCCTCTTTATGTAACTTTGTTAACCGTGTCTCATTAATGTGACCCAGTCTACAATGCCATAAGAAAGCCTGATTTGTTTCCGGAGACTTTCTTTTAAATGTGTTCTGGACACTGAAAATCTGAGCTTGATTTAATACGTATATCCCGTTTTCTAATGTACCTGACCCAATCAAAACTTGATTTAGGTGGATGTGGACCACATCGCTTACAAAAGTAAAATCATATCCTTCCTTAGAAAGTAAGGATACAGATATGATATTACAAGTCGCACCTGGTACATACAAACAGTTACGCAGAATCAATATCTGTCCAGTTGTCAGTCCAAGATGATATTCCCCTACGGATTCAGCGTCCATGCTCATTCCGTTAGCAACCCTGAGAGTCATATCACCTTTCCTGATAACCCTACGGTTTCTCAGAGCCTGTAACGAGTTACAGATATGAGATCCCGATCCGGTATCCAATACCCAGGAAGTAGGGTTAACTGACATACAGTTCACTACTACAAACACACCCGAAGCTGAAGCCACAACATGCTTCGAATCCTGGCTACTGGTTTTGCTAGCCCTGCAATCCTTCTGCTAATGTTCATTCCCGTAACAATAGGAACGTCCCTCCTTTACTACATCCAGTCCCGAAACTTTTGCCCTTCCCTTTCCTTCTACTTCCCTAGTTTCCTTCAGGGTAGAAGGTAGAGATTGTAGAATCAAGTCAGCATCTGACCCGTTCACCAACGTGGTCTTCAGGTCCGTGAGCTCAAAATATCTGGTCTCTGTAAGGACGTTGCCTCCTACAGATGACCTGATAGCCAACCTCGCTTGAAGCAATTCGTTCGAGGTCTCATATCTTGCGATACGAGATTGCTCTCCATATAAATCTTTGTTATGGAGGAAGACAGAAACTAAGTCCATCTTCTCGTGCTGCCTCTGGTTTGCACCATCAACTGAGGCTAACATGAGGCACTTGGCTTTCGCACAGTCTTTTTCCAATGTCATACGGATGTCAATATCCGTGACAGGGGAAATTGGTCCTGAGACGGCAGGGGTTTGATTAGTTAAGAGGTGTCCCAGCTTGGCATAGGCAATGGACATATGGACAGACCTTTGCCAATCATAACAGTCAGGTTCAGTCATTTTATTATCTAGATGTAACCTATGTGTGGTCACTGGGTCGCTGCAATTAAGAGAGAGAGAAGAAAACACTTAGCATGATGCTCTTACAAGTTTAGATTGGTTTTTTAATTTATCTAAACAGGATGGCTCCCACCGTTTCTCGAATCCCTCCTCAAACCAAAAAGGAAGGATTAGTTGGGATCAATCTCACCGTACAATACTTGCTTAACCGTTCAGCCAGGTCAGTGTCGGTATTTCGAGGAAGGTTTTCCAACGCTTTCACGAAGTTCCTTAATTTAAGAACCTCTTTTCCCTGGGGGCGTAGCCCCGCTAACACCTTTCTAGACACCTACTTGGTTTATAGGATTGATCGTTAAGTGAGAAATTTCCCGAGGAATAGCATATACTCACAGTAGGATCGGGATCCAAATATCATCGCGTGACAAAACTGAAGGAATCCTACCAGAATCATCACACTCCAAATGGTATGCAGCGCTAGCAAGTTTCAGGTTCTTTTGAAACTCCCGATGTGGATTTTTTGCCCCATGCTCTAATGACCTTGACGAAGGTCAACAAATCATAAGTCACATGTCAAGTTCTACCTGTCATTGTCCAGGTTAATTTGAACCCACCCGTATATACCCTTGACGGAAGTCAACAAGGTAATACGACTGTCCCAAACCAACGCATCTATCTATGCTACATATGAATACCCAACAGCTACCAATCACTATGCCTTGACGAAGGTCAACAAACATAGCTTGAATACTATTGAATAGTCATACGAAACGACGGAGGGCTACGAATGGTTTTGGCGAAACCGTGAACGTAGTGAACTTTATATAATCGAAGGAACCTTGATAGCTTTTAAAAGGAGTGGCTTAAGCTCCGCGTTTAAAAGTTGTTTTTGAAAAGAAACCGAGTGGTTTTTTTGAAATTGTTCCAACAACTTTAACTTTGGTTTATTTTCTTGCATTAATTTTAATGCGTCCCATCATTTAATCCTACCATTGCAGAAAACAACGAAAATATGACGTGCGCTTATGCCATCCGCATTCGCCACGGGGCCCCGTCATTACCCGTTAGGTTACTTAACTAACGACAGAGCGGGGGCTGGACTAGTGCGGATGAAAAACATAAGCAACGCCTAAATAGATATCATCTATAGATATATACATTCGTCACATGCAATGATAGCCAATCCAGATCACAGATGAACACATTGGATATACTAGAAATCCGCATTCCGTACGAGCCTGTAACGAAGAGCGGATTACACGGTCGCGATGAATAGCCAAGACCCCACTCTAGACCCCTACGGGTGCGGCAAACTACCCGCCAATTACCCGAAGTGAAGCAACCTCCCTCAACACCGTGAGTAGGACACTCGGCACTTCGAGGTACCCGGTAGTTTGTGCACCCCACCTTAGGTCTATCCTAGGAGCAAAAACAGTAAAAGAAATTATACAATGACGGCTACAACACCATCCCGGTTGTGCGGCCATATAAATAATATTACATCAATTACAAATTACATGAATTGAAAGATAAAGAAAACTCTCATCTCACAACCACCCGTCTATTCATCCGCGATAATCCAACGAATTCATATACACATACCAGCAACATTACAGATCACAGATATGTATAACCCCCACTAATCGACGTATAGCGATTAGCAGACGTTCAATACATATATCACATCACAGATATAACTCGTTAGCTAAAGTCTTTAGAAGTTCGATCAAAATACGGATTTTTAAACCCCAAAAACAAATTTTGCTTTCTGGAAAATTTGGGCAGAAAAATCATATTCCAAAAATCCCAAAACACCTCACTGAACACACTGCAGGAAAAATTGCCCACGACCGAGTCAACTCGGCCGCAGATCCGCGGCAGGAGCACGCTCCCGCCGCGGTTCCGCGGCGCTTTGACCGAGTTAGTGGACCATTTTTCTTACGTGTTCTTTAAAAACCCTGAGCCGATTTTTAGTACATGATTTATTATTTTTACAGCAGTTTAAAAATCGACAGAAAGTTTGTGTTTTCGGGGTGTTTTGCGGTTTTTTTTCTCCGATCGAACTTCTAGTTACTTTGCTAACATGCTAGATAGTGTTTAGCTAGGCTCTGATACCATTGTAAGTCCACGTTACCCATCCCCGGTTCTTTGGGGTTGCGGAAATGGTGAAAAACGATTTTTTCTTTGGGGGTAACATAGACTCAAAATACGGATCTTTGTTAAACAACTATCTAACAACCTAACTAGGAGTGTTACCTACTCGGTTAGGGGGTTATACCTTAACTTGAACTCCTTCTCTTCAACTCCTTGCGGTGGTCGGATCGGCCTCACCTCGTCGTCTCCTTGCGCCGAAGATGGATCCACCCAAAAGCTTCTACCTTTGGCTTCAATCTCAAACTAGAGGAAACTAGAACACTTGGCTTGCTAGACTTTGTGTACTAGGATGAGTAGAGAAGTGTTTTGGGTTTTTATCTCCAAGGCAAATGATTCTCAACACATGAGAGGTTTTTGCCTTGAACTAGAGAGAGAGAGCAAGAGAAAGAGGGAGAACTTGAGGATGAGAGAGCTTTCATGAGAGAGAAAGCAAATGAAAGAATGAGCAAGGCTTTTCTCACCCTTGCTATCATAATCCAAAATCATCATAACACATAATAATAATTGAGTATTATGTGATGGTTGTTATCATATCAAATGGCAATATCATTTAATACATTAAATGCAATATGTGAACAAATAAGCAAGCAAAGGTCAATGCCATGAAATGATAGCCATTGTCATGATGGTGGTCAACAAGTCCAACCTAGTCAACCGGTCAACAAAGTCAACCGGTCAAAAAAGTCAACAAGTCAACAAAGTCAACCTTTCAACCCAACCATCTCACAATAATACTTAATTAATATTATTGTTAATCATATTTCTAATTCTCATTAGGGTTTAGCAAAAGTCAACAGTCAACAACCCTAATGAGAATCCTCTGCCTCTGTCTCTGTCAACCGTGCATACACACCCGCATCCGCGTTCCGGGGAACACGAATACAACCGAGATTAAACCAATCCCAAAATGTATACTAGGATCTGGCTTAAACTAAAACCCGCTAGTAATAACTGCCCGGACACCAAACGTGCACAAGTGCGCGGATGTGACCGAACCCTGTCGCAAAACCATGCGACCTCTACTCTTTTGCCTAAAGGCGAATAGCTCTCTGTGTGAGACTCTAAAGACTCGACACTACGCTGGCAGTGGGTTTAACCATAGACCGCAAGCGGCACTAGCTGTGCATAACGGCTCCCAGGTAGATGCCGATAAGAAGACTGACGAGGTGAAACCCATCTGAACTCCTACTGAGCTTGAATGTGACAATCTGCGTACAGTCTGGTCTGTTCGTCTGAGAATATCGCATGGCGGGCCTAGGGGACGGTGAACGTCAGTCTCCTAATAGCGGTACAAGTCATTTCGGAGTGTAGCCCAGAACACCCTGAGATAACACTGGAAACCTACCAGTGCATCTCGCTTGCCCTGGCCAGGGACGACTGTGTGTAATGGCTCTCCTTGACACAGCGCGATATCAACTCCCAATACCGGGAGAGACGAATCCTGTCTAACCGTCACTGCCTCCAAGTGCTTCGGGACTGCACCCAACTACTACCTGTTTGCATGACTCCTTTGAGCCGTGGTAGGGTAGTAATCAAAGTACAGTGGGAACACACTCGAGGTGAAGTGACAGTGTCAAGTCAGCGGACTAAGCTGTACTCATGTCACCTGGAAACTGACAACTGATGATAGATATAGTACCAACCAACCAGTTCCCGACGAGTCCTGTCCAGTGTACTCGTAACCTAACGAGCACCCGCATACTATCTCAAGTACGATGTACTGATGGCTGTGGGACAGACCGTCTCCCCTGCTGGGATGAGAAGCGCATACGCTAGTCTACTCCGGAGTATCGATGCCCTGTCTCGATAGTCCTACGACTAGGGACCTGTATAAGGATGTGCTTGTGGATTACCCAGCCCCCACGAGTGTGACAGCCATCACAACGCTGGTAATCAAGTAAAGATCCTAAGGGCTCCACTAATGTTTATAGGCGATATGTTAAAAGAAACACATATACACACATTGAAGTAGAAACAAACCAAGTAGCATACTACTATTTTGAGCAAGATTGTCTATACAATGGTGAATATCCCAAGCTTCCATTAAGTAATTTACAAACTAGTATGATACAGTAATGGCCTCTAGGGCATATACACTAACACCTTTGGCCTACCCCACCCCCTGCACTGTTTAAATTCACTGCAATTAACCAGAGAATTAAAATACCACCATTTAATCCATTTTAATACAAATTTTTAATACACCCTTTCACTACCCTAAACCCTAGAATTTTCTATAAATACCACCCCTCAAATCACCCCGCACACTCATAAATCCCTGCCCAAACTCTCAGGAAAATTCCCAAGACTTTTTGTGTGCAAGTGGAGTTAGCAAAGGGCGAAACTCCGACGAAATTCCGACGGCAATCTGAGGAGTTTCTGACGACGAAATGATGCACCGGCAACTCCCATCTCTTCCTCTTCCTCCTCTCTTGACCCTAATCCTTAAGTCCCCCTTCTCTCTCTCTTTTGCTATTCTCAAATTCTTAACTCTTAAAATGTGTCGGAAGCGGAGTTATCCGACTTCCGATTATCTTTTCTTTTAAAAATACAACATTTTCTTAATAATAAACCTACAACTTTTGATATACTTTTTTAATACACATTAACTAAGACAATAGAATAAGTTTGACATTAAAATGATAACCATAGCAAGTTTTATTCCACTTTTACATTAAAATACCTCCATATTTCATTTCGACATATTTATACCTTTTAACCATGCTAGCTTTAGAAAACTCACGAGGTAATGACCTATCTCCTCACAATACTCATATATAACATAGCACAATGATATTTGGGAACATAGATTTGGGAAAATTACGATTTTACACATAATTACCTTCGACTTATAAAAACCTTTTTCTACAAGATGAGTATTTTTAACAAATCTTTGCAATGTGCCGCTACAACCCATTTCGGGAAACCCATTCAGGATGGTGCAGATTATCGCACATCCTCGAGCTCAGTAGTGCGAGATGCAGACCTTCGCAAGGAGTATACGGTCTTGAAAGATTTAAAATGCAATTTTCTTTAGAAAAATGTGATTTCTATTATGAATAAAACTTATATTTTTAATAAATAAATATATATGTAATTAATATCAAAATATCTATTTTTAATATTTATAATATTTCATATTTCTAAAATTCAAGAAAAACATTCCATTTACAAGAAAATATCAAACAATTCCATTATTACAAATAAATACCATATATTATGAAATTAGGTTTTATTCACTAGAAATGTAACATTTATAAAATATACATCAATGAAAACTCTAAAGACGTTAATTAAATGCTTGAAATGTATTTTGAAAATTATACAAAATTATATTTACGTAAACCCCCTCAAATTATACTAAATTACAATAAGGACCCTAGGGTTTAAGCGGGACCGGTCTCTTGATCTTCAGGGAGCCGGAAATATGGGTGTAAGGTAGACAACTTAATAAACAGTGTTATCAACACGGTAATCGTCTTTGAAAAAGACACAAATCCTGCCGACCATGTGCAGCGGTTACCGATAACACCAAAACCTAATTCAGGATTCAATTTCTTTTCTAATTGTCTGACTCAGACCGAGTCTTGATATAATCAATCTGACTTGAATGAGATTCAAGTATATATATAACAATTTAATATGAATCCATGAATCCATATAATCAATCTGTTCAATCTATTCAATCTGTATTGACTGAACCGAACCATGGATATATATCCATCTACATGATTCTCCAGTTACATTCATTTACTGATATCATGGTTCCAGCAAGTCATCCATCTATACAATCTATAATATAAGACAATACAATTTACAATTCAATACAATCAAGACATCACGGGGTTTATAAGGGGTAGATTGATACGGAAGGTGTTAAAAGTGGTACGAGACTGCAACCATTAAGACACCTAACCTAAATTCAATTGCCGTTGTACCGTGGTTGAACGGTTCCTTATATTCCGTCCACCGTAGTCTCTGGTCTATTGAGACTCCTCTCGTATACAATGGCCTCTTCTGTATCAAGCTACAAACAACAGCGTTAACACTAAATACAACATTATAATAATATACTCTCTATTATGTCTATTCTATTCTTGTCTATTTACGGGACTTACCAAGTGATTTGTTCGCTGGCGACATTCTCTTTCTTTTCTTTGGAATGCCGTCAGGTGTTTTGGACCTTTTGGAGACAGAGCCTAGCAGCGAGAACTTGGATCAGATAGCCTTCGATCCAGAGCTGTAGCCATTTGTACTTATTCCATTTTCATTTCTGTTATGCCACTATTTAGGCATTGCTTTCATTCTATATATTTACCTTTCCAGATGTATTGTAAAAAGAATGTTAATAAATAAAGTTGTTGTTCAATTATACCTATTGTCATTGTCTCTTGTGCATTTTACTTATATTGCTTAGATACGCTTAGCGTGTTTACTTCAGAGTAAATACGTAGCGGTCTCGTCGCGTTCTCTACCCGTATACTAGGAAGCGGGGCGTGATAATCGTTTTAGTTTAATGAAGTTACGGTCCGTCGTTAATTTAAGGACATTGCGGTCCAAGGAATTGTTGGTTGTCGGGATCCGCCACCTCTTTGAAGACGCTGAAGAATTACAACGATATATATCAGAGGTGTGGGGAGATATACCCTTGAATCAATGTCAGTTGGGAGATCTGTAGTTGGGTCTGGGACTGAGACCAATTTGGAAAATAGTGAGCAGATAGGCTCGGTTGATTAGGAGTTTGACCAAACTTGGGCTCAACCCAGTCATTTCATTTTTGAATAAAGTGTCAAACACTTGCTTAGGCTTGGTCCCCTTTCTGTGTCCACAATGCTGAGCATTTATGTGAGCTCTGATATTCACACTTTCCATTACTTTCCCCTTTATCTTTGTTTTTTATGAGGTGCTAAACACTCTTTATGGCGCTGGGCTCTTTTTGTAAAGCGCTTTTATATTAAACAGTGCCCACGTGAAGGGCACGTGAGGCGCTTGACGCTGAGCGCCAACCATTGAGTGCAGAGAACTCTTTATTTTAGCAGCGCCCACGTGAAGGGCACGTGAGGCGCTTGGCACTATCTCTTTCTCTGTGTATTTTTCTGAAGAGTTGAATTATTTGTTCTCCCCTGGATCTTCGATCCCCAAGAACAAATTCGTCCCTATGAGAATTAAATTCTCATTTGTGGGAGACTTGTCTCATGGATCTCAGATCTAAGGGAAAGAACTATGTTCTTTATGAGGGTTAAACCCTTGGAAATGCAGATGAGATATTATGATCTCTATTATCTTTATTTACCTTGAAGAAAGTTCTTCTTCCTTCTTCTCTCTTAAAGATTTCTTTTTTACTTGCTCTTCTTTTTGAACTTGAAGTTTATGGGGGGTCCTGAAGGGTTATGGGAGCGCCCCGGCCATCGAACCGTGGCCAAAAGCGGAACAAAATTTTTCTAAAACCCGGCGCTACCATTACCCGATTTCCAAGATCGAAACCATTAACCCTAAAACTAGCATGCTGACAAAAGGAGATAGAATGGTTATACCTAATGAACCAAGCCCTTCGAGTCTTCAACCAATTCCAAGCTCTTAGTGATGCGGATCAACTTTGGTCTCCGGTCTTCCTTCATCTCCGATGATCCACCTGAGAGAAATGGCACAAGCTCCAGGTTCGCCAAGCGGACCAACCGACTCTCTAGGATTGCTAGTAGTAGAGAGTGGGGGGGTGTAGGATAGTGTCGCTCTAATCTTCTCTCAAAATATAATGCTTATAGAACAACCATGGAAGATGTGGAGGTAATGAAAGCAAGAGTGGCATGAGCTCAAAAATTGCTAAGTAATTTTTTGTGTGTGAGCATGAGAGTGTGAGAGTACCATCTAAAAAACAAAATGAGCAAGCCCCCTCTATGAAGTGGCCGTCCCCCCTCTCTCATGCCCCCCATAAAAAATCTCAATTCCATTTTGCAATAAAGAAATACACCATACCAATCACTACATGCACAAAAGCCATGCTTTGACTAAAACCCATGCCTATGCCATGTCACCATTTCCACCTCATCTAAAACATGTGATTTTCTAAAGAAAATCAATAATGAGGTGGCACCTTCTAGAAGCCATTCCGTATAAATACGGAATGCTTCCCGGTACATGTATCGAAATACACATACGCGTATTCGTACGAAAATACGAATAGCCAAAGAGAGAAAATAAATAGTAAGCAATAATACTAGAATACATATATATAAATGTTGGATATAGTGCCCTCAGAGTCAATTATTAGATCGCATGCATGTGATTGCAATGATTGAGGGAGGGCCTATGCCGGTAGGACAATCTTACTCAGGATGATTGTATACTATCTGGTTTGTCTTTATCATCGTGTACATGTTTTAGGTGACATTTTGGTTCACTATTACACGTTGATGGAGAATAGTATGCTACCATGGTTTGTCTTTATCACCGTGTACTGCTTTAGGTGACCTTACAGGTCGCTATTACACGTTGATAGAGCCCTTAGGATTCTTGCTTGACTACCAGCAGTATGATGGCGATCATATACGTGAGAGTTGGGTAGTCTATAAGCACATCCTTAAAGTGGTCCCTAGTCATGGGAGTTTCGAGACTGGGCATCGATACTCCGTTAGTAGACTAGTGTATACAGTCGAGACCCCGACGAGGGGCTGTGGCCGGTCTCACAAGCCACAGGTGTCAGTTGGTTCACCTAAGATGTATACAGGTGCTCATTGGGTTATGAGTGCACCGGAAAGGACTCGCCGGCAACATGCTAGTTGGTATTATACCTAGCGTCAGATAGCAGTTCCCTGGTGACATGTGTACAGGTTAGTTCATCGACCTGAGATCGTCATTTTTCTCAAGTGAGTTCCCACTGTGCTTTGATTACTACCCTACCACGGCTCAAAGAAGTCGTGCAAACAGGTTTTAGTTGGGTACGATCTTGAGCCACATGGAGGCAGTGAGCAGATCGGCAGGGGTTCGTCTCTCCCGGTATTGGGGGTAAGGCCGCGCTGTGTCTAGCAGAGCCATTACACGAAGTCCTTGGCCAAGGCAGGAGATTTACTGGTAGGTATTCCAGTAGTATCTCAGGGTGTTCTGGGCTACACTCCGACACGACTTGTATCGCTTTTGGGGGTCTGACTTTTACCAACCCCCTAGGCCCGACATGCGATGCTCATAGACGAACGGATCGGACTGTACGGATATTGTCACTGACAGGTTCAGTAGGGTGTCAGGATGAGTTCACTCATCGACCTCCCTTTTGGTCAATATTTGGTAGCCCGTTATGTACGGCTAATACCTCTGACGTGCTAGTGGTTAAATCCATAGCCAAAGTATTGACGAGTCTTTAGAGTCCCCCACAGACAGCTTCTCAAGTTTCGGGCGAAACGTTGTAGAGGCCGTATGGCATATGGCAGGGTTCGATCTTATACGTGCGGTATTGCACGGATCATGATCGGACGAATCATACTAGAGGGCTTTGGTTTAAGCTGGATCCTAGTATTAGATTTGTTGGATTACTTTAGTCTCATCGCATTCGCATTCAGTCGGAATGCGGATGCAGGTATGTGTATACAGGTGAGGGGTATCCTTGTGATCCATCACGAGTTTATTTTAGATGCTGCCGTATCGTTTTATTGTTGTAAACATTTGGATTAATGTTTGATAATGGAAATTGTAAGCTAGATTTCATCATGACATGCATTAAATGTGACATGGACACATTAGTGACTCATGGTCTCTTTTTATGTGTTAATGTCACATTATGTGATATTTTTGCGTTGATATGAGAGGAGGAGAGAGAGAGGGGCTGCCATGAGTTAAGTTTTTGGTCTTGTATTATTTTCATAACACTCTCTCATTCTCATTCTATCACAAGAAAAGAAAAGAAGAAAAAGCCTTCTCTTCTTCTTCTTTTTCCTCTAGCTTGCATTCTCCGTTAATGGCAATATCTCTAACCTCCATCCAAGCAATGGATGCAAGAGACAAAGTGATCACAAACATTCTCTACAACATCTTGGACACGTCGGCTAGCACACTTCGTGCCCGAGTTGCTTCGGACGAAGCGGGAGCCCGTAAAAAGACTTCTCGATGTGGTGCCCTTTCCAACGAGGAGATCGAGACCGGAGATGCCGCGAGGAGCTTAGGATGGTGGCCGAAGACCGAAGGACACGGATCGCTCGGTATAGCCTCTCTACCCTTTCTCTAGTTAGCTAGTAGTAGGTTAATGGTCCGATCCGGGTTTATAGTCCGCGGTAGCGCCGAATTTTAGAAAAAGTTTTTGTTTCCGCATTTTGGCCTCGGAAAGACGGCCGGGGCACTACCGTAGACTTACATGGTATCAGAGCCACGCCATTAACCTATTCTAGCTTGCCCTAACGTGTTTAGAACTTCGATCGAAGAAAAATTCCAAAAACCATAATTTCAAATATGCAGTTTCTGTCGATTTTTATTTGTGCTCGAAAATTTATTTTGAGTGTTGCAGAAATACGTGCAGGCTTTTCTAAGAGTTCTGTGAAAATTTGGTTTCATGTTGCCACTGTTCCGCCGCGCAACCACGGCCATACCCATGCATTGGCTGCGGTTCCGCCGCCATTTCAAGTCAACAATCGACCAAAATTTCTACAGTTCTTTCTGACTTGGAATTGGGGTTTATGGTATATTCTGTTTGGGCCCAGATTTATTTTGTGTACTGTATATTGTACTTGGGGCCCACTTCGGGAAATTTAGTCGATCGAAAATTTTAAACATGTTAGTTCACAGTATTTATATTATATCTGCGACCGTGAATGTCATTTGATCGGTAAATCCTGTCTAATTGCTATAGTTCTTTTAGACGGATTTACGAACGTGGCATTCACGTTGATGTTCTGTGTTGTGCTGTGATGTTGCGGATTTGTCGTGGTGGATAGCCTGGATGCAATGGTAGTAAAGTTTGGTTGTATTTGTACATTTGATATTGCGGGGCGAGCGTCCGACATGTGGACTGCCGTCACCGCCTGTTTGTATATTATTCTTTTGGGGCACGACTGGGTTGAGGTCGATGTACCCGTTGTAAATATTTTACTTTCTGTACTAGGATTACCCCGCAGTGGGGTGCACGGATAGCCGGGTTCTATAGGGAAACGGGTCCGCATCTCATGTCTTTGAGACGAAGGGGGCTTCACTTTAGAATTGGCGGGCTATTCGTCGCACTCGTAGGGGGTACAGGTTGACCCAAGGAGGAGTGCTCAAGTTACCGGATTCCGTGAAGTGCTGGGTGGTCCATTCACGTTGTTGAAGGGGGCTGCCTCGCTTCAGGTTTTGGCTGGTAACTTGCCGCGCTCGTAGGGGTCTAGAATTTCATTGCACAGGCTATCCACACGACCAGGGGAACGTCGGGTTTCAGCAGCGGCTTTGTGAAACCCGGGGATCCCAGATATCTGTATTGTTCTGTGATGCTTATTACATTTCTGTGATGTTGCATTTTATCACGCCTTGAGCGATTATTATATATTGATATATATACTAGTAGATGTTGTATATGTTTTTCATCCGCGCTAGTCCAGTCCCTGCTCTGTCGTTAGTTAAGTAATCTAACGGGTGATGACGGGACCCAGTGGCGAATGCGGATGGCATATACGTACATCGTATTTTCGTTCTTTTGTGGTGTGATCAATTGATGGGACTGCATTGATTCGGATCAATGCAAGCTAAACAAACTTATTCTGATGTTGTTGGAACATTTTTCAAAAAGCTGTTATTGCAAGGGCGTTTTCATTTGTTTTGCACAGTGGTATTCGGTTATTAATATCCAGCACCTCAGTCGACGAGGCAAGGGCCGAGATCCCTTCACCAGGAGTGACCCCTTGGACAGCAGTTTGCGTCTGGGTAATAACTTCACTATAGCCGATTGCCTTTTGCTTTGCAATGTGGTATTCGGTTGGAATATCCTGCATCTCATTCTACGGGTAAAGAGCCGAGATCCCTTCGATGGGAGTGACCTCTTTAGCAAAGGTTTTCGCCACTATATTTTTTATAAAAAGCTATCCGGTTCCTTCAACGATATCAAGTTCATTACGTTAAGGTTTTTCGCCAAAAACCATTCGTAGCCCTCCGTCATTTCAGACGGGTAGCACTTAGTATTCATGCTATGTTTGTTGGCCTTCGTCAAGGCATAGTGTATGGTAGCTATTTGTTACCTTTCTGCTGCATAGATAGATGCGTTGGTTTGGGACAGTCGTATAGCCTTGTTGGCCTTCGTCAAGGGCTTGTACGGGTGGGTTCAAATTAACCTGGACAATGACGGGTAGAACTTGACATGTGACTTATGATTTGTTGACCTTCGTCAAGGTCATAAGGGCATGGGGTAAAAATCACATCGGGAGTTTCTAAAGAAACTGAAACTTGCCAGATATGCGCATACCTTCTAGAGTATGATAACGTGAGTGGATTCCATCACGTTATCATGCGATGATAGTTGGATCCCGATTCCCACTGATGAGTTAGTTTACTCCTCGGGTGATCCCGACTAATTCTTCTTTCAGGTTTGGAGGAGAATTTGAGGTTACAGTGGGAGGTTTTCTGATTGGATAAAGTGATAACCATTCTGATCTAGGTTAGAGTGCACGCTGAGTGTTTCTTTTCTCTCTCTCTTTGGCAGCGACCATGGCCCGACCCTTGACTATGATTCAGTGACCAAGTTAACCGAACCTTCTTAAAACACTGGCTTTTGGATTGTCAGAGTTGCATACCTCATTGCCACTCCTACTTTTACCCTTTTTCTCCAGAACACCCGGTATTACTACGAACTTCCACTTCCATTGGATAAAGCCATCGTATGGTTATATACGAACTCGAAGGAACTTGTTCCAGATTCGAGGATGGTTTCCGGTTCTGGAGAAAACGAATTGGACAATCCAGTTGTCTTTTCCTTTTACCTTCTCTCAGGTTGTGAGTGCCTCTTGGATTAGGGGATAGTACACCTGTTACGCTTATTAGATAGTCTTCTTCCAAACCTTAGGCTGGTGCCGAATGGTAGGGAATGAAGAAAGCCGATTAGCCTAAGTGTGGTGTATAGAAGGTATTAAGTAAAGACAAATAAAGGGATTAGAAAGAGAACAAAGTAAATTGCGACTGCTATTCACGACCAAACCAAGTATTTCATTACCACTCCTACTTCACCTTTGTATTTCTCTTGAACACTCCGTATCACTACGAAGATCCACAGTTATTTGGATACTCCATCGTATGGTTATATACGAACTCGAAAGGAACTTGTTCTAGTTCGGGGATGGATTCTGGTTCAGGAGAAATAGGAATAAGATTTATTCAGTTGTCTTTTATCTTCACCTTCTCTCAGGTTACGAGTACTCCTAGGATTAGGAGAGTACACCCATTATGCTTATTGAATAGTCTTCTTCCAAACCATAGGCTGGTGCCAAACGGTAGGGAAGGAAGAAAACCATTTAGCCTAAGAGAGCGTGCAGAAGGTAACGACTAAAGACATATAAAGGGATTTGGAGAGATGGCAAAGAAATATACAGTTACAGTTGTGAATCTGATAATTGAAGAGGCATTACTAGTAATACCCGGATACCCCTTCGAAACATTTACATGTTTCAGTTTCAGTGTGCATTGTTAATAGAAAACTGATTTCCCAATTAGCTCTCGCTCCAAGGTATATATTTACCAGGTGTGACTCTCACATTTGTATGGTTTTACAGATGATGAGTGGGAGTAAGTTATTGGAAATTGGGTGATCATCCTTATTATATCGGGATTCGTTGTAATTGGTGATATTTGAGGAAATCACCTGGGTTGTTTGCCGGACGACAAATATTTGGTTTTGAATATCCGTTGTTATGCACCAATTTCAAATTGATATATATGTACGTTTATTTTTATAAAGTGAGATATAAGTTTTTGAAATTATGTCCATGAAATTTACCTATATCAGTAGATGGATAGGTAAGGAGCATTCAACAGCGGTGTAATTCTTCATAACCATAGTACAGTTTTCAACCTACGACACACAGGGAATGAGATTATTCAACTCAGGGGACTTATACAGAGTATTGTATATTGTCCAGTGTCCATTAGAATAGAGGGGATGGTCCCCGTGTTAGTTATATGTATGCCCTAGAGGCCATTACTGTACATACGATGTATATTGTAATGGATGCTTGGACATATACAGGGAGGACTTTCTTGCTCGACATGATAGTATGCTATCTGGTTGTACTTTATCTTAACATGTACTCTGATTGTCTCTATGTTACATGTTGATAAAGCCCTTAGGATATGTACTCGACTACTGGGACTATGATGAGATCATACTAGTGGGGCCACGGTAGTCGACGAGTACATCCTATAATTGTTCATAGTCGAGGGTGTATCGAGACAGGGCATCGATGCACCAGAGTAGACTAGCGTATACGCATCTTGACCCGAGATCGTCATAGAGTCTTGTGTGATTCCCACTGTGCTTTGATTTCCATCATACCACGTCCAAGAGGGCGTGCAAAAAGGTGGCTTTTGGGTACAGTCCCAAATCACATGGAGGCAATGAGCGATAGGAGGGGATTCATCTCTCCCGGTATAGGGAGTTGATGTTGTGCTGTGTTCGATTGGCTATAACTGGAAATCCCTGGCCAGGCTTGCTGAGATTTACTGGTAAGAGTTATCAGTAGTTTCTCGAACTGTTATAGATCTCAAATCGACACGACTTATCAAGCTACTGGGGTCTGACGTTTACCACCCCTAGGCGAGATATGCGACATATCAGACGACGAGACCGGACTGTACGAGAGTGTTACTGATTGGATTCACAGGAGAATGTACAGGCTTTCTTGTTGATCTTCTGAGCGCTCAATACTCGGGTGACTGTTACGTTTAGCTGATCGCTTGCAGCTTGTGGGTGTTTGATATGATCATCATCTACTGCCGGCGTATTGACGATTCTTTAGAGTCCTACACAGAGATTTCTTGACTCGGGCAAAACGGAGTAAGAGCACATATGTGATATGTGTGGGACCGAGGATAATGCGGTATGTGATACCGTATTGGATTCTCGTGATATGAGATATCGGCCGGGTATATGTGATATAGTCGGGTCATCGTATTAGTCGGTTAGATGCGATATAGCCGGATTGTCGGATCAAGTGTTGATTCGATAATTTAATGTATAATAATATATATGATATATTAAATTACATTAACTAATATTAGCTCACTAAAAGATTCATTTTCTCATGGATAATACATTGATATATATGCGATATATGTTAATTGTATTATTTTCTTTTGTTACAAAATATATTGCATATGTGATATATAATATTGTAACATGTTAGGGTTACAAATTTAACAATGGTTTAGGGTTTAAACTTGGTTAGGGTTTGGATTAGGGTTAGCTTTTGCATGAAGCTTCCATGAAGCTTTGACTTTGTGTTTTGCTTGATATTTTGTGAAGATATTATGTTAACCCAATCCAAACCATTAACTCTAATTAATTCTCTGCAAGGGTTAACTCCTTCATGCTTAACCCTTGGTTAGATTTGTAACCACTACAATAATTCATTATTCATCACAAAAGGATGGAGCTCTTCTTCTTCTTTCTTTGAGCAAAAGCTTTCTAGTTTTTGCTTTGTGATGAAAGTGAGTAAGAATATGAAAATAAATGAGAGCAAAAATCCTACTTCATCATTCTCATCTAACCTTGCCCTTTAGATAAGAGTGTTCACTTCATTTAGTGAGTGTTAGCTTGTGTTAATGAAACTTCAAGGTAGATCATCTTTGTTATCGAAGATCGGAAGCAAGACTGCATCTTTCTCTTCGTGAAGCCTCTCGAGAGTCCGAAACACGATGATCGCAGCGAAGGGACCTCAACACGGAGCTTAAGAAGTGAAGGACCGGATCTACAAAGGTTGTAATACCTCTCACTTAGTGTTAAAGAGTTTAACATGCTTATTTTCGCCTAAACCCTAGTTTAAAGATCTGGCTTTGGGTTGTTCGGCACGGTTAAAATTTTAATCGGGCATGGTTGATACCTCGTAGACCCTTGTGCGCGTGCCTAGAAACCCTACAGTGGTATCAGAGCCAAGCTAGAGCTTTAGGCGAAGTCTAGACGAAGTTTAAAGTCCGATCGAACCCCGAAACCCTAGTTTTTACCCCTTTCAGGAAATTTTCTAAATTTGTGATTTTTTCTGTATTAAAAATGCTTAAAAAAATCAGCAGGGAAATACAAAAGTTACTGTGAAACACGTGCCCAAAATACCACTAAAGCGCTGCGGAACCGCGGCCGTACCATAGCTTTGGCGGCGGTTCCACGGCCAAATAGTAGTGTTTTGGTTCACTGTTTGCACAGTAATAACCGTAGTTGTTTCCTGATTTTTCTGGGAATTTTTAATTTATACTCAAGTGTTGAGTTTTCTGGGTTGTACTGGGGACTCGTTGATTCGATCGGATAATTTAACTTCGTTTAGTTTTTCCGGATAATTTTAGAAACTGTTAATAAGTTCGAACGGATATCAATAACTCACTTTTTCCCCTGTCGGAATTTTTTTCAAAAGTTGGATTTTCCCTCGAGTTTAAGAACGTTCTAAGTCATGCAAGTAACGCAGTGGACCCTCTAGAAGAACACAAACCTTAACTCGATTATATGACCGTCTTGAACTGCCTCAAAACCTTAGGGTTTGGGGCAATACGGCGTGCCACATGTGAGGCGTTGGCTTGACCCTTCTACGGCTGGACCATTGGTACTATAGCATGTGATGGATGTTTTAAAACTAATTTCAAGTGTTGAGAACTATTTGGGAAAACTTGGGCGTTTGATTATTCGATCGGAAAGTTTAACATTGTCTATTTATCTGGAATGTGATACAATATTTGGAATCCACATCTAGTTATGAGATAACTAATTTGAATGTTATAAATCTAGCGGTTTAGTCTCAGATGATCGGTTGCCATGGAATTTTGATGTGATCAAAAGTCCGTCGCAATCACGTAGCGTACGCGGATACTCGCCAGGTAAACTTAACAGACAGCCACGCCCCATAGCCCCGACCAAGTGACTGTAGGAGAACCCCGTCGCCAAAAGCATTCGTTTGGGTGCTCGCGGCAGCGGTGTTCTGCCTTAGTGCACTTCGTCGACGACATCCGGGGGTGCGGCCGTCTACCAAAGTTTGCGACGAACATTCGATCAGGATGTCGGGAATCTTGTTGAATTGCCCGACTTGATATTGAAAAGTGTTTTCGATAAAGAGACTAAAATGCGGGGTTTATAATTGTTAGGCATGCGATGTCTAAGGAATTCATTTGGTTAGTCATGCGATGTCTAAAGAGGTTGCGGATTCCAACTGTTGTAGTTTTACACTTTCTTTTCTGTGACCGTAAGCGTAGTATGTGGTGTATCGCCGGCTTCGTTGCTATACATCAACAACAATCGGGATACGCATACTTGCTTACGTTGATGATATGAGATATTATATGTTGATGTGATATGTTGTATTGGATCGTCGCGTTTGAATAGCCGGGGGTTTTATGTGAGATGAGGGTTTTTATTTTCATTCATGTAAAATTCATTTGTATGTAATATTCTTTTATTGGGGCACTTCCGGGCCGAGGATGATGTCTCCATTGTATATTATTTACTTTTCCGCATTAGGTAGACCCAAGGCGGGGAGCACAAGTAACCGGGTTCTAGGGTCTAGTGGGAGACCATCTCGAGGAGTCGAGACCGGGTCTCCTAACCCTAGAATTGGCAGTGTTGCTTGCCACTCTCGTAGGGGTCTAGGGATATGGGTTTGGCTATTCATCACGGCCGTGGAATCCGTGTTTTATACAGGCTCGTATTGAAAACACGGACGTCCTGGTATATCCAATATTTCATATATGTTTCTTCTGCTGCAATGTTCTGTAATGAGATCATATTACTGCCTGAGACGAAAGTTTATATTATATATATGAGATATATGTTATATTGCAGATTTCGTTTCAAAAGAGATGCTTATGAAGCATAATAAAAAGGGACATCATTAATGAGATTAATGAAATAAAAGAAACCTAAGATGTTGTAGAAACTTGTTTAAAAACTGGTAGCTCTAGTTCTTGCTTTGCATAGCGGTGTTCCTTGTAGAACATCCAGCACTTTATTCGATAAGGAAAGAGCCGAGATCCATTCACCGGGAGTGGCCTCTTTAGTGAAACTAGCAGATGCTACAAACTCGGTTTGTCTTTTGATTGCTTTTATAGTTTTTGCTTTGCATAGTGATATTTATGAAATATCCTGCACCTTATTCGATAAGGAAAGAGCCGACGATCCCTTCACCGGGAGTGACCTCTTTAGAAAAACTAGAAAAGCCTAAAAAACACTCCATTTAAAATCACTCGATTCTACAATGATATCAAGTTCAATACGCAAAGGGTTTTCTTAAAAACCTGTCGTAGCCCTCCGTCATTTCAGATAAGTCCTACTTAGTATTCGTGCTACGTTTGTTGACCTCCGTCAAGGTGTAGTGTGCGGTAGCTAACTAGTATTTATCTGTTTATGCATATGATGCAGATTGTTTTAGGGTAGTCGTGCGGCCTTGTTGACCTCCGTCAAGGGTCGTACGGGTGGGTTTAATTCAATCAGGAAATGACGGGTAGAACTTGACTAGCAACCTATGGTTTGTTGACCTCCGTCAAGGTCATAGGACGCTAGGGGCAAAATATTGTTGGGAATTTCAAGTGTTGAAATTTGCAATGAGATTGCATACCTTTTATGAGATAGTTAGATCCCGATACCCACTGCGAGTAAGAGTTACTCATGGGAGAGCTTTACACATTACAATTAGCCGATCAAGTAGGTGTCTAGAAAGGTGTTAACGAGGTTACGCCTCTGGGAAAACGAGGTTTACTTTAATTAGGTCCGTGCGAAAGCACGGGGAACCTCCCTCAAAGTACCGACACTAGCCTGGCTGAAAGATTGACGAACTTGTAGTGTGTAATTAATCCCGGCTAGTCTTTCCTTTTAGGGTTTGAAGGAAGATTTGATTAAAACAGTGGGAGACATCCTGATTAGATATATTAGATAACCAATCTAATCTTGCAAGAGCATACGCTGAGTGTTTTCTTCTCTCTCTCTCCAGGTAGCGACCATGTCACGCCTTAATCAAGATAATAATACGGATGTATTGACTGAACCCGCTTGTTATACTGCGCTAGGGAACGTTGGTCCCGCTCCAACTTATAATTGTTATAAGACAGAGCAGGAAATTGGGGAATACCAGATTTCCCATGCCGCCCAAACGAAGAAAGTGCATGCTGATGCATCATCTTCGGGTGTGTTCATTACATAGAACTGTTTCTCAGTATTCTTTACGTCCTGGGTATGAGATACCGGATCAGGATCCCGCATATGTAATCTGTTACATGGGCTACAAAAAGGTAGAGAACTGAGAACGGGTGATAAATTTCATGAGACAGAAAACGGTGCAAGTGTTGCAGCCAAGTCTGTTGGTCACTATCATCCTGTATTACCAGAATACATTGATTCTGAACGAATGTTATTAGATACCGAACCTGATATACAACATCATATCAATCTCTTTATTAGTAAAGAAGGATATAATTTTGTATTGCTGGATAATATTTTGAACATTTCCTATATCAAGAGTTGATCGGTTCAGGTACGTTATCTAAAAGCATTGACATTCTAAATTAAACTATAGTTCTTAGTATACGGAACACACACAAGAGGAAGAGTTCAGAAATGCACGAATCCTTCTTGAGGTATTGTAGACTAGGTCATATCAATGCGACCCGACTAGCTGAAGTTACATATAGATACATATTTAAATTAGTTTGAATTTACATCTTGTGAAACTTGCCGGTCATGTCACAGAGATAAGATGACCACAGCTCTGTTTATTGGAAACAGAGAAAGAGTTAGTGAACTCTTGGGATTGATACATGTTGATGTATGAAGGTCCCCTGTCTACACATGCCAAGACCGGTTCTTTGTACTTCATTACATTCTCTGATGATCTCTCAAGATTCAGACATATGTTCATGTTGAAACATAAGTCCGAAGCTTTTGAGATATTCACAGAATATAAGTTTGAAGTAGAGAACCAAATACGGGTATAAATTTTATGTCCTTTGATGAGATCAGGGAGGAGAATACTTAAGCACGGAATTCCTGGACTATTCTAAAGGAGAATGAGATTCTCTCTCAGCATTACTCCTCCGTATACACCATAGCACGATGGTATATCGGGGCGGAGCAATAGCACCCTATGTGATATGGTGTGCTCTATGATGAGTACTACTGAGTTTCCTATTTCCTTTTGGGAGTTATGCACTTGAGAAGTTGCATGCCTATTGAATAAGGTTCAAATCAAATCAGTTGCCTACCACTTCATATGTGATATGAAAAGGGAAGAGCCCATATCTTAAGTTCGTTAAGATTTGGGGTTGTCCGGCCTATGTCTAAAAAGCAAACCCGGACAAGCTCGAGGCAAAATCAGATCTGTGGAAGTTTGTTGGATATCCCAAGCATTAGCAAGGGAATATCTTCTACCAAATAGAGGAACAAAATATGTTTTGTTTCTCAGCATGCCACCTTTGTGAAAGGGAATTTGTTGTGAAGAAATTAGTGGTCATGAGGTAGAACTGGAAGGAGTTCCAGCTATACAAACTGTAGCAGATGATTTGGTAGAACCAAAGGATTTAATAGTTTCCAACGAACCTTAGCCTCTCCGTCGATCTAGTTGGGTTCCTCACCCACCTGAGAGATACTTCGGTTTCTTTATGACAGTGGGAGCGAGGATTGCATCATGAGATGATGACCCAACTAGTTTCGAGCTGGCCATCAGGAGTGGGACTCTATAAGAATGGCGAGATGCTTATCGATCTGAGATGGAATCCTTATACACCAATAAAGTATGGACTTTGGTTGCTTTATCTGAAGGGTTAAATCCCCATCAGGAGCAAGTATATCTTGAGAAGATTACTCGGTGTACATGGAAAAGTTGAGACTTTCAAATCTATGCTTAAGTCCATCCAGATCCTACTTGCCACTGCTACATACCATGACTACGATATCTGGTGGTTGGGTGTCATGACTGCTTTTCTAAAATGATGTTTTAGAAGAGAGCGTCTATAAGTACACAGCCAGAGGGTTTCGTAAACAGTGGGAGCAGCGGAAACGTGTGTAAGATGCTTTATAAGATAAAGCAGGCATCACGGAGTTGGAACATCTGTTTTGATGTGGTAGTCAAAGAGTTTGACTTCATCAAAATGGTAGATGAACCTTTTATATACAAAAAGGTAGTAGAGATTATGGTGGTGATTCTCGTAGAGTACGTGGATGACATACTCTTGATAGGGAAGGAGTTTCCTATGCTACGCTCGGTCAATCTCCTCTTATCACAATGATTCTCCATATAGGATCAAGGTGATACCTCCTAAATCCTTGGTTTTGGATATATCAGATAGATCTAATTGGATGTTAGGATTCTTACTAGATGTAGTGAGATGGTATCAATCGATCCTGGGGAGAATCACTGGAAAGGTTCCAGGGTGATAAGGACGACTGAATGTCAGTCACAAGCATTGTCTTTACCCTCAGTGGAGGGACGATATGTTGGAAGAGTTCTAAGCTAGATACCGTGACTTACTAGACGATTAAAGGCAAGATACATCGTTACCAAGGATACTACCAAAGAGGCAGTTTGGATATATATAAGTTCATGAGATGAACTTCGTTCCTACCATTGTGTGACAATGGAGTTGTGGCTTTAGCCAAGGAACCCCCGTCCCATCAGAAATCCAGATATAATTCTTAGGCAGTATCACCTAATCATGGAGATGGTTGATCTCCAGGGAGATCGAGATTTGGAGAGTAGACACAGAGGACAACAATGCGGATCCACTCACAAAGGCCTTTTTCCCAGTAGAGACTTTTATGGGATGGTTGAGTATGAGATACTTCAACCGCAGCTAATTGTTGGGTATGTGATACCACAACAGATGGCCCTAGTGCAAGTGGGAGATTATTAGTTATATGTATGCCCTAGAGGCCATTACTGTACATACGATGTATATTGTAATGGATGCTTGGACATATATAGGGAGGACTTTCTTGCTCGACATGATGGTATGCTATCTGGTTGTACTTTATCTTAACATGTACTCTGATTGTCTCTATGTTACATGTTGATAAAGCCCTTAGGATATGTACTCGACTACTGGGACTATGATGAGATCATACTAGTGGGGCCACGGTAGTCGACGAGTACATCCTATAACTGTTCCTAGTCGGGGGTGTATCGAGACATGGTATCGATACACCAGAGTAGACTAGCGTATACGCATCTTGACCCATATGATGGGCGATGGATGATCCCATATCCATCGGCGTTTGACATCAAGGATGGTGTACGGGTGCTCAGTGGAGACTGGGTACAATGGATGGACTCGCCGAAAACTCCCAGATGGTATTATACCTCACGTCAGATGGCAGTTCTCCGGTGACACTGGTACAGAGTAGTCTGTTGACCCGAGATCGTCATAGAGTCTTGCGTGATTCCCACTATTCTTTGATTTCCATCATACCACGTCCAAGAGGGCGTGCAAAAAGGTGGCTTTTGGGTACAGTCCCGAATCACATGGAGGCAATGAGCGATAGGAGGTGATTCGTCTCTCTCGGTATAGGGTGTTGATGTTGTGCTGTGTTCGATTGGCTATAACTGGAAATCCCTAGCCAGGGTTGCTGAGATTTACTGGTAAGAGTTATCAGTAGTTTCTCGAACTGTTATAGACCTCAAATCGACACGACTTATCAAGCTACTGGGGTCTGACGTTTACCACCCCTAAGCGAGATATGCGACATATCAGACGACGAGACCGGACTGTACGGGAGTATTACTGATTGGATTCACAGGAGAATGTACAGGCTTGCTTGTTGATCTTCTAAGCGCTCAATACTCTGGTGACTGTTACGTTTAGCTGACCGCTTGCAGCTTGTGGGTGTTTGATATGATCATCACCTACTGCTGGCGTATTGACGATTCTTTAGAGTCCTACACATAGGTTTCTTGACTCAGGTAAAACGGAGTAGGAGCACATATGTGATATGTACGGGACCAAGGATAATGCGGTATGTGATACCGTATTGGATTCTCGCGATATGAGATATCGGCCGGGTATATGTGATATAGCCGGGTCATCGTATTAGTCGGTTATATGCGATATAGCCGGATTGTCGGATCAAGTGTTGATTCGATAATTTAATGTATAATAATATATATGATATATTAAATTACATTAACTAATATTAGCTCACTAAAAGATTCATTTTCTCACGGATAATACATTGATATATATGCGATATATGTTAATTGTATTATTTTCTTTTGTTACAAAATATATTATATATGTGATATATAATATTGTAACATGTTAGGGTTACAAATTTAACAATGGTTTAGGGTTTAAACTTGGTTAGGGTTTGGATTAGGGTTAGCTTTTGCATGAAGCTTCCATGAAGCTTCATGAAGCTTTGACTTTGTGTTTTGCTTGATATTTTGTGAAGATATTATGTTAACCCAATTCAAACCATTAACTCTAGTTAATTCTCTACATGGGTTAACTCCTTCATGCTTAACCCTTGGTTAGATTTGTAACCACTACAATAATTCATTATTCATCACAAAAGGATGGAGCACTTCTTCTTCTTCCTTTGAGCAAAAGATTTCTAGTTTTTGCTTTGTGATGAAAGTGAGTAAGAATATGAAAATAAATGAGAGCAAAAATCCTACTTCATCATTCTCATCTATCCTTGCCCTTTAGATGAGAGTGTTCACTTCATTTAGTGAGTGTTAGCTTGTGTTAATAAAACTTCAAGGTAGATCATCTTTGTTATCGAAGATCGGAAGCAAGACTGCATCTTTCTCTTCGTGAAGCCTCTCGAGAGTCCGAAACACGATGATCGCAGCGAAGGGACCTCAACACGGAGCTTAAGAAGTGAAGGACCGGATCTACAAAGGTTGTAATCCCTCTCACTTAGTGTTAAAGAGTTTAACATTCTTGTTTTCGCCTAAACCCTAGTTTAAAGATCCGGCTTTGGGTTGTTCGGCACCGTTAAAATTTTAATCGGGCATGGTTGATACCTCGTAGACCATTGTGCGCGTGCCTAGCAATCCTACACCTCGTACTATATTCGGTTTACTTATGACTTCTCTAGTTTTTAGACAAGTGTTTCGTAGAAACACAAGGTCCAAGTTTTGAGAAGTTATAGGTATATGAATAAAGTAGAGAACCAGGTATTGCAAGTATCGGGATTCTTTAAGGTGATCGAAGATGTAGATACTTGTTTATGGTATTCAGTTAATAGTAATGATTATGAGAACTTGCTTCTCTTTCAGGTTACTCATATCTGGATGTATTCCTAAGTTGAGTAATGCTGATCGGCCTCTCTTCATTTAGTTTACATGCACTGGAGACAGCTGCATGATTTGAATCTGGTTCCAATTAAATCAGTGCCTATGTTTCTATATTGGATATAGAACGGTTCATATCTTAACGATGTTAAGGTACGGGGAGTTGTCCGTCTTATGCTTAAAACCAGACTCTGGATAACTCAGGGCACGTTTCTGTAATGGCAGTTTGTGGGTTGACCCGGGCTATGACGAGGGTTGATTTTCTACCATCTGGAAGATCAATAGTTATATTGTTCTTGACTCACCACAGTTTTAATAAAAATGGATTTTTTCAGAAAACAGTAGTGGGAGTATGGTAGAACTGGAAGTGATTCCAGAACCGCAAACGATTACTGAAAATTTGATAAGAACCTAAAGATTCAATCTGGTTTGACATTCCATTGGCCACTTCGCAGATATGGTGGGTAACCTCAGGCACCCGAGGGGTACTCCGGTAGCCTCAAGGACGGTGACAGGGAGGTTCTTGTTTACCCAGACTTACCATTGCTGTTGTTCCAGGCTATGAGACCTGGCAGAAGGATGAGTATAGCGTCATTCTGAACTAGCTTTAGAAGTGTACGTGTATATGATTCTGCCAGAGGATTGTCGTAGTCAGTGGGAGCAGCGGAAGCATAATGGACAAGCAGCTTATGTCTATTTATAGACTAAAGCAGATATAGAGGAGATAGATCATCTATTTCTGACGTGACAGTCATAGATTTGACTTCATCAGAATAGGGGATGGATTTGTTAAGAAGGTAGTAGGGTGTGATGTCCTGGTATTTGGATGATATACACAGAGTAGGAAGTTAAATTCCTTTACTACGATCGGTTATACTTTGGTTGTCACACAGTGGTATCTCCATATAAAGGATATGGATATTATATCAGATATTCTGGTCACTAGATCTATGGTTTTAGATCTAGATTTGGGTAGTTTCCCAATCTGGGTACTTAGACAACATTCTAAAGGTGTTTTGGAATGGACGACTCCTGGCACGGTAGTGTACCTGCAGATGATGGAGTCACCCTCTCGAAAGGTGTCTTACAGACTAAAGGGGAGAGGGATGTGCATGATTGGCAGATCACTTGCTTAGGCAATTGAGTCAATCATGAGATGTCAAGTACCACACCAGATATTGTTTTTGCACGAGATGCAGTAAGTTGATATTAATCCAATCCTGGAGAAACGATCGGAAGCAGTTTTAGAACATAAGTGGATGTTCTATGGATATGATAACAACAGCCTCTTTTAGGAGATGGTTATCATTCCAGGCTTCCAAGGTGACATGGATGACAGAGAGGCTGTCAGAGCTATAGTTTTCCCTCTTACGAGGGGTAGTATTTTGGACAGGTGGTCCAAGCGGATACTGAGAGAGGCATGGCGCAGGATACTGATTGGTTTCAGTTGACGATACAGTCTAAGAAGTTTTGATTTGGAGTTCATTTATGAACTAGGTCCCATCAGATATCCAGATATATTCTAAGACAGGTATTACTCATTTTGGAAGATGGCTTTCTCCGCGAACTTGAGATAAAGAGAGACATAGAAAGAAACATCAGGGTGGATCCACTAGCTGAGGCTATTTCTCGAACGTAATAGTTTCGCAAACGAGCTTTGTGAGACTGATTAGTAGAGGAGTTGGGTGTTCGATATCACACGGGCTGTGAGTATGCGACATCGCAATAATTAGCCTTGAGTGCCAGTGGGGGATTGTTGGATATAGTGCCCTCAGAGTCAATTATTGGATCGCAGGCACATAATTGTAATGATTGAGGGAGGACCTATGCCGGTAAGACAATCTTACTCAGGATGATTGTATACTATCTGGTTTGTCTTTATCATCGTGTACATGTTTTAGGTGACATTGTGGTTCACTATTACACATTGATGGAGAATAGTATGCTACCATGGTTTGTCTTTATCACTGTGTACTGCTTTAGGTGACCTTACAGGTCACTATTACACGTTGATAGAGCCTTTAAGATTCTTGCTTGACTACCAGCAGTATGATGGCAATCATATACGTGAGAGTTGGATAGTCTATAAGCACATCCTTAAAGTGGTCCCTAGTCGTGGGAGTTTCGAGACTGGGCATCGATACTCCGTTAGTAGACTAGTGTATACAGTCGAGACCCCGACGAGGGGCGGTGGCCGGTCTCACAAGCCACTGGTGTCAGTTGGTTCACCTAAGATGTATACAGGTGCTCATTGGGTTATGAGTACACCGAACAGGACTCACCGGGAACATGCTAGCTGGTATTATACCTAGCGTCAGATAACAGTTCCCTGGTGACATGTGTACAGGTTAGCTCATCGACCTGAGATCGTCATTTGTCTCGTGTGAGTTCCCACTGTGCTTTGATTACTACCCTACCATGGCTCAAAGGAGTCGTGTAAATAGGTTTTAGTTAGGTACAGTCCCGAGCCACATGGAGGCAGTGAGCGGATCGGCAGGGGTTCGTCTCTCCCGGTATTAGGGGTGAGGTCGCGCTGTGTCTAGCAGAGCCATTACACGAAGTCCTTAGCCAAGGCAGGAGATTTACTGGTAGGTATTCCAGTAGTATCTCAGGGTGTTCTGGGCTACACTCCGACACGACTTGTATCGCTTTTGGGGGTCTGACTTTTACCAACCCCCTAGGCCCGACATGCGATGCTTATAGACGAACGGACCGGACTGTACGGATATTGTCACTGACAGGCTCAGTAGGGTGTCAGGATGAGTTCACTCATCGACCTCCCTTTTGGTCAATATTTGGTAGCCCGTTACGTACGGCTAATACCTCTGACGTGCTAGTGGTTAAATCCATAGCCAAAGTATTGACGAGTCTTTAGAGTCCCCCACAGACAGCTTCTCAAGTTTCGGGCGAAACGTTGTAGAGGCCGTATGATATATGGCAGGGTTCGATCTTATACGTGCGGTATTGCACGGATCATGATCGGACGGATCATACTAGAGGGCTTTGGTTTAATCCGGATCCTAGTATTAGATTTTTTGGATTACTTTAGTGTCATCGCATTCGCATTCAGTCGAAATACGGATGCAGGTATGTATATACAGGTGAGGGGCATCCTTGTGATCCGTCATAAGTTTACTTTAGATATTGCCGTATCTTTTTATTGTTGCAAACATTTGGATTAATGTTTGATAATGGAAATTGTAAGCTAGATTTCATCATGACATGCATTAAATGTGACATGGACACATTAGTGACTCATGGTCTCTTTTTATGTGTTAATGTCACATTATGTGATGTTTTTGGGTTGATATGAGAGGAGGAGAGAGAGAGGGGCTGCCATGAGTTAAGTTTTTGGTCTTGTATTATTTTCTTAACACTCTCTCATTCTCATTCTATCACAAGAAAAGAAAAGAAGAAAAAGCTTTCTCTTCTTCTTCTTCTTCCTCTAGCTTGCATTCTCCATTAATGGCAATATCTCTAACCTCCATCCAAGCAATGGATGCAAGAGGCAAAGTGATCACAAACATTCTCCACAACACCTTGGACACGTCGGCTAGCACACTTCATGCCCGAGTTGCTTCGGACGAAGCGGGAGCCCATAAAAAGACTTCTCGATGTGGTGCCCTTTCCGACGAGGAGATCGAGACCGGTGATGCCGCGAAGAGCTTGGGATGGTGGCCGAAGACCGAAAGACACGGATCGCTCGGTATAGCCTCTCTACCCTTTCTCTAGTTAGCTAGTAGTATGTTAATGGTCTGATCCGGGTTTATAGTCCGCGGTAGCGCCGGTTTCTAGTTTAGAAAAAGTTTTTGTTTTCGCATTTTGGCCTCGGAAAGACGGCCGGGGCGCTACTGTAGACTTACAATAAATACATATGTAAATTATTAAATCAAAACTTGATTTAACATTCTGGCTTAATCCTAAGTCGCTAGTATTATCAACCGTCCGATTAAAGTCTGCGCAGCCTGTGCACATATTCAATCGGATACCTGTATGTACCAACATACAACAACTATACCATATCGCCTGAACCTTGAAAACCCTCTGTGTGAGACTCTAAAAACTCGTCAATACGCTGGCAGTGGGTTTAACCACAAGCACGTCAGCGGCACTAGCTGTACGTAACGGCTACCCAGGTATTGAGAGAAAGGAAGGCCGACGAGCAAACTCATCCAAACCCCTACTGAGCCTGTCAGTGACAATATCCGTACAGTCCGGTCTGTTCGTCTAAGAGTATCGCATATCGAGTCTAGGGGGTGGATAAAGTCAGACCCCTAACAACGCGATAATTCGTGTCGGTATGAAACCCATCACTACCTGAGAAAATATCGATCCTGGATCGGTATTTCTCATATACCCCGGCCGAGGATTTCTAGTGATGGCCACCCGTGCACTGCACGACATCAACTCCCAATACCGGGAGAGACGAATCCCTAACGATCCGCTCACTGCGTCCATGTGGCTCGGGACTGTACCGAACTAAAACCTGTTAGCATGACTCCTTTGAGCCGTGGTAGGGTAGTAATCAAAGCACAGTGGGAACTCATACGAGGAAAATGACGATCTCAGATCGACAGACTAACCTGTACACATGCCACCAGGGAACTGCTATCTGACTATAGATATAATACCAACTAGTATGTTCCCGGCGAGTCCGTCCAGTGTACTCATAACCTAATGAGCACCTGTATACTATCTTAGGTGAACAACTAACACCAATGGCTTGTGAGACTGGCCACCGCCCCTCGTCAGGCTCTAGATAAGTATACACCAGTCTATACTGGAGTATCAATGCCCAGTCTCGATACTCCCATGACTAGGGACATTTAAGGATGTGCTTATAGACCCCCAGCTCCCACGTATGTGATCGCCATCACAATGCTGGCAGTCAAGCAAGAATTTTATGGGCTTTATCAACATATACATGATGATAAAGACAAACCAGATAGCATACTATCATCTAGAGTAAGACTGTTTTATCGGTATAGGTCCTCGCTCAATCACCATGATCACATGCCTACGACTATGATAATTGCCTTGAGGGCACTATAGCCAACAATCTCCCACTTGCACTTAAGACTAATTATTGCGATGTCGCATACTCACAGCCTATGTGATACCGAACACCCAACTCCTCTACTAATCAGTTTCACAAATCTTGTTTATAAAACTATTGCGTTCGAGAAATAGCCTCGGTGAGTGGATCCGCTCTAGTGTTTCTTTCTATGTCTCTCTTTATCTCAACTTTGCGGAGAAAACTATCTTCCGAAATGAGCAATACCCGTCTTAGAATATTTCTGGATATCTGATGGGACCCAGTTCACAAATGAACTCCAAATCCAGCAAATTTCTTAGACTGTATCGTCTATTGAATATATTGCGCCATACCTTTCTCAGTGTCCGCTTGGATCACTTGTCCAAACTACCGCCCCTCGTCAGAGGGAAAACTATAAGTCTGACAGTCACTCTGTCATCCAGGTCACCTTGAAAGACTGAAATGACAACCCTCTCTAGAAGGAGGCCATCGTTATCAAATCCCTAGAACATCCTCTTATGTTTATAAACTGCTTCCAATCATTTTCTCCAGGATTGGATTAATATATCAACTTATTGCATCTAGTGAAAAAAAAACATCTGGTGTGGTACTTGACATCTCATGATTAACTCAATTGCCTAATCAAGTGATATGCATATCATGCTCATTCCTCCCGCCTTTAGTCTGTAAGACACATTTAGAGAGGGTGACTCCATTCACCTGCTGGTTCACCACCATGCCAGGAGCTGTCTTCACGCCCCGCTTCCCAAAATACGGAATACGAGGGGTTGACAAGGCCAACCATGCTCCTACGGTCAAGGAAATATCCTGCCGTAGTCACACTTCGGCTTCTAGCTTTACATGGTAATCAGTAAATAATGCGCAGGTAACGAGAAATGCAGTAACTGAAACAAAACAATGTAAAGAACTGACCTGATAGGAAACAAAAAGGGTATAACTCTGGATAGCTAAACAAGATGTCCGTAATGTGCGTCTGGTCCTGGTCCCGGCTAAATCTACTCCTCGCACTGAGCATGCATACTCAGGTCGTCAGAGCGACACAATAGCAATATAATATATAGTTACAAGTGACAACTCAAACAGTGGTGATAGATATATATATGACAGTAAATCAATGACGGTATAGGTATGAACATGCAGTAATCAATGCAGTGGAACAGTTAAAGCAGTAGAATGATATGCCAAGTATGTTAACACGGTAAGAATGTATATCGATGTTATCATCCCTATCGGTCTCTAAGTCTCACTGCATAGGTCACTAAGCTTATCGTCAGTCCAAGTGTGAGAGTCAACCACTCGCGAGTGTCCTCCACCCAAGAGTAGAACCCAAGGGCAAGGGACCACGGGCCCAACATGTAACTCACGGTAATAATCATGTACCCTGTAAATCTCCATATATCTCCATATATATAAGACGGCATGGGACTCCAGAGATTCTGTTGAACTCACACTCAAACTACCCCACACCCCGTGGTCTACATCAAACGCTAACCATAACCCTAAATACCAGTCGGTCTGTGACAAGTCTGCGCGAGAACTGGAGGCAGGACCTCCATCAAGCACGTCCCGACTAATACTTAAGATAAATGGCAGTGTCTGGTGCCTTATCTGTGACACCCATGCAATAGCTTCCATAAGTGTCCCATACCATTTATAGTTACACGTACATGCGTCCCACAGACGTCGACAATGCAAAAGAATCATAAGGTTCACTGATTGTGTACAAGTACGTATCACTTTCAATTATTCACTGATACACGAACACTAACGTACTTGCCACAATCATCACTAATACTTAACACTGGGTAATGCACGTTATCACTAGGTTATCAATGCAGTGACATATGTATGGTATGATGTGTAAACAGTATGTAAAGCACGATTAGGAAGTCATGAATCAGTAATCTACTACTTGCAATATTTATCATAAATCAAACCTGTACAGGTTAGCAAAATGATAAATAGGGAATAAATAGTATGATTGGTTATCTAACCAGCGAATTTGGTTTCGCGGCAATCGGGTTTCAGGATCATTAGTTATGGCCATTTCCTTTTAAGCGTTCACGGCTGGAAACCCGGTTTCAGAATCGGAAGTCCGTTTCGCAACGCATTTTAATCCTAATTGGGATCATATTTTAGCTATACTACAGTTGAATGAAATATAGATTTTTCAGTAAGGTTTTCAACGCAATAGACGGATCTTCAACCACATCTATACGTCAGGAGATATACACTGTTCAATACTAATATGTCAATTCTGATTCTGTTGGGACTGTTATACGTCCCCATCTTTTAAATTATAGATTAAATAACAAACGATGACGAAACAGAATGAAACCACTTGTGTTGTCTATCTAACAGATTCACCTATAATAAACAGTAGAGTTCCGCAACCTACGAGTTAAGGAAACAGAGTGGTGCTCATTGTGGGACAGCACACAGTAAATAGAGTCGCTCTGGACTGCAGTCCAGAGTTCCACTCCGATCCAAATATTGTCACAGTTTAAGTACAGAAACAATTAGAGACTTGTATAGGGTTATAGTTCGTCGAGTCGGCTTCGATTTGAGCCCTCGAACGCATCATTCCAGTATGTAAATAATTTATGGTAATTTTAACGGTTTTCAGGTACAAGAAAATTCCAGTTTTGCGAGTAAACTTGGGGGTAGTCGTTTTAGTCGTTAACGGTCATATTTTCCAGCGAAATTTGTACAAGGTATTCATCACTACACGGGCCAAGACAGACAATCTAATTCCGTCAAAATAGACAAGTATTTTCTTTGGTATCACACATCGAACAGGTATGGCACATAATCGATCTGAAATTGTAACTTTATGATTTATGTAATTTAAGTTTGTAACTTGAGTATATAGCATGTAGCTAGTAAATTACTTGCCTGGAAATGTTTCAGGGATGCACAGCGATGACATCGTCTCGGAACGAGCTCGGGTCTGTTCTGGGGCAGCGGAGAGCGGCGTTGGCTGGCCGGAGTAGGGGAGAGGCGCTGAGGGGAGCTCGTGGTCGAGGTGTGCACAGGTGGTGGCCAGCGGTTCAGAGGCGGCTCCGGTGAGATGGAGACTCAGGTGGTGGTGAAGGTAGGGGCGTCAATGGAGGTTGGTTGCAAGTGGAGCTCAGCTTGGAGCTTGGAGGGTGGGAGGAGGAAGTTGCTTGGTTGCTGTGGTGATGGAGGTGGTGCGAGGAGGTCGCGGCAGGGCTCGTTGGAGGAGAAGTTGCAGGGAGGTGGTATGGTGAGGTGGTGGATTTGATTGGTCTCGGTTGTCTTGAGGGAGGAAGTGGGGCTGTTGTGTTGATCGGTTATAAGGAAGAGGAGGAGAGGAGGAGCTGGTGGCGACGAGGGGTCATCGATGATGCTGGCGTCGGCCGACGGTGCTTAGGCGGCGTTGAGCTCGGGAAGAGAGAGAGAGAGAGAGAGAACGACGGCGATGGTGGAGTTGTGCGGTTGTGGAGCTCGTGGTAGCTGTCAAAGGCATGGTGGTGATTGCAAGGTGGTCGGTGAGGTTGATGGTGGTGATTGCAAGGTGGTCGGTGAGGTTGATGGTGGCTCGTCGGAGGTCTTAATGGTGGCGAGGGGTTGGAGCAGGGGGTCGGTGATGGGTGGTTGCTGTGGGGTTGGGTTTTTGTGAAAGGAAGAGAGAGCTTGAGAGTGGGGACTTTTAGAGGATGAGAGAGAGATAAGATAGAGGGATATGGAGGTGAGAGAATGTGAGTGTGCGTGAGAGAGAGAGGAGGGAGGAAGAGAGAGAGTGTGGGTTTGCGTGAGAGAGAGAGGAGAGAGGAGAGAGGAATATGTAACGTAAACGGAAAAATTTATTGGTAATTATTAGTAAGAAGAGAGAGAAGAAAACATGTGTGAGGGAGAGAGAGTGGTGTGAGCTGGGGAGACAGTGAGAGAGAGAAAGAGATCGTGAGGAAGAGAGAGAGAGAGAAAGAGAAACGTGGGAAAATTTTAATGGGTAAAATTAAGGAAGGGAGAGAATGGATTAAAAATTAATTAAGAGAAATGAATAAGAATTATACGGTGATTAATGGGATTTAAGAGTGGATTAATTGGGGAATTTAATTGTGATTAGTGAAAATGATTTGAAGAATCTGTAGAGGGAGAACAGGAAAAGGGTGTGGGTTTGAGATATTGGGACTTGGGCTTGGTTGATGTTTAGGGCTTAAGAAAAGAGAAGGAAAAAGAAAAGGGAAAGGGTTTGGTGTTAATAAAAGAAATTAAGTTATAAAATGGAATGGGCTTGGGATTGGTAGTGTTTGGGAAATTTAAGAATAATAAAGAAAATTAAGTTTATTAGTTACGGAATGGGTTGGGTTTAATTTTTAATAAAAGAAACGGGTTGAGTGAATTTATTAATAAAAGGAAAAGTGGTATTGGGTTTGATGGAGTTTCTTTAAAATAATTAAATAATTAAAAATAACAAAATTTATAGTTTAAAGAGAAATACGGATTTTAGGCGTATATAAAAGAACCGGGTATTACATCATACTACCCTTACAAAAATTCCGTCCTCGAAATTTAAAATAAACGATAAGTTATACGAACATAAGCGAAGGCTATTATATTGTAAACTAACACATGATGCTTTACTTGAAATAGGCAGATAAAGAAATTTGAAGGTTTATATATGTAAGAACAATATACAAAAGGATGGGTCTAAATAAATATAAGGCAGGAACAACTATAAGGGCAAACTACATATATACGGGAATATAAATAACAACAATAACGAACAATATTATTTGAGGCGTACTCGATAAAATCGAAACTCAAATATGTGCACATATAAGTATATCTAAGGTAGCACGGCAGAAAAATAAGTATAAGGCACAATCATTTATAATAGTAAACATAGGCACAATACCCGAAAATAATAGAACGACAACAAAGTAGTGAAAGATTAGTCGGTAGGTTAAAACATTTTAGGATAATTTCTTGATCGAATAGTTTTAAAATAACTTAGAAAACCCACATAATGAAAATAAGAAACATGTAACGAAAATATACACGATGTAAGGTTGCGCTACTGAAAATAATAGGAAAACTAGTAGTGGAGTACTTGAAATGTATAAAACGGGAATAGTCGATAAAACACACTCTTCGATATAAAATAATGAAAACCAAATTTTCGAATAATAATGCCCCTATATATTTTTAGGGTAATAGGAAAAACACAAAGAGGTATAGGGCTAGCTAGGGTAATGATTATAAAGAAGTGTGGCTCATTCAGAAGGTCGGTGTGTGGCGGCTTTAGGCTTAAGATCAAGGAGACTGGGATCGGGTCAGTACAGGAAGTAAGGATGAGCAACAAAGGAATGCAAGAGGAAAAGTATGGGGGGAACAACAGTCGGTACATCACACGAATCAAAATTTGAAGGGTTAGCGAACTCGGAAATTTCCCTAAAATTTTCTCCTCCCAGAAGGATCTCAAACGAGGCACAAACGGAGGATGAAGGGTGGACCTCTTCCAAAAATCAGGGTGCGGTACTTGTTAATCTTAGTGAGGGTTTAAACAATGTGAGGAGTAGGGGTGGACAGATCTCACTAGGAAAATAATTGTATAGAAGAAATAATCAAACATCAAGTGAACTAAGAAGATCGAAAGATTAGCGAACTCAGCAATTTATTTCATTCCAGACGATTTTAAACAAAGCATTCTCAAAGACGAAATGTGGCCCTAAACTATACACAGATTTATTTGGCCAGAGAAGACAACATCTAAAAGAAATCCCGTCAGTCGCGGTTGTGGAGATTCAGCAGGTTGCGGTAGGCTCGCGCGCTCAGGTAGGGACGTCCATTCCCATATCGCCTCGCGGGAACTGCCATTGGGAGTTCTTCCATAGCCGGGTCTTGTCCTTCTGGTCCTTCTTCCTCGGCTGGTGCTTCTTCATCGAGATCTGATTCCAGGTGATTCTCTTCTTCTGGATTCTCTTCCATGGGATTTTCTTCTATCGGTTCTTCCTCGGGGTCTTCCTCTATCGGGTTCTCTTCGGGGTCTCTTTCCTCTTCGTCGGAATCGTCTATCATGTTAAACTCTGGGGCGGCTGCTCCTTCGTCTTCGGAATCGCTATTTTCGCCAATGATCTGGGGACCGTTGATCTCATCGTCAGAACTCATCAGCGTGCGGTCTAAGGAAACGCATGACTGTGCATCCTCATCCAAATACGGCGCTGCTCCAAGGTGGGCCATGGCCTGAAAAGAAAGAGTCATGATTAGACAGTGGAATACATCAAGAAAATAGCTAAGTGTACGAAGTATAGAAAGATAAGCGGTGGCAGGAACTGAAAAATCGAGATTAAAATGCTGTGATAATGAATAGTATGAATAAGGGGAAGGACAAGAGAATGATACATATATTACGATTCAAGTTTTATTGCGTTCAACTAAAAGTTCGACGGATACCAGATTTCGAACGGAAGGAAAATATTTATAAGAGGATGACAACATTATTATTGAAATTAGAAAACATGAAAATTCTTCCTCGATTGCTAGACCGCAGCATTCTTGTCACGCGAGTTGAATCCTGTGTTGGGTCCGCTTTATCCTCGAGGTTCGAACTACGCAATAATCATCACTTGGCAGAAGTGGAGAGTGTGGATGAGTCTCCTCTTTGTAGCTCCTTTCTTTTTGGGCAACCGTTGATAAGATGTTCGCTGGATCCGCAAATCAGATATTTCCCTTGGGCGCGGCGACAATCCCTCTGAAGATGTCCTGGCCTCTTACAATACCCACAACATTGGGTCCTCTGCTGCTTCTGTCGCGGGGAAATAAATTGGCGTTTCATCTTCTTCTCTTTTCCTCGTCTAACAGGGATCCCTTTACAATTTGAGACTCCCGCTGGTGCCTGATTCACCTGCCTTCTCAGTCCTTCACCTAACAAGTCGTTCGTTCGCTCCTGGGCTTCTTTAAGACCTTGCAGTGCACTCAGGATCTCAACGGTCTGATTCTGGGGAGTGGAGATAGATGAAGAGTCGTTGGAAGATATGATCCTAAAACAATAATTTTGAGAACGATATAAGAATCAAATTATAATATGGATTGGGCAAGGAATCAAGAACATTGGATGTGATGAAATTTATTACAAGTGGAAATCAACTGTAGGATTCTAAGTCACTTAAACAGAGTACGGTAGTGCAATTGCAACCACGTAACTTTGCCAAGTCACACGAAACCCTAGCGAATGGATAGCAGAACACTCAATGGGAATATGGATCAAGGATATCAAGTTTACCATCTAGACTGAGGGATGTCCTAGATTGTCAAGCTCTACACGGAAAACTGCAATCCCAATCGAAGCAAAACCTGGCTCTGATACCAACTAAACCATGTCACGCCCCGCTTCCCAAAATACGGAATACGAAGGGTTGACAAGGCCAGCCATGCTCCTACGGTCAAGGAAATATCCTGTCGTAGTCACACTTCGGCTTCTAGCTTTACATGGTAATCAGTAAATAATGCGCAGGTAACGAGAAATGCAGTAACTGAAACAAAACAATGTAAAGAACTGACCTGAGAGGAAACAAAAAGGGTATAACTCTGGGTAGCTAAACAAGATGTCCGTAATGTGCGTCTGGTCTTGGTCCCGGCTAAATCTACTCCTCGCACTGAGCATGCATACTCAGGTCGTCAGAGAGACACAATAGCAATATAATATATAGTTACAAGTGACAACTCAAACAGTGATGATAGATATATATATGACAGTAAATCAATGACGGTATAGGTATGAACATGCAGTAATCAATGCAGTTGAACAGTAAAAGCAGTAGAATGATATGCCAAGTATGTCAACACAATAAGAATGTATATCGATGTTATCATCTCTATCGGTCTCTAAGTCTCACTGCACAGGTCACTAAGCCTATCGTCGGTCCAAGTGTGAGAGTCAACCACTCGCGAGTGTCCTCCACCCAAGGGTAGAACCTAAGGGCAAGGGACCACGGGCCCAACATGTAACTCACGGTAATAATTATGTACCCTGCAAATCTCCATATATCTCCATATATATAAACTGGCATGGGACTCCCGAGATTCTGTTGAACTCACACTCAAACTACCCCACACCCTGTGGTCTACATCAAACGCTAACCATAACCCTAAATACCAGTCGGTCTGTGACAAGTCTGCGCGAGAACTGGAGGCAGGACCTCCATCAAGCACGTCCCGACTAATACTTAAGATAAATGACAGTGTCTGGTGCCTTATCTGTGACACCCATGCAAGAGCTTCCATAAGTGCCACATACCACTTATAGTTACACGTACACGCGTCCCATAGACGTCGACAATGCAAAAGAATCATAAGGTTCACTGATTGTGTACAAGTACGTATCACTTTCAATTATTCACTGATACACGAACACTAACATACTTGCCACAATCATCACTAATACCTAACACTGGGTAATGCACGTTATCACTAGGTTATCAATGCAGTGACATATGTATGGTATGATGCGTAAACAGTATGTAAAGCACGATTAGGAAGTCATGAATCAGTAATCTACTACTTGCAATATTTGTCATAAATCAAACCTGTACAGGTTAGCAAAATGATAAATAGGGAATAAATAGTATGATTGGTTATCTAACCAGCGAATTTGGTTTCGCGGCAATCGGGTTTCAGGATCATTAGTTATGGCCATTTCCTTTTAAGCGTTCACGGCTGGAAACCCGGTTTCAGAATCGGAAGTCCGTTTCGCAACGCATTTTAATCCTAATTGGGATCATATTTTAGCTATACTACAGTTGAATGAAATATAGATTTTTCAGTAAGGTTTTCAACGCAATAGACGGATCTTCAACCACATCTATACGTCAGGAGATATACACTGTTCAATACTAATATGTCAATTCTGATTCTGTTGGGACTGTTATACGTCCCCATCTTTTAAATTATAGATTAAATAACAAACGATGACGAAACAGAATGAAACCACTTGTGTTGTCTATCTAACAGATTCACCTATAATAAACAGCAGAGTTCCGCAACCTACGAGTTAAGGAAACAGAGTGGTGCTCATTGTGGGACAGCACACAGTAAATAGAGTCGCTCTGGACTGCAGTCCAGAGTTCCACTCCGATCCAAATATTGTCATAGTTTAAGTATAGAAACAATTAGAGACTTGTATAGGGTTATAGTTCGTCGAGTCGGCTTCGATTTGAGCCCTCGAACGCATCATTCTAGTATGTAAATAATTTATGGTAATTTTAACGGTTTTCAGGTACAAGAAAATTCCAGTTTTGCGAGTAAACTTGGGGGTAGTCGTTTTAGTCGTTAACGGTCATATTTTCCAGCGAAATTTGTACAAGGTATTCATCACTACACGGGCCAAGACAGACAATCTAATTCCGTCAAAATAGACAAGTATTTTCTTTGGTATCACACATCGAACAGGTATGGCACATAATCGATCTGAAATTGTAACTTTATGATTTATGTAATTTAAGTTTGTAACTTGAGTATATAGCATGTAGCTAGTAAATTACTTGCCTGGAAATGTTTCAGGGATGCACGGCGATGACATCGTCTCGGAACGAGCTCGGGTCTGTTCTGGGGCAGCGGAGAGCGGCGTTGGCTGGCCGGAGCAGGGGAGAGGCGCTGAGGGGAGCTCGTGGTCGAGGTGTGCACAGGTGGTGGCCAGCGGTTCAGAGGCGGCTCCGGTGAGATGGAGACTCAGGTGGTGGTGAAGGTAGGGGCATCAATGGAGGTTGGTTACAAGTAGAGCTCGGCTTGGAGCTTGGAGGGTGGGAGGAGGAAGGTGCTTGGTTGCTGTGGTGATGGAGGTGGTGCGAGGAGGTCGCGGCAGGGATCGTTGGCGGAGAAGTTGCAGGGAGGTGGTACGGTGAGGTGGTGGATTTGATTGGTCTCGGTTGGCTTTAGGGCGGAAGTGGGGCTGTTGTGTTGATCGGTTATGAGGAAGAGGAGGAGCTGGTGGCGACGAGGGGTCATCGATGATGCTGGGGTCGGCCGACGGTGCTTAGGCGGTGTTGAGCTCGGGAAGAGAGAGAGAGAGAAAGAGAGAGAGAGAGAACGACGGTGATGGTGGAGTTGTGCGGTTGTGGAGCTCGTGGTAGCTGTCAAAGGCATGGTGGCGATTGCAAGGTGGTCGGCGAGGTTGATGGTGGCTCGTCGGAGGTCTTAATGGTGGCGAGGGGGTGGAACAGGGGGTCGGTGATGGGTGGTTGCTGTGGGGTTGGGTTTTTGTGAAAGGAAGAGAGAGCTTGAGAGTGGAGACTTTTAGAGGATGAGAGAGAGATAAGATAGAGGGGTATGGAGGTGAGAGATTGTAAGTGTGCGTGAGAGAGAGAGGAGGGAGGAAGAGAGAGAGTGTGGGTTTGCGTGAGAGAGAGGAGAGAGAGGAATATGTAACGTAAAGGGAAAAATATATTGGTAATTATTAGTAAGAAGAGAGAGAAGAAAACATGTGTGAGGGAGAGAGAGTGATGTGAGCTGGGGAGAGAGTGAGAGAGAGAAAGAGATCGTGAGGAAGAGAGAGAGAGAGAGAGAAACGTGGGAAAATTTTAATAGGTAAAATTAAGGAAGAGAGAGAATGGATTAAAAATTAATTAAGAGAAATGTATAAGAATTATACGGTGATTAATGGGATTTAAGAGTGGATTAATTAGGGAATTTAATTATGATTAGTGAAAATGATTTGAGGAATCTGTAGAGGGAGAACAGAAAAAGGGTGTGGGTTTGAGATATTGGGACTTGGGCTTGGTTGATGTTTAGGGCTTAAGAAAAGAGAAGGAAAAAGAAAAGGGAAAGGGTTTGGTGTTAATAAAAGAAATTAAGTTATAAAAAGGAATGTGGTTGGGATTGGTAGGGTTTGGGAAATTTAAGAATAATAAAGAAAATTAAGTTCATTAGTTAGGGAATGGGCTGGGTTTAATTTTTAATAAAAGAAACGGGTTGAGTGAATTTATTAATAAAAGGAAAAGTGGTATTGGGTTTGATGGAGTTTCTTTAAAATAATTAAATAATTAAAAATAACAAAATTTATAGTTTAAAGAGAAATATGGATTTTAGGCATATATAAAAGAACCGGGTATTACACCGTCCATTCTAAAAACTTTTAGAATACTGTCTAAGTACCCAGATTGAGACACTACCCAAATCTAGATCTAAAACCATAGATCTAATAACCAGAATGCTTGATATAATATCCATAACCTATGTGGAGAAACTACCGTGTGACCACCAAAGTATAACCGATCGTAGTATAGGAATTTCACTTCCTACTCTGTGTATGTCATCCAAATATCAGGACATCACACCCTACTACCTTCTTAACAGATCCATCCCCTATTCTGATGAAGTCAAAGAACTTATGACTGTCACATCAAAAATTAGATGATCTATCTCCACTATATCCGCTTTAGTCTATAAATAGACACAAGCTACTTGTCCACTACGCTTCCGCTGCTCCCACTGATTACGACAACCCTCTGGCAGAGTCATATACACGTGCACTTCTAAAGCTAGTTTAGAATGACGTTGTACTCATCCTCCTGCCGGGTCTCATAGTCTGGAACAACAGTAGTGTCAAGTCTGGGTAAACAAGAACCTCCATGTCACCGTCCTTGAGGCTACCGATGTACCTCTCGGGTGCCTGAGGTAACCCTCCATATCTGCGGAGTGGCTAATAGAATGTCAATCCTGATTGAATGTTTAGGTCCTATTAAATTTTCCGTAATCGTTTGTGATTCTGGAATCACTTCCAGTTCTACCATACTCCCACTACTGTTTTCTGAAAAAAATCCATTTTACTAAAACTGTGGCGAGTCAAGAACAATATTACTATTGATCTTCCTGATGGTAGAAAGTTAACCCTCATCAAAGCCCGGGATAACCCACAAACAGCCATTACTGAAACGTGCCTTGAGTTTATCCGGATTCTGGTTTTAAGCATCAGCCGGACGACTCCCTATACCTTAACATCGTTAAGATATAAATTGATTCTATATATATCTAATATAGAAAAAAGGCACTAATTTAATTGGAACCAGATTCAAATCATGCAGCTGTCTCCTGTGCATGTCAACTAAATGGAGAAAGGCCGATCGGCATTACTCAACTGAGGAATGCGTACAATTATGAGTAACCTGAAGAGAAACAAGTTCCTCAAAACCATTACTATCAACTGAATACCTTATACAAGTATCTACATCTTCGATCACCTTGAAGAATCCCGATACTTGCGACACCTGGTTCTCTACTTTATTCTTGTACCTATAACTTCTCAAACTTGGACCTTGTATTTCTACGAAACACTTGTCCAAAACTTGAGAAGTCATAAGTAAACAGAATATAGTACGAGGACCAACCCCTGTGTCCTAATAGACACTGGACAATATATAATACATTGTATAAGTCCCCTGAATTTAATAACTTAAACCCTGTGCGTCGTAGGTTGAAAACTGTACTATGGTTATGAAGGCTTACACCGCTGTTGAATGCTCCTTACCTAACCATCAACCGATATAGGTAAATATCATGGATATAATTTCAAAAAGTTATATCTCACTTTATAAAAATAAACGTACAGATATATCAGTTTGAAATTGGTGCATAACAACGGATATTCAAAACCAAATACTTGCCGTCCGACAAACAACCCAGGCGATTTCCTCAAAGATCACCAATTACAACGAATTATGATATAATGAGGATAATCACCTAATTCCCAATAATTTACTCCCACTCATCATCTGTAAAACCATACAGATGTGAGGATCAAAACTGGTAAATACATACCCTGGAGTAAAGACCTAATTGGGAAATCAGTTTTCAATTAACAACGCATAGTGAAACTGAAACATTAAAATGTTTTGTAGGGGTATCCTGGTATTCCTAGTTATGCTTCTTCCATTATCCAGATTCATGACTGAAACCATATATTTCCTTGCCATCTCTTCAAATCCCTTTATTTGTTACCTTCTGTACACTATCGTTAGGCTTAAATGGTTTTCTTCCTTCCCTACTGTTCGGCACCAGCCTATAGTTTGGAAGAAGATTATCCAATAAGCGTAATAGGTGTACTCTCCTACTCCTAGGAATACTCGCAACCTGAGAGAAGGTAAAGATAAAAGATAACTGAATAAACCTTATTCTATTTCTCTTGAACTAGAATCCATCCCCGAAAAAGTTCCTTAGAGTTCGTATATAACCATACGATGGATTTATCCAATAGGATTGGATGTTCGTAGTGATACGGTGTGTTCTGGAGAAATACAAAGGTGAAGTAGGAGTGGCGTTGAAAGACTTGGTTTGGTCGTGAATAGCAGTCGCAATTTACTTTGACCTCTTTTTAATCCCTTTATTTGTCTTTACTCATTACCTTATGTACACCACACTTAGGCTAATTGGTTTTCTTCATTCCCTACCTTTCGGCACCTGCCTATGGTTTGGAAGAAGACTATCCAATAAGCGTAATAGGTGTACTGTCTCCTAATCCTAGGAGCCCTCACGACCTGAGAGAAGGTAAAAGGAAAAGACAACTGAATAATCCTATTCATTTTCTCCAGAACCAGAAACCATCCTCGAAAAAGTTCCTTCGAGTTCGTATATAACCATACGATGGTTTTATCCAATGGAAGTGGATATTTGTAGTGATACGGGGTGTTCTGGAGAAAGGAAAAGGGTAAAAGAAGGAGTGGCAATGATGTATGCAACTTGGACAATCCAAAAGCCAGTGTTTTAAAAAGGTTCGGTTAATTTGGTCACTGAGTTATAGTCTAGGGTCGGGTCATGGTCACAGTCAAAGAGAGAGAGAGAGAAAAGAAACACTCAGCGTACACTCTAACCTAGATCAGAATGGATAATCATTTTATCTAATATAAATGGCTCCCACTGTTTCCTCGAATTCTCCTCCAAACCTAAAAGGAGAATTAGTTGAAATCACCCGAAGAGTAATCGTACTCATCAGTGAGAATCGGGATCCAACTATCATCGCATGATAACTTGATGGAAGCCACTCAAGTCACCACACTCCAGAAGGTATGCGCATTCCTGGCAAGTTTCTTATATGTTTGAAACTCCCGATATGATTTTTACCCCTAGGATCCAAGTGACCTTGACAAGGTCAACAAGTCAAAGGGTCCTACTCAAGTTCAACTCGTCATTATCTTAATTGCATTAGACCCACCCGCACAGACCCTTGACAATGTCAACAAGGTCGAGCGATTGTCCTAAACAATCCACATTTGCTTGTGACAGAAAAGTATTGCAGAGCTACCGCTCACTACGCCTTGACAAGGTCAACAAACGCAGCACGAATACTAAGCAATACTAATCTGAAATGACGGAGGGCTACGACTGGTTTTTGGCGAAAAACCTTTAACGTAATGAACTTGATCTCGTTGAAGGAATCCAAGTGGTTTTACAAAAGTATAGTAGCGAAAACTTTTGCTAAAGAGGTCACTCCCGGTGAAGAGATCTTGGCTCTTTCCCCGTCGAATGAGGTGCAGGATATTCCAAACTGAATACCACGATGCAAAGAAAAAATTAATCGAATAAAGTGAAGTTATTACGTTGACGCAAACCTCTGCCCAATGGGTCACTCCCGCTGAAGGGATCTCGGCCCTTGCCTCGTCGAATGAGGTGCTGGATATTCATAAACGAATACCACTATGCAAAGCAAAAGCGTACGTTTGTAATGTCAGTTTTTAAAAACTTGGTTCCAACAACATCAGATATATAGGTTTGTTTTCCTTGCATTGATAAGAATCAACGCAGTCCCATCAATTAATTACACCAGAAAAGAACGAAAATAAAATGTACGTATATGCCATCCGCATTCGCCATTGGGTCCCGTCATCACCCGTTAGGTTACTTAACTAACGTCAGAGCGGGGACTGGGCTAGCGTGGGTGCAAAACATATACAACATCTACTAGTATATATCAATATATAATAATCGCTCCAGGCATGATAAATGCAACATCACAGAAAAGTAATAAGCATCACAGAACAATACAGATATCTGGGAGCCCCGGGTTTCCTTCGAGCCACAACTGAAAACCCGATATTCCCCTGGTCGTGTGGATAGCCTGTGCAATGAACTCCTAGACACCTACGAGCGCGGTAAGTTACCTGCCAAAACCAGAAGCGAGGCAGCCCCCTTCAGCAAAGTGAATGGACCACCCAGCACTTCACGGAATCCGGTAACTTGAGCACCCCTCCTTGGGTCAACCTGTACCGCCTACGAGTGCGGCGAATAGCCCGCCAATTCTGAAGTGAATCCCCCTCCGTCTCAACGCCATGAGATGCGGTCCCGCTGTCCTCTAGAACCCGGCTATCCGTGCACCCCACCGCGGGGTAATCCTAGTACAGAAAAGAAAATATATACAACGGGTACATCGACCTCAAACCGGTCATGCCCCAAAAGAATAATATACAAACAGGCAGTGACGGCAGTCCATATGTCGGACGCTCGCCCCGCAATATCAAATGTACAAATAAATCTAAACTGCACTACCATTGCACGCAAGCTATCCACCACGACAATCCACAATATCACAGCACAACACAGAACATCAACGTGAATGTCACGTTTGCAAACCCGTCTAAAAGGACTATAGCGATTAGACAAGATTTACCGATCAAATGACATTCACGATCGCAGATGCTAAACTAAGTACTGAAAATTACACAGTTAAAATTTCGAACGATTAAAATTTTCGTCTAGCCTCAAGTGCAAACCAGTACTCAAGAGAATCTAGGCTAAAACTAAACATCACAAAAATCATTTTTCCTTGTCAGAGAGTGCCAGAAAAAATTTGGAGGCATTTGGCCACAAAAGCGCGGCGGAACCGCCGCCAAATGGCATGTTTTGCGGCTGTTCCGCAGCCAAAAAATTGATTCAAGCTTCCAAATTTCTTGTGGTGCTCTATAATTGCCTGCACGGATTTTTAAGCTATACAGAAAGATTTTTCGACCAAGTTTTAAAGTCGACAGAAAATAGGCAAATTGGAAATTTGATTTGGAAATTTTGATCGATCGAGATTTTAAGCTTGTGCAAACTAGCAAGTAGGGTTTAATGGGTGGCTCTGATACCATGAAGGGTTATGGGAGCGCCCCGGCCATCGAACCGTGGCCAAAAGAGGAACAAAATTTTTCTAAAATCCGGCGCTACCATTACCCGATTTCTAAGATCGAAACCATTAACCCTAAAACTAGCAAGCTAACAAAAGGAGATAGAATGGTTATACCTAATGAACCAAGTCTTTCGGGTCTTCAACCAATTCCAAGCTCTTAGTGATGCGGATCGACTTTGGTCGCCGGTCTTCCTTCATCTCCGATGATCCACCTGAGAGAAACGGTACAAGCTCCAGGTTCGCCAAGCGGACCAACCGACTCTCTAGGATTGCTAGTAGTATAGAGTAGGGGTGTAGGATAGTGTCACTCTAATCTTCTCTCAAAACATATTGCTCATAGAACAACCATGAAAGATGTGGAGGTGATGAAAGCAAGAGTGACATGAGCTCAAAAATTGCTAAGTAATTTTTTTTTGTGTGAGCATGAGAGTGTGAGAGTACCATCTAAAAAACAAAATGAGCAAGCCCCCTCTATGAAGTGGCCGGCCCCCCCTCTCTCATGCCCCCCACAAAAAATCTTAATTCCATTTTGCAATAAAGAAATACACCATACCAATCACTACATGCACAAAAGCCATGCTTTGACCAAAACCCATGACTATGCCATGTCACCATTTCCACCTCATCTAAAACATGTGATTTTCTAAAGAAAATCAATAATGATGTGGCACCTTCTAGAAGCCATTTCGTATAAATACGGAATGCTTCCCGGTACATGTATCGAAATACACATACGCGTATTCGTACGAAAATACAAATAGCCAAAGAGAGAAAATAAATAGTGAGCAACAATACTAGAATACATATATATAAATACATATGTAAATTATTAAATCAAAACTTGATTTAACAATCTGGCTTAATCCTAAGCCGCTAGTATTATCAACCGTCCGATTAAAGTCTGCGCAGCCTGTGCACATATTCAATCGGATACCTGTATGTACCAACATACAACAACTACACCATGTCGCCTGAATCGTGAAAACCCTCTGTGTGGGACTCTAAAGACTTGTCAATACGCTGACAGTGGGTTTAACCACAAGCACGTCAGCGGCACTAGCTGTACGTAACGGCTACCTAGGTATTGAGCGAAAGGAAGGCCGACGAGCAAACTCATCCAAACCCCTACTGAGCCTGTCAGAAACAATATCCGTACAGTCCGATATGTTCGTCTAAGAGTATCGCATATCGAGTCTAGGGGGTGGATAAAGTCAGACCCCTAACAACGCGATAATTCGTGTCGGTATGAAACCCATCACTACCTGAGAAAATATCGATCCTGGATCGGTATTTCTCATATACCCCGGCCGAGGATTTCTAGTGATGGCCATCCGTGCACTGCGCGACATCAACCCCTAATACCGGGAGAGACGAATCCTTGACGATCCATTCACGCCTCCATGTGGCTCGGGACTGTACCCAACTAAAATCTGTTTGCACGACTCCTTTGAGCCGTGGTAGGGTAGTAATCAAAGCACAGTGGTAACTCACACGAGACAAATGACGATCTCAGGTCAACAGACTAATCTGTACACATGTCACCAGGGAACTGCTATCTGACTATAGGTATAATACCAACTAGTATGTTCCCGGCGAGTCCGTCCAGTGTACTCATAACCCAATAAGCACCTGTATACTATCTTAGGTGAACAACTAACACCAATGGCTTGTGAGACTGGCCACCGCCCTTCGTCATGGTCTAGATAAGTATATACCAGTCTACACTGGAGTATCGATGCCCAGTCTCGATACTTCCATAACTAGGAACATTTAAGGATGTGTGTATAGACCCCCAGCTCCCACGTATGTGATCGCCATCACAATGCTGGCAGTCAAGCAAGAATCCTATGGGCTTTATCAACATATACATGATGATAAAGACAAACCAGATAGCATACTATCATCTCGAGTAAGACTGTTTTATCGGTATAGGTCCTCGCTCAATCACCATGATCACATGCCTGCGACTAAGATAATTTCCTTGAGGGCACTATAGCCAACATGTCCTCTGTACAAGACTTGAAGTCTTGGGTACTTTATATAGTAGAGGCCGATTTGTTGATTTAGTTAAACAAATCTCTCATTGAGAGATCCTTAATTGATTTGGGGATTTTATCCACCGTTGGATTTTTGATCCAGGGACTTCTGTTTTACAAAAGATATTTTTCTTATTTTTAACAAGATTGGAAAATATTTTCCCATACAGAGCTTATACTGTAGCTTGGTAATTTTTTAATCACCATTGAATTTTTTAATCCAACGGTGCTCTCTTTTACATAAAGTAATCTTTCTCGTTTAGAAAGATTTTGAGGAAATATTTCCTCAACGGAATTCAATTCTGTATTTTGATGATTTGTCATCCCCGTTAGATCTTTGATCCAAAGACAGGGAACTTTTAGTTCTGGCGCTGGCGCTCTCGTGTAAGGCACGTGAGGCACTGCCTCAGAGTTCTTAACACCTGACACTGACGCGCTCGTGCAAGGCGCGTAAGGCGCTGCCTCAGACTTTTTTTTTTAATTCCTGGCACTGGCGCCCTCATGCAAGGCACGTGAGGCGTTGCCTTAGAGTTTTTAACTCTTGGACGGTGGCGCCTTCGTGCAAGGCGCGTGAGGCGCTGCCTCAGAGTTTTTAAGTCCTGGCGCTGGCGTCCTCGTGTAAGGCACATGAGGCGCTGCCTCAGAGTCTTAAACTCCTGATGCTGGCACCCTCGTACAAGGCACGCGAGACGCTTGCCTCTTTTCAAAATTTGAACAGAGCCTTACTCTTTTATTGTTTGGGGGAAACATGTCACAATATAGAGGATTTAAACGTCCATCCTTGCTCTTTTTGTGACTTTGAGATTGGTTTTGGTCTAGGCAAGGCAGTCGGCACCGACTCGGTCTGGCAACAAACAACCGAGCGATTTAGACATTCATTCCTGTGCTCGGGTATTGAGAGCAGATTGAGGGGTGGAGCCGATGATCCATGACTCGGCTTGAGGCTTGTTGTGTAGGAGATTTAGTTGTCCATCCCTGCTCTTGCACTCGGTCTTCAAGACGTGATTACGATAAAAGGGTTGTAAGTTTGGTATAAATGCTAAATCATATGTAACTCTAACCCTTGCTTTTATCAATGAAATATGATGGCTAGATGACTTTTATCTTTAATGTTATGCTGTTAAATTCTGTCCATGCATCCAAGGGGTCTAATTTATAATTTAAAAGAAAGAATGTTCTCTCTTTTCTCTAATGACGGCCCATCTGTCAAGAGAGACTGTTTTCGCGCTGATTAATTTGTCGTATATGCAGATCTAGTTTTAGAGCAAACAAATTTATACATGACCCAATATTACATCATTATATATCATCTCCGTTATTTTTCCTTTTCAAATTACATTCAACCAACATAATCCCAAAATTGTTTATTGCACCTAATATTTTCACTATCGAGACTTCATGCAATCCCCTGTTCCCCTGTTTCCTTCACCAAAGATATTTAGGCATCCTAGTGCAATATAAGGGCTAGGTATGGAGCAGGGCTAGTCCGGGACAGACAGTTATGTTTGGGTAATCCGTTTAAAATTAACCTTTCGTTCAGTGTCCTTTTTATTATCTTCTTTCTCATAAGAAATTGCATAATCCCTCGTCCAAAACCCTAAGCCTTTTCCTAAATTCTATTCTTGCTCCATTTTAAAATCAATTGTTGTGGAGACGGGTCCAAGAAAAAATTGCAAAAGGTAACGAGCATGGAGGGAAGAAATCCGAATTCACTTGGAAGCAGGGGGCTGTGCACTGGTTGGGTTGGACAGATTTTGGACCATAAATGAACCCGAACCCGTTAGTGTTGACGGGGTTTCTCGCCATTTTAAATCCGTCCATTGGAACGGGTAGATAAACACCCAATGGGTTCTGGCGGATTTCGGGCCCGGGTTTCATTAGTTCGAACGGGTTAAACATGGTTTCGGGTAATCGCGAGTTTCACTTATTAAATTTGATTTTTAATTTATATGAAATAAAACAATAAACAATAAAACCCTATCTTAAACCTAGTTAAATCATAATTTTCTACCATCCCTTCTTGATATTAGAAGTTAAAATATTAGTTCGTATCCCGTGACCAAGAAATTAAAAGATTTTGTATTTAATTTAAGAAGATAAAATAATAAGGAAAAGACTTAAAAGAGAATGTGAGTCAATCAAACTTTATATTTGAGAAGTAAGAAAAGGGTTTAGATAACCAGGGTAATGATCTTAGCCATGTAATTAAATTTATTAACGGCTTGGATGTTTATTAAGTGGGCCGGTTTCGGGTCGGTTGCGGGCTATGGACGGGTGCGGGTTCGTGTTCGGGCGGGTTATAAAAAATTAAAAACCCGTCCAAATACCGGCGGATTCGGGTTTTGAACCTGTCATATTCGGACTGGTTTAGACCGGTCATTTTACCGGTCTAAAACGGACGGTTTGCCGTAGAACAAATACCAATACTTGGGATTGATACGGAAAATCCTAAGATTTGAAGGACTTTTATTACAAAAAATAAATAAATAAAACCACGTGGCATCGAGAATCCAATGAACATAGGCAGCAGCAAGCAAGCAAGATGAGTCTTTTCCTTTTCGTCTATAACTCGCCATCATCAAATCAAATAATTCAAAATATTTGAGGTTTCATTTCACAGCTCTTTGCCATGTGTTAATCGTTTGCCTATGACTATTAATCATCTTTATCTCCACCATTGGGAGAGAGTCGAGATTAGGAAGTAAAAATAATGAATTTTTGTTGAATTATCAACACATCATCATCAATAATGCAAGCCGATCATTGTATTAATTGTTTTGAGTTTGAGTGCACTCTCTTCCAAGCTAATGATGTCGCTTACGCTGCTCACATGAATAGGCGTGTGAGAATTGGGCAATATGGTAATGCCCTTAAGGTGTTTGTTGAAATGTGTCACTTAGGACTTAGGCCAAATTCCTTCATTTTGAGAGCATTTTTGTGCAACAGGGGTTATTAGGAAAAGGACAGTCGACGAGGATAGGGGCTTGATATTGATACTCTAGGAGAAGATGTAAGTGGAGAAAGAAGATAATCCGTCAATGAGAATTGCGGATTTGATTGATTTGTCCAGCCGAGCTCGGCCTCATATAATTGCAAAGACAACTATTTATGCTTTTGAAATTTCAAGTGTTGTGCTGGCTTGGTATACATTATATTGGGTAAAGCGGCCCTTTACTTGGTATCAAAGCACTTACCTTAAGATCCATGGCTCTAACAACTTTTGAAGAAGAAACAAGATGATGAGAAAATGATATTTTCACTGTCTTTTCTGATAAATGATCAAGAGTGTCAGACCCTATTTACATTATACATTTGTCTAATTATAGAAGAATAATTACAGCAATTTACAACCCATCTATAGTAGTTTACAATGGCTAATTAGAGGCTAAATTAGGGAGATTGAAGACAACTAATATTGATTCCAAATTAGCCTTAATTTATTTCCTGATCTAGCCAAGAATTAAACTAGCATAGATAGCTAATTCTAATTCCACACCAGCCTTTTGATTTATTTCCTGTAATAACCTAGAATTGAGCTATCATAGATTAGCTAATTCTAATTTAGGATTTTCTCTCTTGACACTCCCCCTCAAACTGAGAATGGGTAGTAATTATGCCGTTTATTCGTCTGTGATTTGGTAAAAAAATCAGCTAGCTGCTTCTTGGAAGACACATGTGGAAGGGAGACAATGCCTTGTGTAAACTTTTCGCGTACAAAATGGCAATCGATCTTTATGTTCTTGGTACGCTTATGAAACACAGGATCATTTGCAATCTCTGAGGCATTTTCATTGTCACAAAAGAGTGGAGTGGGAGAAGATGATTGAATCCTAAAGTCAATCAAGAGACGTCGGAGCCAGACAATTTCCCCACAAGTCGACGACATTGCTCGATACTCGGCCTTGGTGGAAGACTTTGACACAGTTGGTTGCTTCTTGGATTTCCAGGAAAGTAAAGAAATTCCAAGAAAGACACAATATCCAGTTGTAGAACAACAGGTGTCTTTGCATCCAGCATAATCAGCATCGAAAAAAGCTCGCAGCTCCAATGAAGAATTTAAATGATAAGACAAGCCCAAGGTTGGAGTGGACCGAAGGTAACGGATATGATGCGATGAACAGCAGTTAAATGCAATTTTTGAGAATCAGAGCAAAATTGACTCACCAAATGTACAGCTTGTGCAATATCAGGATGAGTGACTGTTAGATAGACTAAACTACCAACAATTTGTCTGTAAAGAGTAGGATCGGGAATAAGGTCTCCATCGGCGATGCCATATCAATTCAAGAGGAGTGTCAACAAACTTATCATCAGAAAGTCCAGCTAGCTCAACAAGATCATGTGTGTATTTTCGTTGACTTAGAAAATAGCCATGATAGTTTTTGGAGATTTCTAATCCATGGAAATATGCCGCAAAACCGAGGTCTTTCATTTGAAAAGAATTTTGCAAAACACCTTTGAGCGTTTGAATTCCTTGGTGGTCATCTCCAGTGATCAAGATATTATCCCCATAGAGTAGAACAAAGATGCGTCCTTTGGATGTGAAAGAGAGAAATAAGTAGTCATTATGGCTCTGTTGATATCCATCCCGCTGAAGTACACTCTTCAATTTGGCAAACCATGCACGAGGCGCTTGTTTCAAGTCGTATAGTGCCTTCTGTAGCTTGCAGACCATATGAGAAGAGATAGGATACCCTGGAGGAGGTTTCATGTAGGCCGTTTCTAACAAGACTCCATTAAGGAATGCATTTTGACATCCATTTGATAAATATCCCAATTTCGAATAGCCGATATAGCAATCAAGGTGTGGACAATAGTCATCTTTGTGACAGGAGCAAACGTTTCATCGTAATCAATACCATATTCCTGATTATATCCTTAAGCCACAAGCCTTGCTTTATAGTGATCCAAGGAACCAGCAGACCTCAATTTTATCGAGTAGACCCATTTGCATCCAACCACAAGGTGATCTGATAGGACAGGTACTAGATCCCAAGTATTATTCATCTTCAAAGCATCAAGTTCTTCTTGCCTTGCACGACTCCATTCTACACTCTCTATAACCTGCTTGTAAGATCTAAGGATAGAAAATGGAGCAAGAGTGGAAAATAGTGAAAGACGATTAGGTTGTTGATGATGCGAGAGGTGTGTTTAGGTGTGGTGAAGGAGATGGCACTTGTGTTTGTGGAGATGGAGATGAGATAATGTGATGTGTTGGTGGTGAAAGAGGCAGGGATAGATCGTTAATTGAGTTCGGGGCTGGTGGAGGTTGAGGCATAGAGAGAGGAACTCTTACCGGACTTTCTTCGGAAGATTTATCCTGCAAAGTGTTAGGAAAAAAGGACAAGCTAATTGTTGAGGGAAAATGTGAAGAAGAGGAAACGCCATTCGAAAAATATGGGATATCTTCAAAAAATATAACATTCTTGGATATTCTTATCCGTCTTGCTTTCCAATCATAACAATGGTATCCTTTCTGTGTTTCAGAAGAGCCAAGAAATATGCAACGTACTGATTTGGCATCATGTTTTGAGTGTTCTGAATCAGGTAGAAGAACATAATATGTGGATCCAAAATTTTGAAGTAAATTATAATTATGGGAGTACCCAAATAATTTCTTCAGAAGGGATACATTACATAGCACAGAAGTAGGTAGTCGATTGATCAAGTACATGTCTCTTGGTGTACTTTCTGCCCAGAACACCTTTGGGAACTTTGCATGGAATCGTAGAGCACGTGCTGTCTCTGAAATGTGTCTATGTTTCCTCTCAGCGACTCTATTCTGTTCAGGTTGATGAAGGAAACTCCTTTGATGAATGATTCCTTCTTTAGAAAGAAAGGCAGCCAACTCTTTCGATATGTATTTCCCACCAGAGTCGCTGCGTAGAATCTTGATCTTTTTATCAAATTGTGTCTATACCATTGCATGAAACTGCTGAAACACCTGCAAAACTTCAAATTTTTGGCGTAAAAAGTACACTCAAGAGAAGCATGACCAATCATCAATAAAAAGTACATGGTAGGATTTTCCAGTCAATGAACCAACACTGATGGTCCCCATACATCTAAATGAATAAGATCAAAAGCAGAGGTAGTATGGTTGTGCTGTTATGGAAAGGTAAAGTAAGAGCTTTCAAGAGAGCTCATTCTTCACAATTTTTATTAAAAACTAGCTTGTGATCAAGTTTGTCTAACAAAATACCAGAAGAAAACATAGAATTAAAATTAAGAGCATGAGGATGACCAAGAAGACACTGCCAAAGTCTCCACAATTTATTTACAGAATTTATTTCATCAGATGAAGGAGCTAAAAGGCAAGTGGCAAATGTGAAGAAGATTGAATGTCCGGCACAAAGAGTTTTCCATTTCCATGGCCTCTTCCAATCACCTTCTCGGTCTGTAGGTCTTGTATTACACAACCAGATGATGAAAATGAGATAAGACAATTCTGTTTTATAAGTTGACCGACTGAAATAAGATTAGCTGATAGGTTAGGGACATATAAAATATTATACGAAGATAAAGATGGTGAATTTGGGAGGTGGTAGTCAAAGAACCAATTTTCTTCACCGGAAGAGTTTGTCCATTTGCAACCAGAATGTTTTCATTTTTGTCACAAGGAGAAATATGATGAAAGGCATGTAAATCGCCTATCATATGATGTGTGCATCTGAGTCTAGAATCCAAAAGGTGTGGGGATAGATCTTACCAAAGGCAGAAGCATGAAGGGCTTGAATAACTTGCTGAAGTAGTTCAGGTCTCTGGTGGCGCTTCTTGCTCTTGCTTGTCCTCTCGGTAAACAGTGAGAGAGCAGAAGGAGAAATAAGATTAGCTGATAATTTAGGGACATATAAAATATTATACGGAGATAAAGGTGGTGAATTTGGGGGTGATAGTCAAAGAACCAATTTTCTTCACCGGAAGAGTTTGTCCATTTGCAACCAGAATGTTTTCATTTTTGACACAAGGAGGAATATGATGAAAGGCATGTAAATCGCCTATCATATGATGTGTGGATCTAAGTCTAGAATCCAAGAGGTGTGGGGATAGATCTTACCAAAGGTAGAAGCATGGAGGGCTTGAATAACTTGCTGAAGTAGTTCAGGTCTCTGAGTGGCGCTTCTCGCTCTTGCTTGTCCTCCCGGTAAACAGTGAGAGAGCAGAAGGCTGACTAGATGCGGTAGAGGGTGGCCCCACTTGAGGTGGAGGTGCAGGCAACCCAGAATCACCATGCGATGCAGAAGATGGACTTTGATGGTTAGCAACAACATATGCCCTTAGAGTTCCTCGTCTAAGAGGTCGCTTTTGACAATCTTCGATTAGATGGCCTTGTTCCTTGCAGTATCTACAGAATAAAGTAGTGGCTTCACTCACTTTCTTCTTTCTGCATTGATTGGCAAAATGTCCCATCTGATGACAAATGTAGCATTCAACCTTACTTGGATCTCGGAATCTGCCTTTATGCATGTTTTCAAGAAGTGCTACATCTTGGACTAGAGTTGAATGTGCAGGGTTCTCTAGGGCGGCAGCAAGGTTTCAGGAGGTATCGTCCATGCCAATTTCAAAAATTTGCCGTACTAAAGAAGCCTAATCTAGAATCTTAACTAGAGATTTATTTTTCTCACAATATTTCATCACCATTTGAAAAGTTAGAAAGTTTTCTCATGAGGAAGAAGAAGATGAAGTGGAGATGAGAATGAAACTCTTGAGGTGAGAATAACAACCATGAGTGAGTTAGTATCATATACTAACTCATGTAGAGACTAAACTATGGCTAGCAATAATGATTAGGTTAATAAATATCTATAAGTAAAACAAAATTAGTGGACTTTATCAATGGTTCCACAAGCTTCAACCATGTGACTAATTACCAACTAATTTGATTTACTTTAAATAAATAAAACCCTTCATTATTATAAGCATGGTGTAAGTCTCATACACTCATATAACATGTGGCATCAAGCATGACACAAAATAATATACATTAATATATATCGCATATATACTAAGTGTACACAAGTGAAAAAAAGAAATCTTAAGTGAACTAATATTAGTTAATGTAAGATAATATATCAAATATATAATTATATATTAAATTATTAAATCAACACTTGATTTAATAATCCGGCTATATCTCATACAACCGACTAATATCTAATGTATCAACTTATCGAATCAACCCTTGATTTGACAGCCCGGCTATATCACATATAACCAACCGATATCACATATCGCGAGAATAAAATACGGTATCACATACTCGTATTAATCTCGGTCCCTCACATATCACATATGTGCTCCTACTTCGTTTCGCTTGAGCCAGGAAACCTCTGTGTAGGACTCTAAAGACTCGTTAATATGCCGGCAGTAGGTGATAATCATATCAGACACCCACAAGCCGCAAGCGGTCTGCTAAACGTAACGACCACTCGGGTATTGAGCGATCAGAAGATCAACAAGCAAGCCTGCTCATACTTCTGCGAATCCAATCAGTAACACTACTGTACAATCTGGTCTCTTCGTCAGATATGTCGCATATCTCAGCCTGGGGATGGTTAACGTCAGACCCCAATAGCCCTGATAAGTCATGCCGATGTGAGGTCTATAACGGTTCGAGAAACTACTGATAACACTTACCAGTAAATCTCAGCAACCCTAGTTAGGGATTTCCTATTATGGCCAATCGAGCATAGCGTAACATCAACCCCCAATACCGGAAGAGAAGAAATCCTTTTTTATCGCTCATTGCCTCCATGTGACTCAGGACTGTACCCAAAAACCACCGTTTTGCATGATATCATGAACGTGGTAAGGTAGAAATCAAAGCATAGTAGGAATCACACAAGACTCTATGACGATCTCAGGTCGACAGACTAACCTGTACCAGTGTCACCAGAGAACTGCTATCTGACGATAGGTATAATACCATCTAGGAGTTCTCGGCGAGTTCGTTCAGTGTACCCAGTCTCCACTGAGCACTCATATACCTTCTCTGATGTCAAACACCAATGGATATGTGATCATCCATCGCTCATCATATAGGTCGAGAAGCGTATACGCTAGTCTACTCTGGAATATCGATGCCCTGTCTTGATACTCCCACGACTAGGAACAATCTAAGGATGTACTTACCGACTACCTCTGCTCTACTAGTATGATCTGCATCATAATCCTGGTAATCAAGTACTCATCCTAAGGGTTTTATCAACATGTAATAGAGAGACAATAAGTGTACATGTTAAGATAAAGTGCAACCAGATAGCATACTATCATATCGAGTAAGAAAGTCCTACCTATATATGTCCAAGCATCCACTACAATATACATCGCATGTATAGTAATGGCCTCTAGGGCATACATATAACTAACAATCACCTACTTGCACTAAGACCATTTGTTGTAGTATCTTATACTCAACGTTTTATAGAAGTCTCTCTAGGAAAAGACCTTTGTGAGTGGATTCACCGTGTTATTCTTCGCTTCATCTCTCCTGACCTCGATCTCTTGGAGATCAACCATCTCCCTGATCAGGTGATACTGTCTTCAGAATATGTTTGGAACGCTGATGGGACCTGTGTTCCTAGGACAAAATCACAACTCCATTGTTGTCACAATAACAGTTATTGGACGCTCAATGGTAAGAACCTTATTCATCTCATAAACAAGAAATGTCCAGACAACCTCTTTGGTAGCATCGTTGGTAGCGATGTATTCAGCCTTTATCGTCTAGTTTGTCACTTTATCTACCTTGGAACTCTTCCAACATACCGTCCATCCACTGAGGGTAAAGACAAAGCCTCTGTGTCATGCCCCGCTTCCCGGTATATGGGTAGAGGACGCGACGAGGCCGCTACGTATTTACTCTGAAGTAAACACGCTAAGCGTATTTAAGTAAGATAAGTAAAATACACAAGAGACAGGGACAAAAGATATAATTGAACATCAACTTTATTTATTAACATTCTTTTTACAATACATCTGAAAAGTAAATACATGGAATGGAAAGCAATGCCTAAACAGTGGCACAACAGAAATGGAAATTACTGAAATGAAATGTACAAGTAACTAGAGCTCCAGGTCGAAAGCTAGCTGATCCAAGTCCTCGAAGGTGGGCTCGATCTCCTGAAGGTCCGAATCACTTGACGACATTCCAAAGCAAGAAAGAGAATGTCGTCAGCGAACAAATCGCTCGGTAAGTCCCGTAAATAGACAAGAATGGAATAGAGAGAATATAATATATATTGTTATAATGTTGTATTTAGTGTTAACACTGTTGTTTATAGCTGGGTACAGAAGAGGCCAGTGTATATGAGAGGAGTCTCACTAGACCAGAGACTACAGTATGCGGAGTACAAGGAACCGTTCAGCCACGGTATAACGACAATTGAATTCAGGTTAGGTGTCTTTATGGTCGCTGTCTCGTGCCACTTCTAACACCTTTCGTACCAATCTACCCATTATAAACCCCGTGATGTATTGATTGTATTGATGTATTGTTTGAAGTGTATATTGTATATAGATGGATGACTTGCCGAAACCATGATATCAGTAAATGGATATAACTGGAGAATCATGTAGATGGATGTATATCCATGATTCGGTTCAGTCAATATAGATTGATTAGATTGAATAAACGGATTCATAGATCCATATTGTATTGAAGTTTGATACTTGAATTTCAAATTGATTATATTGAGACTCAGTCTGAGTCAGAAAAGAAATCGAATCCTGAATTATATTTTGGTGTTATCGGTAACTGCTGCACATGGACGACGGGATTTGTGTCTTTTTCAAAGACAATTACCGTGTTGATAACACCGTTTATTCAGTTGTCTACCTTAAATAGGCAAGCACCCATATCTCCGGCTCCCTGAGGCTCAAGAGACTGTTCTCGCTTAAACCTATGTTTATTAGGGTCCTTATTATAATTTAGTATAACTTGAGGGGGTTTTATGTAAAAATAATTTTATATAATTTTCAAAATACAGCTCAAATATTTTATTATCGTCTTTAGAGTTTTTATGGATGTATATTTTATCAATGTGACATTTCTAGTGAACAAAACTTAATTTCATAATATATGATATTTATTTGTAATATTGGAATTGTATGGTATTTTCTTGTAAATAAGATATTTTTCTTGAATTTTGGAAATGTGGAATATTATAAATATAAAAAATAGATATTTTGATATTAATTACATATATATATATATTAAAAATATAAGTTCTATTTATAATAGAAATCACATTTTCTAAAGAAAATTGTATTTTAAATCTTTCGAGATCGTATGCTCCTTGCGGAGGTCTGTATCTCACTCTACTATGCCTGAGAATGTGCGATAATCTGCACCATATCGAACAGGTTCCCCAATAGTGGGTTGTAGAAGCGCAATTGCAAAGATTTCTTAAATACACTTCTTATAGAAAAATGTTTTATAAGTTGAAACTAGTTATATGTAAAGTCGTATCTTTCCCAAATCTATGTTCCCAAATTCCATCATGCTGTGTTAGATATGAGTGTTGTGAGGAGCTAGGTCATTACCTCATAAACTATCTATATGTATAACAAAGAATTATGATGGTTTATGTCGAAACTAAATTATATGGTATTTATCTGAAAAAGTATAATAAAAGTTACAAAAATAATTAGTTTGATGTGCAACTTGTTTTATTAAGTTTTTTAATGTTTATTAGTCAACATATAAGAGTATTGTTTTATTTCATTAAGGAAAAGTATAGTTTTTAAAGAAAAATCGAATCGGAAGTCGGACTAACCCCGCTTCCATCGAGTTTTAGTTTTGAATATTTTTAGAATAGAGAAAAGAAGAAGAAGTAGGGACTTACAGGGTATTAGACTAGAAGAGAGAAGGAGGAAGAGGTGGGAGTTGCCGGTGCGTTGTTTCGTCGTTGGAAACTCCTCGGATTGCCGTTTGAAGTTCGTCGGAGCTTCGCCCTTTTGCTAACTCCACTTGCACACAAAAAACTTAGGAATTTTCTTGAGAGTTTGGGCAGGGATTTGGGAGTGAGGAGGGGTGATTTGAGGGTGGTATTTATAGGAAAAATTATGGTTTTAGGGTAGTGAAAGGGTGTATTAAAAATTTGTATTAAAATGGATTAAATGGGGGTATTTTAATTCTCTGGTTAATTGCAGAGAATTTAAACAGTACATGGGAGTGGGGTAGGCCAAAGGGTGCAGGGGTTAAAGAAAAATTAGGATCGAACCGAGTTGGACCGGCACCGCCGGCCGAGTCAATCATTTCGCCAGCCCGAGTTGGGCGAGTCGGGGCTCTTCTTGGCGCCACGTGTCCCTGACTCTTGGTCTACTGCAGTGGACTCGTTTGTTTTATGTGTGACTCTTGGTTTTACGTATTATGCACGTGTAGACCTTTGGGTTTCTAAAAGATTAAAAGAATTTAATTAAAAAAATGTGTGGCTAAACGGATTTGAACTCTGGTGCTTGGGTTCAGCAGTGCAAGGTCTTACCAATGAACTACAAGCTCCTTCTTACTGTTCTAAACCAAAACAAACTTATAACTTGTGCTCAGGCTCAAGTACCCTTTTCTGTATTTTTGAAAAAAATTATACAAAAAGTTTAGGATTGTTACATTTTACCCTCCTTAAAAAAAAATTCATCCTCGAAATTTGAAAAAGGAAAGTGTAACAGATTCAAAACAAATTTAGTGATGGAGCTATTGATTGTGCATGAAAAATATTTGGAAGAACGAAAGGATACAAAAGTTTTGATAAGATTGTAAAAGAGGTGAGAGAATTTTGGTTTAGGACAGATGGAATTGGAAGATTCAAGAAATTTGAATTGTAAAGAATGTTTTTAGTTGCTGGTTCTTTTGTTATATTTCTTAGGTTGTCCACGCAGAGCTGAAATGCATGGTAGGGTTCCATACAGCTCTGACCTGAATGGGCCGCCAACAAAACCTGTCACGCCCCGCTTCCCGGTATACGGACAGAGAACGCGACGATGCCGCTACGTATTTACTCTGAAGTAAATACGCTAAGCGTATCTAAGCAATATAAGTAAAATACACAAGAGACAGGGACAAAAGATATAATTAAACAACAACTTTATTTATTAACATTCTTTTTACAATACATCTGAAAAGTAAATATATGGAATGGAAAGCAATGCCTAAACAGTAGCTTAACACAAATGAAAATTACTGAAATGTAATGTAGAAGTAACTAGAGCTCCGGGTCGAAAGCTAGCTGATCCAAGTTCTTGAAGGTGGGCTCGATCTCCTGAAGTTCCGAATCACCTGATGACATTCCAAAAAAAGAAAAAGAATGTCGTCAGCGAACAAATCGCTCAGCAAGTCCTGTAAATAGATAAGAATGGAATAAACAGAATAGAGTATATATTTTTATAATGTTGTACTTAGTGTTAACGCTGTTGTCTGTAGCTTGGTACGGAAGAGGCCAGTGTATATGAGAGGAGTCTCACTAGACCGGAGACTACGGTATACGGAGTACAAGGAACCGTTCAGTCACGGTACAACGGCAATTGAATTCAGGTTAGGTGTCTTTATGGTTGTTGTCTCGTGCCACTTCTAACACCTTCCATACCAATCTACCCCTTATAAATCCCACAATGTCTTGATTGTATTGATGTATTGTTTGAAGTGTATATTGTATATAGATGGATGACTTGTAGAAACCATGATATCAATAAATGAATGTAACTGGAGAATTATGTAGATGGATGTATATCCATGGTTCGGTTCGGTCAATATAGATTGATTGGATTGAATAGACGGATTCATAGATCCATGTTGTATTGAAGTTTGATACTTGAATCATATTCAAGTCAAATTGATTATATTGAGACTCAGTCTGAGTCCGAAAAGAAATTGAATTCTGAATTATGTTTTGGTGCTATCGGTAACTGCTGCACATGGACGACAGGATTTGTATCTTTTTCAAAGACAATTACCGTGTTGATAACACCGTTTGTTAAGTTGTCTACCTTAAATAGGCAAGCATCCATATCTCTGGCTCTCTGAGGCTCAAGAGACTGGTCCCGCTTAAACCTATGTTTATTAGGGTCCTTATTGTAATTTAGTATTACTTGAGGGGGTTTTATGTAAAAATAATTTTATATAATTTTCAAAATACACCTCAAGTATTTTATTATCATCTTTAGAGTTTTCATGAATGTATATTTTATCAATGTGACATTTCTAGTGAATAAAATCTAATTTCTTAATATATGGTATTTATTTGTAATATTAGAATTGTATGGTATTTTCTTATAAATGAGATGTTTTTCTTGAATTTTGGAAATGTGGAATATTATAAATATAAAAAATAGATATTTTGATATTAATTATATATATATATATATTTATTAAAAATATAAGTTTTATTTATAATAGAAATCACATTTTCTAAAGAAAATTGTATTTTAAATCTTTCGAGATTATATGCTCCTTGCGGAGGTCTGAATCTCACTCTACTAGGCCCGAGGATGTGCGATAATCTGCACCATACCTAGCGGGTTCCCCAATAGTGGGTTGTAGAGACGCAATTGTAAAGATTTCTTAAATACACTACTTATAGAAAAACGTTTTATAAATTGAAAGTAGTTATATGTAAAGTCGTATCTTTCCCAAATCTATGTTCCTAAATTCCATCGTGCTGTGTTAGATATGAGTGTTGTGAGGAGTTAGGTCATTATCTCGTGAACTATCTATAGGTATAACAAGGAATTATGATGGTTTATGTCGAAACTAAATTATATGGTATTTTTCTGAAAAAGTATAATAAAAGTTACAAAAATGATTAGTTTAATGTGCAACTTGTTTGATTAAGTTTGTTAATATTTATTAGTCAACATATAAGAGTATGGTTTTATTTCGTTAAGGAAAAGTGTAGTTTTTAAAGAAAAACCGAATCGGAAGTCGGACTAACTCCGCTTCCGTCGGGTTTTAGTTTTGAATGTTTTTAGAATAGAGAAAAAAAGAAAAAGTAGGGACTTATAGGTTATTAGACTAGAAGAGAGAAGGAGGAAGAGGTGGGAGTTGCCGGTGCATCATTTCGTCGTCGGAAACTCCTCGGATTGCCGTCTGAAATTCGTCGGAGTTTCGCCCTTTTGCTAACTCCACTTGAATACAAAAGACCTGGGAATTTTCTTGAGAGTTTGGGCAGGGATTTGGGAGTGAGGAGGGATGATTTGAGGGGGTATTTATAGGAAAAATTAGGGTTTTAGGGTAGTGAAAGGGTGTATTAAAAATTTGTATTAAAATGGATTAAATGGGGGTATTTTAATTCTCTGGTTAATTGCAGAGAATTTAAACAGTGCAGGGGGAGTGAGGTAGGCCAAAGGGTGTAGGGGGTTAAAGAAAAATTGGGATCGGACCGAGTTGGACTGGCGGCGCCGGTCGAGTCAACCGTTTCGCCGGCCCGTGTCGGGCGAGTCGGGGTTCGTCTTGGTGCCACGTGTCCCTGACGCTTGGTATACTGCAGTGGACTCGTTTGTTTAATGTATGACTCTTGGTTTTATGTGTTGTGCACGTGTAAACCTTTGGTCTTTTAAAAGATTAAAAGAATTTAATTAAAAAAAATGTTTGGCTGATGGGATTTGAACTTTGGTGCTTGGGTTCAGCAGTGCAAGGTCTTACCAATGAGCTACAAGCTCCTTCTTACTGTTCTAAAGCAAAATAAACTTATAACTTGTGCTCAGGCTTAAGTACCCATTTATGTATTTTTGAAAAAAAACTGTACAGAAAGTTTAGGGTTGTTACACTGTGACTTACTTTCAGTCGACCTTATCACTCTTGAAACTTGAACCAAGAACATTCTTTAGTGCTTCTCAAGTACTTAGGAATGTCTTACACAACTTTCCAGTGATTCTCCTAAGATCCGATTGATTCCTGATCACTACACCTAGTGAGTCAGCTACATCTGGTCTGGTACATAACATCGCATGCATGATAGAGCCTATTGCCGAAGCATAGGGTATCCCTTGCACGCGAGCTCTCTCCAAATCAGTCTCGAAAGACATCTTTTTGGAGAGAGTGATTCTTGAGTAAATGGGCGAACCACCATGCTTAGAATCTTCCATACTAAACCCCTTTAGTATGGTGTTAATATATCTGAATTTAGGACACTCCCAACATCCACTTAGATCTATTATGATAGATCATAATCAACAAGGTGTAGTAGGTATTATCCAGATCTTCCATGGAGAATCCTCGTGATAAGAGGAGCTTGACCGAATGTAGCATGGGAAACCATTTCCTATCAAGAGTATGTTATCTACGTATAATACGTGTAAGACAACCTCACTATCTATAACCTTTTTGTATATACAAGGTTCATCTACCATTTTGATGAAGTCAAATTCTTTGACTGCCACATCAAAACATATGTTCCAACTCCGCAATACTTGCTTTAATCCTGATGGACTTAAGCATAGCTTTGAAAGTCTCAACTTTTCCATCTTCACCAAGAATTTTCTCAAAATCTAATTGCTCCTGATGGGTTTTACCCCTTTAGGTGCAACAACCAAAGTCATACTTTGTTGGTGTAATTGGATTCCATCTTTGATCGCATAGCATCCAGCCATTTGCACAGAGTCTCCACTCGTGATGGTCTGCCTGAACCTAATTGGGCCATCATCTACCATGATGCAATCCTTGCTCCCACTGTCATCGAGAATACTGTAGTATCTCTCAAGTGGATGAGGAACCCTACCAGATTCGCGAAGAGGCTGAGGTTCGTTGGAGACTATTGAATCCTTTAGTTTCACCAAATCATCAGCTGTTAGTTTGTCTAGCTGGAACTCCTTTCAGTTCTACCTCATGTCCACAAATTTCTTCATAAGAAATTCCTTTTCTAAAATGGTGGAATGCTGAGAAACAAAACACCTTTTTCTATTCAGAGTGGTAGAAGATATTCCCTCGCAAATATTTGGGATATCCAACAAATTTATACAGAACTGACCTTCCCTCGAGCTTGTCCGGATTTTGCTTTTCAACATAGACCGGACAACCTCATATCTTAACTCGTTTAAGACATGGTCTCTTCCCATTCCATATCTCATATGGAGTGGTAGGAGCTGATGTGGATGTAACCCCATTCAATAGGTATGCAGCTTCTCAAGTGCATAACTCCAAAAGGAAACATGCAACTCAGCAGTACTCATCATAGAGCGCGCCATATCTCATAGGGTGCGATACCTCCCCTCTGATACACCGTTGTGCTGTGGTGTATACGAAGGAGTAAGCTGAGAGAGAATCCTATTCTCTATTTGGAAAATCCAGGAACTCCATGCCCAAGTATTCGTCTCCTCGATCACATCGAAGGACTTAATACTTCTACCCGTATGGTTTTCAACTTCAAACTTATATTCCATGAATTTCTTAAAAGTTTCAGACTTTTGTTTCAACAAGAACACATGTCCGAATCTTGAGAGACCGTCAATGAATGTAATGAAGTACAAAGAACCAACCCTGGCATTTGCAGACATTGGACCGTATACATCATCATGTATTCGTTCCAAGAGTTCAGTAACTCTTTCTCTGTTTCCTGTAAACGGAGTATTGGTCATTTTACCTTTGAGACAAGACTGGCAAGTATCATAAGATAAAAATTTGAACAGATTCTCATATTCATCCTTATGTAACTTAGCTGGTCATGTCGCATAGATATGATCTAGTCTACAATGCCACAAGAAGGATTCGTTCATTTCTTAACTACTCATCTTGTGTGTGTTCTAGATACTTTGAACCGTGGTTTGATTTAGAACGTATATGCTATTATATAACGTGCCTGATCCAATCAACTCTTGATTAAGGAAAATGTTCACAATATTGTCCAGCAATACAAAATTATATCCTTCTATAACTTAATAAAGAATCTGATATAATTTTGTATATCAGGTTCGGTATCTAATAATATTTGTTCAGAATCAATGTATTTACCATTTGGTAATACAAGGTGATATCTTCCAACTGATTTGGCTGCAACAATTGCACCATTTTCTAACACTTAGAAACATATCACCCATTCTTATCTCTCTACCTTTCTTTAGCCCATGTAACAAATTACATATGTGGGATCCTGATCCAGTATCTCATACCTAAGACGTAGAGGATACTGAGAAACAGTTCTCGGTAACGAACACACCCGAAGAATATGCATCAACATGCTCATTCCTCGATTGGGTCACGTAAGAATCCGGATATTCCTCTATTTCCTGCTCGGACTTATAACAGTTATAAGATAGAGCAGAACCTGTTAGTGTATATGCCCTAGAGGCCATTACTGTATCATACTAGTATGTATATTACTTGATGGAAGCTTGGGATATTCACAGTTGTATATACAATCTTGCTCGAAATGGTAGTATGCTACTTAGTTTGTCTCTGCTTTAATGTGTACATGTGTTTCTTTTATTATATCACCTATACGCATTAGTGGAGCCTTTAGGATCTTTGCTTGATTACCAGCGTTGTGATGGCGCTCACACTCGTGGGGGCTGGGTAATCCATAAGCACATCCTTATACAGGTCCCTAGTCGTAGGACTATCGAGACAGGGATCGATACTCCGGAATAGACTAGCGTATGCGCTTCTCATCCCAGCGTGGGAGACGGTCTGTCCCATAGCCGTCAGTACGTCGTACTTGAGATAGTATGCGGTGCTCGTTAGGTTACGAGTACACTGGACAGGACTCGTCGGGAACTGTTGGTTGGTATTATACCTATCGTCAGTTATCAGTTCCCAGGTGACATGAGTACAACTTAGTCTGCTGACTTGACACTGTCACTTCGCCTCGAGTGTATTCCCACTGTACTTTGATTACTACTCTACCATGGCTCAAAGGAGTCGTGCAAACAGGTAGTAGTTGGGTGCAATCCCGAAGCACTTGGAGGCAGTGACGGTTAGACATGATTCGTCTCTCCCGGTATTGGGGGTTGATATTGCGCTGTGTCCAGGAGAGCCATTACACAAGTAGTCCCAGGCCAGGGCAAGCGAGATATACTGGTAGGTTTCCAGTTTTATCTCAGGGTGTTCTGGGCTACACTCCGACACGACTTGTACCGCTATTAGGGGACTGACGTTTACCGCCCCCTAGGCCCGCCATGCGATGTATCAGACGAACAAACCGGACTGTACGGAGACTGTCACATTCAGGCTCAGTAGGAGTTCAGATGAGTTCACCTCGTCAGTCTTCTTATCGGTATCTACCTGGGGACCGTTACGTACAGCTAGTGCCGCTTGCGGTCTGTGGTTAAACCCACTGTCAGCGTAGTGTCGAGTCTTTAGAGTCCCACACAGAAAGTTATTCGCCTTTAGGCAAAATGAGTAGAGGTCGCATGGTTTTGCGACAGGGTTCGTTCATATCCGCGCACTTGTGCACGTTTGCTGTCCGGACAGCTTATACTAGCGGGCTTTGGTTTAAGCCAGATCCTAGTATATGATTTGGGATTGGTTTTATCTCATTGTATTCGTGTTCCTCGGATCACGAATACGGGTGCGTATGCACAGTTGACTGAGACAGAGGCAGAGGACTTTGATTAGGGTTAATGACCATTGTCATTTTCTTAACCCTAATGCTTGTGTGTGTATTATGAATAATTGATATTAGTTATATATAATTGTACATGGTTAGGCTTGTTGACCATTTGACCATGCTTGACTTGTTGACTTGGGTTGACAAGTTGACCATCATCATTCCATATGAAAGATGCTCTTTGATCCTTGCAATTTGCATTTAATGTGAAATGATAATGGTCAAGTCTTGATTAACCATGACAATTATCTAGCTAATTATCTAATTTCATAATTCACCCATATTAGAGAGAATGGTTCATTATTTCTCTCATTTCTATCATATAGATTCTCTCTCCTCCTCTTTCTCTCTCTCAAGCTCTCCCCTCTCATGTGTTGAGAAACACTTGAGTTTGAGATAAACCTCTCTAAAGTAATCTCTACTCTCATCTAAGGTTCTAGGATTAGCACTTCTAGCATCTTAGTTACTTCTAGCTTGAAGTTGAAGCCAAAGGTTGAGGCTCTCGGGTGGATCCTTCTTCGACTAGAGAAGGCGACAAGGTGATCTCTTTCTTCCACTCCAAGGAGTAAGGAGAGAAGGACATAAAACCCAAGGTATAACCTTTCTTCCATGTAGCTAATACTAGTTAGCTTGTAGTTAGTTTTTGTTTAGCAAAGATCCTCCTTTTGATAGTCCATGTTGCCTAGTACCTTAAAAATCCGATTTTTATACCGTTTCCGCCTCCCCGCAAGCATCGGTGTGGGCAACGTGGACTTACAGTGGTATCAGAGCCTAACTAAACATAAACTAGCTAGTTAGTAAAGTGTATAGAAGTTCGATCGGTAAAAATCGCAAAACTAAAATTTCAAAACCCTAAGTTTCTGTTGATTTTTTTCTGCTCTAAAAATAATAAATCATACTTCAAAAATCGGCTCAGGGTTTTGTTAAGAAACTCACCAAAGACGATCCAGTGAACCGCTCAAAGCGCCGCTTTTCCGCGGCAAGAACTTGCTTCTTGCCTCGGAACCGCGGCCGAGTTGACTCGGTTCTGGACCGAGTTTGGTGCAGTGTTCTTCTGTAATGGTTTTGGGATTATTAAGATATTTTATTTCTGCCCAGATTTTCCAGAATAGAAATTTGTATTTGGGTGGCTATAAATCCGTATTTTTGATCGAACTTCACTATACTTTGACTATTGGGTTATATCTGTGATGTTTATATGTATTTAACGTCTGCTAATCGCTATACATCGATTAGTGGGGGTTATACATATCTGTGATCTGTAATGCTTATTGGTTTGTGTATATGAACTCGGTGGATTGTCGCGGATGAATAGCCGGGGTGGATGTGAGATGAGAGCTTCCTTTTTCTTTCATTCATGTAATATGTAAATTGATGTAATATTATTTATTTGGCCACACAACCGGGTCGGGGTTGTAGCCATCATTGTATAATTTCTTTTTACTGTTTTTGCTCCTAGGATAGACCCATGGTGGGGTGCACAAACTACCGGGTATCTCGAAGTGCCGAGTGGCCTACTCACGTCGTTGAGGGAGGTTGCTTCGCTTCGGATACTTGGCGGGTAGTTTGCCGCACCCGCAGGGGTCTTGGGTGGGGTATTAGCTATTCATCGCGACCGTGTAATCCTCTTTTCGTTGCAGGCTCGAACGAATCGCGGATTCCTAGTATATCCAAAGTGTTCATCTGTGATCTGGATTGACTATCATTGCTATATATATATATGATAACTATTTAGGTGTTGCTTATGTTTTGCATCCGCGCTAGTCCAGCCCCCGCTCCATTGTTAGTTAAGTAACCTAACGGGTGATGACGGGGCCCCGTGGCGAATGCGGATGGCATAAGCGTACACCATATTTTGGTTGTTTTCTGCAATGGTGGGATTTAAATGATGGGACGCATTAAGTTTAATGCAAGAAAATAAACCAAGTAAAAGTCGATTGGAACACTTTGAAAACCACTCGGTTCTTTTCAAAAATAAACTTTTAAATGCGGAGCTTGAACCACTCCTTTTAAAAGCTATCTTGTTCCATCGATTATATCAAGTTCACTACGTTCACGGTTTCGCCAAAACCATTCGTAGCCCTCCGTCATTCCACATGAAAGGTCAAAAAGTATTCAAGCTATGTATTTTGGCCAAAGTCAAGGCATAGTGATTGGTAGCTATTGGGTATTCATGTGCAGTATAGGTAGATGCATTGGTTTGGGACAGTCGTACTGCTATTTTGGCCAAAGTCAAGAGTAGGTACGGGTGGGTCCAAATTAACCAGGAGAATGACGGGTAGAACTTGACATGTGATTTATGATATTTTGGCCAAAGTCAAGGTCATAAGAACATGGGGCAAAAATCCACATCGGGAGTTTCATAAGTACTGAAACTTGCTAGCGCTGCATACCATTTGGAGTGTGATGATTCTGGTAGAATTCCTTCGGTTTTATCACGCGATGATATTTGGATCCCGATCCTACTGTGAGTATATGCTACTCCGCGGGAAATCTCTCACTTAACGATCAATGCTATAAACCTAGTAGGTGTCTAGAAAGGTGTTAGCGGGGCTACGCCCACAGGGAAAAGAGGTTACTTAATTAAGGAACTTCGTGAAAGCGTTGGAAAACCTCCCTCGAAGTACCGACACTGGCCTGGCTGAACGGTTAAGCAAGTATTGTACGGTGAGATTGATCCCGACTAATTCTTCCTTTATGGTTTGAGGAGGGATTCGAGAGACAGTGAGAGCCATCCTGTTTAGACAAACTAAAAACCACTCTAAACTTGCAAGAGCATCATGCTAAAGTGTTTCTTTTCTCTCTCCTAATTGCAGCGACCATTCAACATGACCGGACTTAAGTTATTACTAGATAAAAACATACTGACAGGGCCAAACTACAAAGATTGGCTCAGGAATGTCAAGATGGCAATCACTTACGACAAGTTGGGGTATGTCCTTACCACCAAAGCTCCCCCTGTCCCAGGTCCCACCTCCAGCGTCGCGGATATAGAAATCCGTAAGACATGGGAGATTGATTGCGCGAAGGCAAATGCCTCGTACTTGCCTCAATGGACAACGAACATCAGAGGAAGCACGAGAATATGGACCTCGAGTCCATATTTCTCCATACAAAAGAACTGTATGGAGAGCAGTCTCGTATCGCAAGATACGAAGTGTCGAAGAAGCTATTTTCGGCAAGATTGGCCATCGGATCATCGGTAGCGGAACACGTGCTTAAGATGATTGGCTACATAGAGGAGCTCGCGGACCTTGGGACCACGTTGGAGAATGAACTCTATACTGACTTGATTCTCCAGTCCCTTCCTTCCACTTATGCCCAGTTTGTCCTAAACTTCAACATGCAAGGAAAGGAGGTTGAACTTTCCGAACTTCTGAACATATTGAGGAGTGCTGAGGGCACCCTACAGAAAGGTAGGGAGACATCCACTTTGTTTGTAGGAGGATCTTCCTCTTCTAGGTCCAGGGCGAAAGCCAAGGGAAAGAAGAAGAAAGCCCCCGCCAAACCAAGGGGCGGTGTCAGTAAAGTGGATACGAAGGGAAAGGGAAAGGCAACAAAGGTAGCGGGAAAGCTGGCGGGAAAGGAAGAATGCTTCTACTGTCACAAAAGTGGACACTGGAAATAGGATTGCAAGGCTTGGAAGGCCAGAACCCAGGATCTGAAGCGAGTTGCGGCTTCAGCTTCAGGTGTGTATGTTATTGAAAACTGTCTATCAATAAACTCTACTTCCTGGGTATTGGATACCGGATCAGGATCTCATATCTGTAATTCTTTGCAGGCGTTGAGAAAGCGTAGAGTTTTGAAGGCAGGTGATATGACCCTCAGAGTTGCAAACGGAACTAGCATGGATGCTGAGGCCGTGGGGGACTATCACCTGGGATTGTCAGATGGACACTTTTTGGTTTTGCGTAGTTGTTATTTTGTACCAAATGCAACCTGTAATATCATTTCTGTATCTTTATTATCTAAAGAAGGTTATGAATTTGCATTTGTAAGTAATGTAGTGAACATTCACCTTAATCAAATTTTGATTGGGTCAGGTACATTAAACAACGGTATATACGTTTTAAACCAACCACAGATTTTCAATGTCCAGAATACACACAAAAGAAAGTCTCCAGAAATCAATAAAACTTTCTTATGGCATTGTAAACTGGGTCACATCAATGAGAGAAGGTTGACTAAGTTACATACAGAAGGATATTTGGATCCGTTCGAATATCAGTCATATGCAACTTGTCAATCCTGTCTCAAAGGAAAGATGACAAAGACTCCGTTCACTGGACACGGAGTAAGAGCGAGCGAGCTCTTAGGACTCGTACACAGCGACGTGTGCGGTCCAATGTCTACGCATGCACGAAGGGGTTATTCTTACTTCATTACTTTTACGGATGACTTTTCAAGGTACGGATATGTCTTCTTAATGAAACATAAATCCGAGGCCTTTGAAAAATTCCAGGAATATAAGAATGAAGTAGAAAAACAAACAGGCAAAAGTATCAAGGCACTGAGATCTGATCGAGGTGGTGAATACTTGAGTGCCGAGTTCCTGGGTTACTTAAAAGAGAATGGAATTCTCTCTCAGCTTACTCCTCCATACACTCCACAACATAACGGTGTATCGGAGAGACGGAACCGAACCCTATTGGATATGGTACGGTCCATGATGAGTAACGCTGAGTTACCGCGATCGTTCTGGGGATATGTGCTAGAATCAGCTGCATACCTTTTGAACCGAGTTCCTACTAAGACTGTGCCTACTACACCATATCAGATGTGGTGTGGGAAGAGACCCTATCTTAATCACATTAAGATATGGGGATGTACAGCTTTTGTCAAAAAGCAGCATGCGGACAAGCTCGAGGCACGCTCAGTACAGTACAAGTTTGTGGGATATCCAAAGAACTCCAAGGGATATTTCTTCTATTGCGAAGAGGAACAAAAGGTTTTTGTTTCTCGCCATGCCCACTTTCTAGAACACCAGTTCATAGAAAAAGAAATAAGTGGGAGCGCAATAGAACTGGAAGAAATTCCAGAACCACGGGCTATTACTGAAAGCTTAGTAGAACCAGATGGTTCGAAAGATCAGGACATTCCTACGCCACTCCGCAGGAGTAGTAGGCAGTCTCATCCGCCCGAGAGATACTACGGTTTTCTCATAGACGGGGATAGAGAGGATTGCATCATAGATTGTGATGATCCTACTAGCTTCCAGCAAGCCATTCAGAGCGTTGACTCGGTAAAATGGCTGGATGCAATGCGGACCGAAATGGAGTCCATGTACACCAACAAAGTATGGACGTTGGACATTGCTCCAGACGGGGTAAAACCCGTAGGATGCAAGTGGATCTTCAAAAGGAAGATTGGTGTAGATGGACAGGTTGAGACCTATAAAGCTAGACTGGTTGCAAAGGGTTTTTCGTCAGAGACCTGGTTTGGACTATGACGAAACCTTTTCTCCAGTGGCTATGCTGAAATCCATTCGGATCCTTCTTGCCATTGCTGCCTTCCACGATTATGAGATTTGGAAGATGGACGTAAAGACCGCTTTTCTAAATGGACATTTAGAGGAGTGTGTCTATATGGACCAGCCAGAGGGTTTCATTCAGAGTGGGAGCAGCGGAAAGGTGTGCAAGTTGCTTAAGTCCATTTATGGACTAAAGCAAGTATCGCGGAGTTGGAACATTTGTTTTGATGAGACGGTCAAGGAATTTGGCTTTATCAAAAATCCAGATGAACCATGCATCTATAGTAGATTTGTAGCGAGAACTGTAGTATTCCTCGTTTTATACGTGGATGACATTCTCTTAATAGGAAATGATATTCCTATGCTACAATCTGTCAAAGGGTTCTTGTCACACAGATTCTCCATGAAAGACCTGGGTGATGCCTCATACATTCTGGGGATCCGGATCTACCGTGACAGATCCAAGAGGATTTTAGGACTCTCACAGTCCAGGTACATCGACACCATACTGAAAAGATTCAGTATGGAAGATTCCAAGCGCGGTAATCTACCGGCTTGTCACGGGATCACCCTCTCCAAAGAGATGTCTCCCAAGACTGATTTGGAGAGGGATCGCATGTCTATTATACCCTACACTTCTGTGGTAGGCTCTATAATGTATGCGATGTTGTATACCAGACCAGATGTGGCTTATGCACTGAGTGTGGTAAGCAGGTATCAGTCAAACCCCGGGGAGAAACATTGGATAGCGGTAAAGAACATTTTCAAGTACCTGAGAAGGACTAAGGAGATGTTCTTGGTGTATGGCGGAAAAGACCTCCAGATTGAGGCCTTTGCTGACTCCAGCTTCCAGAGTGACAAGGATGATTCCAAGTCCGTGTCGGGTTTTGTCTTTACCCTCAATGGAGGGGCGGTGTATTGGAAGAGTTCCAAACAGGAAACCGTTGCTGACTTGACTATGGAAGTGGAATACATCGCTGCATCTGATGCCGCAAAAGAAGCTGTCTGGATGAGGAAGTTCTTGAAAGAACTTCAGGTGGTTCCATCCATTGTTGATCCAATACCTCTGTATTGCGATAACAACGGGGCTATAGCTTTAGCGAAGGAACCCAGGTCCCATCAGAAATCCAGACACATCTTGAGGCGGTATCACTTAATCAGGGAGATCGTGGATCGCCAGGAGATCGAGGTTCGAAGGGTTGCTTCAGAAGATAACACTGCAGATCCATTCACGAAGGCCTTACCCCAGACTCAGTTCGAGCGGCTGATCGAGATGGTAGGTCTTCGATACGCCAGTACATGGCCTTAGTGCAAGTGGGAGATTGTTAGTGTATATGACCTAGAGGCCATTACTGTATCATACTAGTATGCATATTACTTGATGGAAGCTTGAGATATTCACAGTTGTATATACAATCTTGCTAGAAATGGTAGTATGCTACTTGGTTTGTCTCTGCTTTAATGTGTACATGTGTTTCTTTTATTATATCACCTATACGCATTAGTGGAGCCCTTAGGATCTTTGCTTGATTACCAGTTTTTGATGGCGCTCACACTCGTGGGGGATAGGTAATCCATAAGCACATCCTTATACAGGTCCCTAGTCGTAGGACTATCGAGACAGGGCATCGATACTCCGGAGTAGACTAGCATATGCGCTTCTCATCCCAGCGTGGGAGACGGTCTGTCCCACAGCCGTCAGTACGTCGTACTTGAGATAGTATGCGGGTGCTCGTTAGGTTACGAGTACACTGGACAGGACTCGTCGGGAACTGTTGGTTGGTATTATACCTATCGTCAGTTATCAGTTCCCAGGTGACATGAGTACAGCTTAGTCCGCTGACTTGACACTGTCACTTCGCCTCGAGTGTATTCCCACTGTACTTTAATTACTACCCTACCACGGCTCAAAGGAGTCGTGCAAACAAGCAGTAGTTGGGTGCAGTCCTGAAGCACTTGGAGGCAGTGACGGTTAGACAGGATTCGTCTCTCTCAGTATTGGGGGTTGACATCGCGCTGTGTCCAGGAGAGCCATTACACAAGTAGTCCCTGGCCAGGGCAAGCGAGATATACTGGTAGGTTTCCAGTGTTATCTCAGGGTGTTCTGGGCTACACTCCGACACGACTTGTACCGCTATTAGGGGACTGACGTTTACCGCCCCCTAGGCCCGCCATGAGATGTATCAGACGAACAGACCGGACTGTACGGAGACTGTCACATTCAGGCTCAGTAGGAGTTCAGATGAGTTCACCTCGTCAGTCTTCTTATCGACATCTACCTGGGACCGTTACGTACAGCTAGTGCCGCTTGCGGTCTGTGGTTAAACCCACTGCCAGCGTAGTATCGAGTCTTTAGAGTCCCACACAGAGAGTTATTCGCCTTTAGGCAAAATGAGTAGAGGTCGCATGGTTTTGCGACAGGGTTCGTTCACATCCGCACACTTGTGCACGTTTGCTGTCCGGACAGCTTATACTAGCGGGCTTTGGTTTAAGTCAGATCCTAGTATATGATTTAGGATTGGTTTTATCTCATTGTATTCGTGTTCCTCGGATCACGAATATGGGTGCGTATGCACAGTTGACTGAGACAGAGGCAGAGGACTTTGATTAGGGTTAATGACCATTGTCATTTTCTTAACCCTAATACTTGTGTGTGTATTATGAATAATTGATATTAGTTATATATAATTGTACATGGTTAGGCTTGTTGACCATTTGACCATACTTGACTTGTTGAGTTGGGTTGACAAGTTGACCATCATCATTCCATATGAAAGATGCTCTTTGATCCTTGCAATTTGCATTTAATGTGAAATGATAATGGTCAAGTCTTGATTAACCATGACAATTATCTAGCTAATTATCTAATTTCATAATTCACCCATATTAGAGAGAATTGTTCATTATTTCTCTCATTTCTATCATATAGATTCTCTCCCCTCCTCTTCCTCTCTCTCAAGCTCTCCCCTCTCATGTGTTGAGAAACACTTGAGCTTGAGATAAACCTTTCTAAAGTAATCTCTACTCTCATCTAAGGTTCTAGGATTAGCACTTCTAGTATCTTAGTTACTTCTAGCTTGAAGTTGAAGCCAAAGGTTGAGGCTCTCGGATGGATCCTTCTTCGACTAGAGAAGGCGACAAGGTGATCTCTTTCTTCCACTCCAAGGAGCAAGGAGAGAAGGACATAAAGCCCAAGGTATAACCTTTCTTCCATGTTGCTAATACTAGTTAGCTTGTAGTTAGTTTTTGTTTAGCAAAGATCCTCCTTTTGATAGTCCATGTTGCCTAGTACCTTAAAAATCCTATTTTTATACCGTTTCCGCCTCCCCGCAAGCACCGGGGTGGGCAACGTAGACTTACAGAACCGACGTTCTCCAGCTCAGTATAATAAGCAGGTTCGATCAATGCATCCATATTATTACCTTGATTAAGGCATGACATGGTCGCTACCAGGAGAGAGAGAGAGAGAAACACTCTGCGTGCGCTCTTGCAAGATTAGATTGGTTATAATTTTTTCTAATTAGGATGGATTCCACTGTTTTTATCAAATCTTCCTTCAAACCCTAAAAGATAAGACTAGCCGGGATTAGTTACACCCTACAAGTTCGCCAATTTTTCGGCCAGGCCAGTGTCGGTACTTTGAGGGAGGTTCCCCGTGCTTTCGCACGGACCTAATTAAAATAAACCTCATTTTCCCAGGGGCGTAACCCCGTTAACACCTTTCTAGACACCTACTTGATCGGCTAATTGTAATGTGCAAAACTCTCCCAGGAGTAACTCTTACTTGCAGTGGGTATCGGGATCCAACTATCTCATAGAAGGTATGCAATCTCATTGCAAATTTCAACACTTGAAATTCCCGATAATATTCCACCCCTAGCAACTTATGACCTTGGCTAAGATCAATAAATAATAAGCGCTAGCCAAGTTCAACCCATCATTTCTTGATTGAATTAAACCCACCCGTACAACCCTTGGCTAAGCTCAACAAAGCCGTACGACTACCTTAACTCAATCGCATCATATGTTTGCAGATAAGCATTAATTAGCTACCGCACACTACGCCTTGGTTAAGGTCAACAAACGCAGCACGGATACAAAAAATTACTTATCTGAAATGACAGAGGGCTACGACATGTTTTTAAGAAAACCTTTTGCGTAATGAACTTGATATCGTTGTAGAATCGAGTGATTTTGAAAAGGAGTTTTTTTTAGGCTTTTACTAGTTTCGGTAAAGAGGTCACTCCCGGTGAAAGGATCTCGGCTCTTTCCTCATCGAATGAGGTGCAGGATATTTCACAAATACCACTATGCAAAGCATGAACTAAAAAAGCAATCAAAAGACAACACCGAGTAGGTTGTAGTATCTGCCAGTTTCGCTAAAGAGATCACTCCCGGTGAAGGGATCTCAGCTCTTTCCTTATCGAATAAGGTGCTGGATATCCTACAAAGAATACCGCTATGCAAAGCAAGAACTAGAGCTACCAGTTTTTAAAACAAGTTTCTACAATATCTTTAGGTTTCTTTTATTTCATTAAAAGAAACCTAAAGCAGCAATATTTATTATATATCATATATATAAAATATAAGCATTCGCCTCAGAATATCAAGTGATCACATCACAGAATATCAGCAGCAGAAGAACATATATGAAATATTGGATATACTGGGAATTCCGTGTTTTAATTAAGCCAATAAAAAACGCGGATTCCACGGTCGCGATGAATAGCCAAACCCATATCTCTAGACCCCTAAGAGAGCGGCAAGCAACCCTACCAATTCTAGAGTTAGGAGACCCGATCTCAACTCCTTGAGATGGTCTCTGTTAGTTATATGTATGCCCTAGAGTCCATTACAGTACATACGATGTATATTGTAGTGGATGCTTGGACATATATAGGGAGGACTTTCTTGCTCGACATGATAGTATGCTATCTGGTTGCTCTTTATCTTAATATGTATACTGATTGTCTCTATGTTATATGTTGATAAAGACCTTAGGATGAGTACTTGACTACGAGGATTATGATGCAGATCATACTAGTGGGGACAGAGTAGTCGCTAAGTACATCTTTCAAATGTTCCTAATCGAAGGTGTATCGAGACAGGGCATCGATATACCTGAGTAAACTAGCGTATTGCTTCTCAACCCATGTAGATGGGCGATGGATGATCCCATATCCATTGGCGTTTGACATCAGAGACAATATACATGTGCTCAGTGGAGACTGGGTACACCGGACGGACTTGCCGAGAACTCCCAGATGGTATTATACCTCACGTCAGATGGCAGTTCTCTGGTGACACTGGTACAAGTTAGTCTGTAGACCTGAGATTGTCATAGAGACTTGTGTGATTCCCACTATGCTTTGATTTCCACCTTACCATGTTCATGAGAACGTGCAAAACGGTGTCTTTTGGGTACAGTCCCGAATCACATGGAGGCAATGAGCGATAGGAGGAGTTTCGTCTCTCCCGGTATTGGGAGTGGATGTTGCGCTGTACTCGATTGGCTATAACAGGAAGTCCCTGGCCAGGGCTACTTTAGAGATATACTGGTAAGTGTTATCATTAGTTTCTCGACCCGTTATGAGCCTCAAATCGACACGACTTATCGAGTTACTTGGGTCTGACGTTTACCACCCCTAGACGAGATATGCGACATATCAGACGAAGAGACCGGACTGTACGGTAGTGTTACAGATTGGATTCGCAGGAGTGTGAGCAGGCTTGCTTGTTGATCTTCTGATCGCTTAATACCCGGATGGCCGTTACGTTTAGCAGACCGCTTGCGGCTTGTGGGTGTTTGATATGATCATCACCTACTGCCGGCGTATTGACGAGTCTTTAGAGTCCTACACAGGGGTTTTCTGGCTCAAGCGAAATGGAGTAGGAGCACATATGTGATATGTGCGGGACCGAGATTGATACGATATGAGATACCGTATTTTATTCTCGTGATTTGTGACATTGGTCGGTTATATGAGATATAGCCGGGTTATCGGATCAAGCGTTGATTCGATAAGTTGTTACACATGGTATTAGTCGGTTATATGTGATATAGCCGGATTATTAAATCAATTGTTGATTTAATAATTTAATATATAATTATATATTTAACATATTAATTTACATTAACTAGTATTAGCTCACTTATGATTTCTTTTCTCACTAGTTTTGTGCACATTGTATATATGTGATATATGCAAGTGTACATTATTATGTGTCATGCTTGATGATCATGGATATGGGTGTGTGTATGACTTACACCATGCTAGGGTTGATCTAAGGTTTTATTTATTTAAAGTTATTCAAAAATGTGTTGGATTTTGTCATGGAAAGAAGCTTTGAGAAGCTTAAGGTTGCATTGACTTAGTCTTCCATTTTTGTTTAGCTTAAGATATTTATAAACCCAACCATCATAGCTAGCCATGGTTAACTCTTTACAAGGGTTAAGGGATGGCATATACTGGTTTATTTTCTAACCTCATGATTTTATTCTTTTATTCATTTGATAATCATGAGAGTAATCTTCTTCTTCTTCCTCAAAAAGCTTTCTAGCTTCAATGGAGATGTGAGAAATAATGTGAGAAAATCAATTCTAAAGTGAGCCCATTTCCTACTTCATCATCCTCTACTACTTGACATTTAGTTTAGGGTGTTTGCTTCACTAATCTCACCATTAGTGAAGAGATAGTTTGGGTTAGTGTCTCCTCGACGTAGATCATCTTCGGTCTTGAAGACTTCGAAGCAAGCATGTTCGTTTTTTCATGGGAGCCTTTCTAGAGTCCGGATTTCACGATCGCAGTGAAGGGGGACTACTACACGAAGCTATTGAAGTGAAGGACCGGTCTACAAAGGTTGTATTCCTTGCTCACTTTACTTGCAAAGTGTTTTCATTTACTTTTCCGTCGATTTCTAGTATACGATTCTAGGGTTAGGTTTAGCTAGAACGGCAAATTTTTGAATTTGGCATGGACGATGCCTCCCGAAACCTTGATGCCATGCTAGGGAACCTTACATTGGTATCAGAGACATGCTAGAAATTTATACGGATTTTGTTAAGATTACGAAACCGAAATAGTCCGAAACTTGAAACGCCAAAATGAAGTTTCTGTCGATTTTAAATAATTGTCAAAAATTTTTTTAAACAAGTACAGAGTGTTGTATGTGATATAATATGAACACTGTGAAAATTTGAGGGGGTTTAATGCAATTTTGGTCGGCCACCATACCCCCAATCTCGGCCAAATCCGAGCAGAACCCTCTGAAATTTTGACTGTGTTCAAGTGACTTGGTTTTGATGTTTCAGGTGTTGTTTATTTTTGCTAATTTTGCATGTGATGTAATCTTACACTATAAGCAATTTGGAGTGTTTCGTATTCGTAGTTTTAACATTGTTTCGGGTTATTCACATATTGTCTAGGAGAAGTTAAAAAGTTCGATCGAATATCAAAAACCCATTTTTCCAAGTTTAACGTATTCGAAAAAATATACAAGTAATCCTATGAACCCTCTAGAAGAATGAAACCCTAACTCAACTTTTTTGGATCGTGGAACCGCATCATACCCTAGGGTTTGTCGTAGTTCCGTGGCAACATGAGTGAGGCTTGAGTTTGCCCTTCTACGGCTGGTGCATAGGTACTGTGGCATATTCTGGGTATTACTGAAACTGTGCTCAAGTGTTGAGCTATCGAGAAATTATGGGACTTTGATGAATCGATCGAAAAGTTTAACGTCGTCCGGATATTATGTGATGGGATACAATATTTGGAATCCATAAATATAGTTATGAGATAACTAATTTGAATGTTATAAATCTAGCAATTTAGTCTCATTTGATCGGTTGCTACGGGATTTTGATGTGATCAAAAGTCCATCGCAATCACGTAGCGTACGCAGATATTTGTCGGATAACATTATTAGATAGCCATGCCCTATAGCCCTGACCAATTGACTGTAGGAGAACCCCGTCGCCAAAAGCATCCGTTCGGGTGCTCACGGCAGCGGTATTTCCACCTTAGTACACTTCGTCGACGGCATCGGGGGGTGCGACCGTCTACTAAAGTTTCTGACGAGCATTCGATCAAGTTATCGAAAATCTTGTTGAATTGCCCAACTTTTTTTTGGAAAGTGTTTTCAATGTCGAGACTAAAATGCGTGGTTTATAATTGTTAGGCATGCGATGTCTAAGGAATTCATTTTGTTAGGCATGAAATCTGAATATGAGATATTTCGGGTTTATGATATTTAAGGTGGTTGCGGATTCCAACTGTTGTAGTTTTTCACTTTCTTTTCTGCGACCGTAAGTGTAATATGTGGTATATCGCCGGTTTCGGTGCTATATGTTAATGACAATTGGGATACGCATATTTACTTTCGTTGATGACATGTGATGTTATGTGTTGCTGTGATATGTTATATTAGATCGTCGTGTTTGAATAGCCGGGGGTTTTATGTGAGATGAGAGTTTTTCATTTTCATTCATGTAAAATTCATTGTATGTAATATTCTTTTATTGGGGCACTTCCGGGTTGAGGATGATGTCACCATTGTATATTATTTACTTTTCCGCATTATGATAGACCCAAGGCGGGGAGCTCAAGTAACCGGGTTCTAGAGTCCAGTGGGAGACCATCTCAAGGAGTTGAGACCGGGTCTCCTAACTCTAGAATTGGTAGGGTTGCTTGCCACTCTCGTAGGGGTCTAGGGATATGGGCTTGGATATTCATTACGACCGTGGAATCCTTGTTTTATACAGGATTATCTAAAATATGGAAATCCTATTATATCCAATATTTCATATGTTGTGTTCTGCCGCGATTTATCTGTGATGTGATCACTGTATATGTTGAGATAGATACAGGATATACTATATGTGATATATTATATAGACATTGCTTATGTTTTACACCCGCGCTATGTCACGCACCGCTTCCCGGTGTACGGCGGAGGGGACGCGACGAGGTCCGCTACATATATATTCAGAAGTACATACGCTAAGCGTATCTAAGCAATATAAAAGTAAATCACAAGAGACAAGAGATATAGAATTAACAGCAACTTTATTAATAACATTCTTTTGTACAATGCATGAAAAGTAAATACAACTGAAATGAAAAGCGATACCTAAACAATGGCATAACAGGAAATAAAAATACTGAATAGAACAAGGTACAATATCTAGAGCTCGGGGTATTCGTGAAACTGATCCAAGTCTTCACCGGTGGGCTCGATCTCTGCTGGGTCCAAAACACCTGACGACATTCAAAGAAGAAAGAAATAGAATGTTGTCAGCGAACAGGTCGCTCGGTAAGTCCCAAAGATAAAGAAGAATTAGAAAAGACAAAATAAAAGGTATTTTCTAAAGTATAATGTTGTAGAATATTATGTTCAAGCTGTTGTTTGTAGCTTGGTACGGAAGGATGCCAGTGTATACGAGAGGGGTCTTTATATGCTAGAGACCAGGGCAAACGGAATGTACAAGGAACCGTTAAGCCACGGTACAACAGCAACGGAATATAGGTTAGGTGTCTTAATCTTACTGCCTCATGCCACTTCTAACACCTTCCGCACCAATCTACCCCTTAAACCCCGTAGTATTTTGATATTATTGTTATATTGTATTGTGTAAGTTGGATGACCGACCAAAACCATGATATCAGTAAACAGATTATAACTGCATAATCAGGTAAATGGAATAACGGGATAATGGATGTATATCCATGGTTTGATTCAGTCAAGTTGTATAGATTGTTAACTGGATTCTGGGATTCATGTGTTCATATTGAGTTGGAATATTAAAGAATATAGATTGACTTGAATCATATTCAAGTCAGAAATAATAAGACTCAAACCCGAGTCGGGCTAAAAAAAAATACGTCGAAGTTCTATATTTGTTAGGGTCATTATTGTAATTTATAAAACTTGAGGGGGTTTTATGTAAAAATACTTTTGTATAGTTTCTAAGACACACCTCAAGTATTTATTATTTATCTTTATAGTTATAATGAGTGTGATTTTATTTTGTGATATTTCTAGTGAAAATATCCTAATTTCATAAATAAAGGTATTAATTTGTAATATTGATTTATTTGAAATTCATGGTATTTTAATGTAACTTTTAATCTTGTAATTTTTAGGAAAAAGTGGAAACTTTATCTTATAATAAAATAGGCGTTTAAATGATAAATATACATATGTTTATACAAGAATAATTTTTAATAAATATTTTATTTTCCAAAAATCTCATTTTTCTTAAATATCGTATTTTAAACCTTTCGAGACCGAATGCTCCTTGCGGAGATCTGAATCTCACACTACTAAGTCCGAGGGTGCACGATAAACCGTACTATCCCTAACGGGTTCTCCAAAGGTGGGTTGTAGTGGTGCTTTGCAAAGATTTAATAAATACTAATCATTTAGAAAACGGTTTTATAACGATAAGGCATTTATTTGTAAAAGTTGTAAATTTTCGTATTTTAGATTCTAGGGTTTCCTAAGCCAACTAACCTATTTCTAAATAGTCTAAACGACAAGTCATTAGAAGTCTCAAATCGCCTCTTCACCGCCAATTGTGGCCAGGTAAGTACAAGTGAGGAAGAAGGGATCCGCTCACGAATCGTGAGGTAGGCCTTTTAAAGTTACCTTTGCTCACTTGCCTAGCCTAGACACCACAAAGTCAGGTTTAGATAAACGATCGATGTCCACGACTTATCGTATTTTCCTATTAAAAGATATTTGTTTTAAAATTGTATATAACTTAGAACTTTTAGAAAAGGTTTTAATAAGAAAATGGTTTTTAATTGTAAAATCTTGTATTATCGTATTCTAAGTTTTGATGATATCATTTAGGGTTGTATTTGCGTGTGTGTAGAGGTAGGTCATTACCTCGTGATCTACTTTAAGGTATAGCAATGTTAAAGGGTTAAATGTGAAAACTAAACGTTATGGTATTTAAGTGAAAGAATACGATATATTGCAAAGGCTATCATTTCATGTGTGAAAACTTGTTCAAATTAATTTTTAAGTGATTAGTAGTCAACATGAAGATATTTAAGCATTATGGAATTAGTGATAAGTGAGATTTGATAGAAAACCGAATCGGAAATCGGAATCCGATTTCCGTCGGGTTTGTAAAGTCGTATTATTATGAAGGAAAAGAAAGGTAGAAAATGGGGACTTACGGGTTTGGACAACGCTAGAGAGTGAGAGGAAGGTAGAGGGTTCGCCAGTACGTCGAATCGTCGTTGAGAGGTCCTAGCACGATCACCGGGATTCCGCCGTCGATTTCGTCAGCGCTTCGCCTTTCGCTCGTTTTCTCACGTACCAAGTTCTCTTCGAATTTTGGAAGAGTGGACTTAGAAAAAGTGATGAGAGGGTAGAGGGTATGGGGGGGTTTATATAGGATTAGGCTAGGGTTAGGGTTTTTAATAAAAATATAAAAAATAAATAAAATTATATAAAAATTCATTAAAACTCATTAAACCTAGGAGTAAAAGGGATTTATTGGGCAATTGATAACCGATCCAAGCATTTAGAGTATGCAGGAGGGTTGACCAAGTCCAGGGCCAACTTTTCTCTGTTGGTGACTCGGCCGTTCGGCCAAGTCCGGCCGGCGGCGCCGAACCGAGTCGGCCGTTCGCCCGTCGGCGGCGCCGAGTAGGGCCGAGTCAAGGTTCCAGTGGCCGGGGATTCTTCTGGGGTATAATTTGGTATATTTACTTTTTCATGTCCAGTACAAATTTTGTGAGTTATGGCCTTTTTACTGTTGACTTCCAAAAGAAATTAAAACAAAATAAATACAAAAATAATGTGGGGCATGGGATTTGAACTCTGGTGGCTTGGTTCAGCAGTGCAAGGTATTACCAATGAGCTACAAGCTCCTTCTTGTAATTATGGAGTGAAATAAATACTGAAAGAGATATCAGCCGCAATAAATACTCCAAGTATATATTGAATTTAAATCAATTCTTTGTACATTAAAAATAGAGTTGTTACAGTCTACCCTCCTTACAAAAATTTCGTCCTCGAAATTTACAACTTTTATTTGAGGACTAGTTTACAAAGAGGTGTGGATATCTAGTACGCATTTCATCCTCCCTTTTCCAAGTGGACTCTCCTGGAGTGTCTTTCCTCCACATCACTCGAACCAAGTTAACTTCCTTGTTCCGAAGTGTCTTCGCCTTCCAGTCCAGGATTTCCACAGGTTGTTGCTCACAAGACAAATCGGGCTGTATAGTGAGCTCGGAATGATCGAGAACATGGCTGGGGTCACTCACATACTTTCTAAGTTGGGATATATGGAACACATTATGCACTCCTTCCAATGAAGGTGGAAGCGCTAAACGGTATGCCACTTCACCAACTCGTTCTAGTATGTCGAACGGTCCAATGTATCTCGGACTTAGCTTACCCCGTCTTCCAAATCGGATCACTCCGCGGTTCGGAGATATCTTCAAGAATACGTGATCTCCTGGCTGGAACTCCAAGTGTCGTCTCTTTGCATCAGCCCAGTGCTTCTGTCGATCTTGGGCTATGCGCATCCTTTCCCTGATAGTACGGACCACATCAACAGTTGCTACTATCATTTCTGGTCCAAGAAGTTCCCTATCTCCGATATCATCCCAACTTAATGGCTATCGACACTTCCTTCCATATAATGCTGCAAAAGGTGCCATTCATATGCTTGCTTGGTAGCTGTTGTTGTACAAAAACTCCACAAGATGTAGGTGATCTTCCCACGGTCCTTTGAAGTCTAGCATACACGCTCTGAGCATATCCTCCAAGATCTGAATAGTTCGTTTCGACTAACCATCTGTTTGTGGATGATAAGCCGTGCTGAAGTTCAGACTTGTTCCCAAGCTTTCTTGCAGACTCTGCCAAAATTGCGATCGGAACCTGGTGTCACGATCGGAGACAATGCAGACCGGTACTCCATGAAGTCTCACAATTTCCTGTATGAGTTCATGGGTATCAGAGATAGTACATTATGAAGACTTGAAATCTTAATTAGATAATTACCTCCATATACTTTTTTGCTAGTGTCTCAGTAGATTGGCCAACTCGAAATGGGATGAAGTGAACCGACTTTGTGAGTCGATCAACAATTACCCATATGGCATCGTTACCCTTTGTGCTGGGAGGAAGAGCAGTCACAAAGTCCATCGTGATGTGTTGCCACTTCCATTCTGGGATTGGTAACAGTTGAAGTAATCCAACAGTTCTATGATGTTCAACCTTTACTTGCTGACACACCAAGAATTTTGCGATGCTTCTGGCTACTTCACGTTTCATTCCATGCCACCAATAATTTTGACGTAGATCTTTGTACATTTTGGTACCTCGAGGGTGTACTGAATAGGGAGAGCTGTGAGCTTCTTTCATTAACTCTTCCCGAACAGGACCTTTTGGTACACACAATCTGCTGCCGTATCTCAAAGATCCATCTTCATGGATAATGAAGTCTGTTCTGAGTCCATTCTCCACTTGTTCTCTGATCTTTTGCAACTTAGTATCGCTGGCTTGAGCTGCTTTGATCTGATTGACAATGGTTGATTGAATTTGCAAATTCATCAAACTTGAAGCATTACCTGGCATGATTACTTCAATCTCCATCTGATGCAAGTCTTGTTGAAGCTTCCACTGAGTGGTGAGATTCATTGATAATAATTGGCGACTAAGAGCATCAGGTACTACATTCACTTTCCCTGGGTGATATTGCAAGTTGATGTCAAAGTCCGCCATGAGTTCTAACCATCTTCTCTGCCGCATATTCAACTCCTTCTGAGTAAACACGTACTTTGGGCTCTTATGATCTGTGTAGATGTTCACCCGTTCACCAAGTAGGTAATGACGCCAAATCTTGAGAGCAAAGATGACGGCTGCCAACTCCAAATCATGCGTCGGATAATTACGCTCGTGAATCTTTAGCTGTCTTGAAGCATAAACCACGACCTTACCGTGCTGATGTAGAACACATCCTAATCCCTTACCGGATGCATCGCAATGCACTTCGAATCCTCCAGATTGATCCGGTATGACGAGAATAGGTGCTGATGTCAACCTTGACTTGAGTTCTACGAAAGCTTGTTCGCATGCTTCAGACCACACAAATTCTTCATCTTTACGTGTGAGCTTGGTCAAGGGCGTTGCTATCTTCGAAAAGCCTTCAATAAACCTTCTGTCATATCCAGCTAAACCCAAGAAACTTCGAATATCCTTCACTGACTTTGGTGTAGGCCATTCGCTAACTGCCGAAACTTTCGCTGAATCCACAGAGATTCCTTCTCCTGATACGATATGTTGATTTAGCCAAAACCCGCACTTGCTGTACTTGGCATAAAGCTGATGTTGACGAAGAGTTTCCAGGACAATTTGTAGATGTTCTGTATGTTCTTTCCGACTCTTAGAATACACCAGGATGTCGTCGATGAAGATGACAACAAACCTGTCTAGATACTCCCGGAAAACTTGATTTATAAGGTTCATGAATATTGCGGGTGCATTGGTCACTCCGAATGGCATCACTAGAAATTCATAATGTCCATAGCGAGTTCTGAAAGCTGTTTTGTGAATATCAGCTTTCTTGACCTTTACCTGATGATAACCTGAACGAAGATCCAATTTAGAGAAAACACAAGATCCACTTAGTTGATCGAATAAATCATCGATGCGCGGGAGTGGATACTTGTTCTTTATAGTGACTTCGTTCAAGGCTCTGTAATCGATGCACATTCTGTATGAACCTTCTTTCTTCTTCACAAGTAGTACAGGTGATCCCCAACTTGAAGTGCTGGGACGAATCCATCCTTTCGCCAGTAATTCGTCCAACTGTGTTCGGATTTCCTTCAAACCTTCCGGACATAAACGATAGGATGCTTTGATCACCGGTTGTGCTCCTGGTACTAAATCGATACTGAATTCAAGAGCTCGATCGGGAGGCAAACTTGATATATCGTCAGGAAATACATCATCGAACTCTCAAACCACATCTGGTCTTGATTCTTCCTCCGCTTGAGCTGCTGCAACTACTGCTTCTCTTGGCTTCGCTTTGTAGGTACTTGGCTCCAGTATACGGTCTCCGCTTTTGAAATAGAAGACCGGATGGTCTGGGATCTCGAATACTACCCTCCTTTGACGACAGTTGATGGTAGCATAAAAATTTCCAAGCCAATTCATTCCTAGAACCACATCGAAGTTCGGTATGTCTAGCACTTTGAAGTCAGCATAAAATTCTCTGCTGCAGGCGACGACTGGACACAAGCTGTATCCCATAGTTACCTTTAGAACGCCATTTCCTGAACTGACATTCCAGCTGGATACAAGCGGTGAAACTGGAATCGCATGGGTTCGGACAAACCGTTGCGACATAAAGCAGTGTGATGCTCCAGTATCAAACAGTGCAAGTGCAGGGATTGAGGATACTAAGATTGTACCTAAGGTATTTGGGATTTGTTTTAGGTATAGGAAATATGTAACTAAGTAGCAGGATAGAAAAGCAAAGTTTGAACAGAAAAGTTTACCAGTGATGACTTGGCCAGTGGCCTCAGCTTCTTCCACGGACATCGTGAAAGCCTGGCGCCTTGGTACATTCCTCCTGGCCTGAGGAGCATTCCTCAGAACGTTCCTTTGAGCTTGATGGAACTGACGAGGAGGTGGTGCAGCTTGTGGTCCTCTGGGTGGTGCAGGTAGTGCAGGTCTGGGAGCAGGTGCCTGAAGAGCTGGTCGCTGCGGATAAGTAATTGCTGGCCTGGGTGCAGCAACTGGGTTCTGTCTTTGGGGACAAGACCCAATATCGTGAGTAGCTGAGCCGCAGACTAAGCAAAGGCGGTTGGCTCGACGGCAGTCCTTCATCATATATCCAGTTCTCTTGCAGTAGGTGCAAAAGGCTGGGCTGGGACGATGGGTTGGTACTCCGGGTCTCCTTGGCACGAAAGGTGGCCTGGACGAGGCTCCACCTGCTATCTGGTTGGCAGGGCGTTTGACTCCTGCAGACTGAGGTCTGCCCCTTGCTTTTATCACTGCCTCATAACTGCGGGCAGCTTCCAGAGCATCCTCATGAGTCAGAAATTTTCCCGTGGCTAGAGCAGCCTGAATCTCCGTGTCCAGTCCTTGTTGAAAGCGACGGGCTCTGATCTCGTCCGTCGGTATCAAGTGTGCCGCGAATCTGCTTAAAGATTGTGTTAGCTGTGTAGTATGTGATATTTAAAAATTGAACTATTATGACATATCTTACCGGCTTAACATGGTGAATTCAGCGCCGTATTCATCTACTGATTTGTCCCACATTGAACTTTATTGTAGATGAATAAACTGTTGCTACATGGCAAACTTGGCAGTCACAGGGATGTATTTCGCGTCGAACTTCTCGCGAAAAGTCTTCCATTCAATAGGTTATACCAGACGGCTTTCTTCCGCCTTCCACCAGTTGCGATCATTATCGGTGAGCTGTAGTTTCGCCAAACGGACCCAAGCTAGGTCTGGCACTTGAGCTGCTACCAGATCATCTTCTATGCTCTGTGCCCATTCTTCCGCTTCAAGAGGGCTTCCTTTACCAGAGAACTGCTTGGGATGTAAAGTCCTGAATTGCTTTACTCCCGGTGCGTCGGTCTCGGGACGGTTCAGAAGTTGTTGCTGTCCCTCAAGAAGGTTGCGGATCGCCTCAAGTAACACTGTTTGCTCGGTGGGTGGCGCAGGAACAGCTGGTGCGAGAGATAGTGCTGGAGGTGTGTTGTTGACGTTGGTGCTGGTGTTATTCGGGGAATCCATAACCTCGAAGAAAAATTTGGGTTAGGACAGATTCAAATACATGAAATGCTAAGATTCAAGGAATAGAAATTTGTAAGATTCAAGAAACATGTATTGTAAAGAATGTTTTAGTTGCTGGTTCTTGTGTTATATTGCTTAGGTTGTTCACGCAGACCAGAACTGCATGATAGGGATTCATACAGCTCGGACCTGCATGGGCCACCAACAAAACCCGTCACGCCCCGCTTCTCGGTGTACGGCGGAGGGGACGCGACGAGGTCCGCTATGTATATACTCAGAAGTACATACGCTAAGCGTATCTAAGCAATATAAAAGTAAATCATAAGAGATAAGAGATATAGAATTAACAACTTTATTAATAACATTCTTTTGTACAATGCATGAAAAGTAAATACAACTGAAATGAAAAGCGATGCCTAAACAATGGCATAACAGGAAATGAAAATACTGAATAGAACAAGGTACAATATCTAGAGCTCGGGGTTTTCGTGAAACTGATCCAAGTCTTCACCGGTGGGCTCGATCTCTGCTGGGTCCAAAACACCTGACGACATTCAAAGAAGAAAGAAATAAAATGTCGTCAGCGAACATGTCGCTCGGTAAGTCCCAAAGATAAAGAAGAATTAGAAAAGAAAGAATAAAAGGTATTTTCTAAAGTATAATGTTGTAGAATATTATGTTCACGCTATTGTTTGTAGCTTGGTACGGAAGGATGCCAGTGTATACGAGAGGGTTCTCTATATGCTAGAGACCAGGGCAAACGGAATGTATAAGGAACCGTTAAGCCACGGTACAATAGCAACGGAATATAGATTAGGTGTCTTAATCTTACTGCCTCGTGCCACTTCTAACACCTTCCGCACCAATCTACGCCTTAAACCCCGTAGTGTTTTGATATTATTGTTGTATTGTATTGTGTAAGTTGGATGACCGACCAAAACAATGATATCAGTAAACAGATTGTAACTGCATAATCAGGTAAATGGAATAACGGGATAATGGATGTATATCCATGGTTTGATTCAGTCAAGTTGTATAGATTGTTAACTGGATTCTGGGATTCATGTGTTCATATTGAGTTGGAATATTAAAGAATATAGATTGACTTGAATCATATTCAAGTCAGAAATAATAAGACTCAAACCCGAGTCAGACTAAAAGAAATGTACGTCGAAGTTCTATATTTGTTAGGGTCATTATTGTAATTTATAAAACTTGAGGGGTTTTTCTATAAAAATACTTTTGTATAGTTTCTAAGATACACCTCAAGTATTTATTATTCGTCTTTATAGTTATAATGAGTGTGATTTTATTTTGTGATATTTCTAGTGAAAATATCCTAATTTTATAAATAAATGTATTAATTTGTAATATGGATTTATTTGAAATTCATGGCATTTTAGTGCAACTTTTAATCTTGTAATTTTTAGGAAAAAATGGAAACTTTATCTTATAATAAAATAGGTGTTTAAATGATAAATATACATATGTTTATACAAGAATAATTTTTAATAAATATTTTATTTTCCAAAAATCTCATTTTTCTTAAATGTCGTATTTTAAACCTTTCGAGACCGAATGCTCCTTGCGGAGGTCTGAATCTCGCACTACTAAGCCCGAGGGTGCACGACAAACCGTACTATCCCTAATGGGTTCCTCAAAGGTGGGTTGTAGTGGCACTTTGCAAAGATTTAATAAATACTAATAATTTAGAAAACGGTTTTATAAAGATAAGGCATTTATTTGTAAAAGTTGTAAATTTCCGTATTTTAGATTCTAGGGTTTCCTAAGCCAACTAGCCTATTTCTAAATGGTCTAAACGATAAGTCATTAGAAGCCTCAAATCGTCTTTCACCGCCAATTGTGTCCTGGTAAGTACAAGAGGAAGGAGGGATCCGCTCACGAATTGTGAGGCGGGCCTTTTAAAGTTATCTTTGCTCACTTGCCTAGCCTAGACAGCACAAAGTCAGGTTTAGATAAACGATCGATGTCCACGACTTATCGTATTTTCCTATTAAAAGATATTTGTTTTAAAATTGTATATAACTTAGAACTTTTAGAAAAGGTTTTAATAAGAAAATGGTTTTTAAATGTAAAATCTTGTACTATCGTATTCTAAATTTTGATGATATCATTTAGGGATGTATTTTTGCATGCGTGTGGAGGTAGGTCATTATCTCGTGATCTACTTTAAGGTATAGCAATGTTAAAGGGTTAAATGTGAAAACTAAACGTTATGGTATTTAAGTGAAAGAATACGATATATTGCAAAGGCTATCATTTCATGTGTGAAAACTTGTTCAAATTAATTTTTAAGTGATTAGTAGTCAACATGAAGATGTTTAAGCATTATGGAATTAGTGATAAGTGAGATTTGATAGAAAACCGAATCGGAAATCGGTTTGTTCCGATTTTCGTCGGGTTTGTAAAGTCGTATTATTATGAAGGAAAAGAAAGGTAGAAAATGGGGACTTACGGGTTTGGACAACGCTAGAGAGTGAGAGGAAGGTAGAGGGTTCGCCAGTACGTCGAATCGTCGTTGAGAGGTCCTAGCACGATCACCGGGATTCCGCCGTCGATTTCGTCAGCGCTTCGCCTTTCGCTCATTTTCTCACGTACCAAGTTCTCTTGGAATTTTGGAAGAGTGGACTTAGAAAAAGTGATGAGAAGGTAGAGGGTATGGGGGGTTTATATAGGGTTAGGCTAGGTTAGGGTTTTTAATAAAAATATAAAAAATATATAAAATTATATAAAACTTCATTAAAACTCATTAAACCTAGGAGTAAAAGGGATTTATTGGGCAATTGATAACCGATCCAAGCATTTAGAGTGTGCAGGAGGGTTGACCAAGTCTAGAGCCAACTTTTCTCTGTTGGTGACTCGGCCGTCCGGCCAAGTCCGGCCGGCGGCGCCGAACCGAGTCGGCCGTTCGCCCGTCGGCGGCGCCGAGTAGGGCCGAGTCAAGGTTCCAGTGGCCGGGGATTCTTCTGGGGTATAATTTGGTATATTTACTTTTTCATGTCCAGTACAAATTTTGTGAGTTATGACCTTTTGATTGTTGACTTCCAAAAGAAATTAAAACAAAATAAATACAAAAATAATGTGGGGCATGGGATTTGAACTCTGGTGGCTTGGTTCAGCAGTGCAAGGTATTACCAATGAGCTACAAGATCCTTCTTGTAATTATGGAGTGAAATAAATACTTAAAGAGATATCAGCCACAATAAATACTCCAAGTATACATTGAATTTAAATCAATTCTTTGTACATTAAAAATGAAGTTGTTACACGCTAGCCCTACCCCGCTCTGCCGTTTGTTACCTAACCTAACGGTGCATGAGGGGACATCGAGGTGAATGTGTATGGCATAAGCGTACGTTGTATTTATCTGTGATGTTTAGGTAACTTAAAATGATGGAACTTCATTAATGAGATTATTGAAATAAAAGAAACCTAAAGATGTTGTGGAATCGAATTTTCAAAAACTGGTAGCTCTAGTTCTTGCTTTGCACAGTGGTATTTGTGAAATATCCTGTACCTTATTCGATAAGGAAAGAGCCGAGATCCCTTCACTGGGAGTGACCTCTTTAGCAAAACTAGTAAAGGCCTCAAAAGCACTCATTTTCAAAATCACTCGATTCTATGACGATATCAAGTTCATTACGCAAAAAGGTTTTCTTAAAATCTTGTTGTAGCCCTCCATCATTTCAGATAAGTAATAGTTAGTATTCGTGCTACGTTTGTTGATCTTGTCAAGGCGTAGTGTGCGGTAGCTGATTAGTGCTTATCTGCTAGCATATGATGCAATTGGATTAAGGTAGTCGTGCGACCTTGTTGACCTTGTCAAGGGTCATGCGGGTGGGTTTAATTCAATTAGGAAATAACGGGTTGAACTTGACTTGCGGTCTATTGTTTGTTGACCTTGTCAAGGTCATAGATCGCTCGGGGCAAAACATTATCGGGAATTTCAAGTGTTGAAATTTGCAATGAGATTTCATACCTTCTATGAGATAGTTGGATCCAGATACCCACTGCGAGTAAGAGTTACTCCTGGGAGAGTTTTGCACGTTACAATTAGCCGATCAAGTAGGTGTCTAGAAAGGTGTTAACGGGGTTACGCCCCTGGGAAAACGGGGTTTATTTTAATTAGGTCCGTGCGAAAGCACGGGGAACCTCCCTTAAAGTACCAACACTGGACTGGCTGAAAGATTGGCGAACTTGTTGGGTGTAATTAATCCCGGCTAGTCTTTCCTTTTAGGGTTTGAAGGAAGATTTGACTAAAACAGTAGGAGCCATCCTGATTAGATAAATTAATAACCAATCTAATCTTGCAAGAGCATACGCTGAGTGTTTTCTTCTCTCTCTCTCCAGATAGCGACAATGTCACGCCTTAATTAAGATAATAATATGGATGTATTGACTGAACCCGCTTGTTATACTGAGCTAAGGAACGTTGGTTACGCTCCAACTTATAATTGTTATAAGACCGAGCAGGAAATAGGGGATTACCGGAATTCCCGTGCCGCCCAAATGAAGAAAGTGCCTGATGATGCATCTTCTTCGGGTGTGTTCATTACCTAGAACAGTTTTTTCAGTATCCTCTACGTCCCGGGTATGTGATACCGGATCAGGATCCCATATATGTAATATGTTAAATGGGATACAGATAGGTAGAGAACTGAGAATGAGTGATAAGTTTCAAGAGTTGGAAACGGTGCAAGTGTTGTAGCTAAGCTTGTTGGCAGTTATCACCCTGTATTACAAAATATATTGATTCTGAATGAATGCTATTAGATACCGAACTTGATATACAACATCGTATCAGTCTTTTTATTAAGATAAAGAAGGATATAATTTTGTATCGTTGGATAATGTTTTGAACATTTTCTATATCAAAAGTTGATCGGTTCAGGCATGTTATCTAAAAGCATATACGTTCTAAATTAAACCACAGTTCTTAACGTAAAGAACACACACATGAGGAAGAGTTCAGAAATGAACGAATCCTTCTTGAGGCATTATAGACTAAGTCATATCAATGCGACCCGACTAGCTGAAGTTACATAAAGATGCATATTTAAATCAGTTTGAATTTACATCTTTTGAAACTTGCCAGTCAAGTCACAAAGATAAGATGACCATAGCTCCGTTTATTGGAAACAGAGAAAGAGTTAGTGAGCTCTTGGGATTGATACATGATGATATATGTAGGTCCCCTGTCTACAAATGCCAGAATTGGTTCTTTGTACTTTATTACATTCACTGATGATCTCTCAAGATTCGGACATAAGTTCATGTTGAAACACAAGTCTGAAGCTTTTGAGAAATTCAAAGAATATAAGTGAGAAGTAGAGAAACAAAATGGGTATAAGTATTATGTCCTTTGATGAGATCAGGAAGGAGAATACTTTAGCACAAAATTTCTGGACTATTCTAAAGGAGAATGAGATTCTCTCTCAGCATTACTTCTCCGTATATACCACAGCACGTCGGTATATCGGGGCAGAGCAATTGCACCCTATTTGATATGGTGTGTTCTATGATGAGTACTACTGAGTTGCCTATTTCCTTTTGGGGGTTATGCACTTGAGAAGCTGCATACCTATTGAATACGGTTCCAACCAAATCAGGTGCCTACCACTCATATGAAGATATGGTATGGGAAGAGCCCATCTCTTAAGGATGTTAAGATTTGGTGTTGTCCGGCCTATGTCTAAAAGCAAAATCTGGACAAGCTCGAGGCAATGTTAGTTCTGTGGAAGTTTGTTGGATATCCCAAGCATTTGCAAGGGAATATCTTCTACCACACTGAAGAGCAAAGGGTGTTTTGATTCTCAGCATGACACCTTTTGGAAAGGAAATTTCTTGTGAAGAAATTAGTGGTCATGAGGTAGAACTGGAAGGAGTTCCAGCTATACAAACTACAGCTGACGATTTGGTAGAACCGGAGGATTCAATAGTTCCCAACGAACCACAGCCTCTTCGCCGATCTAGTAGGGTTCCCCACCCACCTGAGAGATACTTCGGTATTCTCTATGATAGTGGGATCGATAATTGCATCATGAGATGATGACCTAACTAGTTTTGAGCAGGCCATCAGGAGTGGAGACTCTGTAAGAATGGCTGGATGCTAAGCGATCTGAGATGGAATCCATATACACCAACAAAGTATGGACTTTGGTTTCTTTATCTAAACGGTTAAATCCCCATCAGGAGCAAATATATCTTGAGAAGATTACTTGGTGTACATGGAAAGGTTGAGACTTTCAAAGCTAAGGCTTATTGCAAAAGGTTTTCGTCATCGGCCAGGTGTGGATAATGATGAAACCTTTTCTAGTCCCTATGCTTAAGTTCATCCGGATCCTACTTGCCATTACTACATACCATGACTACGATATCTGGCGGTTGGGTGTCATGACTGCATTTCTAAATAGTGATTTAGAAGAGAGCGTCTATAAGTACACATTCAGAGGGCTTCGTAGACAGTGAGAGCAGCGGAAACATGTGCAAGTTGCTTTATGGGATAAAACAGGCATCGCGGAGTTGGAACATCTATTTTGATGTTGTAGTCAAAGCGTTTGACTTCATCAAAAGAGTAGATGAACCTTGTATATACAAAAAGGTAGTAGGGAGTATGGCGGTGATCCTCGTATTGTACGTGGATGACATACTCTTGATAGGAAAGGAGTTTCTTATGCTACACCCGGTCAATCTCCTCTTATCACAAGGATTCTCCATATAGGATCAAGGTGATACCTCATAAATCCTGAATTTTGGATCTATGAGATAGATCTAAGTGGATGTTAGGATTCTTACTAGGTGTAGTGAGATGGTATCAATTGATCCTGGGGAGAATCACTGGATAGCTTTCATGGTGGTAAGGTCGATTGAATGTCAGTCACAAGCATTGTCTCTACCCTCAGTGGAGGGACGGTATGTTGGAAGAGTTCCAAGCTAGATACCGTGGCAAACTAGACGATAAAGGCTGGATACATTGCTACCAAGGATACTACCAAAGAGGTAGTCTGGATGTATATAAGTTCATGAGATGAACTTCGTTCCTACCATTGTGTGACAATGGAGTTGTGGCTTACGCCTAGGAACCCTCGTCCCATCAGTGATCCAGACATATTCTTAGGCAGTATCACCTGATCATGGAGATGGTTGATCTCCAGAAAGATCGAGGATAGGAGAGTAGACACAGAGGACAACACGGCGGATCCACTCACGAAGGCCGATTCCCAGGAGAGACTTTTATGGGATGGTTGAGTATGAAATACTTCAACCACTGCTGATTGTTGGGTATGGGATACTACAACAGATGGACCTAGTGCAAGTGGGAGATTGTTAGTTATATGTATGCCCTAGAGGCCATTACTGTACATACGATGTATATTGTAGTGGATTCTTGGACATATATAAGGAGGACTTTCTTGCTCGACATGATAGTATGCTATCTGGCTGCTCTTTATTTTAATATGTACACTGATTGTCTCTATGTTACATGTCGATAAAGCCCTTAGGATGAGTACTTGATTACCAGGATTATGATGCAGATCATACTAGTGGGGACAGGGTATTCGCTAAGTACATCCTTCAAATGTTCCTAGTCGTAGGTGTATCGAGACAGGGCATCGATATACCAGAGTAGACTAGCGTATTGTAGACTGGGTACACTGGACGGACTCGCTGAGAACACCCAGATGGTATTATACCTCATGTCAGATGGCAGTTCTCTGGTGACACTGGTACAGGTTAGCCTGTAGACCCGAGATCGTCATAGAGACTTGTATGATTCCCACCATTCTTTGATTTCCACCTTACCACGTTCAAGAGAATGTGCAAAACGGTGTCTTTTGGGTATAGTCCCGAATCACATGGAGGCAATGAGAGATAGGAGGGGTTTCGTCTCTCCCGGTATTGGGAGTGGATGTTGCGCTGTGCTCGATTGGCTATAACAGGAAGTCCCTGGCCAGGGCTGCTTTAGAGATATACTGGTAAGTGTTATCAGTAGTTTCTCGACCCGTTATGAGCCTCAAATCGACACAACTTATCGAGTTACTGGGGTCTGACGTTTACCACTTCTAGACGAGATATGCGACATATCAGACGAAGAGACCGGACTGTACGGTAGTGTTACTGATTGGATTCGCAGGAGTGTGAGCAGGCTTGCTTGTTGATCTTCTGATCGCTCAATACCCAGGTGGCCATTACGTTTAGAAGACCGCTTGCGGCTTGTGGGTGTTTGATATGATCATCACCTACTGCCGGCGTATTGACGAGTCTTTGGAGTCCTACACAGGGGTTTCCTGGCTCAAGCGAAATGGAGTAGGAGTACATATGTGATATGTGTGGGACCGAGATTGATACGATATGAGATACCGTATTCTATTCTCGCGATTTGTGACATTGGTCGGTTATATGAGATATAGCCTGGTTATCGGATCAAGCATTGATTCGATAAGTTATTACACATGATATTAGTCGGTTATATGTGATATAGCCGGATTATTAAATCAATTGTTGATTTAATAATTTAATGTATAATTATATATTTGACATATTAATTTATATTAACTAGTATTAGCTCACTTATGATTTCTTTTCTCACTTGTTTTGTGCACATTGTATATATGTGATATATGCAAGTGTACATTACTATGTGTCATGCTTGATGATACATGGACATGGGTGTGTGTATGACTTACACCATGCTAGGGTTGATCTAGGGATTTATTTATTTAAAGTTATTCAAAAATGTGTTGGATTTTTTCATGGCAAGAAGCTTTGAGAAGCTTAAGGTTGCATTGACTTAGTCTTCCATTTTTGTTTAGCTTAAGATATTTATAAACCCAACCTTCATAGCTAGCCATGGTTAACTCTCTACAAGGGTTAAGGGATGGCATATACTCACCATGGTTTATTTTCTAACCTCATGATTTTATTCTTTTATTCACTTGATAATCATGAAAGTTATCTTCTTCTTCTTCCTCAAAAAGCTTTCTAGCTTCAATGGAGATGTGAGAAATAATGTGAGAAAATCAATTCTAAATTGAGCCCACTTCCTACTTCATTATCCTCTACTACTTTCCATTTAGTTTATGGTGTTTTCTTAACTAATCTCACCATTAGTGAAGAGATAGTTTGGGTTGGTGTCTCCTCGACGTAGATCATCTTCGGCCTTGAAGACTTCGAAGCAAGCATGTTCGTTTCTTCATGGGAGCCTCTCTAGAGTCCGGAGTTCACGATCGCAGCGAAGGGACTACAACACGAAGCTATTGAAGTGAAGGACCGGTCTACAAAGGTTGTATTCCTTACTCACTTTACTTACAAAGTGTTTGCATTTACTTTTCCATCGATTTCTAGTATACGATTCTAGGGTTAGGATTAGCTAGAACGACAAATTTTTGAATTTGGCATGGACGATACCTCCCGAAACCTTGCTGCCGTGCTAGGGAACCATGCAGGTCTTTCCCTGGACCCTAGAACCTGGTTACTTGTGCTCTTCTGTCACGCCCCACTTCCCAGAGTACGCTAAGTTAGGCACGTGACATAGCCAACCATGCTACCTGTGGATAGGAAATATCCTTCCACAGTCATATTACGGCTGTAGAGATATCAAGAACAATAATAAACTATCTAACACCTGTCCATAAGCCAGAATAAAATGAGTCAAGAATAAAATACCGTGGAAGCAAAGGATCCAATACAAGAATAAACTGGAATGTATGTCCCATAATGCGGGCTCACATCAGAAATGAAAATACCGAAAGTAAAATGAACTAACTACTAACAAGTCCTCACTGCTCAGCCTGCTGACTGAAATACTCCTGCTCGGCCTGTGGCGAAGGTAAAGAATCTGGGCCATGCAAAACCCAAACGTCAGTGCGTCATAACATCAAACAATAATATAAACAGGGGTAGCAAGACATACAGGTGTGATCATGAACGGTAAAACAGGTAAAACAACAATATAAATAAGGACAGTGAAGGGTAGTGTGCGGTGAGTAACCTAAACTGGTCTACTGTGTCAACCACTCTCAAGTCTTTGAAATCAATTTGATGAATCATCGATGTAACTCAATAGTATCCCGTGCGTGCCCAGGATCACGGTCTATGACTCTCGGGCTGAATCCGAGACGTGCCGCAAGGCAGTAAATGATAGTAGGTAATGACGAGTGATGTCAGCAGCATCACCCCGGGGCTTGCCTAGCCCGTAAGACTGATCAGTAAAGGTGTCGAACTGTAGTGTTACAAGTCAGGTTTCATCATTGATTTCCCCATACCCCCAAATTATATGTTCAAGTCATGTATTAAATAATCTGGAGCTAATGCCAACACAGGATCAGGCAAGTACAGGTTTGTCTGGATAGACAACAGGAAATGTCTGTAGGGACAAAAGGACAGGTTTGTTGCCATTAGTAACAAGATCAGGTAACAGAGAAAGCCATGGTACCTCAAGTCAAGTCAGGTAATATATAGGTATCATATCATGTCAAGAAGTCCACGGTATCACATCGTGTCAAGTAGTAGGTGTATCAAGTCATGTCAGGGGTGCACAACATGTCACGTGGGTGCTCATAATCAAACTATAACAAGTATGGGTATACAAAACAAGTATGGGGTACTAATGGAACAATAAAAAGTGGAACATTGTGATGTGGTATGCAAATAGGTATAGTTTAAAACATATGGATGCACGGTTATCTATTTAAGTTAGGGTTATGGTTCCAACACTAAGTAAAATACACTCAATCAAATATGAAATGTTAAAATCTCGTTATTATGTATTAAATGATCTAGGGATGCAATTGTATATAAAATAGGCTAAATGGATGTAACTAGGTATCCGAAAGTTATAAACTACTTAAAATGGTACTATGGGATATGCAAATAATCATTATGTGGTTCAAATACAGATATGGGTATCGTGTATCGTAATCTAATATGTAACATGATATGTTTCAAGTTCTAAAACTAAAATGATATAAATCGAACATCGGAATGTTAAAAAGGAACATGTGGCATTAGATTTAAATTACAGGTTTACTATGCAATTAAATACGTATAAAATAATATAAATAGCATGTAGCAAGTTTTACTTTCCTCGACAGATCAAGAAACGGGTATACGGAACTTTACACGTCGGCAGGAAAAGTCGCTGTTCCCGCCAAAAATTTCTGCGCAAAAGAGTCCAAGGTATAAAATGGCAACGATACGCTTAAGGAAATGCGAACCAGTATCTTCCGGGCTGTTTTTGACAAACTCCTGAATGAGGAGCTATTAAATTCTGATGGTATCGAAAGCATCTCGAAAAATCCTTCGATTTGATATATTATAGGCTTCATAATTCATCCGGGATCAAAAGTTATGAGCAAATATACTATGCATTGTTCCCTGATTAAAAATCAGGAATTACCTCAATGAGTTATCACGTGCTCATGCGTGATCAATGGTCACGTGTTGACACGTGATAGTTAAAACATAAATAAGAACAAACGGCTGAAGAATGACCTAATTGGCGGTCACGTGCTCACACGTGACCAATGGTCACGTGTTGACACGTGATAGTTAAAACAGAAATAAAAACAAACGGCTAAAGGAAATACCTCAATAAGGTATCACGTGCTCACACGTGACCAATGGTCATGTGTTGACACGTGATGGTTAAAACTGAAGCATAAATAAACGCTGAGAAAAAGACTCAATTGGGGGTCAGGTGCTCACACGTGACCAAGGGTCACGTGTCAACACGTGACTGGCTTCGAAAGCCTTACAGTTAATAGAATTAAATACTAAAAAGCTTCTAAATCTTTCCAAATGGAAAAAGATTATGGGGACCGTTGGATTAAAGATCCAAGGGTGATTAAAAATCACCAATTTATGGAAAAATCTTAGACAAGGAAAGACTTCCCTGAAAATTTCACCAGAAATAACAAACAGAATATCTTTGGATTTAAAATCCAACGGTGAATAAAATTCACTGAATGATTTAAAGGATCATATTAATTATGAAAATAAATCAAATCTTTCAATGAAAGATTTATTAAACAAATTGATTTTTTTCTTTCTCCTATAAATAGGAGCTAAGAAAAGAAGAGAAGGGATCTATTTTTTTTTAGAGAAGAAACAGAGAGATGAGAATTTAATTCTCAAGAGAAAAAAGAAAAGAGAGGAGAATTTAATTCTCAACAAAGAAAACCCTAGGTGAGAAAAGAAAGGGAATCAAAACTTCAAATAAAGAATTTAATTCTCAAAATCTAAGAGTTTAACTCTTCTACAAAGAACTTAGTTCTTCCTCTAGTTGAAGATCTGCAGAAGCACATCTCCTCATAGGATGAGAATTTAATTCTCATCGGGTTGAGATCCTGCCATGCAGATCCGAAACTTAAAGGGAGAATTGAGTTTAGAGAATTTAATTCTCCCAAAACAAAACTAGGGTTTAACCCTAATTGAGAATTTAATTCTCTCAGATTAACAGGAATTTAATTCCTCCAAGACAGAACTAGGGTTTAACCCTATATAAGAATTTAATTCTTTCATTATAGGAATTTAATTCCTCCAAAATCAAAATTAGGGTTTAACCCTACAGAGAATTTAATTCTTAAAGATAAAGAGATCTTCATGCATGCAAAAGAATTACGGTCACGTGTCCCCACGTGACCCCTGAAGAGATCCCTAGAAATGAGAAGGAGGAAAACTTTGAGGCAATGCCTCACGTGCTCCCACATGACCTACAAAACACAGAAAGAAAAAGCAAAGGAAATGAAGGCTTTGGGCGCTCTCACGTGTTACCACGTGACCCCTTGGTAAACGCTTTAATAGTCAGCGCATAAATCCCTATCACGTGTCAACACGTGATGCTCAAAATAAAAATAATAAAAAAGTGTTTAACACTTAATTGCAGAACGAAGAAAAGGGATCTGGTCCCACCTTTGGGCGCTCTCACGTGTCTACACGTGACCTTCTTTAGTGTTTAACACTAATTTGGGGATTATATTTCCAGTGTTTAACACTGATTGTTTCTAGTGTTTAACACTAAATTGAAGATTATATTTCCAGTGTTTAACACTGATTGTCTTTTGGTGGTTAACACTAATTTGAGAGTTTTACCTCCAGTGTTTAACACTGTTGTTCTCTAGTATTTAACACTACTTTTAGCCAAATTGGCTAATTTTCCAGAGGCAAAAGTCCCTCCTCCAAATGAATCTCAAAGTTGAGAAAATCAAAGACAGAATGTTGTTAGAGCCCCCAAACCTCTGTTTAGCACTGCTGAATGATGAGGGGCTAAACCCAGACAAATGTCTAATGTCCCAAAAGGCCAATATTTCAAACATAATTGGACTTAGCCCAAACTGGCCATAAGTCCTCAAATCATCTTGAACTGAGCACATCTGCTCTTCCAACCAATTCATTGGTTCATGGGTACATCTCTAAACTCTTCTGATATTTGTCGTTGTAATCCTTCAACGTCTTCAGAAAGGTGATGGGTCCCCACAGCCATACATTTTATGGACCACTATGTCCTTAAACTGGTATTGGACCACCATGTCCTTAAACTGGTATTGGACCACCAAGTCCTTAAACTGGTAATCGACCGCAATGCCTCTAAACTAAACAATTGAGTCCAAATGCTCTTTTGTTGGATCTAAATGATCCCGTTAAGTTGGTCTTAGTCAACAATTAGACTAACGTATCCTTAACAAACGTTTAAGTTGATCTTAGCCTCAAATATGGCTAATGTATCCTTAAACCAAAACCTCAAACCCAAATCTAAGAAAATACAGATTTGGACTAATCCACGTCTTACGGGCGACGACATAAATTAGTCTCCGTATACAATCTACGGGCAACCACAAACAAAACAAACACCCACGACACGAAGTGACCATCTGGAGAAGGAGAAAGTTGTTACCGCGATGCGGTAGCGTAATTAACTGCAGGGGCTTGCGCCTGCAGGGAAGAGCGTCCCCACAATCAAAAACCCCTCGAACGAGGGGGAATCTGACGAAGTCTGCTATATCGCCCGCATCCGTCTAAACCTTCGATATACGGTGCCATAAATCAACTTGGCATCTTCGGAGAGGTGGACGGATAAAACCAAATAGTATCTGCCCCAAATCTCAGGCAAGACGTCTCTACGTCGCGCCGTCATTCGGAAGGGAACTGATTCTGGCATGCCCGGTGGGACCTTTTCCTCTTTCCACTCCACACTTCGTGTGTCGTGTTCGCGAATGAATCGCGGTTTGTTATGGTTGCCTATGGATTCGAGGTACTTAGATTTGGTGTCTTGCTCCCTAGAAAAAAGAAGATCAATAGTTTCAAACTGCACTAATTGCAACAACTCCCACTCTATCCTCGCCGGAGGAGTGACTTACGGGCCTCAAGCGGCCTCCCTTTTCAAGATGCCGGTGGAGCAGGTAACTCAGGCCACCACTGGGCCGTTCTTTGGGACCATGCTCCCACCAATGAGCTTCAATGCCCCTCTGCCATTGAAAGAAGCTCTGAAGAAGTCGGTCTTTGATCGGCTTGCAACTACTGCGACCTCTCTCAACGGGTCGCCCAAATCCAGTGCATCGGTTTTCAATAGACTGGGTCAAAACTCCAATGGGCTCGTGAAGAAGCCCACAACACCAGAAGCTGTTATCCCCAAGCGGATAGCCATTCCTGCTCATGAAATCGTCAAGGTTGCTTCCTCTGCTCGGAAGTCTGCCTTCGATAGGTTGGCTATCCCCATTCAACTGACGTCAGTCTTCAATAGGCTGACAACGACAACTTCTGACCAACATAAGGGGCATGAGGAAGTCACTCCTACAACTAAGATAATCCCAACGGCTCGACACGCTCAACGTTGCCACTGGCGCCGAGTAAGGAAGGCTGGGGGCAACTCTCCCTCTGGGCTAACTCCACCAGCCCCAACGGTGGAAGTCAATGCTGCTGTTCCAACTAGAAACAGCTTTGAATTGCTTAACAAGGTGCGCAGGAACTCTCCTACTGCAGTGCTGAAGAAATCTCCTCCACCCATGGAAAATGCACCGAAGGCAAAGCCGGAGCAACCCCCTCAGCGGTTGTCCTCCAAAATTTACAAAGTCTGGCGATGGGTTCAGGACTCAATAATTGATCAAGATTACTCTCGCCGACAGAAAAAGGTGAAGGTTCAACAGGAAGAGAACCGTCCTGTCAAGCCACAAAGGACAACAGCTACTTGGGTGCCCACTGCAACGGCCCCCTCAACTTCGACCGCCCATAAGAGGAGAAGGCCAGAGAAAATCCCTGCGTCTGCGACGAATCGCAAGACCACTGAACCCAAACGCCCCAAGGCTGGGGGCATGGTGGTACATACTGTTTACATGGCTTCCGGAAAAGAGGAAAGCCGCACTTCGACGGGCCACCGACCGCTCACCCGATCAATAACAAGAGCTCAGGAACAACAGCAGCAGAAGCTTCAGGAGATGCTGACTGTAATGGTCGCACTTACCGGGCCAAAAGAAAGCCCGGAGGCGTCATCGGAACAACGCCACGAGCAAGAAACTGATGCCGAGTTCCTTCGGAGAATGCTTGAAAATAAGGATAAAGAGGCCGCGGAACAAGCGGCCAATATAAAACAAATGTCCCTTCTGTTCCAAGACATGGTGGGCATGATGATCCAGCCGGATCCTCCAGCCGAAGATCCTCCAGTAATAATTGAAGATGATAGAGGAGAAACATCGAATCCTCTGCCGGCTCTGTCAACAGCCAAGGAGGAGACAATCTCTAAAGCTGCCTTGGATGACTATATTGCTCAACAAATAAGAGCTCACCAGGCGAATGAAGCGGCCGACCAAATTGTTAAGACCGGACGACCCTATCCGGGCTGGTATGACCAAATAAGGTACCCGCCGGGATATACGATCCCTAAATTCTACGTATATAAGGGGACGGGAAATCCGCATCAGCACGTCGCTCAATTCAGAGCCATGTGCGGCAACACTGGAGGTGATGATAAATTGCTGCTCCACCAGTTTGTTGGCAGCCTGTCGGAAACGGCATTTGAGTGGTACTCTGAACTCCCAAATGACTCTATCAAGACATTTACGGAGATGGAGCTGCTGTTTACATAGAGATTCGCGAGCGCTAGCGAGCGTACCCCGATTACCGCGTTAATTAATGCTAGGGTAAAGCCAGGCGAAACGTGGGTGCAATATGCAATACGGTGGCGGAATTTATGGTCAAACTGTGAGCAGCGCATAGAGGAAGCTCCTGCGGTGGGCATGTTCGTGGGCACTCTTGATCCGCAGACGACCATCTCCCAGTTCATGATGTTTTTCAAGACGACCACTTTCCAAGCTTTGATTGACAAACTGGCCCAAATAGACCAGATGGGTCACAGACCTTCCTCTTCAAAGCCGGAGCCTCAAAACGAAAAAGGGAAAGGGAACGCGACTTTTGTCGCCAATACTCGATAACAGCCGAGCAACTTAAAGCCAGTTGTTCGCCAAAACAACGTGCGTCCATGCCCATTGCTCGAGGAGAGACAGGGACGTCCTTACTCGTTTCCTCGAGATAAAACGAGAAGACTGTTTGAGCTAGCGGTGCGCAACAAGCTCATCAATCTCCCGAATCCAAAATGACCTTTGCAACCCGGTGAGGCTAATAGTCCCAATTATTGCCCTTACCATCAAGCGGTAAGACATCTAATTGAAGATTGCTTCGTCTTTAAAGGCTGGATCGAAGATCAATACCAATAGGGCAAATTTGCCCTGTCCGAAAATTGGATGGTGAACCCACCCAGCCACACACTCCCAAGAAGGTGGACACGCCGGAGGCATCGTTCTCTTTTATAGAAGAAACTCCGTGGGAGGTTGCCCTTTCAGCCAAAACTAAAAGAATGTTGAAGGATCTCCAAATGTGCCCGGCAATCAGGTGGAAAAATCTACTGGAACCCGAAGTCATTGATGGGATGCTGAAACCACGCCTAATACCGAGAATTGATAGCAGTGGGCAAAACACCCAGGCACAGCCGTCAAAGTCTTCAAAGAAAAAGAAGAAAAAACTTGCGCAGTTTGATGACAAGCGCACAGATCCGCGAAAACATATTGATGCACCGGAAGAATATAATCAGAAGGCACGGACCCTAGTCACACTCCGAGAATTCCCCAGCCACGTCTTTGAGGATGGAGATGATGACAAAGACTCGTCGGATGAACCTGAGGATTATGTGGCAAGCTGCCATATGATCTCTCACTCGTTGATAGACAGTGAAGAAGCTCCTGACGTAGAGAATCCGGGGGCAGGTCCTAAACCGGAACTTCTATGGCCGTCAAATGAAATGATCGACACTTTCCTGAGTGAAATTCATCTGAAAAGTAAAGCCGATCGGGAGCGCGAGATGGCCATACTTGAAAAACCCAAACACCAGCGACTAGATGAAAGGGTCGAAACACTCCCACCAGATCAAAGTACATCCGACGCAAATGAAAGCAGGATCAAGACAAGGAAACGATTCGCCAAAGCCATATCGATGGGGATGAAGCTGCCCTCTTTCAGAGAAAATTCTCCTGGCGGTATACATCTTGATGAAGCGGATGTAGATCTTAACTTCTGCCTATATCATCAGAAGATCGCACATCCAACTGAAGACTCCAACTCCTTTAAGTGTTGGTGGCAAGGGTATGGCTAACAGGAAACACTTCAACAGGACAAAGCGTGAAGCTCGAAGACAGCGGAAAAATGCGACAGACGAGCGTAAAAGAATTGTCGGCAATTGTCATAGGGTTGATCCCGGGGGATCGCGAGTTCTCACCTTCAGGTGTGGCTCCGACGAAAAAGTAGCCCTCGGTCCTTTCTTCAAGGAATCCATCTCTGAAATGAAAGAATTGAGGAGTTGCGAGAACATTCAGCCGTGCAATCGCAAGCTACCCGGAAAGAATCTCGGAGCCGCAAACAAGGGATCGAACAAAACGGATAAAGGGAAGGGAAGAACGGCCTTCGTCGCCAACGCTTAACAACAATCGAGTGGCCCTAGACCGGTTGTTCGCCAAAGCAACAAGCGGCAACCCCTCTATGAGAAGTTGATGTTAGTTGTATGTATTTCCTAGAGGCTAGTATTGTACAGATGATGTATATTATATTGGATGCTTGGACATATATAGAGATGACTTTCTTGCTCGATATGATAGTATGCTATCTGGTTGCTCTTTATCTTAATATGTATACTAGTCTCTTTATACTGTCTTATAGTTACATGTTGGTAAAGCCCTTAGGATGTGTACTTGACTACCTGGACTATGATGAGGATCATACTAGTGGGGACATGGTAGTCCATAAGTACATCCTTCAAGGTCCCTAGTCGTGGATGTATCGAGATGGGGCATCGATATACCAGTGTAGACTAGCGTATACGCTTCTCGACCCATGAGATGGGCGATGGATGATCCCATATCCATCGGTGTTTGACATCAGAGATGGTATACGGGTGCTCAGTGGAGACTGGGTACACTGGACGGACTCGCCGAGAACTCCCAGATGGTATTATACCTCACGTCAGATAGCAGTTCTCAGGTGACACTTGTGCAGGTTAGTCTGTAGACCCGAGATCGTCATAGAGTCTTGTGTGATTCCCACTGTGCTTTGATTTCCACCTTACCATGTCCATGAGGGCGTGCAAAACGGTGGTTTTTGGGTACAGTCCCGAGTTACATGGAGGCAATGAGCGATAGGAGGGGTTTCATCTATCCCGGTATTAGGGGTTGATGTTGCGCTGTGCTCGATTGGCCGTAACAGGGAAGTCCCTGGCCAGGGCTGATTCTGAGATTTGCTGGTAAGTGTTACTAGTAGTTTCTCGACCCGTTATGAGCCTCACATCAGCACGACTTATCGGTTATTGAGGTCTAACGTTTACCATCCCTAGACTTAATATGCGACATATCAGACGAGGAGACCGAACTGCACGGTAGTATTGCCGGTTGGCTCGACGGGAGTTGTAGCAGATTCGCTTGTTCTCTTCTGATCGCTCAATACCCGGATGGCCGTTACGTTTAGCTGACCGCTTGCGGCTTGGGTGTGCTTGATATGATCATCACCCACTGCCGGCGTATTGACGAGTCTTAGAGTCCCACAAAGGAGTTACCTAGTCCAGACGAAATGTTGTGGTGCGCGTATGCGATATGCTCATGGACCCGATTAAAATGCGCGTATGGGATACCATATATTGATCGGACGGCTTGCTTTTGGTTAGGGTCGTATGTGATATGACCGGATTGATAAATCAAGTGTTGATTTATCATTTAACCATTAGATTCTCACTAGAAATCTTTTCTTGTATCTTTGGATGTATGGATGCATGTATGCATTCCTTATTGATTCATGCACATATGGATGTGCAAGCACACATACATACATACATCATCTATCATGGTTGTTTATACATAGAAAATGGTGGATATATAAGACTCACACCATGGTTTATATTATGGATTATTATTTCTATTTTTGCTAAAACAAAAGAAAAGAGATAAGATTAAATTATGGTCAAAAGTTTCTACACTCTTCTTGTGACCTAACCTTGTTCACCTACCTTTTGACCATGGTTTAATTTTTCTCTTGTGTTTAACTAATGTAAAATTAAATATCCATAAAAGATAACCATGGTTTGAGATGAAGAAAGAAAAATATATATTCTTATGTTTTCTTTTTCTATTAAGAGTCATTCTTCTCTTCCTCAAAAATATCCATCATCTTCTTCAACCTTGAGCTCTTGCTCTCTAGAATTTTCAAGTGAGCAAAATATTCATCAAGATAGGATTTTGAAGTGAGAAAGAGAACCACAACACCATTCTACACAAGTCTAGCCTACTTGTTTGGAGTGTTAGCTTCATTTCATTCTCTTGATCGGGTGAAGTTGCAAGCTTGGACAAAGCGGACTCCGGGTGGATCATCAGTGACCTAGAGGAGTTCAAGCGGAGCTTTTCCAAACCCCAAGTAGCCAAGGAGTCTAGCGTAGGGAACTACAAAGGTTGTACTCTCAAAACCCTAGTTTTTCTTTCATGAGATGATATGCAAGTTTTAGAAACCCTAATTTTCTAGGATAGATCCTTTGTATGTTTACTTAGCACAATAAAAACTTGATCTTTGTGACATGTGATGCTTCCAAACCTCTCATAGGGTGCTAGGTAAACCCTTCATTGGTATCAGAGCTGACCTAGAACATTAGGCGACACTTTAACGAAGTTAAAACCCCGAGCGAACCCGATATCGACAAAATCAACCCCTCTCTGGACAATTTTTAAAATCTGGGATTTTTGGGAATTAAAAATACTTAAAAAATACAGCAGGGATTTCTAAGAATTACGGCGCAAAAATGATGAAGTGATCTGTACGGACCGCCGCGGTTCCGCGGCAATACCCTGCTTGTGCCGCGGAACCGCGGCCGTACAGTGAGATCTTTGCAGTAGGTTTGCACAGTAATTCTTTTATCTGAATTTGTTATTTTATGGGTATTTTTAAACTGACTCAAGTGTTGAGTATTCAGGGGTTCATTTTGTAATTGTCGATTCGATCGGATAATTTAATTTAATTTTGCTATTTCGGGTAAATTAGAAAGTATTGAATCATTTGAACGAGTGTAATTTGCTCACTTTTCATGGGGTTTTAAATATTTTGGAGATACGTGCAAGTTTTGTGGTGGACCCTCTAGAAGACAACAAACCTTAACTCGATTATGTGACCGTCTTGAACTGCCCTTTGAACCTTAGGGTTTGGGGCAGTACGACGTGCCACATGTAAGGCGTTGGCTTGACCCTTCTACGGCTGGACCGCTACTACTGTGTCACACTCCGGGTTTTTGAACTCCGCTCAAGAGTTGAGCTTTAGCGAATCTTGGGTATTTGATCGTTCGTTCGAAAAACTTTAATACTGTCTAATTATCTGGAATGTGATGCAATGTGTGGAATTCATATTACTAGACATGAAATACGAAGTATGTGATATTTCGCATTTACGATGTCTAAAGAGAATATGGATTCCAGATATTGCAGTTTTACACTTTCTTTTCTGTGACCGTAAGTGTAGTATGTCGATATCGCCGGTTTCGTTGCTATACATCAACGACAATTGGGGTATGCATACTTACTTACGTTGATGATATGTGATATTATGTGTTGCTGAGATATAATGTGCAGGATTGTCGCGATTGAATAGCCGGGTTTTTTTTATGTGAGATGAGAGTTTTATATTTTCATTCATGTAAATTCAAATGTAATGTAATATTCTTTTATTTGGGGCACTTCCGGGTTGAGGTCGATACCACCAGTGTTGTATATTATTTACTTTTCCGCATTAGGATGGACCCAAGGAGGGGAGCATAGGTGACCGGGTTCTGGGGTTCAGTAGGAGGCCATCTCGAGGAGTCGAGACCGGGTCTCCTAAACTCCAGAATTGGTAGGGTCGCTTGCCGCTCTCGTAGGGGTCCAGGGTGCGGGCTTGGCTATTCATCGCGACTGTGGAATCCGTATTTTCTATTATTGGCTAAATACTAAATACGGACGTCCTAGTATATCCCACATTATATCTATATTTCTGCTGCGATATCTGTGATGTGATCATTTGATATGTTCTGATGGATACAGTATATAGTATATATGATATATTATATAGACATTACTTATGTTTTACACCCGCACTAGCCCTGCCCTGCTCTGTCGTTAGTTACCTAACCTAACGGTGCACGAGGGGACATCGAGGCGAATGCGGATGGCATAAGTGTACGTCGTATTTATCTGTGATGTTTAGGTGACTTAAATGATGGGACTTCATTAATGTGATTAATGAAAGAAAAGAAACCTAAAAGATGTTGTAGAATCAAATTTTCAAATAAAATGGTAGCTACAGTTTTGCTTTGCATAGCGGTATATATGATATACCCTGCACCTTATTCGATGAGGAAAGAGCCGAGATCCCTTCACCGGGAGTGACCTCTTTAGCAAAACCGGCAGATGCTACAAAACTCGGTTTGGTTTTTGATTGCTTTTGGAGTTTTGCTTTGCACAGTGATATATATGATATATCCCGCACCTTATTCGATGAGGAAAGAGCCGAGATCCCTTCACCGGGAGTGACCTCTTTAGCAAAATCACTCCATTTCAAAATTCACATGATTCTACAACGATATCAAGTTCATTACGCAATAGGTTTTCAAAAAAACCTGTCGTAGCCCTCCGTCATTTCAGATAAGTTGTATATAGTATTCGTGCTACATTTGTTGGCTTTCGTCAAGGTATAGTGAGCGGTAGCTATATGCTGCTTATCTGCTGCATATGATGCGACTGGATTAGGGTAGTCGTACGGCTTTGTTGGCTTTCGTCAAGGGTCGTGCGGGTGGGTTTAGTTCAGTCAAGAAATGTACGGGTTGAACTTGACTGGCGCGCTATGGTTTGTTGGCTTTTGTCAAGGTCATAGCACGTTAGGGGCAAAATATTATCGGGAATTTCAAGTGTTGAAATTTGCAATGAGATTGCATACCTTCTATGAGATAGTTAGATCCCGATACCCACTGTGAGTAATTGTTACTCCTGGCAGAGTTTTACACAGGACAATTAGCCGATCAAGTAGGTGTCTAGAAAGGTGTCAACAGGGTTACGCCTCTGGAAAAACGAGGTTTATTTTAATTAGGTCCGTGCGAAAGTACGGGGAACCTCCCTCAAAGTACCGACACTGGCCCGGCTGAAAGATCGGCGAAGTTGTAAGGTGTAATTAATCCCGGCTAGTCTTTCCTTTTAGGGTTTGAAGGAAGATTGGATAAAAACAGTAGGAGCCATCCTGATTAGATAAGATAATAACCAATCTGATCTTGCAAGAGCATACGCTAAAATGTTTTCTTCTCTCTCTCTCCAGGTAGCTACCATATCATGCCTTAATCAAGATAATAATATGGATGTATTGACCGAACCCGCAAGTTATACTATGCTGGGGAATGTTGGTTCCGTTCTTTCTTATAAGAGTTATAGGACTGAACAGGACATAGGGGAATACCAGGATTCCCATGCCACCCGAATGAAGAAAGTATATGTTGATGCATTTTCTTCGGGTGTGTTCGTTACAGAGAACTGTTTCTCCATTTGCCCTACGTCCTGGGTATTAGATACCGGGTCAGGATCCCATATATGTAATCAGTTACATGGGCTTAGGAAAGGTAGAGAACTTGGAGAAGGTGATAAAGACATAAGAGTTGGAAATAGTGCAATTTTTGCAGCTAAAACCGTCGGGGAATATCACCTTGTATTACCAACTGGTAATACATTGATTCTGAACGAATGCTATTAATGCCGAACCTGATATGCAACATTATATCGGTTTCTTTGTTGAGTAAAGAGGGATATAATTTTGTATTACAGGATAATGTTATGAACATTTTCCGTAACCAAAAGTTGGTTGGATCAGGCACATTATGCAATGGCATTTATGTTCTAGATCAATCAACAGTTCTGAGCATAACAAACACACACAAGAGGAAGAGTTTAGAACTGAACGAATCCTTCTTGTGGCATTGTAGACTGGGTCACATCAATGCGACACGACTAGCTAAGTTGCATAAGGATGGATATTTGAAACCGTTCGAAGTTTCATCTTATGACACTTGCCAGTCATGTCTCAAAGGCAAGATGACCAAAACTCCGTTTACGGGACACGGAGAAAGAGTTACCGAACTCTTGGGACTGATCATAGTGATGTATGCGGTCCCATGTCTACACATGCCAGGGATGGTTCTTCGTACTTCATTACATTCACTGACGATCTCTCAAGATACGGACATGTGTTCTTGATAAGACACAAGTCTGAAGCTTTTGAGAAATTTAGAGAATATAAACAAGAAGTCGAGAACCAAACCGGAAAAAATATTAAAATCCTTCGATCTGATCGAGGAGGTGAATACTTGAGCAGTGAATTCCTGGACTTCCTAAAAGAGAATGGGATTCTCTCTCAGCTGACTCCTCCATATACACTACAGCACAATGGTGTATCAGAACGGAGGAACCGTACCCTATTAGATATGGTGCGCTCTATGATGAGCACAGCTGAGTTACCTATTTCCTTCTGGGGGTATGCGCTTGAAACAACCATACATCTATTGAATATGGTCCCCACCAAATCTGTGCCTACCACTCCATATGAGATATGGAAAGGGAAGAGACTATATCTTAACTATGTTAAGATATGGGGTTGTCCAGCCTATGTCAAACGACAAAATTCGGACAAACTCGAGGCACGGTCTGTTCTATGCAAATTTATAGGATATCCCAAGAATTCATAAGGGTATATCTTCTACCATCCTGAGGAACAAAGAGTGTTTATTTCTCGGCATGCCACCTTTTTAGAAAAAGAATTTCTTGCAAAAGAGATTAGTGGTCATGAGGTAGAACTGGAAGAGGTTCCAGCTACAAAAACTGCAACAGAAGATCTGATGGAACCAGAGGATTCCGTAGTTCCTAATGAACCCCAGCCACTCCACCGATCTAGTAGGGTTCCTCCCCCACCTGAGAGATACTACGGTTTTCTCATGGATGGTGGGAGCGAGGATTGCATTATGGAGGATGATGACCCAACTAGCTTCGAGCAAGCCATCATGAGTGGGGACTCAGTGAAATGGCTCGATGCAATGCGGTCTGAGATGGAATCCATGTACACCAACAAAGTATGGACTTTGGAAGATGCTCCTGAAGGGGTAAAACCCATTGGGAGCAAGTGGATCTTCAAGAAAAAACTTGGTGTAGATGGGAAAGTGGAGACTTTCAAAGCTAGACTTGTTGCAAAGGGTTTTCGTCAAAGACCAGGTGTGGACTATGACGAAACCTTTTCTCCAGTGGCTATGCTTAAATCCATCCGGTTCATGCTTGCCATCGCTGCATATCATGATTACGAAATCTGGCAAATGGATGTTAAGACCGCCCTTCTAAACGGTGATTTAGAAGAGTGCGTGTACATGACTCAGCCAGAGGGCTTCATAGATAGTGGGAGCAGCGGGAAGGTGTGCAAGCTGCTTAAATCCATTTATGGATTAAAGCAAGCATCACGGAGTTGGAACATCTGCTTTGACGTCGTTATCAAAGAGTTTGATTTCTTCAAAAATGTAGATGAGCCTTGTATCTACAAGAAGGTAGCAGAGAGTAAGGTTGTCTTCCTCGTATTGTACGTGGACGACATACTCTTGATAGGAAATGACATTCCTATGCTGCAATCGGTCAAGCTCTTCTTATCACAAAGATTCTCAATGAAAGATCTTGGTGATATCTCCTGCATATTGGGAATTAGGATCTATAGAGATAGATCCAAACGGATATTGGGATTGTCCCAATCCAGGTACATTGACACCATACTAAAAAGGTTTAGTATGGAAGAATCCAAGCGTGGGGAACTTACCCACGATCTCTGGAGTCACTCTCTCCAAAGAGATGTCTCCCAAGACTGATTTGGAGAGAGCTCGCATGCAGGGGATACCCTATGCTTCGGCTGTAGGCTCTATCATGTATACGATGCTATGTACCAGACCCGATGTCGCATACTCACTAAGTGTAGTGAGCAGGTATCAAGCTGATCCTGGAGAGAATCACTGGACAGCTGTGAAGAGCATTCTCAAGTACTTGCGAAGGACTAAAGAGATGCTCTTGGTGTATGGTAACGGAGAACTCCAAGTGGAGTCCTTTAACGATTCGAGCTTCCAGAGTGATAAGGACGACTCTAAGTCACAGTCGGGATTTGTCTTTACCCTTTACGGAGGGGCGGTTAGCTGGAAGATTTCCAAGCAGGAAACCGTGGCAGACTCGACGATGGAGGCTGAATATATCGCTGCCAACGATACTGCCAAAGAGGCTGTCTGGATCAAGAAGTTCATTACTGAACTTGGAGTGGTTCCATCCATTGAGCATCTAATACCTTTGTATTGCGATAACAATGGAGCGGTGGCTTTGGCCAAGGAACCCAGGTCCCATCAGCGATCCAGGCATATTCTGAGGCGGTATCACCTGATCCGGGAGATAGTTGATCGCCGGGAGATCGAGGTCAGGAGGGTTGACACGAAGAACAACACAGCGGATCCACTCACGAAGGCCATTCCCCAGATGCAGTTTGAGAGACTCTTCGGGATGCTCGGTATGCGATACTACAGCAGCTGGCCCTAGTGCAAGTGGGAGATTGTTAGTTGTATGTATGCCCTAGAGGCCAGTATTGTATAGATGATGTATATTATATTAGATGCTTGGAGATATATAGAGATGACTTTCTTGCTCGATATGATAGTATGCTATCTGGTTGCTCTTTATCTTAACATGTATACTAGTCTCTTTATACTGTCTTATAGTTACATGTTGGTAAAGCCCTTAGGATGTGTACTTGACTACCTGGACTATGATGAGGATCATACTAGTGGGGACATTGTAGTCCATAAGTACATCCTTTAAGGTCCCTAATCGTGGGTGTATCGAGACGGGGCATCGATATACCAGTGTAGACTAGCGTATACGCTTCTCGACCCATGAGATGGGCGATGAATGATCCCATATCCATCGGTGTTTGACATCAGAGTTGGTATACGGGTGCTCAGTGGAGACTGGGTACACTGGACGGACTCGCCGAGAACTCCCAGATGGTACTATACCTCACGTCAGATGGCAGTTCTCAGGTGACACTTGTGTAGGTTAGTCTGTAGACCCGAGATCATCATAGAGTCTTGTGTGATTCCCACTGTGCTTTGATTTCCACCTTACCATGTCCATGAGGGCGTGCAAAACGGTGGTTTTTGGGTACAGTCCCGAGTCACATGGAGGCAATGAGCGATAGGAGGGGTTTCGTCTCTCCCGGTATTGGGGGTTGATGTTGCGCTGTGCTCGATTGGCCGTAACAGGGAAGTCCCTGGCCAGGGCTGATTCTGAGATTTGCTGGTAAGTGTTACCAGTAGTTTCTCGACCCGTTATGAGCCTCACATCGGCACGACTTATCGGTTATTGGGGTCTGACGTTTACCACCCCTAGGCTTGATATGCGACATATCACACGAGGAGACCGGACTGCACGGCAGTGTTGCCTGTTGGCTCGACGGGAGTTGTAGCAGGTTCGCTTGTTCTCTTGTGATCGCTCAATACCCGGATGGCCATTACGTTTAGCTGACCGCTTGCGGCTTGGGGGTGCTTGATATGTTCATCACCCGCTGCCGGCGTATTGACGAGTCTTAGAGTCCCACAAAGGAGTTACCTAGTCCAGGCGAAATGTTGTGGTGCGCGTATGCGATATGCGCATGGACCCGATTAAAATGCGCGTATGGGATACCGTATATTGATCGGGCAGCTTGCTTTTAGTTAGGGTCGTAGGTGATATGGCCGGATTGATAAATCAAGTGTTGATTTATCATTTAACCATTAGATTCTCACTAGAAATCTTTTCTTGTATCTTTGGATGTATGGATGCATATATGCATTCCTTATTGATTCATGCACATATGGATGTGCAAGCACACATACATACATACATCATCTATCGTGGTTGTTTATACATAGAAAATGGTGGATATATAAGACTCACACCATGGTTTATATTATGGATTATTATTTTTATTTTTGCTAAAACAAAAGAAAAGAGATAAGATTAAATCATGGTCAAAAGTTTCTACACTCTTCTTGTGACCTAACCTTGTTCACCTACCTTTTGACCATGGTTTAATTTTTCTCTTGTGTTTAACTAATGTAAAATTAAATATCCATAAAAGATAACTATGGTTTGAGATGAAGAAAGAAAAATATATATTCTTATGTTTTTCTTTTTCTATTAATAGTCATTCTTCTCTTCTTCAAAAATATCCATCATATTCTTCAACCTTGAGCTCTTGCTCTCTAGAATTTTCAAGTGAGCAAAATATTCATCAAGATAGGATTTTGAAGTGAGAAAGAGAACCACAACACCATTCTACACAAGTCTAGCCCACTTGTTTGGAGTATTAGCTTCATTTCATTCTCTTGATCGGGTGAAGTTGCAAGCTTGGACAAAGCGGACTCCGGATGGATCATCGGTGACCTAGAGGAGTTCAAACGGAGCTTTTCCAAACCCCAAGTAGCCAAGGAATCTAGCGTAGGGAGCTACAAAGGTTGTACTCTCAAAACCCTAGTTTTTCTTTCATGAGATGATATGCAAGTTTTAGAAACCCTAATTTTCTAGGATAGATCCTTTGTATGTTTACTTAGCACCATAAAAACTTGATCTTTGTGACATGTGATGCTTCCAAACCTCTCATAGGGTGCTAGGTAAACCCTTCAGTTGAAACGTCCTTACTCGTTTCCCCGGGATGAAACAAGGAGGCTGTTCGAATTAGCAGTGCGCGACAGGCTTATCACTCTACCGGAGCCGAAACACCTGGTACAACTGAATGATGTCAACAATTCTAATTACTGCCCTTACCACCAAGTATTGGGCCATCCGATCGATAACTGCTACATCTTCAAAAACTGGGTTGAAGACCAGTACCAACAGGGCAAGTTCGCGCTCTCTGAAAACTGGAAGGTGAACCCGCCACAACCACATGCTCCGAGAAAGATGGATAGGCCGGGGGCATCATGCTCATTCATAGGGAAAGCCCTATAGACCGAAGACCGAAAAGTCAGTAAACTAGAGGTTCGCCTCAAATACGGCGACGGTGGACCACTATGTCCTAAAACTGGCGTTAGACCGAAACGTCGTTAAACTAACGATGGACCACTGTGTTCTAAAACTGGCTGATGACCGAGACGTCGTTAAACTACTACCAACCCGCAGCATCTTTAGGCTGACGTGGTAGTAAAAAAAAACGGTACGTCCATAAGCAAAATGGGCACGGATGAAAACCCAAAAGGGCGCTGTGAGTAAAAACAGCAGGACTACCGGCGATGTTTGTGAAAACCCGAAAGGGCACAGACTCGTAAAAAAAATGGTACGTCCATAAGCAAAATGGGCACGAATGAAAACCCGTAAGCGCTCCGTAAGTAAAAATAGTAGGGCTACCAGTGAGTGTTTGTGAAAACCCGAAAGGGCGCAACCGCGTTAAAGGACACTTGCAAGGTCCTCTCGACTTTGTGAGGAGAAACCACCCGCGTGAGATCCTTACGACTCACAAAGGAAGCAATACACATAGGAATCTCCATGACTCCTAAGGAGAAATTACACTTGCGAGATCCTCACGACTCGTAAGGAGAACCCTCTTATGAGATCCTCACGGCTCATAAGATTCAAAATTCTTAAGTTACAGGGACCTGAACCTGTTCTTAAGCACCCCCACAACTTCCAATACTGCCCTACAAGCGGCTCAATACTGACTCTTGTATACAATCCACGGGCGCGAATAAACATTTCCCTAACAAAGTCCCATCCGTGACTAGGGATATGTCTACACGGTGAAAAGCCCTTGTAAGTCCTCTCGACTTAGAAGGAGAAAATACTCTCGTAAGATCCTTATGACTTACGAGAAGCCAATACACTTAGGAGTCCTCACGACTCCTAAGGAGAAAACGCACCTATGAGATCCTTACTTGTAGGGAGAAACACCTTTATGAGACCCTTACGGCTCATGAAATCAAAAGCCTTAGTCGACAGGATCCTAACCCTGTTTGCTAAGCCACCTTTGTTCGACATCGACAGAGGCAAATGATGATTCACTCCTAGTAATATCCCAGTGGTAGCGTTGCTGATGTCTAAAACGTTTCAAATTCCAAGTCCTTTTACGGCAAATGATGATTTGCTCCTGGCAATATTCCAGTCATAGCGATGCTGATGCTAAGATTGGTATCAGATCCCAAATCCCCTACTCGCGAGAAAAAATCAGCGAGCCAAAAAAAATGCATATGAAATAGCCGAAATGATGGGGCAACTTGCAACAAAATCAGCAAGTAAAAATGTATGCAAACAAAAACAGCCGAAATGATTGGGCAACTCGTAATAAAAAGCAGCGATTAAAAAGAAAAATAGCCGAAATGATTGGGCACCGCGAAAAATAGCCGAAATGATTGGGCAATCGCGATTTTCGCGATATAAAATGCTGAAATGATAGAGCATCGCGGAAAGAATAAAAAAAATAATGAAAGAATGAAACTTTTTGCTCTACAGGTGAGATCACATCGATCCCTGTATACAATTCAGGGGCACAAACAAAGAGGGAACCATACCTTCCCAACAGGCTCCATCAGAAAGCGAATCCAAATCTCGACGGTTCATAGACAACCTAGAGACAACCTCGACATTTGTCGCAATATTGCAGACACAATGTCAACAAATGAAGCAAAGGAAGATCCCTAGCTTCAGGGTCTTGACGTCAACATCGACAACTTAGAGATCACCAACATCATTTTTCCTCACTCCAACCAGATGCAGACGCGACGTCAACAATCGAGCTCAGAGTCGCAACGAAACGGAACCATGGAAAAGTCCCTAGTTCCAAATCTCAATGGCCACATCTGCAGCCTGGAGACCAACAACGGTGGGCCTCCTCATTCCAGCATGACACAGATGCTACACCATCAATCGGAGCGACGGCAAAATCCCAGCTCCACCTCAGCATTCGTCTCGATACAGTAGACGAGATGTCAACGATGACGTTCCTCCGCAGTCCAGCAGGATGCAGATGCAACGTCAGCAAAAGACCTCACGGTCGAAACAAAGCCGAGCGACGGTAAAATCCTAGCTCCACCTCAGCATTCGTCTCGATACAGCAGACGAGATGTCAATGACGGGTTCCTCCCCAGTCCAGCAGGATGCAGATACAACGTCAACGAAAGATCCCATGGTCGAAACAAAGCGGAGGGACAGCAAAATACCAGCTCCACCTCAGCATTCGTCTTGATACAGAAGACGAGATGTCAATGATGGCGTTCCTCCGCAGTCCAGCAGGATGCAGATGCAACGTCAACAAAAGTCCTCACAGTCCAAACAAAGCGGAGCGACGGCAAAATCCCAGCTTCACCTCAGCATTCGTCTCGTTACAGCAGACGAGATGTCAATGACGGCGTTCCTCTACAGTCCAGCAGGATGCAGACGCAACGTCAATAAAAGACCCCATGGTCGAAACAAAACGGAGCGACGGTAAAATCCCAGCTCCACATCAGCATTCGTCTCGATACAGCAGACGCAATGCGAGCAAATGAAGCGAAGGCCAAATTCCTAGCTTCAGGGTCTTGACGGTAACTCATATAAAACCTGAAAGACTATCGGAGATCATCCCACATCAGCGCGTAGTGGTCATCACCTCGACGTTCGTCTTGATACAGCAGACGAGATGTCACTACAGCGCCCTTCCTCCAACAGGATTCGGACGCGCCAAAGCAAACGAAGCAAAGGACAAATTCCTAGTTTCAGGGTCTTGACGGTAACTCATATAAAACCTGAAAGACTACCAGAGATCATCCCACATGGAGTGGTCACCACCTCGACGTTCGTCTCGATACAGCAGATGAGATGTCACCACAGCGTTCTCCCTCCAGCAGGATTCAGACACGACAATCAAACAACGGAGCCACGGAAAAATCCCTAGTTCCAAACCTCGATGGTTCACCAACAACCTAGAGATAACCGTGACATTCGTCTCGATACAGCAGACGCAATGCCAGCAAACGAAGCGAATGCCAAATTCCTAGCTTCAGGGTCTTAACGGTAAGTCATATAAAACCTAAAAGACTACTGGAGATCATCCCATATGGAGTGGTCACCACCTCGATGTTCGTCTCGATACAGAAGATGAGATGTCACCACAGCGTTCTCCCTCCAGTTGGATTCAGACGCGACAATCAAACAACGGAGCCACGGCAAAATCCCTGGTTCCAAACCTCGACGGTTCACCAGCAACCTAGAGACGACCGCGACATTCATCCCGATACAGAAGAAGCAATGCCGGCAAATGAAGCAAAGGCCAAATTCCTAGCTTCAGGGTCTTGACGACAACTCATATAAAGCCTGAAAGACTATCAGAGATCATCCCACACCAGCGCGGAGTGGTTATGACTCATCGGGGCTCTCCAAAATGAGTCTAGTCCCAAGTAAAAAGTGGCACGGCAAAATTCCTAACGCTTGCTCTTCCGACGGTCAAACTGCCTAGGAAGATTACTTGAAGGCGTCTTGTCCAGCCCCCGAAGGGATCAGAGACACGACAGTCGCAAGGCTACTCGAACAGCAAGATTGCCTACCGAGGAATACATCAGCCAACGTGACGGTACGACGGGCAAAACCCTAGTACCACAGACCCTAACGGACCTCTGTCATAAAGAGCAGAGGTTAACTGTGACGTTAGGACATTTTTGCGAGAACTTCTCGATTTATTTCGACTCGTAGGAAAAATCCTTAGGCAGCGGGGATTAAAAAACCTGTTTCCTAAGCACTGGGGCCCTGCAAGTCGGTCCAAAATGGACTTTTGCATACTATTCACGGGCCACACTCTCCAAAGTCGAATCTCGACAAGGAGGGAAACAACCGCTTATGGGTCCTCTCGACTTGTAAGAGGAAAAATTCTCTTGTGAGATCCTTACGACTTTCAAGAGAAAACACACTTAGGAGTCCTCACGACCCCCAAGGAGAAAACGCACCTATGAGATCCTCATGACTCGTAGGGAGAAAAGTCTTTATGAGACCCTCACGGCTCATAAAGTTGAAAAGTCATAGATGGCAGATCCTAACCCTGTCTACTAAGCCATCACTGCCCTACAAAGAGGTTAAGATGGACGATCTATGAGCCATACTTGCCAAAGCTACATGCCACTGAAATGGAGAACTTACTCATGAGCATATAAACTACTTCACGCCAGAGTAAGACATAAAGAAATAGAAGGGTGCGGTTCATGGAGTTGAGAGTATGGAACTATATCTCTTAAGAGCCGAGATTTGAGTCAATGATAAATGACGACGCTTGTGTCCGCTCGTTATCTTCTCAGATCAAGATTCTGAAAGTTATATACCAACCCGAAACTGGTCATACGCTATGCATTACTCTGCACTACTTCACCCACGTATATACTTACGTGGGCAAAGTAGTGAGGGGCATTTGTTCCAGCCAAAAATTTCTGTGCAAAAGAGTCCAAGGTATAAAATGGCGGCGATACGCTTAAGGAAATGCGAACCAGTATCTTTCGGGCTGATTTTTGACAAACTCCCGAATGAGGAGCTGTTAAATTCTGATGGTATCAAAAGCATCTCGAAAAATCCTTCGATTTGATATATTATGGGCTTCATAATTCATCCGGGATCAAAAGTTTTGAGTAAATATGCTATGCACTGTTCCCTGATTAAAAATCAGGAATTACCTCAATGAGGTATCACATGCTCACATGTGATCAATGGTCACGTGTTGACACGTGATAGTTAAAACATAAATAAGAACAAACGGCTGAAGAATGACCCAATTGGGGGTCACGTGCTCACACGTGACCAATGGTCACGTGTTGACACGTGATAGTTAAAACATAAATAAAAACAAACAGCTGTAGAAGGACCCAATTAGGGGTCACGTGCTCACACGTGACCAATGGTCACGTGTGGACACGTGATAGTTAAAACAGAAATAAAAAAAACGGCTGAAGGAAATACCTCAATGAGGTATCACGTGCTCACACGTGACCAATGGTCACGTGTTGACACGTGATGGTTAAAACTGAAGCATAAATAAACGCTGAGAAAAAGACTCAATTAGGGGTCACGTGCTCACACGTGACCAGGGGTCACGTGTCAACACGTGACTGGCTTCGAAAGCCTTACAGTTAATAGAATTAAATTCTAAAAAGCTTCTAAATCTTTTAAAATGGAAAAAGATTATGGGAACCGTTGGATTAAAGATCCAAGGGTGATTAAAAATCACCAATTTATGGAAAAATCTTAGACAAGGAAAGACTTCCCTGAAAATCTCACCAGAAATAATAAACAAAATATTTTTGGATTTAAAATCCAACGGTGAATAAAATTCACTGAATGATCTAAAGGATCATATTAATTATGAAAACAAATCAAATCTTTCAATGAAAGATTTATTAAACAAATTGATTCTTTTCTTTCTCCTATAAATAGGAGCCAAGAAAAGAAAAGAATGGATCTACTTTTTTTGAGAGAAGAAACAGAGAGAGGAGAATTTAATTCTCAAGAGAAAAAAGAAAAGAGAGGAGAATTTAATTTTCAACAAAGAAAACCCTAGGTGAGAAAAAGAAGGGAATCAAAACTTCAAACAGAGAATTTAATTCTCAAAATCTAAGAGTTTAACTCTTCTACAAAGAACTTAGTTCTTCTTCTAGTTGAAGATCTGCAGAAGCACATCTCCCCATAGGATGAGAATTTAATTCTCATCGGGTTGAGATCCTACCATGCAGATCCGAAACTTAGAGGGGGAATTGAGTTTAGAGAATTTAATTCTCCCAAAAAAAACCTAGGGTTTAACCCTAATTGAGAATTTAATTCTCTCAGATTAACAGGAATTTAATTCCTCCAAGACAGAACTAGGGTTTAACCCAATATAAGAATTTAATTATTTCATTATAGAAATTTAATTCCTCCAAAATCAAAATTAGGGTTTAACCCTACAGTGAATTTAATTCTTAAAAATAAAGAGATCTTCATGCATGCAAAAGAATTATGGTCACGTGTCCCCACGAGACCCCTGAAGAGATCCCCAGAAATGAGAAGGAGGAAAACTTTGAGGCAATGCCTCACGTGCTCCCACGTGACCTACAAAACACAGAAAGAAAAAGCAAAGGAAATAAAGGCTTTGGGCGCTCTCACGTGTTACCACGTGACCCCTTGGCAAACTCTTTAACAGTCAGCGCATAAATCCCCATCACGTGTAAACACGTGATGCTCGAAATAAAAATAATAAAAAAGTGTTTAACACTTCATTGCAGAACGAAGAAAAGAGATCTGGTCCCACCTTTGGGCGCTCTCACGTGTCCACACGTGACCCCTCTTTCTTTAGTGTTTAACACTAATTTGGGGATTATATTTCCAGTGTTTAACACTGATTGTTTCTAGTGTTTAACACTAAATTGAAGATTATATTTCCAGTGTTTAACACTGATTGTCTTTTAGTGTTTAACACTAATTTGAGAGTTCTACTTCCAGTGTTTAACACTAATTTGAGAGTTCTACTTCCAGTGTTTAACACTGTTGTTCTCTAGTGTTTAACACTACTTTTAGCCAAATTGGCTAATTTTCCAGAGGCAAAAGTCCCTCCTCCAAATGAATCTCAAAGTTGAGGAAATCAAAGACAGAATGTTGTCAGATCCCCCAAACATCTGTTTAGCACTGCTGAATGATGAGGGGCTAAACCCAGACAAATGTCTAATGGCCCAAAAGGCCAATATTTCAAACATAATTGGACTTAGCCCAAACTGGCCATAAGTCCTCAAATCATCTTGAACTGAGTACATCTGCTCTTTCAACCAATTTATTGGTTCAAGGGTACATCTCTGAACTCCTCTGATATTTGTCGTTGTAATCCTTCAACGTCTTCAGAGAGGTGATGGGTCCCGACAGCCATACATTTTATGGACCACTATGTCCTTAAACTGGTATTGGACCACTATGTCCTTAAACTGGTATTGGACCACCATGTCCTTAAACTGGTAATCGACCGCAATGTCTCTAAACTAAACAATTGAGTCCAAATGCTCTTTTGTTGGATCTAAATGATCCCGTTAAGTTGATCTTAGTCAAAAATTAGACTAACGTATCCTTAACAAACGTTTAAGTTGATCTTAGCCTCAAATATGGCTAACGTATTCTTAAACCAAAACCCCAAACCCAAATCTAAGAAAATACGGATTTGGACTAATCCACGTCCTACGGGCGATGACATAAATTAGTCTCCGTATACAATCCACGGGCAACCACAAATAAAACACCCACCCACGACACGAAGTGACCATCTGGAGAAGGAGAAAGTTGTTACCGCGATGCGGTAGCGTAATTAACTGCAGGGGCTTGCGCCTGCAGGGAAGAGCGTCCCCATAATCAAAAACCCCTCGAACGAGGGGGAATCTGACGAAATCTGCTACATCGGCCGCATCCGTCTAAACCTTCGATATACGGTGCCATAAATCAACTTGGCATCTTCGAAGAGGTGGACGGATAAAACCAAATAGCATCTGCCTCGAATCTCAGGCAAGACGTCTCTACGTCGCGCCGTCATTCGGAGGGGAACAGTCGCGACGCACGCACGATGCACGGAACGGATCCAAACAATGTACAAGGGGATCACACAGGTCAGAAACGCTCGCTGGGTCATCGGGATCGTTGACGGCATGACTGGATTCCGGCAATAAAAAAAACAGTGAACATATATAAAGAAAGAAAAGTATGGAAGAAAGAAAAAGAGAAGAATGGAAGGAGGAAGAAGTAGATTGAGAAGAGGAAGCTTACTGTGGTCTGCGAAGAGAGTCGCGAGGGTGTCGACGACATCGACGGAGCTCCAGCGAACGATCTGCAGAGGACAGCGGCAACAGAACGAGAACAGAAAAAGAAAAGAAAAGAAAGGAAGAAGAAAGAAAGAAGAATGAAGAAGGGTGCAGGGCTTACTGGGGTGCACGGAGTCGGGGAAACGAGATGAGATCACCGGCGGTGCATGGCGTGCAGGGGGCTCGGGTTTGGTCTCGGGTGCAAGCACAGGGCTCGGGGAAGGAGAGATGGAGGCGGAGGCGATGAGGGTGAGGAGGCGATGATGTCGGGAAAGCGTCGTCGGTATTCTGGGCGACGACGAGGTGAAGGCGGCGGCTAGGGTTTCGTGGTGATGGGTTTGTAAGAAATGAGGAGGAGAAGAATAAATATACATAGAGGGAGAGAGAAAGAATTTATACGAGAGGAGAGAGAGAGATATTCTGAGAGAGGGAGAGAGAGAGAAGAGAGAGATCGAGAGATGAGAGAGAGGGAGAGGTGAATAGGTAGGAGAGAGAAATTTGTTTTTATTTGAAGGAGAGAGAAAGAGATAGCGGTGAGGGAGAGAGAGGGGAAGAGAGAGAAAGACAAAAGGAAAGAAGAGAGAGGGGAAAATAGTGGGGCCCAGCGCCAGAGAAAAGAGAGGCTGGGGGGTTTGTTTAAGAAAAGATTTTAAAAAATTTTAAAAAGATTTTAGTTGTTTAAGAAAACCTTCTGAGCACTAGAAAAATATATTCGAACTAATATTAAAATTTTAAATAAATGAATTTTGGCGAGATACAGAATTATTCCAAAATGCGCCTGGGTCGGGTCCAAAAATTTAGATTTAAAATACGAAAATTATATGCAATTTCCAAATTTTGAAATGAATGATTAGGTAACGAAAATGCATACCCCCAAGAATGGACGCACGTACGTGCGCGTAGCTATCCAAACACATCCGTTTCACTGAACGGGACGAGAACAAGATGCACGGACGCTACCATAGGGTTAGGGGTATCATGCAGGCTATGGAATGCAATTTTAATTTATTTTCTGTGTCCTAAAATGTTATATGTAAAATATGCGATACTAGATGAAATGCCAATATGCAGTTTACACTAGATGCACGTGTCTATGTAACAAGTCAGGGTAATCTATAAATAAGAAGCAAACAAATTCAAGCAAGCGGGTCGGGTCGAATGCAAAGTAAAATGTAAAATTACTATTTGCACCCAAACACGATAAATAAAAATGCCACAGATAAATAAATACGGAAACAGAAATTGGTATAACTGAACTCGGTTGTTACATTATACCCAACTACAAAAAGAATTTCGTCATCGAAATTCCAAGAACAAGAAAGGATAAACAATCAATCAAACTACAAGAATAGGTGTGGAAACTTTTGCTGGATTTCATCTTCTCTTTCCTAAGTTGATTCTCCATGCGAGCGATTTCCCCAAGAAACAAGTACAAGAGGGATAACTTTGTTCTTAAGAACCTTTTCTTTTCGATTCATAATCGACATCAGTCGCTCCTCAAAAGTCAAATCTTATCGGATAGTCAGCTCCGAATGATCCAGCATGCGTGTTTCATCTCTAACATATTTACGGTGTTGAGATACATGAAACACGTCATGAACATTCGCCAAGGATTGTGGTAACGCCAATCGATATGCCACATCTCCAACACGCTCCAAAATCTCAAAAGGTCCAATGAATCGAGAACTAAGCTTTCCTCGACTTCCGAAACGAATCACCCCTCTAGTCGGTGATATCTTCAAGAATACCAAATCACCCACGGCGAACTCTAGAGGTCTTCTCGACGTATCTGCCCAACTCTTCTGTCGGTCTTATGCTGCTTTCATATGATTCCGGATAGTGTTAACCTTCTCAACTGTTTGCATGACCAAATCCGGTCCTAACAATCTTCGTTCACCAACATCGTCCCAACAAATAGGTGAACGACACTTGCGACCATATAAAGCTTCGAATGGAGCCATTTGAATAGTCGTCTGGAAACTGTTATTGTAAGAAAACTCCAACAAATGTAGATGATCCTCCCATGAACCCTTGAAATCTAACATGAAAGCTCTCAACATGTCTTCAAGAGTTTGGATCGTTCTCTCCGACTGGCCATCTGTCTGAGGATGATAAACTGTGCTAAATTTCAAACGAGTCCCCAAGCTTTCCTGTAAGCTCCTCCAAAAGTGTGATAAGAAACGAGTGTCACGGTCGGACACGATGCTCACCGGTACTCCATGCAATCTTATAATATCCTGCATGTACCGTTCTGCCAAAGTTTCTATTGATTGACCAACCCGAAAAAGGGATGAAATGAGCTGCCTTGGTCAAACGATCAACAATCACCCAAACTGCATTGTTGCCTTTTGGACTCCGCGGTAGAGCCTTCACGAAATCCATGGTTATATATTCCCACTTCCACTGAGGAATCGGAAGTGGTTGCAATAAACCAGCAACCCTTTGATGTTCAGCCTTAACTTGCTGACACACCAAACACTTCGCTACAAAGAAGCAATCTTCCGTTTCATGCCTTCCCACCAGAAATGCTGTCTTATATCTCGGTACATCTTCGTACCTCCTGGATGTACGGAATATGCTGAACTGTGCGCCTCCTTCATAAGTTCTTCGCGAATATCTCCCTTTGGCACACACAAACGGCTACCATAATGCAACGAACCATCTTCATGAATCAGCAAGTCCGTTTGAAGTCCAGCTTCAACCTGTTCTCGAAACTTCTGCAATCTTGGGTCCTGCGACTGCGCTGCTTTAATATTCTCGATCAACAACGACTGTACTTGCAGCTGCATCAACTGTCCCAAAGAATATGGTAGCATAATCTCCAAATCAAATCTCCGAAAGTCTTCAATAAGTTCCTTCTGTGCAGTCAACATCTGAATTGCTGGCAACCGACTAAGCGCATCCGGCACGACATTAACTTTCCCCGGATGGTACTTAAGATCAAGATCGTAATCAGCCATCAGCTCCAACCATCTGCGCTGCCTCATATTAAGCTCCTTCTGCGTGAACACATACTTCAAGCTTTTATGATCAGTGAATATCTTGACCCTTTCGCCCAATAAGTAGTGTCTCCAAATTTTCAAAGCGAAAATCACAGCTGCTAGCTCCAAGTCATGAGTTGGGTAATTCTTCTTGTGGGTCTTCAACTGTCTCGATGCGTATACTATAACTTTCCTATGCTGCATCAAAACACATCCCAATCCTTTCCCAGACGCGTCGCTGTGAATCACCAATCCTTCGGAACTGTCTGGCACGGTCAGAATAGGAGCAGTTATCAATCTCTGCTTCAACGCCTCAAAGGCTGACGCACACTTATCCGTCCACACAAATGGTACCTCCTTGCGCGTAAGCTTGGTCAACGGCTCCGCCAGACGAGCAAAGTTCTCCACGAACCTTCTGTAATACCCGGCAAGTCTAAGAAAACTTCTGATTTCTGCAACGTTCTTCGGAATCGGCCAATCTCGAACTGCTGCAATCTTTTCGGGATCAACGGCGATTCCATCTCCAGAAACGACATGCTCCAAAAACTTCATTTCTTCCAGCCAAAACTCGCACTTGCTTGCATACAATTTTTCTAGCCTCAATGTCTGCAGTACAATCTTCAAGTGTTCTATATGCTCTTCAATACTCTTCGAGTAGACCAGAATATCATCAATGAACACCACTATAAACTGGTCCAAGAATGGTGAAAAGATTCGGTTCATCAAGTCCATAAATATCGCCGGTGCATTCGTTACTCCGAAGGGCATCACTAAATACTCGTAATGTCTATATCGAGTTCGGAACGCTGTCTTGCAAATATCTTCTGTTTTAACTCGGACCTGATGATATCCGGATCGCAAATCCAGCTTCGAGAATACCCTCGCGCCACTAAGCTGCTCAAATAATTCGCCAATGTGAGGGATCGGGTACTTGTTCTTAATAGTCACCCGATTTAATTCTCGATAATCGATACACATCCTCCTTGTGCCATCTTTCTTCTTAACTAGAAGAATTGGAGCTCCCCAAGGCGAGTTACTGCTGCGAATCCAACCCTTCTCAAGTAATTCAGTAACCTGCTTCTTGACTTCTTCCAACTCCACTGGTGCCATTGGATAGTACGCTTTAGAAACTGGCGCTGCACCGGGAACAAGATCAATCGCAAACTCCACGTCTCGTTTCGGTGGTAAACCTGACATGTCCTCGAATACGTCCATAAAATCTCGAACAACAGCCGGCACTTCATATTTATCAACCTCCAACGACGAAAGAACGCTAGTTGTCGGCCTAGCCCTAAACTTGACTGGCCCGACAGAACTGCTTCCTCCAGTAAAGATAAACTCTGGATGTCCGGGAATCTGGAAAATTACTTTCTTCGCCCTACAATCGATGTGAGCGTGGAAAGTGTCGAGAAAATCCATTCCTAAGATGACTTCATAGCTGCCTGTATCAATCACCAAGAAATTTGCAAACAGCTCCCGTCTGCAAACAACAACTGCACAATCCTTACATTCTCTACTAGATATGATCTTTCAATTCCCAGTGTGTATGTCCCAGAAACTAGATAGGGTCGTACAAGTAATCGAGTGTGTAGCAATAAACTTGGACGACATAAAACAATGGGATGCACCAGAATCGAATAACGCTAATGCGGGGAAACCATAAACAAGTAGAATACCTGAAACAACTTCTCCTGAAGCCTTGACTTCCTCAGCCGTCAGGGTAAATGCTCGAGCTTGATTGGGTCCCTGAGCCTGAGTCAGCTGCTTCTGTCCTTGAAACGGTTTCTGCGGTGGCTTCTGAACATCATCCTTCGTGCGAAGTATCGATGGACAAGTGTTGATAGTATGATCCGCCGATCCACAAACCAAACAGAGTCCCTGCCTCCTTCGACATTCCCTTTGCACGTGCCCAGGCCAATGGCAGTAGTCACAAATCACGGTCCTTCTTTGATCAACGACAACAGGCTTCTTCATAGGTGTTACGCCACGTCGGTTCACTGGAATACCTCTGCGTCCATGCGCTTGGTTCGGTGTAAATGCTGGCTTCCGTACTGTAACTGCTGGCTGCTGTGTACTCCCAGTCTTCATAGATAGGCTCTGCTGCTCTCGGGCCGCCTTAAATACTTGTGAGAAAGTGGTCAAACCCAGGGAGACAATCTGTCTCTGGATGTCCACATCCAAACTGCGCATAAACCTCCTTGCCCTATCAGCATCATTGACAACCAAAGGTCCAGCGAATCTAATGAGCCACGTCCACTCAGCTGCATGTACATCTACAGATGCGCCGTTCTGCTTCAAACTGATGAACTTTTCTTCCATTTCCTCCCGTGCAGTCCGCGGAAAGAACTTCTCCAAGAAACTCTTCGAAAAATCCGCCCAACTGATCGGCTTGGGTAAGAGGGTCTCTTCCACAAGCCACCATTCACGGGCGTAGTCCACCAACTGGATGCGTACCACATCCACTCTCTTATCTTCTGGGATCTATGCCACAACTAGTAAATTCTCCGTGTCAACCAGCCACTGCTCCGCTGGCAACGGCTCCTCCAAGCCAGTAAAAACAGACGGACCCAGTCTCCTGAAATCCGCCACGGTACCCACACGTTCAACTGGTCTGGCCATAACATTGTTCACGGACTGCTGAACGGTCCGCAAACCTTCCTGAAAAGCTTCATCTTGCTGCTGGTTCAGCTCGGTCTGTCGCTTTTGGTTCTTCAACATCCCACATATTACTCCAAGCATAGCGGCTTCGTCAACACGCCTCTGGTACGTTTTTAGATTCTTGTCTGCCATGTTCCTGAAATCAAAGCACCAAAAGGATTAGAATGATAACAGATTCAAAATATAGATCAAGGATATGAATCAAGGCTAGAACTCTAAGTTACTTAAATAGAGTACCGCATTGTAACCATGCCGCGGTATCATAGCTACAATCACATAACTCCACCCAAGTCGCCTAAGTTCTAGAGATAACCAAAAGGAAACCAGGTTTCGAGTCGATATGCAAAGGGGGTTTGCATATCGTAAAGTAGAATTAGGAAGAGGTTAAGATTCAAAAATGGTAAGACGGTAAGGTGGCAGGACATGTTTCCTAATCACGAGTATTCTGATTCTTGTATTGGGTCCAATACCCAACTATAAAAGAATCAAACCCGATTAATCTGATACCAAAAGAACCATGTCACGCCCCACTTCCCAGAGTACGCTAAGTTAGGCACGTGACATAGCCAACCATGCTACCCGTGGATAGGAAATATCCTTCCACAGTCACATTACGGCTGTAGAGATATCAAGAACAATAATAAACTATCTAACACATGTCTATAAGCCAGAATAAAACGAGTCAAGAATAAAATACTGTGGAAGCAAAAGATCCAATACAAGAATAAACTGGAATGTACGTCCCATAATGCGGGCTCACATCAGGAATGAAAATACCGAAAATAAAATGAACTAGCTACTAACAAGTCCTCACTGCTCAGCCTGCTGACTGAAATACTCCTGCTCGGCCTATGGCGAAGGTAAAGAATCTGGGCTATACAAAACCCAGACGTCAGTGCGTCATAACATCAAACAATAATATAAATAGGGGTAGCAAGACATACAGGTGTGATCATGAATAGTAAAACAGGTAAAACAACAATATAAATAAGGAAAGTGAAGGGTAGTGTGCGGTGAGTAACCTAAATTGGTCTACTGTGTCAACCACTCTCAAGTCTTTGAAATCAATATGATGAATCATCGATGTAACTCAATAGTATCCCGTGCGTGTCCGGGATCACGGTCTATGACTCTCGGGCTGAATCCGAGACGTGCCGCAAGGCAGTAAAGGGTAGTAGGTAATGACGAGTGATGTCAGCAGCATCACCCCGGGGCTGGCCTAGCCTGATCAGTAAAGGTGTCGAACTGTCGAGTTACAAGTCAGGTTTCATCATTGATTTCCCTATACTGCTAAGTTATATGTTTAAGTCAGGTATTAAATAATCTGGAGTTAATGCCAACACAGGATCAGGCAGGTACAAGTTTTTCTGGATAGACAACAAGAAATGTCCGTAGGGACAACAGGTCAGGTTTGTTGGCATTAGTAACAAGATCAGGTAATAGAGAAACCCATAGTACCTCAAGTCAAGTCAGGTAATATATAGGTATCATATCATGTCAAGAAGTGCACGTCATCACGTCGTGTCAAGTAGTAGGTGTTTCAAGTGATGTCAGGAGTGCACAACATGTCACGTGGGTGCTCATAATCAAACTATAACAAGCATGGGTATACAAAACAAGTATGGGGTACTAATGGAACAATAAAAAGTGGAACATTATGATGTGGTATGCAAATAGGTATAGTTTAAAACATATGGATGCACGGTTATCTATTTGAGTTAGGGTTATGGTTCCAACACTAAGTAAAATACACTTAATCAAATATGGAATGTTAAAATCTCGTTATTATGTATTAAATGATCTGGGGATGCAATTGTATATAAAATAAGCTAAATGGATGCAACTAGGTATCCGAAAGTTATAAACTATTTAAAATGGTACTATGGGCTATGCAAATAATCATTACGTGGTTCAAATACGGATATGGGTATCGTGTATCGTAATCTAATATGTAACAAGATATGTTTCAAGTTCTAAAACTAAAATGATATAAATTGAACATCAGAATGTTAAAAAGGAACATGTGGTATTAGATTTGAATTACAGGTATACTATGCAATTAAATACGTATAAAATAATATAAATAGCATGTAGCAAGTTTTACTTGCCTCGACAGATCAAGAAACGGATATACGGAACGTCACACGTCGGCGGGAAAAGTCGCGACGCGCGCACGATGCACGGAACGGATCCAAACAACGTACAAGGGGATCACACGGATCAGAAACCCTCGATGGGTCGTTGGGATCGTCGACGGCACGACCGGATTCCGGCAATAAAAAAAAACCGTGAACATATATAAAGAAAGAAAAGTATGGAAGAAAGAAAAAGAGAAGAATGGAAGGAGGAAGAAGAAGATTGAGAAGAGGAAGCTTATTGTGGTCTGCGAAGAGGGTCGCGAGGGTGTCGACGACGTCGACGGAGCTCCGGCGAACAATCTGCAGAGGACAGCGGCAACATAACGATAACAGAAAAAGAAAAGAAAAGAAAGGAAGAAGAAAGAAAGAAGTAGGAAGCGTTAGTTGTATGTATGCCCTAGAGGCCAGTATTGTACAGATGATGTATATTATATTGGATGCTTGGACATATATAGAGAGGATTTTCTTGCTCGATATGATAGTATGCTATCTGGTTGCTCTTTATCTTAACATGTATACTTGTCTCTTGATACTGTCTTATAGTTACATGTTGGTAAAGCCCTTAGGATATGTACTTGACTACCTGGACTATGATGCAGATCATACTAGTGGGGACATAGTAGTCCATAAGTACATCCTTTAATATTCCTAGTTATAGGTATATCGAGACAGGGCATGTGATGTCGAGCAACACATGTAATAAAGTGCAACCAGATAGTATACTATCATGTCGAGCAAGAAAGTCCTCCCTATATATGTCCAAGTATCTACTATAATATACATCGCATGTACAATAATGGGCTCTAGGGCATACATATAACTAACAGAAAGAGGCTTCAATCGAGTCTCCTCGGTAAGGAGCTCAAGAAAAATCTTATCAAGGTACAATTTATCTCCACAATTTAGAATTATAGCATGAGTATGCTCAAATTCAAATCGCATTTTCATCAAAATTTTCTACAACGGGATCGTTGCCTCAATTTAATAACTGTTTCAAGAGCCTCTACAGGAATATCATCCTCTAGCATATCCATCTCATTCCAAATGAGCATCATGGCAGAATAGAATTCTTGAACACTAAGAGATTCTTGGGAAAGAGAACTCATCTCCAAGTCAAGTTGATATAGTTGTGCCTCATTATTTTGCTTGTAAATGCACTTGAGATGGTTCCACATTTTTTTGGATGTTGTGAGACGACTCGAATTCACAGCAATGGAGGCTTCAACCGATTCCAAGATCCATGTCTTTATCTTGGCATTGTTAATCACCCACTTGGAAGTGGATGATCCATCGGAAGGCTTCGACACATCTCCTTTGATATAGCCCCTCAAGTCTTGACTTTCCAGGAAGCTTTGAATGTAAGTAGCCTATAGAAAGTAGTTCTTCCCATTCAATTTCACAGTAAGTCGATGAAGAGATTCCATGGAGATAACACGAAAAATAGAACACCATCACCAATTTGAACTAGCTGCAACGGAACAACAATACACAGGAGAAGGAGAAAGATAGCAAGATATACCAGATTGGAACTGGTAAGAATTACTACTGGAGTCTCACCCCAGTGCTCTGATACCATAACACCTTTTGAAGAAGAAACAAGATAATGAGAAAAGGATTTTTTCACTATCTTTTCTTTTCTGATATATGATCAAGAGTGTCAGACCCTATTTACATTATACATTTGTCTAATTATAGAAGAATAATTACATCAATTTACAACCCATCTATAGCAATTTACAATGGCTAATTAGAGGCTAAATTAGGGGGATTGAAGACAACTAATATTGATTCCAAATCAAGCTAATTCTAATTAAGGATTTCCTCTCTTGACAGGTTCAAACCTCATCATTGTCCGTTTACTATATTTTCCCCATTCATTGTTTGTACAAGCGAGAATTCCTGCTGGAGGTCTTTCCATGAGGCCGAAAGGCACACGTGAGAGGGAGAGTATTAATTGTTATGTTAGCTTGATATACATTTATCTCTTAACCCAATAGCTGCATCCTTTGAATCAAATGGTTCTTGACACGAAGCAATCTAAACTCTATATTATCACACTTGATGCTATTGTTCATGGCTTGTAAAGGAGCGTGGAATGCGGTTAGGAAAATTTTGTGCCCCAATGCCGTAACCTTTACTGTAAATTATTCATAAGCTTTTTCATACAAGGAAACTGGAAGAAGCCTTTGATCGTCTACAACGACCAATGCCTTAAATACTGATCTCCAAAATTTGGTTCTTTTTGGGCACAAAAAGGCCCGACAAGCAATGGAAATTTTCAGTGAAATGATATGACATAAATCATATATGAGAAGTAATTTTAGAAGTGATATCTGGGCCACGGTATATTAACTTTCAGTGTGAAAGTAACGATAATACATTTATGTTCATGATTCTAATATCAATTATGATTCTAATATTAGATCTGTTATATGTTCGAGATTAATATGCTATATACAGTATGCTGTCGTTACTTCAGATTGGGAGTTCAAGCCTATTGACACTTGATTCATTGTTTGTTTCAGGATTTGTGACAGATGAGATGTGAAACGCAGGGAATTCAATCTAGATGATGCTTTCAGAAGGCATTCACAATTTTGAGTGAAACAGAATGCATCAAATGAAATTTTACAGGTAATTCAATAACTTCGGCTATGGCATCTCCTGAGCATATGAGATATAAATTCGAATTCCATCCTCTTGTTCCTGGTGCAGTTATCATTCATGAGTCATGACCACCTCCTTCACACATCAAAATGAGATAGTGATGATGCTCTATATTGGCGACCTTCCAGATCAGGACACGTAGTAGATGACGTGTCCCAGAACTCAGAAGAGAGAGCCCACAGGGGTTGATCAGGCCACCCCTGTACCCGACCTATAAGCACAAAGTTGGCTCACCTCATGGCCCCCTGCAAATTGGCCTCCTCGGTCTTTCAGCTCGCCTTCGAGCTACCGCAGGACCAAGATACCTCGGCCCTCTCGCTCGTTCTCGAGCTCTCCCGCCGAGACCATCTTCCTCGGTCTCTCCGACCGACCAACTCCACCACTCACAGGCGTAACCGCCGCTTCGCAAATCTCGCCATGCGCAGATTCTCCGCCAGCAACGTCCCACGTTCCACGCCATCGCGATCCCCGTTAATGGACGATCCGCTCTTTACGCGGACGTGATGTCGGGAGCGTAACCGCCGGCGAGATTCTCGCTTCTTCTACTGCGTGCTGCCGCCACTATAAAAACCCCCATCACAGAGGGGTCAAGTAAGCCATTTTTTACTCTTCTAAGCCGTTACTCTGCTCGGATCTCATCACTAACTTGATCGTCGGAGGGTCCTTGGTGGTACCGAACCACACCGGGACTTCTTTGCAGGTACTCGGCACCAAACAGCTCATTCCACTTCTTCCTCCAAAACCCATTGAGACCCACACGCAACAGGAGATAATCAACAAAGTCCACCGGGAGATCAACGGAAGACAACATCTGAAGGAGACCCGAAAAGGACCTCCATCAGTTGGCACCGTCTGTGGGAAACTAAAACTCCACAAGAACAAAAGTTGGCCTTCCGATTTCCATCCACATGGCATGCGATCACCCTGAAGATCCAGATACCACCCTCCGCCTCCCCCCACCGGAGGCGCGGATGAACCTCCTCCGACGACCGTCATCAACGCCCTCTCCGGCCGAATAGACCAACTACAGTCCAAACGGCCGGGCCAGGACCCCAGATCGCTGCTCCTCCTCCTCCAGGAAACTCCGCCCTCATCGGCACGGTTGACAACCGGTAACCTACGTCCCATGGCCACAGGTCTCACGGGCCGATACTCTCTCAGGCCCGCTGGGCGCTCTACAGCACCACGCCGGGCTCGCCACGGCAACTCGAGGACCACCTCGTCCGGAGATCAAAGCCCTCGCCAAGAGGCAACCGCGCAGCTTCACTGCTCGGTTATCCTTAGCAGGCCTCCTACGGCCCCTCCAACGCTAAAGATCAAAGTCCTCCTTAGAGGCGGTCGAGCAGCTTCCCTGCTCGGCTATCCCTGGCCGGTAGCATTCCTACTCCCAATGCTAGGGATCAAAGCCCTCACCAAGAGGCAACCGCGCAGCTTCACTGCCCGGTTATCCTTAGCAGGCCTCCTACGGCCCCTCTACCGCTAAGAATCTAAGCCCTCACTAAGAGGCAGCCCAGCAGCTACCCTGCTCGGTTATCCCTGGCGGGTAGCTTCCCTACCGCAACACCAGGGATCAGAAAGTCCTCCCAGAGGCAGTCGAGCCCGACCCTCGCTCGGCTATCCCTGGCGGGTAGCTTCCCTACCGCGACGCCAGAGATCAGAAAGTCCTCCCAGAGGCAGTCGAGCCTGAGGATCCCTCGCTCGGCTATCCCTAGCGGGTAGCTTCCCTACCGCAACGCCAGGGATCAGAAAGCCCTCCCAGAGACAGTCGAGCCCGAGGATCCCTCGCTCGGCTATCCCTGGCGGGTAGCTTCCCTACCGCAACACCTGGGATCAGAAAGCCCTCCCAGAGGCAGTCGAGCCCAAAGATCCCTCGCTCGGCTATCCCTGGCGGGTAGCTTCCTTACCGCAACGCCACGGATCAGAAAGCCCTCCCAGAGGCAGTCGAGCCTGAGGATCCCTCGCTCGGCTATCCTTCAGGACAAAAGCCCTCGCCAAGAGGCACCGGACGGTAACCCTGCCCGGCCATAGGTCCTTGGTAGGCTTCTTACAGCCCCTCCCGCGCTAAGGACCAAAGTCCTCCCAGAGGCAGTCGAGTCCTTGCTCGGCTATCCCCGCCTGGTAGCTTTCTACCACAACCGACAGAGATCAAAGTCCTCGCCAAGAGGCACTGGGCAGTAACCCTGCTGTAAGTCCACGGTAGCGTCCCGGCCGTCTAACAGATGCCAAATGCGGAACAAAAACTTTTACAACTGGCGCTATCGCGTACTTTAACCCGTATCTGCCATTAAAGCTAAACTAACAAACTACAAAGAGGGTTGGAATGTTATACCGAACGATCCAAGTCCTTCGGTCTTCAACCATCATCCCACGCTTTGTTGCGGCTGCTCCGATCTCCTGAATCTCCAGTCTTCTCATCCAGGTGGCACCACGTCGATGGATCTTTAAACGGGCTCCCGCCTCTGATCCGAGGCAACTCGATCATCAAGTTTGCTAAAAGAGATGACCAAGATTGATGTAGAGAATGAGTAGAACACTTTGTCTCGTTACGTCCAAACCAATGGATGAACGATTAATGAAGTTGCCTTTTTGGATCGAATGGAAATGAGAAATGGATCACATCTAATTTCTATCAACCAAAACTATCATAATCTTTTTCAAGCAACCATTATCAAATGAGAGGAGGGGCCGACCATATATAAGGAGGAGGGGGGTGAGTGTAGGAGAGGAGTGGTGACCATAATGATATGATACTTATCATAACACACATAAAGAAATATGACTCACTAATGACACATAGTATGAACACATTAAAAGCAAAGGATGAATCATAAACCTAGTCACCCTTGCATTAAATGAATCATTAAATGCACTAATGAGTCACTTAACACCTCACCATCCTAGTCACCTTCTAGAAACTTCCACACTCATCTCAAGAAAAGATAAATCCGTATTTAACCGAATGTAAAATACGGGTGATAGAAAATTGGAAACTGGCAACTTCCAAAAGTATCCTGAAACGAATTTCAGGATAACCCCGTAACAGTATAAACATACCCGCATTTGTATTACGACCGAATACAAATGCAATCGAGACAAAGATATTATATCTACACAGTATAATACTGGGATCCGGCTTAAACCAAAGCCTACCAGTATTATCTGCCTGAAAAATGACACGTCCGTAAACGCACGTGCATTTTCCGAACCCTGCCATAAAACTATACGGCCTCTACAACGTTTCGTCCGAACTTGGGAAAGTGTCTGTGGGGGACTCTAATGACTCATCAACACACTGGCACTGGGTATAATCTCTAGCACGTCAGAGGTACTAGCTGTACGTAACGGTTGCCTATGTATTGATTGGAAGGGAAGCTGACGAGCGAACTCATCCATAAACCCTACTGAGCCTGACAGTGACAATATCCGTACAGTCCGGTCCGTCCGTCTAAAGAGTATCGCATATCGAGTCTAGGGGGTGGATAAAGTCAGACCCCTAATAACGCGATAAATCGTGTCGGTATGAAGCCCATCACCACCTGAGAAACTACCGATCCAAATCAGTAATTCTCCACTACCTCGGCCGAGAATTTCTAATGATGGCCACCCGTGCACTGTGTGACATCAACCCCCAATACCGGGAGAGACGAATCCCCGACGATCCGCTCACTGCCTCCATATGGCTCGGGACTGTACCCAAAAAATACCTGTTTGCACGACTCCTTTGAGCCGTGGTAGGGTAGAAATCAAAACACAGTGGGAACCCACACGAGACAAATGACGATCTCAGGTCGACAAACTAATCTGTACACATGTCACCAGGAAACTACTATCTGACAATATGTATAATACCAACTAGCATGTTCCCGGCGAGTCATGTCCGGTGTACTCATAACCTAATGAGCACCTGTATACATCTTAGGTGAACTAACTGACACCAATGGCTTGTGAGACCGGCCATTGCCCCTCGTCGGGGTCTCGACTGTATACACTAGTCTACTCTAGAGTATCGATGCCCTGTCTCGAAACTCCCACGACTAGGGACACTTTAAGGATGTGCTTACAGACCCCAGCTCTCATGTATATGATCGCCATCATACTGCTGGTAGTCAAGCAAGAATCCTATGGGCTCTATCAACATGCAATAGCGAACTAAAACATGTATACGATGATATAGACAAATCAGATAGCATACTATCATCTCGAGCAAGACTGTCATATCGGTATAGGTCCTGCCTCAATCATTGCAATCACGTACCTGTGATCCAATAATTGACTTTGAGGGCACTATCTCCAACACCTGCTCGGTCCCCGTCCTGAAGGATCAAAAGCCCTCGCAAGAGGCAACCGAGCCCCACCCTTGCTCGGTCATCTCCATCTGGTAGCTCCCTACCCACGACGCTAGGGATCAAATCCCTCACAAGAGGCATCCGAGCGGCTACCCCGCTCGATCATCCCAGGCTGATAGTCGCCTACCCACCTCGCCCGGGGATCAAAGCCCTCGCCAAGAGGCAACCGCGCAGCTTCACTACCCGGTTATCCTTAGCAGGCCTCCTACGGCCCCTCCAACGCTAAGGATCAAAGTCCTCCTTAGAGGCGGCCGAGCGGCTTCCTTACTCGGCTATCCCTGGCTGGTAGCTTCCCTACCGCAACGCCAGGGATCAAAGCCCTCGCCAAGAGGCAATCACGCAGCTTCACTGCCCGGTTATCCTTAGCAGGCCTCCTACGGCCCCTCCACCTCTAAGGATCTAAGCCCTCACTAAGAGGCAGCCCGGCAGCTATCCTGCTCGGTTATCCCTGGCGGGTAGCTTCCCTACCGCAATACCAGGGATCAGAAAATCCTCCCAGAGGCAGTCAAGCCCGACCCTCGCTCGGCTATCCCTGGCGGGTAGCTTCCCTACCGCGACGCCAGGGATCAGAAAGCCCTCCCAGAGGCAGTCGAGCCAGAGGATCCCTCGCTCGGCTATCCCTGGCGGGTAGCTTCCCTACCGTGATGCCAGGGATCAGAAAGCCCTCCCAGAGGCAGTCGAGCCAGAGGATCCCTCGCTCGGCTATCCTTGGCGGGTAGCTTCCCTACCGCAACTCCAGGGATCAGAAAGCCCTCCCAGAGGCAGTCGAGCCCGAGGATCCCTCGCTCGGCTATCCTTGGAGGGTAGCTTCCCTACCGCAACGCCAGGGATCAGAAAGCCCTTCCAGAGGTAGTCGAGCCCGAGGATCCCTCGCTCGGCTATCCTTCAGGACAAAAGTCCTCGCCAAGAGGCACTGGGCAGTAACCCTGCTCGGTCCCCGTCCTGAAGGATCAAAAGCCCTCGCAAAAGGCAACCGAGCCCGACCCTTGCTCGGTCATCTCCGTCTGGTAACTCCCTACCCACGACGCCAGGGATCAAAGCCCTCACAAGAGGCATCCGAGCGGCTACTCCGCTCGATCATCCTAGGCTGGTAATTGCCTACCCACGATGCCAGAGATCAAAGCCCTCGCCAAAAGGCACCAAGCAGCTACCCTGTTCGGCCATCCTTCGCAGGCCTCTCACGACCCCTCTAGCGTCAAGGATCAAAGCCCTCGCCAAGAGGCACCGAGCAGCTACCCTGCTCGGCCATCCTTTGCAGGCCTCAAACGGCCCCTCCAGTGCCAAGGATCAAAGCCTTCACGAAGGGGCAGTCCTACAGCTACCCTGCTCGACTATCCCTGGATGGTAGCTTCCCTACCCCACAACACCAGGGATCAAGCCCTCACCGCGAGGCCGCCGAGTCCCTTACTGCTCAGCGCATCCCCAGCGGGCATCCTCCTGCCCGTCAGACGATGAGAACCTCAAGCCCTCGTCGCGAGGCCGCCGAGTTCCTTCTTGCTCGGCGCCTCCCCAGCGGGCATCCTCCTGCCTATCAGACGATGAGGACCTCAAGCCCTCGTCATGAGGCCGCCAAGTTCCTTCCTGCTCGGCGCATCCCCAGCGGGCATCCTCCTGCCCATCAGACGCTGAGGATCTCAAGCCCTCATCGCGAGGCCGCCGAGTTCTTTCCTGCTCGGCGCATCCCCAGCAGGAATCCTCCTGCCCATCAGACGCTGAGGATCTGAAGCCCTCATCGCGAGGCCACTGAGTTTCTTCCTGCTCGGCGCATCCCTAGCGGGTAGCTTCCTACCCAATAAGAGACATCAGGTCTATCCAAGTTCAAGTAATCCCCCCTCGACTTCAGGGCCATGGAGATGCTTCTTTCTCAGCAGCGCTTGACACACTTGGCAAGTGATCAAAATCAACTCGGCGACCGATCGCTCCGCTTGTCGTTCCCGCACTGGGCTGCATCCTATCAGACGCCGTAGGTCTGCACACGTGGCGTCGGCCAACCGACGCTTGACACGCAGACAGTCGCTTCAGTTACAGGATGCACAAACCGGCGCACCTTCCTTAAATGCAGAGATTTCGCCTTGATTCCACTACTACAATATGGGGTTGCCCCTACGGACTCTGGAATCCGTAGGGGCAAATATTTCTTGCCCCTACGGATTTATCCGTAGGGCCACATCGTTGTCCCTACGGTGCCTTACGTTCTAATTTTTTGTTTGGCCCTACGGAGCCGCAAACGATGGACCTACAGTTATGTCCGTAGGGGCATATAAATAGGTTATTAATAAAAAAAAAGCACAGAAAAGTTATTTCATCGTTCCCAAAATTTCTCTCTCTCACTCCCGCGCCTCTCATCGCCTGTTCCCGCGCCTCGTCGCCACCGCGCTCCGTGCCTCGTTGCCACCTTCGTCGGTCGTTCCCACACCTTTGTCGACTTCTCGCGCCTCGTCGCCACCTTCGCCGATCATCGTCGACTACCGATTTCTGTTGTCTCCTCCACCACGTGCCCGATTAGTAATTAAATCTTAAATTATTTTTAATTTTGATGATGTTAGGTCTAGGGTTCAGACCAGGTTCGGGTAGGGGTGAGGGTTTGGCATCGGCATTGGCATCGGGTTCGGTTAGGGTTAAGGTTATGGTTCGGTTCTGGGGTTCGGTTGGGGTTGGGATTGGGGTTGGGGCTGGGGCTGGGCTGGGGATGGGGCTAGGGTTCGGTTGGGGTTGGGGCTGGGCTAGGGCTGGGGCTAGGGTTCGGTTGGGGTGGGGCTAGGGCTGGGGCTGGGGCTAGGGTTCGGTTGGTGTTGGGGCTAGCTGGGGCTGGGGGATCGCAGCCGTGGTAGTTGGTGGAGGAGCCGGGGCCGATCTTATGCAGGTCCACAGTGTAGTCTCTGACGATATTGCCCCAATTTCCATGGAGACATGAGGAGACATGGGAAGAATTCGTGTCTTTCGTGTTGTAGTTTTTGGTGTCTTTAACCAAAAATAAATAATGATAATCAGAAACTACTGCTCAACAATTACTACATACAGATATTATCTTCAGACCGCAGAGCTATTATATTAATTATGAAAATTATATTGCAATATAGGATGCTGTAATAACTCTTTTGTATCCCTCATGCATGAAGTCAGCAAGTTGACACATTGAGTCACAATTATCTCTTCTCATAAATTCAACACAAATTTTAGTTGTACAATAAAAAATAGCTCAATATAATCCCTTATATCTCTTTGTAGATAAGTTGCTGCAACTATAGTGCCATCAATCAACAGGAGTAACTATCTTCTAGTAATTGAATTCTCAATTGAATCTATAAATTCTAAATTTTTGTAATAATTTAACTCGAAATCTCAACCCCAACTCAAACCAAATCGAAATCTGTAGGAATTGTCAAATTTGAAAACAATGAAACGAAATTCGAAAAAAATTCTTAGAAAGCCGATAGGTTTTTGTGAACATTGAAAGTGTAAGGACGTTATTTACCTTCGATAGGGTTTGGTTGGGGTGGGGCTGGGGCTAGCTAGGGCTTGGGCTTCATCACCTGATATAGCGAAATACAAAGCGTACTTCAGTACACCCGACCTCATTGAGTTTCCTATTGAATTTCCCGGTCAAACGGCATATGCATATTTTTATTCGCCATGAAATCCCAATTATCAAGCTACCGAGGACGAAAAGCCACCTTTGTTAGTCGAGAGTCATGGTAATAGACTTGTCATTATAGATCATAGTCAATTGTTTTTCCTATCATTTTCTTGATCCAGATGCTAATAAACTTGTTAATTAGTTACTGTTTTTATGACGTATTTGTCTATATTTGTTGACAGTGGCCTTTCCTTTGGATGAACATGTTTTTTTGATGCATGTTTCAGTCATGTGAATTCATATGTTGCGTATAACGCTTTATGATATCAGTATCCTACATTTATAGTTTTAATTGTTGATTGTTATAGATGAATACCATTACAATAATAGTTTTTGGTTGATATATTAATTTTTCAAATATTTGCATGTATGTATCCATGCCTGCCTGCATATATGTATATATGAGGATAATGGGTATATTGTTAAGTTGCCGTAGGAGAAAATTTTCCTTCATATGGCTGTCAAAAGTCAATCCTTAATCTCTTTGTGGATGATCAGTTCTATCAATCTTGATCTCAATGGTTTAAAATCATGTTACACATACAACACGTATGCAAAACAAACGCATCATTAGAGAGTGATTCAAGATGTTCAAGTTAAAACCAATATATGATACTCGATGATAATATGAAACCTTCATATTCTCATCGATACTCATATATGAAACTAAAAGCGCCACTTAGTCCCCGTCTATCGGTTAACATACGTGCGATGTTCGTCGTGACATAGAACTATACGAAGGTTGTTAAATATCGGACGGTATAGCTCGATACTAACAACCGTCGTATAGTCTATGCGACAAGAAGATTCAATCGTATGGTAACCGATAGATTTATCCCGTGTGGACAAGTTAGGAATGTATAAAGCAAACACCTTCATTCACTTGTGTTTTCATCCGTTTCGAGATATTTCGTCGGTACCTTTCTGCTGGTTCTCCGTGTACAAAGATAGATTATATGTTCATTTCAACGTTGTTTCACAGCTTTGAAATGATTATCTATTCTATTACAGTGTACTCGGAGAACAGTAGGGAGGTGCTGCCGAAATTTACTCGAAACGGTTTAAAACACAAGTGATGGGTGTTCGCTTTATACATTCTTCATGGGATAGAAGCCTTACCCCCGACAGCCGGAACACACACATACAACAAGAATACACAACAAACGCATCATTAGAGAGTGATTCAAGATGTTCAAGTTAAAACCAATATATGATACTCGATGATAATATGAAACCTTCATATTCTCATCGATACTCATATATGAAACTAAAAGCGCCACTTAGTCCCCGTCTATCGATTAACATACGTGCGATGTTCGTCGTGACATAGAACTATACGAAGGTTGTTAAATATCGGATGGTAGAGCTCGATACTAACAACCGTCGTATAGTCTATGCGACGAGAAGATTCAATCGTATGGTAACCGATAAATTTGTCCCGTGTGGACAAGTTAGGAATGTATAAAGCAAACACCTTCATTCACTTGTGTTTTCATCCATTTCGATATATTTCGTCGGTACCTTTCCGCTGGTTCTCCGTGTACAAAGATAGATTAGATGTTCATTTCAACGTTGTTTCATAGCTTTGAAATGATTATCTATTCTATTACAGTGTACTCGGAGAACAGCGGGGAGGTGCTGCCGAAATTTACTCGAAACGGTTGAAAGCACAAGTGATGGGTATTCGCTCTATACATTCTTAATGGGATAGAAGCCTTATCCATGACAGCCGGAACACACACATACAACAAGAATACACAACAAACGCATTATTAGAGAGTGATTCAAGATGTTCAAGTTAAAACCAATATATGATATTCAATGATAATATGAAACCTTCATATTCTCATCGATACTCATATATGAAACTAAAAGCGCTACTTAGTCCCCGTCTATCGGTTAACATACGTGCGATATTAGTCATGACATAGAACTATATGAAGGTTGTTAAATATCGGACGATATAGCTCGATACTAACAACCGTCGTATAGTCTATGCGACAAGAAGATTCAATCGTATGGTAACCGATAGATTTGTCCCATGTGGACAAGTTAGGAATGTATAAAGCAAACACCTTCATTCACTTGTATTTTCATCCGTTTCGAGATATTTCGTCGGTACCTTTCCGCTGGTTCTCCGTGTACAAAGATAGATTAGATGTTCATTTCAACGTTGTTTCACAGCTTTGAAATGATTATCTATTCTATTACAGTGTACTCGGAGAACAGCGGGGAGGTGCTGCCGAAATTTACTCGAAACGGTTGAAAGCACAAGAGAATGGGTGTTCGCTCTATACATTCTTAATGGGATAGAAGCCTTACCCCCGACAGCCAGAACACACACATACAACAAGAATACACAACAAACGCATAATTAGAGAGTGATTCGAGATGTTCAAGTTAAAACCAATATATGACACTCGATGTTAATATGAAACCTTCAAAATCTCATCGATACTCATATATGAAACTAAAAGTGCCACTTAGTCCCCGTCTATCGGTTAACATACATTCGATAATTTATTCTTTTCAACGACAAACGCACACACAAAGCATATACACGGATTTTCTCCTTTGTCAGTAACTATCCCGTTCTTATATTTCTCAATATAGTCACCATAACCTACAATTTATATGTTATACAGTCTAACATGGCCCATGAGTACGTCAAAGTTAAGGACTGGATGTATGTGGATTGGCAACAACGTATGCAATCTAAGTTTGTCGCAGGAGTTGCTGCTTTCATTGAATTTGCATGCGCACATAATAAGATCATAATAGAGAAGATTCTCTGTCCGTGCGATAGATGTGGCAATAAGTACTGGCAGAAGGTAGAATTGGCAGAGCTTCATATTGTAAAATATGGGTTTACTAGACTTTATACAACTTGGAAATATCACGAGGAAGGAGAAGAATGCAGTAATGCGGCAGAAGAAGAAGGAGAACACGATAATGCGGCAGGAGAAGAAGGAGAATTCGTTAATGCGGCAGAAGGAGAAGACGGTAATTTATTTCCATCAGAAGAAATGGAGGATATGGTAGAGGCTGCCCTAGGTGAATCTATTCGTACCGAAGATGACATTCCTTCCGGTCAAGGACCGCATGCGGATAAATATGAAAATTTCATGAATGATGCTAGAAAACCAATTTATGAGAATGCGAAGTATTCCACCCTCTCATGGTTCATCCAACTTTTCCAGATTAAGTGCCTAAATGGATGGAGCAACAAGTCATTCACAATGCTTCTTTCATTTTCGAAAGATTCTATACCCCCGGGAAATAACGTGCCCGACAGCTAGTACGGAGCCCAGAAGATGATGTCTGATTTGGATCTAAAGTGCGAGAAGATTCGAGCATGTCCTAAAAATTGCGTGTTGTACCGGAAAGATAATTCAGATTTGAAAAAGTGTCCAACATGCGGAGATGCCAGGTATAAATCGAAAGATTCTGATAAGAAGCCTGATATACCTGTCAAGATAGCACGATACTTTCCCATAACACAGAGGCTACAGAGGCTATTCAGGTGCAAGAAAACAGCCGAGGCAATGATTTGACATCACCGTGCTCCTCGAAGTGAAGATGGAAAAATGAGCCATCCAAGAGATTCACCGGCATGGAAGGATTTCGATAGGAGGCACGCAATATTCAGTAGCGATCCTCGCAATGTCCGGCTCGGACTGGCTACTAATGGCTTTTGCCCATTCAACTATATGGCTGGAAGTCACAGCACATGGCCCGTTGTAATGATAATTTATAATCTGTTGCCTTGGTTGGCTATGGACCAATCATACTTTATGATGCCTCTTCTTATCGACGGACCAAACTCACCGGGAAACAATATCGACGTCTATCTCCGACTTCTGATCGAGGAGTTGAAATCTTTGTTCATTGATGGTGTAGAGACATACGATGCAAACACAAATACAACCTTCATTATGCGTGCGGCTTTAATGTGGAAAATTAATAACTTTCCTGCGTATGGAATTCTATCAGGTTGGTCCGTATATGGTCACAAAACATGTCCTCATTGCCATGAACACACAACATCGAAATTCTTGAATTTAAGTAGGAAGGTTTGTTATTGCGGCCATCGACGTTTCCTGCCTCCAGACCACCCCTATAGGTTAGACACGGTTCACTTTAATGGTCATCAGGAGCTTCTTGGACCTCCATCCTCATTGTCCGGAGAGAACGTGACTGCTCAATGGGATGGTTACAATAATGTGACCTTCGGGATGGATCCGACGAAATATGTCAAACCACCATTTTGGAACAAGTTAAGCATTTTCTTCGAAATTCCATACTGGTCAACAAATTTAGTGCGTCATTGTCTGGACGTCATGCATATAGAGAAGGGAGTATCAGAGCACATACTCAACTTGCTTCTTTGTAAAGACGGGAAATCAAAAGATAACCTGAATGCTCGGATGGATCTACAGGAGTGGGGAATAAGAAGTGAATTGCACCCTAGACCGGTAGCGGGTAAACCGGGCAAGTTTGTACTTCCCAATGCCGTTTATCATATGTCACAACCGGAGAAGAAAAGATTCCTGCAGGTGTTGCATGATTTGAAAGTTCCCACAGGTTTCTCAGGATCATTCAGCAAGAAAATAAAAATTGTCAAAGGCAAGATCGATGGGCTGAAAAGTCATGATCACCATGTTATCGTGGAGCACCTTCTTCCATTAGCCCTCAGGACTTCTCTCCCCGAATCGGTTGGTCTAGTAATCAACGACCTATGTTGTTTTTCAGAGAGTTGTGTGCTAAAACACCGGAGGTTGTGACGCTGGATAAACTAAAAAATTCTATAGCGTTGATACATTGCAAGTTTGAGCGTATTTTCCCACCGTCATTCTTCGATATTATAATACACTTGACGGTTCATCTTGCAACTGAGGCTAAGTTAGCTGGACCGGTACAATATCGATGGATGTATCCCGTTGAGAGGTACGTGTAATTTTTCGTTTCGCGCAATTTATAAATTTATTGTTGTCATGTATGCCCGTATTTATTTATTCAACATATTTTCATTAGGTACCTCTACACTCTTAAAAAGTATATACACAATAAAAATCGACCAGAGGGTTCTATCATGCAAGCTTATCTTCTTGATGAAGCAACCATATTTTGTTCCCGCTATCTGGACGAGAACATTGAGACAAGACTTAACCGGCCTCGAAGAATTCAAGACGGGCCATATGATAAAGCCGAGTATAAGAGGGTTGACACTATATTTATCAACAAGATATACCGGTTTATCTTGCTTAATTGCACATGTCTTGAACAAATTAGAGAGTAAGTTTTTTTGGATTAATTGTTATATTTGTGTTTGTGTGTGTATGAAATGGTATAATATTAATGTCACCATTATTTGTCGAAAACAGAATTCATTTTAACGAGGTACGTGAGGGGCATCCTGATTGGAACGAAGAACGATTGGAAAAATATCATCAGGATAATTTTTGTGATTGGGTCATAGATCATGTAAGTTATTCGAATAACATTTTATTGCTATCGGTTTTAATCTAAACTTGTATCGTTATGTATTTTTCGTAAAATTTATTTTGTTAGATCCACGATCCGAACTTGTCTGCATCATTTGAGAGTGATTCAAGATGTTTAGCTCAATTTCCTAGTATGGAGGTTGCATATTACAAAGGATTTGATGTCCTTGGATACAAATTCGAAGTTAAGGACATAGAAACATCTAGAACCACTCAGAATAGTGGGATTGCGATGGTAGGATCGGACGGTGTGATTTATTATGGGTACTTAAATTGTATACTCGGCATCCACTATCCCGGATGATCAGAACCCTTTTATATATTCCAATGTACTTGGTACGATACGCGAACCGATACGGATAAGTGGAGAAGCAATCTTGGGACTTGGAAAGATGAATATGGATTGACCAGTGTGAACACACTTCGATTTTATGGTCAGGAAGATCCGTTTATCTTTCCGAACCAAGCGTTCCAAGTATACTACTCACAGTATTTGAAGCATCCGGGATGGAGTGTTGTATGCCGATAGAAACCCAGAGATGTCTACGATGTCCCAGAATTCGAAGACAGCGATGAGGATGAAGAAGAGAGAAGGCTTAGAGTGCTCCGACCGTATGTTTCGAAGGACGGGTTGTCTTCGTCCGATCATGAAGTTACGTGGGTTAGAAATGACATCGACGATGAAATCCAAGTAGATATGTATAATGCGCCCATGAAATGAAAAGGTTATCAGTAATGTTATATTATTACTTCACATTTTACGATCTATACATATATAGTCAATACTTTTAATGATTGTATAATGCGTCCACGAACCGTTTATCTAGATTTGATGACGACGATGGGAGCAGCGAGGGGCGGCAGGAGCTCCAGCAGAGGCAGAGGCAGAGCGGTTCTGCCGCCCGGAGAGCTGCGTAGGGAGCTTCAGAGGCCGGTCTTGCACCCAGATCGGAGACCCCTTCGGATGCTTCCTTCCGTGTGGATTTTTCCACACCTCCAGGTATATTGCATGCATATCCATTTTGAATGTAATATTATAGATATTCATGCCTGTTTATGTCAAAATTACTTATATTGTCAATGTTTGATTGTCTAGTTGTTGGTGATGTGTCCACATCAGGGACAGAGGCCAATCCCGCTCCTCCAGGTATGTTTATATATCATATAGTGCATGTATATTGATTTAGAATGCTATATCATAAATATACATACATTCCTTTTGCTCTTACTTAGATAGTAATTTTTATTATTGTCTAGCTGTAGGTGGTGATACCACCGCACCTGCGGGTATGTTTATATATCCTATAGTGCATGCATATTGATTTAGAACGTTATATTATTGATCTACACATTCTTTTTGCAATTACTTATATAATCTATTTTTAGTTGTCTAATTATAGGTGGTGCGTCCACATCTGACGCAGGGGCCACTCCTGCCACTTCCGTACCCTCCGCATCGTCTGTAGATTAGTATAAATAAATATAAAATATTTATTCACTTTACATGTGCTCTATAGAATAAATATGAACTTCATGGAAACTTAGCGTCAATGTTTATTTTCTAGTTGGAGGGGATGCGTCCGCATCCGGGACACCGGCTGTTCCTCACTGGAGGAACTATCGTCTCGCTCGTGCTGCTGCCCGCGCCCAGGCTCGTGCTTTAGTCACCGGAGGTATATATTGTTAGTGTATGTTGCATGCTCCTACAACTCTTGTGGCGCGGCGGAAGCGGTGAACGAAAATTTTCTTGGCATACAACACGCACTTAACCGAAGATCTTGTCTAAACCACAACTAGAAAAACCTAACTAGAGATCTTATCTACTATGTTAGGGATTATACCTCAATGATACGGTCCTTCGGGTCCTTTCTTTGATGAACTCCTTAGCTCCTTTAGATGTTGCCGATATCTTCGATCTCCGGCCACCCAAGACCTAGATGATCGATCCGAGAGTTGTCGTGCGAGCTAGAAACTCTTCACAAGAGTTTAACCTAGAGACCAATTTTGCTAGAACAGGTCACTAGGATTATGTAGAGATGAATGTATTGGATTAGCTTGAAATCTATAGCATTTCTTTCTCTTAACCTTCTCTTTATTCACTTAACATTCACATCTTATGTGAAGCTATTTATAAGAAGAATGAGAAGGAGGAGATGAGGAGGAGTAAGTGTTTATCATAATGAAAGTGTTCAAGCATGATGAATAAAGATATAGCACTAAGAGAAATAATTTGAAGCATGCATTATATAAATTAGTATCATGCTTCAATAGTAATTCCATAACAACAACCTCATCATGCTTGTACCTTTTAATTTCCACCTCATTTTATTTTCATAAAATAAATGATGTCATTATTATGTCATTATGAGGTGGCACCTTCTAGAAGGTATTCTTGTAACAATTACAAAAATACCCCTCCTCCGTATACCGTATACCCGTATCCGAAAAATACGAATACAATTAATCCAATAATATAATACCGGTATCTTGGCTTAAACCAAAGCCCACCAGTATTATCCTTCCGATTATTATTCCTGTAACAATTACATGAACAAAAATCAAAACCCTGCCGTAACAGCTTACGGCTACCATAACAACTTACAGCCTCTACATATTTCGCCTGAACGAGGGAACTCTCTGTGTGGGACTCTAAAGACTCGACAGTATGCTGGCAGTGGGTTTAACCACAAGCACGTCAGCGGCACTAGCTGTGCGTAACGGCTGCCCAGGTACATGACGAAAAGGTGGCCAACGAGCGAACTCATCACAACCCTTACGAGCCTGCAAGCAACACTTACCGTACAGTCCGGTCTCTTCGTCTGATACGTCGCATATGAAGTCTAGGGGTGGTAAATGTCAGACCCCAGTAACTTTATAAGTCATGCTGATTTATGGCTCATAACAGTTCGAGAAACTACTGATAACACTTATCAGTAAACCTCGAGAACCCTGGCCAGGGATTTAGGTGTTATAGCCGATCAAACATAGTGCGACATCAACTCCCTATACCGGGAGAGACGAAACCCCTCATATCGCTCACTGTCTCCATATGATTCGGGACTGTACCCAAAATCCACCTGTTTGCACGACTCAATAGAGCCGTGGTAGGGAGGAAATTAAAGTACAGTGGGAATCACACAAGACTCTATGACTATCTCGGGTCTACAGACTAACCTGTACAAGTGTCGCTAGAGAACTGCTATCTGACAATAGGTATATATACCATCTAGGAGTTCTCAGCGAGTCCTGTTCGGTGTACCCATTCTCCAATGAGCACCTGTGTACAATCTTTGATGTCAAACATCAATGGTTGTGGAATCAACCATCGCCCCCAGGGTCAAGAAACGTACACACTAGTCTAATCTGGTAATACCGATGCCCTGTCTCGATATACCCTCGACTAGGAACTATTGAAGGATATGCTTGTAGACTGCCCAGGTCCCACCAGTATGATCTCATCATAATCCTGGTAGTCAAGCATAGTCCTAAGGGCTTCATCAACACATCACATGTTATGATAAAGATAAACCAGATAGCATACTATCATTTCGAGCAAAGATTGTTTCTGTACATATACATGCCTAGTATCCTTATACAATACAGGCATCTAGGGCATACATATCCAACAATCTCCCACTTGCACTAAGGCCTGTAATTAATGCAATAAGTACCGGCTAGAACCAGTTTCCGGCGTACCGCATGCCCAACAGCTCAAACAGTTTCTCAAACTGTACTTGAGGGATAGCCTTAGTGAACGGATCGGCTGTGTTGTCTTTCGTGTCTACTCTCTGTACCTTGATTTCCTGGCGATCCACTATCTCCCTGATGAGGTTATACCGCCTCAAGATTTGTCTGGATTTCTGATGTGACCTCGGTTCCTTTGCCAAAGCCATGGCTCCATTGTTATCGCAATACAGAGGTATTGGATTAGCAATGGATGGAACCACTTGAAGTTCTGAAATGAACTTCCTCATCCAGACTGCTTCTTTTGCGGCATCATTAGCAGCAATATACTCAGCTTCCATCGTGGAGTCAGCGACGGTATCTTGTTTGGAACTCTTCCAACATACCGCCCCTCCATTTAGAGTAAATACAAACCCTGAGATGGACTTACTATCATCCCTGTCGCTCTGGAAGCTGGAGTCGGTAAAGCCCTCCATTTGGAGATTTCCGTTACCATACACCAAGAACATTTCTTTAGTTCTTCTCAAGTACTTTAGAATGTTCTTCACGGCAGTCCAGTGTTTCTCCCCTGGGTTGGATTGATACCTGCTTACTGCACTTAGTGCATAAGCTACATCTGGGCGAGTACATAACATCGCATACATTATAGATCCTACTGCCGAAGCATAGGGTATAATGATCATGCAAGCCCTCTCCTCATCAGTCTTTGGAGACATCTCTTTGGAGAGGGTGATCCCATGACAAGCGGGTAAATTACCCCTCTTGGAATCTTCCATACTAAACCTCTTTAGTATGGTGTCAATGTATCTCGATTGGGACAATCCCAATAATTTCTTAGATCTATCTCTATAGATTTTAATCCCCAGAATGTACGAGGCATCACCCAGGTCTTTCATGGAGAACCTCTACGATAAGAATAGTCTGACCGATTGCAGCATAGGAATATCATTTCCTATCAAGAGAATGTCGTCCACGTACAATACGAGGAATGTAACAGTACTCTCTACAATCCTTTTATAAATACATGGTTCATCCACATTTTTGATAAAACCAAACTCTTTGATTGTATCATCAAAGCAGATGTTCCAACTCCATGATGCCTGCTTTAATCCATCGATGGATTTAAGCAGCCTGCATGCTTTTCCGCTGCTCCCACTATCAATGAAGCCCTCTGGCTGATCCATAAAAACGCATTCTTCTAAATCACCATTTAGAAATTCCGTTTTAACATCCATCTGCCAGATCTCATAATCATAGTAAGCAGCTATAGCAAGCAAGATCCGAATGGATTTGAGCATCGCGACTGGTGAAAAAGTTTCATCATAGTCCAAGCCCGGTCTTTGATGAAATCCTTTTGCTACCAGCCTAGCTTTATAGGTCTCCACCTGACCATCCACACCAATCTTTCTTTTAAAGATCTATTTGCACCTTATGGGTTTTACTCCAGAAGGTGCAGCCTCCAAAGTCCATACTTTGTTGGTGTGCATGGATTCCATTTCGGATCTTATGGCATCCAACCATTTCACTGAGTCACCACTCGTGATAGCTTGCTGAAAAATAGTAGGGTCATCATCATTCATGATGCAATCTTCTCTATCGCCGTCAATTAAAAAACCATAGTATCTATTAGGTGGGCGAGAAGTCCTACTAGATCTACGGAGTGACTGAGGTATGTCAGGTTCTATTGAAACCTCAGGTTCATCGGTAATGGTTTGTGCATCTGGAACTTCTTCCAGTTCTACCGCATTGCCAACAGTATCATTTGTAAAAAATTCATTTTCTAAAAATGTGGCATACTGAGAAACAAACACCCTTTGTTCCTCCTTGTGGTAGAATAGATATCCATACGAGTGTTTTGGATATCCTACAAATTTACACAAAACCGATCGTGTCTCAAGTTTGTCTGGATTCTTCTTTTTCACATAAGCCGGACAACCCCATACCTTAACTCTTTTAAGAGATGGTCTCTTCCCATACCATATCTCATATGGAGTGGTAGACACGGTTTTGGTCGGAACCCTATTCAATAGATAAATCACAGTCTCCAATGCGTGCCCCCAAAATGATATTGGTAACTCAGCATCACTCATCATAGATCGTACCATATCTAATAATGTGCGATTCCTCCTTTCCGATACACCGTTGTGCTGTGGTGTATATGGAGGAGTGAGCTGAGAGAGAATCCCATTCTCTTTTAGGAAATCTAGAAACTTTGAGCTTAGATACTCACCTCCACGATCCGATCGAAGTTTCTTGATACTTAAGCCTGTTTGTTTTTCTACTTCAGATTTATACTCCTTGAACTTTTCAAAGGCTTCGGACTTATGTTTCAACAAGAACACGTGCCCGAATCTCGATAAATCATCAGTGAAGGTTATGAAGTATGAAAAACCACCTCCAGCATGTGTAGACATTGGTCCACATACATCACTATGTATGAAGCCTAAGAGTTCAGTAGCTCTCTCTCCGTGTCCAGTAAACGGAGTTTTGGTCATTTTACCTTTGATGCAAGACTGGCAAGTCGCATAAGATTTATATTCAAACGAGTTTAAATATCCATCTTTATGTAGCTTGGTTAGTCTTGTTTCATTAATATGACCTAGTCTACAATGCCAAATGAAAGCTTCATTTATGTCTGAAACCTTTCTTTTGTTTCCGTGTTGTATATGAAAAACTGTATGCTGATTTAGGATGTATATCCCGTTATTTAATGTTCCATACCCAATCAACTCTTGATTAAGGTTAATGTTCATAACATTAGATTGCAATACAAAATTATATCCAGCATTTTCCAACAACGATACAGATATAATATTACATAACATCGAAGGTACAAAATAACATGGGTTCAAAACCAATATAGAACCCGACAGCAAACCAAGATGATACTCTCCCACTGCAGTAGCATGTACTGAGGAACCATTCCCAACCCGGAGAGTGTGATCACCTTTCTTCAACAACCTGCTATTTCTCAACCCCTGCATACAATTGCAGATATGAGATCCTGATCCAGTATCTAATACCCAGGAAGCAGAGTTAATTGAAAAACAGCTTTCTGTTACAAACACACCTGAAGTGGAAGCATCACCATGCTTCTTCTTCTGGAGGTCGGCCAAGTATTTAACACAGTTTCTCTTCCAGTGCCCAGTCTGGTGGCAGTGGAAACATTCCCCACGACCTGTCACAGCAGCCCCTTTCTTGTCCCTTCCCGATGCCTTTTTCACTCCGCCTCTCTGCTTGATGGGATTCTTCTTCTTCTTCTTTCCCTTGGCCTTGACTTTCGGGATGGAGGAAGAAGATGTCCCAGCAATAAGAGCGGGAGTTTTCGCTACCTTTAGCGTGCTCTCTGCACTCCTCAACATATTGAGAAGTTCTGGTAAAGACTTCTCCATTTTGTGCATGTTGAAGTTTACAATGAATTGAGCAAAGGCAGGGGAAAGGGACTGTAGAACAATATCAACATACTGCTCGTTCTCCATGGTCCAACCCAGGTCCTCAAGTTCTTCGATAAGTCCAATCATCTTCAATACATGGTCGCCTACAGACGTGCCAGCAGCCATCCGCATCTGAAACAACTTTCGAGATGCCTCGTATCGGAGAGTACGAGATTGCTCTCCATACAACTCCTCTGTATGGAGAAAGATGGATTGGACATCCATCTTCTCGTACTGCTTCTGATGTTCATTGTTCATAGAAGCTAGCGCGAGGCACTTGGCTGTTGCGCAGTCTGTATCCCATTTCTTGCGGATTTCTTTATCCGCAACTGAAGAATCAGGGCCTGGGCTAGGAGGGGCTGGAGTAGTCAGGACGTATCCGACCTTATCATATGTCATGGCAATATTCACGTTCCTTAGCCAATCTTTGTAATTCAGTCCAGTGAGTTTGTTTTTGTCTAATAAAAGTTTAAGTCCCGACATCGGTATCTGCTATTAGGAGATAGAAAAGAAATCATTCAGCGATTGCTCTTTCATAATTAGATTGGTTACTTATCTAATTGTTGTCTTCCACTGCTTTTTATCAAATTTTTCTTCAAACCTAAAAAGAAAACTAGCCAGGATAAATTGCAATCTACAAGTTTGCTAACCAGAAAGTGCAAAATTCTCCCGGGAGTAACTTTTACTCTCAGTGGGATCGGGATCCAACTATCATATAGAAGGTATGCAATCTCATTGCAAATCTCAACTCTTGAAATTCCCGATATAATTTTTACCCCTAGTAACTTATGACCTTAACTATGGTCAACAAATCATAAGTACTAGTCAAGTTCAACCCGCCATTTCGTGATTGATTTAGACCCACCCACATGACCCTTAACTATGGTCAACAAAGTCATGAGAATGCCCTAATCAATCGCATCAAATGCTTTGTAAGAATTCACCACTTAGCTACCGTACACCACGCCTTAACTATGGTCAACAAACGTGGCACGAATACTAAGTACTCTGCTTCCTAAAATGGCGGAGGGCAATGGATGGTTTTTATGAAAACTTTTAACGTTTTGAACTTGATATAGTTGTAGAATCGAGTGGGAAGGAGTGGTTTAAGCTCCAGTTTTAAAAATCGAATGATTTTGTAGTATCTTTCTAATTTTGCTAAAGAGGTCACTCCCGGTGAAGGGATCTCGGCTCTTTCCTTATCGAATAAGGTGCTGGATATGAAAATACCACGATGCAAAGTAAAGTTAGATCAACTATAAAATCAAATCGAGTTCTTTGTAACATTTTCCAGTTTTGCTAAAGGGGTCACTCCCGGTGAAGGGATCTCGGCCCTTTCCTCATCGAATGAGGTGCAGGATATTCGAGAATACCGCTATGCAAAATAAAAGCTAGAGTTACCATTTTTCTTAAAAAATTTGATTCTACAACATCTTTAGGTTTCTTTCTCTTATCATTAATTACATTAATGTAGTCCCATCATTTACGTTTCCTAAACATCACAGAAAAGAAACGGAAAAATAGAACGTACGCTTATGCCATCCGCATTCGTCACTGGGTCCCGTCATGCACCGTTAGGTTACTTAACTAACGGCAGAGCGGGGGCTGGACTAGTGCGGGTGCAAAACATAAGCAACGTTTATTATATATCTCATATATAAATATAACCATTTCAGATCACAGATGAATGCATTGGATATACTAGGAATTCCGTATTTCATTCAAGCCCTTAATGAAAGACGGATTCCACGATCGTGATGAATAGCCAAACCCCTTCTAGACCCCTACGGGTGCGGCAAACTACCCGCCAAATTCCCGAAGTGTAGTAACCTCCCTCAACAATTGAGTAGGCCACTCAGCACTTTGAAAACCCGATAGTTTGTGCACCCCACCTTGGGTCTATCCTAGGAGCAAAAATAGTAAAAAGAAATTATACAACGGTGGCTGCAACCTCATCCCGGATGTATCCGTTAAAACAATATTACATGGCTTTTTACAAATTACATGGAATGAAAGAAAAGAAAAAAACGCTCTTCTCACACCCCCCGGCCATTCATCACGACGATCCAACACATTCATATACACATACCATCTCATGATATCCATATGTGCAACCCCCACTAATCGTCATATAGCAATTAGCGGACGTTTCAAACACATATCACAAAAAAAACGAAAACCCGATTAGCCAAACACTATTAGAATTTCGATCGATAATTTTAAACCATGCCAACACTTGACATGTTTCTGTACAAACACCTTTGTAAAATTATTTATATCCCAGAAACCCTAATTCTTCAATATATGAGCACTGTAGAAAACTGAGTCGACGCGGCCCCAACTCGGTGGCGGATCAGCGGCCAAACCATGAGTTTGGCCACGGATCCGCGGCGCTTTAGTCGAGTCAGGAGTCCAAATTTCTACAGTGTTCTTATAAAACCCTGCTTGTATTTTTAAGATATGTCAAATTAATTTTGGAACACTTTCAAAAACTGACAGCAGCAAGTGCAGAATACGAGTTTTCGGGAGAAAAAACTGTCGATCGAGCTTCTAACTTTTGGCTAACATCTAATTGTGGTTTAGTTAGGCTCTGATACCATGTTAGTGTATGTTGCATGCTCCCACAACTCCTGTGGCGCGGCGGAAGCGGTGAACGAAAATTTTCTTGGCATACAACACGCACTTAACCGAAGATCTTGTCTAAACCACAACTAGAAAAACCTAACTAGAGATCTTATCTACTATGTTAGGGATTATACCTCAATGATACGGTCCTTTCTTTGATGAACTCCTTAGCTCCTTTAGATGTTGCCGATATCTTCGATCTCCGGCCACCCAAGACCTAGATGATCCACCCGAGAGTTGTCGTGCGAGCTAGAAACTCTTCACAAGAGTTTGACCTAGAGACCAATTTTGCTAGAACAGGTCACTAGGATTATGTAGAGATGAATGTATTGGATTAGCTTGAAATCTATAGCATTTCTTTCTCTTAACCTTCTCTTTATTCACTTAACATTCACATCTCATGTGAAGCTATTTATAAGAAGAATGAGAAGAAGGAGATGAGGAGGAGTAAGTGTTTATCATAATGAAAGTGTTCAAGCATGATGAATAAAGATATAGCACTAAGAGAAATAATTTGAAGCATGCATTATATAAATTAGTATCATGCTTCAATAGTAATTCCATAACAACAACCTCATCATGCTTGTACCTTTTAATTTCCACCTCATTTTATTTTCATATAATAAATGATGTCATTATTATGTCATTATGAGGTGGCACCTTCTAGAAGGTATTCTTGTAACAATTACAAAAATACCCCTCCTCCGTATACCGTATACCCGTATCCGAAAAATACGAATACAATTAATCCAATAATATAATACCGGTATCTTGGCTTAAACCAAAGCCCACCAGTATTATCCTTCCGATTATTATTCCTGTAACAATTACATGAACAAAAATCAAAACCCTGCCGTAACAGCTTACGGCTGCCATAACAACTTACAGCCTCTACATATTTCGCCTGAACGAGGGAACTCTCTGTGTGGGACTCTAAAGACTCGACAGTACGCTGGCAGTGGGTTTAACCACAAGCACGTCAGCGGCACTAGCTGTGCGTAACGGCTGCCCAGGTACATGACGAAAAGGTGGCCAACGAGCGAACTCATCACAATCCTTACGAGCCTGCAAGCAACACTTACCGTACAGTCCGGTCTCTTCGTCTGATACGTCGCATATGAAGTCTAGGGGTGGTAAATGTCAGACCCCAGTAACTTTATAAGTCATGCTGATTTATGGCTCATAACAGTTCGAGAAATTACTGATAACACTTATCAGTAAACCTCGAGAACCCTGGCCAGGGATTTAGGTGTTATAGCCGATCAAACATAGCGCGACATCAACTCCCTATACCGGGAGAGACGAAACCCCTCCTATCGCTCACTGTCTCCATATGATTCGGGACTGTACCCAAAATCCACCTGTTTGCACGACTCAATAGAGCCGTGGTAGGGAGGAAATTAAAGTACAGTGGGAATCACACAAGACTCTATGACGATCTCGGGTCTACAGACTAACCTGTACAAGTGTCGCTAGAGAACTGCTATCTGACAATAGGTATATATACCATCTAGGAGTTTTCAGCGAGTCCTGTTCGGTGTACCCATTCTCCAATGAGCACCTGTGTACAATCTTTGATGTCAAACATCAATGGTTGTGGAATCAACCATCGCCCCCAGGGTCAAGAAACGTACACACTAGTCTAATCTGGTAATACCGATGCCCTGTCTCGATATACCCTCGACTAGGAACTATTGAAGGATATGCTTGTAGACTGCCCAGGTCCTACCAGTATGATCTCATCATAATCCTGGTAGTCAAGCATAGTCCTAAGGGCTTCATCAACACATCACATGTTATGATAAAGATAAACCAGATAGCATACTATCATTTCGAGCAAAGATTGTTTCTGTACATATAGATGCCTAGTATCCTTATACAATACAGGCCTCCAGGGCATACATATCCAACATATATCACACTTCAATTTTCATTTAATCTTGATTTCTTAATACAACTTTATCTTAATATTGATTGTCTTGATATTTCTTGCAGACGCAGGGCCTCCCCATCCCCAGAGGGAGACTCGAGGCCCGAATCAGTCCCATAGGCTGAGGCCTGAAAGAGTTAGGAGGGAGGCAGCATTCCCCCTCTTTTTTACCCTTGACTATCGCTATACCCGTCCTCATGCCGAGAGGTTCGGCCGGTATATGGGGGATGAGAGCCGGCTCGTGAAGAACTATCCACTTCACGTTGAGTGGGGCGAGCAGCACCAGCGCTCATTCGCCCTCTTCTTTGATCAGGCTCGGGTATTAATATATATTTTCATTTGATTTATCCAATATATTTATTATTAACACTTGCAATCTAATAACAATGTTTTTTTTGTATTTTCAGTTGGATTACGATTTTCAGCCTGTACCCGACCCTGATCACCCTGGGAGGGTGCTCGACCTTCATACTCTGTACAATGGCCTGATGAAGAACATGCAGACCAAGGTCCGATACAACAGGAATGAGCTGAAGGCCGACTGCTACTTCCTGTGGATGGAAAGCGGCCCTCCTATCTACTCCGGCCTTTGCGAGAGTCGACGTAGAGACATGGCCTTTATTGTGCGAATATTTGGACTCTCAACGCAAAAAAGTATGTATTTTAAATGTAATTCATTGTTTAGGATATAATTTATTTTTTTTTGTTCCTTAATTAGAAAACTAAATGTGAATGTGTTGTGCAGAAACAGGCCGCTCAAAATATAGAGAATAGGAAGTTGGCGAAGAGGGGTCGTCCCACTTACACAGGTGGCTCGAGAAATATTACTCGAGCCATGGAGTTATCGGTAAATTACAATAGACCGACCTTTGTGATATAATGCAATATTAAGAGTTATTTTCTAATATATCTAATATTAAGAGTTATTTTCTAATATTGCAGAGACCCTGGCGCAAGGTGGTACACCGACCGTGCTGTCCGCATATCTTGCCATCCACGGCACCTCGACAGATCCCGCCACGGACGAGCTTCGATATCCCGACATCGCTACCAAGGAGTATTGCGTAAGTGTTAATATTTATTCAACCCATATTTGAAATTTTAGTTTTGGAAGGTTCAAATTTAAATTTTATACTTATACTTTACTGCTTAATGTGGGTGTAGGAGCGGGTGGTTGAGCAGGCCGAGGCATCAAGGATCGATTTTACCGGACAGAGCGATCCGAGGCTGCTGACCCCAGTCCTGGACGCTGCACACGGAGGGCACCACGGAGGTTGGGAGAGAGGCCGGGGACTGGGCCCTAGCAGGGCCCATATGAGGTTGGACTCCACCCCGGCGGTTACTTCCTCCGTCTCCAGTGAGCGGCGTGTCCAGCAGGAACTGGAGAGCTTGAAGGCCACCGTTCAGAAGTTGAAGGAGATGCTGGTATGTATACTACTTAATAGTAAAATATCATGTCATATTATAGATATCAACATATCCAATATTAGTACGTAGCCTGAGCTTATTTGGTTGTAGACTTAGCTTTGATTAATCATACATACATATCTAATTAAAATAAACTACGGTTTTCCAAAATAGATATCCAAATGGGGTTTCGAAATAACTTGATAATGATACGAATTCGAATAATACACAGTTCTTACACGCTTATTACATACGTTAGGTCCAGACGCGACAGGGTACATCGGCCGAGCCTCCACATGCATCTCCTTCGGCTGCGGCTCCGCAAACCACTACATCGGCTGCGGTTCCGCAGACAGCTCCTATAGCTCCACTGCCCGCTCAGACTCCAGCAGCCGCGGCTCCGCAAGCCACTACCTCGACGGCGGCTGCGCAGACCACATCGCCAGCTCCACAGCCCGCTCAGACTCCCGCACGCTCCAAATTGCATGATTTATTGACCGAGGAGCAGACGCGCCAGATTCTAGCGTTTATCAGAGGTGGAGCTGGACCGAGATAGGGTAGCTTTTTGATTATTAATGTTTGAAATATGTATTTATTTATATGATACATATTGTACTACATTTTGGACGATATTGATATTGGTGGTCCTATGGTGTTTATATTTATATCATATTCTGTTTTTTAGTTTCTTTTGTATATTATATGCGTGAGATGTGATTATGAATACTGCGATATATGTTGTGTGATGATTAATTTTATATTTGATTGATGTATATATTATTGTGCACAGGGCGAGAAAAAAATAGGCAGCCCTTTTTTAAAAATAAAACTGATAATATGTACCTACGGATTAATCCGTAGGTACACACTTTGCCCCTACGGATAAAACCGTAGGGGCAAAATATCAGAATAACTGATATTTTCCCCTGTGATCTCAGTATCAGGGGGTTGAGCTTGCCCTTACGGATATATCCGTAGGGGCAAACAAATGTCCCTACCCAGTTATCCGTAGGGGCAAAATATCAGGATTCCTGATATTTTGCCCCTACGGATACGTACCTACGCATGTATCCGTAGGGGTTATTACTTGGCCCTACGGATTCATCCGTAGGTACAAGTAATCTATTTTTAAAAATCGTATATAAAATAAATTTTTTGTCCCTACGGATTATTCCGTAGGGCAAACAGGACCTACACAGAATTCCGTAGGGGCAAATTTTTGTCCGTAGGGGCAAGTTCAGGGCTTCAACTTGCACCTACGGCGTTTGTACCTATAGGGTATTTTCTTGTCCCTACTGCTATATCCGTAGGGGCAATGGTTTGCTCTTACGGATAAATCTGTAGAGGCAACTCTTATTTGTAGTAGGGTTCGCTGGCAGAAAAGGCAGCTGACAGCACGGGGACACGTCTTGACGAAACCTTAGGAGGGAGCTCTCCTCGGGCGGCCCGGCAGTCCACTCTTGGCACGACTCGCCAGCTGGTCGGGACAAGAGTGGGGGGCTAATGATGATGCCCTATATTGGTGACCTTCCAGATCAGGACACGTGGCAGATGACGTGTCCCAGAACTCAGAAGAGAGGGCCCACAGGGACCGATCAGGCCACCCCTGTACCCGACCTACAAGCACAAAGCTGGCTCACCTCAGGGTCCCCTGCAAATTGGCCTCCTCGGCCTCCTCGGCCTCTCAGATCGCCTCCGAGCTACCGTAGGACCAAGATACCTCGGCCTTCTCGCTCGTTCCCGAGCTCTCCCGCCGAGACCATCTTCCTCGGTCCCTCCGACCGACCAACTCCACCACTCACAGGCGTAACCGTCGCTCCACAAATCTCGCCATGCGCAGATTCTCCACCAGCAACGTCCCCACGTTCCACGCCATCACGATCCCCATTAATGAGCGATCCGTTCTTTACGCCGGCGTGACGTCGGGAGCGTAACCGCCGGCGAGATTCTCGCTCCTTCTACTGCGTGCTGCCGCCACTATAAAAACCCCCATCACAGAGGGGTCGAGTAAGCCATTTTTTACTCTTCTAAGCCGTTATTCTGCTCAGATCTCATCACTAACTTGATCGTCGGAGGGTCCTTGATGGTACCGAACCACTCCGGGACTTCTTTACAGATACTCGGCACCAAACACCTCATTCCACTTCTTCCTCCAAAACCCATTGAGATCCACACACAACAGGAGATAATCAACAAAGTCCAACGGGAGATCAACGGAAGACAACATCTGAAGGAGACCCGAAAATGACCTCCATCAGATAGCATCATCAGTTCAACGGAAAGTTGAATAGATAATGATGTTATACTCATCCAAGCGGCCTCTTTTTCGCCATATCTTCAGCAATCAGAGTAGTTCCCAGGTACAAAACCATTAAAATCTCTGTATATTTTCAATTTAATAGTATATATTTTGGCAAATAAGCATGTTTAGTTGGAACCGCAGCAAAGAAAATTATGCTAATTAATAAATATGAGTATAAGCTATTAATTTCTGATTTCTTATGATGTGCGTTTAGGTTTTGTAACTTACAAATCAACCTAACAGAATTTATTATGGGTATACTGCTAGAATAGTCGAGTAACGGAATCACATTTCTTGTCTCAAGAGATACATAGGTGATAGGTCGAGGAGTTTAAGGCATGGTTTGGACTCTCGGCCGATCCCAATATGAGACGGTCGATTTTGATCCGAAAAATGACTGTCCAAGTTCCAAGACCAGTTCCGTCCAATACCAAGCAATATTGGGTTTACCATTTGATCAGTAGGGTTCTAGTTTTAGATCTGGTTAGTGGGTTTATTAATGGGTAACGGATCCTTTAATAATAGTTTAATTGGGTTGTTTTAGGTTATTGGATAATTAATTTGGACATTAGACATACTAATTAATTAGTAAGCAGTAAAGAATTTGCCAAATTGTCTTAGTTACTTTACCTGCTTATTTATAAAAAAATTCCTAATACTTAAAATGTTCTATTTCTATATAAAATTCTAATATTTTTTTATCTGAGACGGAATGCTAATTCCGATCCCAAAAATGGCATGCTAATTATGAACCCAAAAATGGTTGTTCAATACAAGTCTTGATATAGAGATTTTAAATCTTGGTTATAGGACGTGTTTAGTAACAATACTTCCATGTCAGTTGGAGGAAGAAATATATGAATAAATTATTAAACAGTTTGACTTCAAGAGACCGATAGGATGATGCCTTTAGGATCAAAGAGGAATTTGAAATGTTTCTAATACTTGCCGGTGACATCAGAGCAAATAAGTCCAAGAAAGGTAACCAAGAATGTTCTAGAATGAAGTTATCTATCTTACCATTCAAAGAAGTACACGTGTGCACCCGCGCGCATACACAAAATTGCAAGGTGAGGCGACACATCATTAAACTTGCAGGGGTCAACTTATAGATAGTGAATGTATTAACTCTTTGCCTCCCTGCTACAAAAGTGTTCAAAGCTTGTGGGGCTTTTTTGACGGTTCAAACGGTGACCGCTTTATCGTCACGGTCATAAAAAAATTGGTCACAGTACGAACCGTGACCAATTGCATAATATGGCGGGCCCCACAGCCCTGTCGCGTGATAAAACCCAATCCCTCATCCAAAATTCCCTCAATCGATCAGCTTTAATTTTTTCCCTCTCCCCTCCCCAAAAATCTCCCCCCGAATTTCTCTCGCTCCTTCTCGCCGTCGATTGATCGATCGAAACCCTTCGGTGTCAAGGCTCCTCTCCTCTCCTCCGAAGCTCAAAGCCTGCCTCCGGAGCTCTCCACCGTCGCTCGAAACCGTCTTGGCCACTGCCTGCGGAGCTCGAAGCTTGCCACCGTTTGATCGAACTTGTCGAACCTCAACACCGGTCAAAGCTTGCTCGTCGAAGAGGTAAGTATAAATTAATCGTTTAAATCTTTTTTTTTTAATTTTAATTGGTTTGCTCGATTGATCCCATAAATTTTGTCGATGGAAATGTTGCTGCTGCTGCTGTTATTGGTGTTGCTGGTGATTTTGTTATTGTTGTTGTTGTCGTTGTCGAGGCCCCCTCGAGTTGGCTGGCCGGATATTGGTTAGGGTTTGGGTTTCGGTTGGGGGTTAATTAGGCCGGCCGGGTTAGGGTTAGGGTTTTGGGGTTAGGGCTGGGTTAGGGTATGATTAGGGTTAAGGTTAATGGTAGGGTTAATTATAGGTAATGGTTAGGGTTAGGTTTAAGGTCCGGGTTCGGGTAATTCGGCAAATTTTTGTAGGTAATTTATTGAAAAGCAACAACGGTTTACGGTATTTTAGTGAAAAACAACAATAGTTAATAGTATTTGAGATTTATAAAAGGGGATCTAGATCTAATGTTGAGAGGTTGTTGAAAATTGAGCCACATCATTGCACAAGTTGAGTGACACGACTTGATCCAAAACAAAATCCAAATCGAATTCCAATTCAAGGTCATGTTCCATTGAGAAATTCATCGAGCAATTCAAGCAAGATCCTTTATCGCGAGGCCGATCGTCATCCGAGCACGTGATCCTCGACGATCCAAGACTCACGGCGATTGAGCGAAGCGAAGATCGACGGAACATTTTCATCTTCAAAGGAGCGATCGAGAATAATTCTTCTTATAATCTTGAATTGAAGAGATTGTAAATTGTGAAGAAGATTTAATAAAGGTGATCATTCTTTTATAATTGCTTTCTTTAAATTCTTACATTATGAAATTCTTAATTCTTGATTCTTTAATTTTCATGATGCGTGGGTGAAATCTCCGCTTGTATAATATTCGAGAGAATCAGTAGATCAAGTAATAATAAAATCCTAATATTAATCTTAAGTCTTATGAGGATTGTGAACTTTAAGAAAAAGAATCATCATTGACCTAATTTGGATCGAGATCACATTCTTGCTAATTTCGCTGCAAATTAGGGATCAAATGATTGATGGTTTTCTTTACTAGAGCTTAGATTTGAATGATGATCAATGAAAAGAAATGGATAGTGAAGGAGAAACCCTAATTTTTTCAATAGATCCCTAATCTTCATTCATTACCATCGTCCTAGCTACAATTCATCAATAGATAAGATTCGTCATTGTTAGATTCATCATTGCTACTAATTCAATCGAATCCTACAAGCTATTCTTCATATTTTTGATAATTCAAATTGATATTGGACACTTTCTTGATTTCTAATTCTTGATTTTCTTGAAAGGACAACTCAATTAAATCTCGAAATACTTTCTTGAATTTTCTTTTATATTTTCATTTCGACTCATCTAAAGCAAGTTCGAATAAGTACACGCATCTCAGTGGACGATCCGTATTTATTAACGAAACTACATCGACACCGTTAATTGATTGCGGTTATAAATTCTTTGGTTGTGATTACATTTCAAAACACGATCCGAAATTTTAGAATCAATCAAGTGGCTTATCGCTTGGCACTTCCACCTTCATTGGAAGGAGTGTACAATGTGTTCCATAAATCCCAACTCAGAAGGTGTTGCGCCACGGCAGCGCCCCGGCCGTCTATCCGAGGCCAAAATGCGGAATCAAAATTTTCTTATCTTTTAAACTGGCGCTACCGCGGACAAAATACCCGGATCGTAACCATTAACCGATACTAGCTATCAAGAGAAAGGGTGAGAGATATACCGAGTGATCCGAGTCCTCCGGTCTTCTCGTCATCGTCCCGATCTCCCGCGGAAACTCCGATCGTCGCATCCTTGCCGGAAGGGCACCACATCGTCTGCATCTTTTACGGGCTCCCACCTCAATACCGAGGTAACTCGGGCACGAAGCTGGCAAGTCGACGTGCCCAAGATTTGCTGTAGAATGTAGTATAGAATCATAGTCTCTTTTGGGATGGTGAAGTTGCTATGGAGGGAGAAGGGAATCATGAACTTTGGAGAGGGTTTTTGGTGGCAAGATAAAATGAGATGAATGATAATTTCCAACACCAAAATCAAATGAACCATTCTCACTTCTCCAAGAAGTGGCCGGCCCCCCCAATGTGAGAATGGTGGAGGGAATTAAACAACATGTATAAGGGAGGTGAGTGTAGGATAAAGAGAGTGGTGACCATATCAAAAGTAAAGCTCACATCACTTCTAATCAAGAATCAAATCCTTTCTCATCACTTCTAATCTCAAAAAGGCAAGCCATCATGAAAAGCAAAGATGCTTAATCTTTCATAATGCCACAAATACAAAGAACCCCTCCACAAATGGTTATTTGCAAACTTGCAAATAACCCCCACCATCGGAAAAGTCCGGCCGGGAAAGAACAAAGGAAAACCGGCCGGAACGGAATGCAAACTGGCAACTCCAGAAAACTGGTCCCGTAATAAATTACAGGAAAACCCCGATACTGTGCATACACACCCGCATCTGTATTCCGTCCGGATACAAATGCAAAGAGACAAAATCTACACTGTACTAAACTAGGACCGGCTTAAGCCAAAGCCGGCTAGTAATATCCGTTCGATCCTGATCCGTGCAATACCGCACGTATCAGATCGAACCTTGCCATATAACTATACGGCCACTAGTACAAACCGTCCGATCCTGATCCGTGCAATACCGCACGTATCTGATCGGACCCTGCCATATCTCCATACGGCCTCTACAGCGTTTCGCCCGAAAGCTTGAGTAACTGAAAGTGTGGTGGACTCTAAAGACTCGTCAATACTATGGCTGTGGATTTAACCACTAGCACGTCAGAGGTATTAGCGAATACGTGACGGGCCACCAGCTATTGACCAAAAGGGACGTCGATGAGCGAACTCATCCTGACACCCTACTGAGCCTGTCAGTGACAATATCCGTACAGTCCGGTCCGTTCGTCTATGAGTATCGCATGGCGGGCCTAGGGGGTTGGTAAAAGTCAGACCCCCAAAAGCGGTACAAGTCGTGTCGGAGCGTAGCCCAGAACACCCTGAGATACTACTGGAATACCTACCAGTAAATCTCCTGCCTCGGCCGAGGGCTTTGTGTAATGGCTCTCCTAGACACAGCGCGACCTCACCCCCAATACCGGGAGAGACGAACCACTGCAGATCCGCTCACTGCCTCCATGTGGCTCGTGACTGTACCCAACTAAAACCTGTTTGCACGACTCCTTTGAGCCGTGGTAGGGTAGTAATCAAAGCACAGTGGGTACTCACACGAGACAAATGACGATCTCAGGTCGATGAACTAACCTGTACACATGTCACCTGGGAACTGCTATCTGACATCTGGTATAAGACCAACTAGCAGGTTCCCGGCGAGTCTTGTCCGGTGTACTCATAACCCAATGAGCACCTGTATACATCTTAGGTGAACCAACTGACACCAGTGGCTTGTGAGACCGGCCACCGCCCCTCGTCGGGGTCTCGACTGTATACACTAGTCTACTAATGGAGTATCGATGCCCTGTCTCGAAACTCCTACGACTAGGGACCTTTTAAGGATGTGCTTATAGACTACCAGCTCCCACGTATATGATCGCCATCATATTGCTGGTAGTCAAGCAAGAATCCTAGGGGCTCTATCAACGTGTAATAGCGACATGTCAGGTCACCTAAAGCAGTACACGATGATAAAGATAAACCAGATAGCATACTATCATCTCGAGTAAGACTGTCCTACCGGGATAGGTCCTCCCTCAATCATTGCAATCACGTGCCTGTGATCCAATAATTTGACTCTGAGGGCACTATCTCCAACAATCTCCCACTTGCACTCAAGGCTAATTATTGCGATGCCGCATACTCACAGCCCGTGTGATACCGAACACCCAACTCCTCTACTAGTCAGTCTCACAAAGCTCGTTTGTGAAACTATTGCGTTCGAGGAATAGCCTCAGTGAGTGGATCCGCTGTGATGTTTCTTTCTATGTCTCTCTATATCTCAAGTTCGCGGAGAAAGCCATCTCCCGAAATGAGCAATACCTGTCTTAGAACGTCTGGATGTCTGATGGGACCTAGCTCATAAATGAACTCCAAATCCAAACTTCTTAGACTGTATCGTCAACTGAACTTAATCAGTATCCTGCGCCATGCCACCCTCAGTATTGCCTTGGACCACCTGTCCAAAATACTGCCCCTCGTCAGAAGGAAAAACTATAACTCTGACAGCCACTCTGCCATCCATGTCACCTTGGAAGCCTGGAGTGATAACCGTCTCCTAAAAGAGGCTGTCGTTATCACATCCCTAGAACACGCACTTATGTCCTAAAACTGCTTCCGATTGTTTCTCCAGGATTGGATTAATATCAACTTTTTGCATCTACTGCAAGAACAACATCTGGTGTGGTACTTGACATCTCATGATTGACTCAATTGCCTAAGCAAGTGATCTGTCAATCATGCGTATCCCTCTCCCCTTTAGTCTGTAAGACACCTTTAGAGAGGGTGACTCCATTACCTGCAGGTGTACTACCGTGCCAGGAGTCGTCCATTCTAAATACTCATAGAATGCTGTCAAGGTACCCAGATTAGGAAACCACCCAAATCTAGATCTAAAACCATAGATCTAGTAACCAGTATGTCAGATATTATGTCCAAGTCCTGTGTGGAGAAACCACCGTGTGACGACCAAAGTATAACCGATCGTAGTATAGGAGTATCTTTTCCTACTCTGTGTATGTCATCCAAATACCAGGATATCACACCCTACTACCTTCTCAACAGATCCATCCCCTATTCTGATGATGTCAAACCTATGATTGTCACATCAGAAATAGATGATCTATCTCCGCTACATCTGCTTTAGTCTATAAATAGACATAAGCCTGATGTCCACCAATGCTTCCGCTGCTCCCACTGACTACGACAACACTCTGGCAGAGTCATATAGACGTGCACTTCTAAAGCTAGCTTAGAACGACGCTATACTCATCCTCCCACCGGGTCTCGCAGTCTGGAACAACAGCAATGGCAAGTGTGGGTAAACAAGAACCTCCCTGCCACCGTCCTTGAGGCTACCGGAGTACCTCTCGGGTGCCTGAGGTTACCCACCTTATCTGCGGAGTGGCCAATGGAATGCCAAATCAGATTGAATCTTTAGGTTCCTTATCAAATCTTCAGTAATCGTTTGCGGTTCTGGAATCACTTCCAGTTCTACCATACTCCCACTACTGTTTTTTGAAAAAATCCATTTTTAATAAAACTGTGGCGAGTCTAGAACAATATTTCTATTGATCTACCAGATGGTAGAAAGTCAACCCTCGTCATAGCCTGAGTTAACCCACAAACAGCCATTACAGAAACGTGCCTTGAGTTGTCCAGTGTCTGGTTTTAAGCATAAGCCGGACAACTCCCCGTACCTTAACATCGTTAAGATATGAACTGTTCTATATCCAATATAGAACCAGAGGCACTGATTTAGTTGAACCAGATTCAAATCATGCAGCTATCTCCAGTGCATGTAAACTAAATGGAGAGAGGCCGATCAGCGTTACTCAACTTAGGAATACTTCCAATTATGAGTAACCTGAAAGAGAAGCAATTTCTCTTCATCATTACTATCAACTGAATACCATACACAAGTATCTACATCTTCGATCACCTTGAAGAATCCCGATACTTGCTACACCTGGTTCTCTACTCTATTCAAATACCTATAACTCCTCAAAACTTAGACCCTGTGTTTCTACGAAACACATGTCTAAGAACTAGAGAAGTTAAAAGTAAACAGAATATAGTATGAGGACCAACCTCTCTATCCTAATGGACACTGGACAACATACAATACTCTGTATAAGTCCGCTGAGTCTAACAACTCTTTCACTGTGTGTCGTAGGTTGAAAACTGTACTTATGGCTAAGAAGAATTACACCGCTGTTTAATGCTCCTTACCTAACCATCCACTGATACAGGTAAATGTCATCGACATAATATCAAAAGGTATATCTCACTCCATGAAAATAGACGTACAGATATATCAATTTGCAATTGGTGCACAACAGCGGATATTCAAAACCAAATATTTGCCGACCGGCAAACAGCCCAGATGATCTCCTCAAATATCACCGATTACAACGAATCCCGATATAATAAGGATGAACACCCTATTCCCAATGACTTACTCTCACTCATCATCTGTAAAACCATACAGATGTGAGAATCATACCTGGTAAATACATACCCTGGAGTAAGTATCTAATCGGGAAATCAGTTTTCTTTTAACATTACACAGTGAAACTGAAACATTGAAATGTTTCGGTAGGGTATTCTGGTATTCCTAGTAATGCCTCTACCATTATCCAGATTCACAACTATAACCGTATAATTCTTTGCCACCTCTCCAAATCCCTTTATATGTCTTTAGTCATTACCTTTTGCACACCCCTTTAGGCCAAATTGTTTTCTTCCTTCCCTACCGTTCGGCACCAGCCTATGGTTTGGAAGAAGACTATCCAATAAGCATAAAAGGTGTACTGTCCTAATCCTAGGAGCACTCGCAAAGCGAGAGAAGGTGAAGATAAAAGACAACCGAATAAACCTTATTTCTGTTTCTCCTGAACCAGAATCCATCCCCGAACTGGAACAAGTTCCTTTCGAGTTCGTATATAACCATACGATGGAGTATCCAAATAAACTGTGGATCTTCGTAGTGATATGGAGTGTCCTGGAGAAATACAAAGGTGATTTAGGATTGGCAAAGAAATACTTGGTTCGGTCGTGAATAGCAGTCGCAATTTACTTTGCCCTCTTACTAATCCCTTGCTTTGTCTTAACTTAATACCTTCTGCACACCATCGTTATGCTAATTGGTTTCCTTCATTCCCTACCGGTCGGCACCAGCCTAAGGTTTGGAAGAAGACTATCCAATTTGCGTAATAGGTGTACTATCTCCTAAACCAAGGAGTACTCGCAATGAGAGAAGGTGAAAAGAAAAGACAACTGAATAATCCTATTCGTTTTCTCCAGAACCAGAAACCATCCTCGAAGTCCTTCGAGTTCGTATATAACCATACGATGGTTTTGTCGAATGGAAGTGGACGTTCGCAGTAATGCGGGGTGTCCTGGAGAAAAGGGTAAAAGTAGGAGTGGCAATGAGGTTTGCAACTCTGACAATCCAAAAGCCTGTGTTAAGAAGGTTCGGTCAACTTGGTCACTGAGTCATAGTCCAGGGTCGGGTCAATGGTCGCTGCCAAAGAGAGAGAGAAAAGAAACACTCAGCGTGCACTCTAACCTAGATCAGAATGGTTATCACTTTATCTAATCAGGAAACCTCCCACTGTAACCTCAAATTCCTCCCCAAACCTGAAAGAAGAATTAGTCGGGGTCACCCAAGAAGTAAACCAACTCATCAGTGGGAATCGGGATCCAACTATCATCGCATGATAACTTGACGGAATCCACTCAAGTCACCACACTCCAGAAGGTATGCGCATATCTGGCAAGTTTCAGTTCTTTTGAAACCCCCGATGTGATTTTTACCCCAAGCGGTTTATGACCTTGACTAGGTCAACAAACCATAAACCGCCAGTCAAGTTCAACCCGTCATTATTCTGGATTGCATTAAACCCACCCGTACGTGCCCTTGACTAGGTCAACAAGGCCGCACGACTGTCTTAACCAATCCCACTTATGCAACAAACAAGTACCACTCAGCTACCGAACACTACGTCTTGACTAGGTCAACAAACGCAGCACGAATACTAAATAATACCTGTAGGAAATGACGGAGGGCTACGGCTGGTTTTTGGCGAAAAACCTTTAACGTAATGAACTTGATATCGTTGAAGGAACTGCATAGCCTTTTATAAAAATATAGTGACGAAAACCTTTACTAAAGAGGTCACTCCCGGTGAAGGGATCTCGGCTCTTTCCCCGTAGAATGAGGTGCAGGATATTCCAACTGAATACCACGATGCAAAGCAAAAGTAATCGGCTATAGTGAAGTTAATGCCCTGACGCAAACTTCTGTCCAAGGGGTCACTCCTGGTGAAGGGATCTCGGCCCTTGCCTCGTCGACTGAGGATCAGGATATTCCAAATGAATACCACGATGCAAAACAAAAGTGAACGTCCTTGCAATAACAGCTTTTTGAAAAATGTTCCAACAACATCAGAATAGGTTTGTTTATCTTGCATTGATCCGAATCAACGTAGTCCCATCAATTGATCACACCACAAAGAACGAAAATATACTTTTGTATGTATATGCCATCCGCATTCGCCACTGGGTCCCGTCATCACCCGTTAGGTTACTTAACTAACGACAGAGCGGGGACTGGACTAGCGCGGATGCAAAACATATACAACATCTACTAATATATATACCAATATATTATATTCGCTCAAGGCGTGATAAGAATGCAACATCACAGAAAAGTACAGCATCACAGAACAATACAGATATCTGGAAGCCCCGGGTTTCACAGAGCCGCTGCTGAAACCCGACGTTCCCCTGGTCGTGTGGATAGCCTGTGCAATGAAATCCTAGACCCCTACGGGCGCGGCAAGTCACCCGCCAAAACCTGAAGCGAGGCAGCCCCCTTCAGCACCGTGAATGGACCACCCAGCACTTCATGGAATCCGGTAACTTGGGCACCCCTCCTGGGTCAACCTGTACCCCCCACGAGTGCGGCGAATAGCCCGCCAATCCTAGAGTGAAGCCCCCTCCGTCTCAATGCCATGAGATGCGGGCCCGTTGCCCTCTAGAACCCGGCTATCCGTGCACCCCTCCGTGGGGTAATCCTAGTACAGAAAGTAAAATATACATACAACGGGTACATCGACCGCAACCAGGTCGTGCCCCAAAAGAATAATACAAACAGGCAGTGACGGCAGTCCACATGTCGGACGCTCGCCCCGCAATATCAAATGTACATATAAAACAAAACTGTACTAACATTGCATCCAGGCTATCCCCCACGACCGATCCGCAACATCACAGCATAAACACACAACATCAACGTGAAAATCACGTTCGCAAATCCGTCTAACCGGGCTATAGCAGTTAGACAGGATTTACCGATCAAGTGACATTCACGGTCGCAGATATAATGTAAATACTGTGAAATAATGTGTTTAAAATATCCGATCGATCAAACAATTAACAAGTGGGCCCCCAAGCAATACTGCAGCAGTCACAGAAAATCTGGGCCCAAATTTAATATCCCACCTTAAAATTTTGACACAGTGAAGACACAAATCGGCGGCGGAACCGCGGCCCAAGGGGGGTTTGGCCGCGGTTCCGCGCTTGAGGTGTCGACTGACTGTGTCGAAATTCTACAGAAGTCTTAGAATTTCTTGTACATCAGTTTTCTACAACCTGAAAAATTTTTTGAGCAAGAAAAAATTCAACAGAAAACTGATGCATGCATAAACACGGTTTTTGGAATTTTGGTCGATCGGATAAGTAAAACGCATTAGAACAAGCTAGGCAAGGTTAATGGCGTGGCTCTGATACCATGTTGCGCCACGGCAGCGCCCCGGCCGTCTATCCGAGGCCAAAATGCGGAATCAAAATTTTCTTATCTTTTAAACTGGCGCTACCGCGGACAAAATACCCGGATCGTAACCATTAACCGATACTAGCTATCAAGAGAAAGGGTGAGAGATATACCGAGTGATCCGAGTCCTCCGGTCTTCTCGTCATCGTCCCGATCTCCCGCGGAAACTCCGGTCGTCACATCCTTGCCGGAAGGACACCACATCGTCTGCATCTTTTACGGGCTCCCACCTCAATACCGAGGTAACTCGGGCACGAAGCTGGCAAGTCGACGTGCCCAAGATTTGCTGTAGAATGTAGTATAGAATCATAGTATCTTTTGGAGTGGTGAAGTTGCCATGGAGGGAGAAGGGAATCATGAACTTTGGAGAGGGTTTTTGGTGGCAAGATAAAATGAGATGAATGATAATTTCCAACACCAAAATCAAATGAACCATTCTCACTTCTCCAAGAAGTGGCCGGCCCCCCCCAATGTGAGAATGGTGGAGGGAATTAAACAACATGTATAAGGGAGGTGAGTGTAGGATAAAGAGAGTGGTGACCATATCAAAAGTAAAGCTCACATCACTTCTAATCAAGAATCAAATCCTTTCTCATCACTTCTAATCTCAAAAAGGCAAGCCATCATGAAAAGCAAAGATGCTTAATCTTTCATAATGCCACAAATATAAAGAACCCCTCCACAAATGGTTATTTGCAAACTTGCAAATAACCCCCACCATCGGAAAAGTCCGGCCGGGAAAGAACAAAGGAAAACCGGCCGGAACGGAATGCAAACTGGCAACTCCAGAAAACTGGTCCCGTAATAAATTACAGGAAAACCCCGATACTGTGCATACACACCCGCATCTGTATTCCGTCCGGATACAAATGCAAAGAGACAAAATCTACACTGTACTAAACTAGGACCGGCTTAAGCCAAAGCCGGCTAGTAATATCCGTTCGATCCTGATCCGTGCAATACCGCACGTATCAGATCGAACCTTGCCATATAACTATACGGCCACTAGTACAAACCGTCCGATCCTGATCCGTGCAATACCGCACGTATCTGATCGGACCCTGCCATATCTCCATACGGCCTCTACAGCGTTTCGCCCGAAATCCTGAGTAACTGAAAGTGTGGTGGACTCTAAAGACTCGTCAATACTATGGCTGTGGATTTAACCACTAGCACGTCAGAGGTATTAGCGAATACATGACGGGCCACCAGCTATTGACCAAAAGGGACGTCGATGAGCGAACTCATCCTGACATCCTACTGAGCCTGTCAGTGACAATATCCGTACAGTCCGGTCCGTTCGTCTATGAGTATCGCATGGCGGGCCTAGGGGGTTGGTAAAAGTCAGACCCCCAAAAGCGGTACAGGTCGTGTCGGAGCGTAGCCCAGAACACCCTGAGATACTACTGGAATACCTACCAGTAAATCTTCTGCCTCGGCCGAGGGCTTTGTGTAATGGCTCTCCTAGACACAGCGCGACCTCACCCCCAATACCGGGAGAGACGAACCCCTGCAGATCCGCTCATTACCTCCATGTGGCTCGGGACTGTACCCAACTAAAACCTGTTTGCACGACTCCTTTGAGCCGTGGTAGGGTAGTAATCAAAGCACAGTGGGAACTCACACGAGACAAATGACGATCTCAGGTCGATGAACTAACCTGTACACATGTCACCTGGGAACTGCTATCTGACATCTGGTATAAGACCAATTAGCAGGTTCCCGGCGAGTCTTGTCCGGTGTACTCATAACCCAATGAGCACCTGTATACATCTTAGGTGAACCAACTGACACCAGTGGCTTGTGAGACCGGCCACCGCCCCTCGTCGGGGTCTCGACTGTATACACTAGTCTACTAATGGAGTATCGATACCCTGTCTCGAAACTCCTATGACTAGGGACCTTTTAAGGATGTGCTTATAGACTACCAGCTCCCACGTATATGATCGCCATCATATTGCTGGTAGTCAAGCAAGAATCCTAGGGGCTCTATCAACGTGTAATAGCGACATGTCAGGTCACCTAAAGCAGTACACGATGATAAAGATAAACCAGATAGCATACTATCATCTCGAGTAAGACTGTCCTACCGGGATAGGTCCTCCCTCAATCATTGCAATCACGTGCCTGTGATCCAATAGTTTGACTATGAGGGCACTATCTCCAACAGAAGGTATGCGAGTGACCCAGCCATATTCTTGATCACTCCGAGCTCACTGTACAGCCAGATTTATCTTGTGAGCAACAACCTGTTGAGATCCTTGATAGAAAGGTGAAATCACTTCGGAAAAAGGAAGTCAACTTAGTTCGAGTGATGTGGAGAAATGACATACCAGGAGAATCAACTTGGAAAAGAGAAGATGAGATGCGTGCAAGATATCCTCATTTATTTGTAAACTAGTCCTTAAAATAAATTGTAAATTCAAGAACGAAATTTTTATAAGGAGGGTAGACTGTAACAACTCCAATTTCAATGTACAAATTTTTTAAAAAAAGTTAATGTACAATTGGGGTACTTGCAATCCTGTGTATACTATAAGTATTTATTTTATTTTAGAACAACAAGAAAGTACTTGTAGCATATTGGTAAAGCCTTGCACTGCTGTGACGTAGCCCTGAGTTCAAATCCCATCAGCCATATTTCATCCCTCCTCACTCAGAAATTCCCTGCCAAAACTCTCAAAAACTTTCAAGTCCTAATAGTGTGCAAGTGGAGTTAGCGAAGGGCGAAGTTCCGGTGAAATTCTAAGGAGTTTTCGGCGACGAAACGATGCCTTGAAGCCTTCCTTAATCTTCCACTCCCTCTTCTCTTGTTCTAAAGCCAGTAAGTACCCTCTCCCCCTCTCTTCTCCTATTATGAAAAGTTTTATTTCTAAAACCCGACGGAAATCATCCGATTTGATTTTTCTTTAAAACTCTATTTTTTCTTAATCAACAAACTACCATACTCTCACATAATGTTTAACAAACATTAAGAAACACTTTATAATAAGTTTCATCTCAAAATATTCTTCTATGCAATTTTTATTGTATTTTTAGGGTAGAATACCATATACTTCATTTACGACATAAAACAATATAAAACTTGTATTACTTTTAGATAACTCACGAGGTAATGACCTACCTCATCAAAACATACATTTTTGACATAGCACGATAAAGTTTTGGATATATATTCATGGGATAACACGACTTTACATACAAATATCATCAACTTATAAAACCATTTTTTAAAAATATGTATTAAACAATTCCTTGCAATTGCGTCTCTACAACCCACTTTTGGGGACCCCGTTCGGGATGGTGCGGATTATCGTACATTCTCGGGCCTAGTAGAGCGAGATGCAGACCTCCGAAAGGAGCATTCGATCTTGATGGAATTTTAATGCATTTTTCTTTAGAAAATGAGATTTCTACAAGAAAATAAATAAAATTATTTTCATTAAAAGTTTTCAAAAGGAATCACTATTACATGAAAATACCATCCAAATATAAAACAATTCCAATAATTCAATAAAATACCTTATACTATGAAAACTAGGTTCTGCTCACTAGAAATTTCACATTTATAAAATATACATCTATGAAAACCCTAAAGACGATAATTAAATACTTGAGATGTATTTTGAAATTATACCAAATTATTTTTACATAAAACCTCCTCAAGTTATACTAAATTACAATAAGAACCCTAGTAAACATAGGTTTAAGCGGGACCGGTCTCTTGAGCCTTAGGAAGCCGGAGAATATGGGTGCTTATCTATTTAAGGTAGACAATCTAACAAACGGTATTATCAACACGGTAATTGTCTTGAAAAAAGACACAAATTCTGTCGTTCATGTGCAGCAGTTACTGATAACATCAAAACTAATTCAGGATTTTAAGTTCTTTTCAAAGTGTCTGACTCAGACTGAGTCTCAATCTAATCAATCTAACTTGAATGTGATTCAAGTATAAACTATAATTCAACATGAATCCGTCTATTCAATCTATATCAATCTGTATTGACCGAACCGAACCATGGATATACTCTGTCTACATGACTCTCTATTTATATCCATTCCATTTACTGATATTATGGTTTCGGCAAGTCATCCATCTATATAAAAAAACAATACAATCAATACAAAAGACATCGCTGGGTTTATAAGGGGTAGATTGGTACGGAAGGTGTTAGAAGTGGCACGAGACTGTAACCATAATACACCTAATCTGAATATCCATTGCCATTGTACCGTGGCTGAACGGTTCCTTGTACTTCGTATACCTTAGTCTCCATAATAGTGGGACTCCTATCGTATACACTGGTATTTTCTGTACCAAGCTACAAACAACAGCGTTAACAATATAATCAAACATTATAAGTTATATTCTCTTTCTGTCTATTCTATATCTACTCATCTTTGGGACTTACCGAGCGATTGTTCACTGATGACATTCCTTTTCTTCTTTCTTTGGAATGTTGTCAGGTGATTCGGACTCATTGGAGATCGAGCCCAGCACTGAAGATTTGGAACGGATCCCATTTGATCCAGAGCTGCAGGCATTTGTATATATTTATTTCATTTCAGTTATGCCATTGTTTAGGCATCGCTTTCTATTCATGTACTTTAATTTCAGTTGTACTTGTAAAAGAATGTTTAATAAATAAAGTTGTTGTTCATTTATATTCCTGTCTCTTATGTACTTTACTTAATATTGCTCAGTTACGCTTAGCGTATTTATTTCTGAGTAAATACGTAGCGGCCTCGTCGCGTCCTCTTGCCGTACACCGGGAAGCGAGGCGTGACACATGCTTTTCATAATATCTATAAAATTTACCATTTTAATTATTTTATATTTTTCTGAAATGTTACAGAGTGACCAGTCTTTCACCGATCTTCTAGCATCGCCGAAAGAAGATTTTCCTGACGGAAATGAAGTGCCACCAAGCTGGTACGAGGCGTAAAAGATAATCACAAATATCGGCCTAAAGTGTTATAAGATACATGCATGGGAGAATGACCGCGTTTTGTTCCAGAAAGAACACGCCGCACTCAAAAGCTGCCCAGTGTGCTAGAAAAGCTGATTCAAGCCTAAGAAAGACTCCTGCTAGAGTGATGAGCCCGTGAAGATTCTTCATCATTTTCCGTTAATATCGAGGCTGCAACGGTTATTTATGTGTAATAAGACGGCGTCTGAAATGCAGTGGCACCATAAAACGCCTCATAAAGAGAGAAAAATGAGTTATCCTAGAGATTCAATATCGTGGAAAGTTTTAGATGAAAAACATCTTTCGTTTAGCCAGACCCTTATAACATGAGGCTGGGGATTGCGAGTGACGGTTTTAGCCCATTTAGGATTGTTCGCGGCAGGCGTACTCATGGTGGCTCGTTGTAGTGACTATATACAACCTGCCGCCATGGAGGGATATGATGCAGTCTTATTTTACGTTGCCGATTTTAATCGACGGTCCCTCATCTCTTGGGAAAAACATCGACGCGTACCTTTAACCCTTGATCGATGAGTTAAAATTGATGTGGGAACATGGTGTGCGAACTTATGACGTAGATGGTAAACACTTTTTTCAGATGCGTGCTGCTTTGTTGTGGACGATTAATGATTTTCCTGCCTACGGCATGCTGTCGGAGTGGACAACTCAAGATAAGATTGCTTGCCCTAATTGTCATATTCATACAAGCAGTGTACGCTTGAAGTTTAGAGGGAAAGAGTTTTTTATGGGTCACCGACGATTCTTGCGTATAACTCACAGATTCAGAAGGAATAAAGAAATGTTCAATAGCAACACAGAGACTGGTATGCGGCCTAAATCATTTTCCGGTAATGACATACTATAATAATAGAGAGGTTATCAGAATATCACATTCGGAAAGAAACAGAACAAAGATATAATGCCATGCCCATCTGGCTGGAAGAAACTTAGTGGTTTATTTCAGCTTCAGTACTGGTCCGATTTACCACTGCGCTACAATTTAGATGTCATGCATATCAAGAAGGGCATCTCCGAGCACATCATCAATTTTCTGCTATGTAAGGATGGAAAAACGAAGGACAATCTCAACGCCCGTCATGGTTTGACAAATTTGGTTGGTTTGTCTAATAGAAAAGAATTGCAATCTCGGCATGTGGCTTGTAAACCGGGTTATTATAAGATCCCATCGGCAATCTACAATATAAACAAAGAGAAGAAGCGGCGGTTCTTGCGTGTGTTGAAAGAATTGAATGTCCCCGACGGTTTTTCATCAACCATTTCCAAACAGGTGCAGGAAGAAAACGGAAAAATCATAGGACTCAAGAGCCACGATTACCACATATTGATGCATCATCTTCTTTCTTTATGACTCAGAGCATCAGTAAAATTAGAAGTTGGTCTCGTGCTTAACGACTTTTGCATGTATTTTCGCCAATTGTGTTCCAAAAATGTGGACATCAATGAGATAGCAGAGCTCGAAAAAGTCATTCCTTTGATCCTCTGTAAGCTAGAATCTATCTTTCCACCTTTCTTTTTTGACATTATTGTTCACTTGTCCGTCCATCTGGCAACCGAGGTCAGGATTGGTGGTCCGATCCATTATTGTTGGATGTATCCAATCGAGAAGTATTATTGATGTTTATTATTCATCATTTAAATTGCAAAGAATTATCATGAATTATTAATTTATTTCATTTTCAACAGATATCTGTTAACTTTAAAAAACTATATCCGCAATAAATATCTTCCTGAAGGTTCGATTGCTTAAGATTATCTTCTGGAAGAAGTCACATCTTTCAGTACCCGTTTCCTGAACGACAATGTCAGGACAAAGCTGAACAAACCGCAGATTGTTCCTGACGGTCCAATTGGAGCAGAAAGGCTTAAGAACATGTCTTATGATCTCGCGGCCAGTGTACATACGTACATCTTGATAAACATCGATTGTTTTGTTAAATATGTAGAGTAAGTGTTTATTATTTCATCGTTTTAAACGTTCGAAATTAAATTTAATCTAATTAATATAACTGTATATTAACGAATAAAGTGCACAAAGATATACTCACGAGATTGAATCCTAGGACGTGGTCGAATGATATGATCAAAGAAGAACATAGGCACACTTTCGCCGCTTGGTCTATAAAAGAAGTGAACAAACAATTAAATCGTGGAGAGCACATTGATAGAGAGGTCCATGACCTTTTAAACGGTCCAACGATTGCAGCTAGATTTTACAACGGATACGGGGTATCCGGATATAAATTTGTGGTAGAAAGTACGAAACGTATTAGGGCTACGTAAAATAGTGGCATTGTAACCGTCGACGGGGATGAAAATCCCTACTACGGTGTTCTTGAGGAAGTTATAGTGGTCTCAAAGCGGCATATGACTGTCCCATTTCATATATTCCAATGCAGATGGTACGATACCAAGACTGACCGGGGTATGAAGGTCGATCAATACGGTCTGACTTTGGTAAACATCAAACGGATGTAACCAAAATATGAAAGCTTTATCTTTCCTACAATAGCAACACAAATATATTATTCTCGGGACTTGAAGAAGGTTGACTAAGATGTTGTTTGTCGTTGGAAACCGAGAGATTATTATAATGTGCCGACGTTGAATGGCTCTGAAGATGAGAGCGATGATGAAGATCTCATGATAACACGTCTCAGTCGATCTTTTGAACGTACCAGGAATCCAAACTATTCTGCGCCGCCCATCCATACGTTTGTAAGAAGTGACATCGATCAATTGATTGCCACGGATCAAGATTTTGAGAATCCAACTAGCGAATCTTCAGATAATGCACCACATAAACGTGTTAGGTAATGAAGTTAAATTGAATGTTGTAAATTGTATAATGATTATAAGTGTGTGTGTGTGTGTAGGATTTGATCATGGGCGCAGGCACAGGAACTAAACGCCACAAGAGACAGCGTCTACAGGATATTCTGAGTCAATCCATACCCGTCGACGAGACTGTCCCAGGACCCTCAGCAGGCACGGGAGCCGCAGCAGCAACACATACTTCTAGCAGCGCCTATCTCTATTACCACTCTATTACCCTCTCGGCCCCCTACTCATACCGCATCGCCCCGACCGTCTTTCTATCCTTACTAGTGCTCATCTTATTACCACCACATCATCCCCTATATCCCCCTACTCACACTGCATCATCCCCGACCATCCCCTATCTTTACTAGCGCTTCCCATACTACCGCCAGATCACCCGCATCGTCGCAGCCTCCCCTACCCATACTAGTGCATCAGCGGGTCCTCATACCCCCATCAGTCCCGTGTATGGTGTGTAGTTTACTCATTTAAAATTTAATACATTATTACAATATAAGTGTATATTGAATTATCTAACAGTTTTTATTTGCAGATCTACATTCTACTCACGGGATGACATCTGGCACCGGTTCTAGCGCCACGCCGGGGATGATAGGTATAATCGTTATTTCTTAAAGCTTTTAAATAACGATTGTAATTTAAAATTTTCAAATTCTATATTCATATTCTAAATATTATAATATTGTGTATGTATGTCTATATTTTTGCAGGCTCGAGTAGTGTTAGGACGAGGGGTCCTACTGGGCCCGACTGCTGTAGGCCGCGGGCAGATGCTGGGCCATGGGATCTGATTTTTGACGCGACAGGTGTGCCTGTTGGAGAGCACGTGACCCAGTGGGGGGATTATATTGGACATGAGGTTCGTACATATTACAAGTACCCGCTCCATATTCAGTGGAACAAGACCCAGACTGAGCGTGCTACGCGATTTTTTGGGTCGGAGGAAGTATGACACACCCTTTCACACATTTAAATTTCAATCGTCATTATATACATATACATATACATATAATTATTTGTTTAATATATTTCAATTTCAGACCAGGAAGAATTACAGATTCGTTGGCGAGCCCGGCGAGAATGGCGTGTACATGCCATTCGATATAGATCGCGCCCTCGCTTACTTCTTAGGCCAGTTCAAGCAATCAAGTGATATCGCCGATGGAATGTGAAGAGTGAACTTTATCTTCTCTGGGCCACGGCGATCGAGAATCAGCGGATGCACTTGATGAAATTCACAGCGCCGGAGATCCTGAGAGAGGGTGCTGGAGATCCCGAGAGAGGATTGGCCGCTTCTTGACGCCTATTTTGAGCGCGATGATGTGCATGTATCAATTTAATTTTTAAGATTTTAACAATATAACATGAAATCATATTCTAAAATATATTATAATTTTTATTTTTGCAAGACGATGTTGGTTCGAAATAAGCAGAACCGGAACAACGGCGTGCGAGAACGCGCTATCCCGATCTAAGGAAAGCACTCGCAGGCCAATGCTCGGTGGCACTTGGTGAGTATTTCGACACTTAATTCCATATGTTTTCTATATCGTTAATTAATTATTAAACTAAATCCTAATTTCATCATAGAGAAAAAAAGATCCCGCCAACTACAATGAAACCAAAGGGTAGGTCGCATTACACAAGAGCATGGGCACGTACATGGTAAGTTTCATATAATCAAGTTGATTACGTATTTTAAGTTAGCACCTGTGTGTGTGTATACAGACCTAGTTCCAGGACCAGACGGACGCCTTGGGACTTATCCTTAGCGACTCGATCACCGCCATTGTCCCTATCCTGGATTCGATATCCGGCGGGCATCACGGTGGGTATGAGCGCGGGGTTGTTTCCGGGGCCCATCGATTTTTTGATAGATGTTCGACCGCGCATGAGTGCGCCATGACCCAAACACGGGCAGATGAGGTAGCTGCGTCGCAGCAGGAGATCCATCAGTTCCGCGAGCATATGGAGCAGCAGGAGTGTTTCCCTAATATCTAACCTAATAAAAGAGCAAACCTCTATCGAATTTAATGAGGCAGCGTCTCATGTGCTCTCCATGAGGACGCCAGCGTCAAGAGCCAATCTTATAAGATTAAATCCTATGGTAGCTCACACGCTTCTCACGTGGGCGCCAATGTGCAAAGCACGGAAAAATTTACTACATAAGAGTTAAACTCTTAGATAGCGTCGCACGTGCTTCTTACGTAGGCGTCCTCTTTTTAACATCGCCTAGCGCCGCATGAGAAAAACACGCAGGCGCCAATGTGCAAAGCACATAAGTACCTATCATAAGAATTAAATTCTTAAGTGGCGCCCACGTGCGCAACACGTGAGAGCCGGTGCCTAAGTAGAATTAATTTCTACGTTTCCTTAACAAAAAGTTGGGATAATCTCTGATTTTAGAGCCGTTGGATCAAAGATCCAACGGAGATGATAAATCATCAAAATATATTAGGAGAAAACATCACCTAAATTTTTCTAAATAAGAAAGATACTCTCGATTGGATCAATGATCCAACAATAGAATAAAATTCTATTTTTGGGAATATATTCTCTCAATCTTTCCAAACAAAAAGATTGCTCTCTGTAAAACAGAGAACCCTTAGATTAAAAATCCAATGGTGATTAAAAAATCACCATTTTAGAGAATAAATCCTGTATATGGGAAAATATATTCCCAATCTTGTTAAAAACAAGATAACATATTTTGTAAAAACAGAAGTCCTTGGATCAAATATCCAATGGTGGATAAAATTTTCCAACTCAATTTTGAGTCCAATTAAATCAATTGGAATCTCTCAATGAGAGATTTTCTCAGAATAAAGTAACAAATTTTCCTCCACTATATGAAGGACCCGAGACTTCAAGTCTCATATAGAAAAAAAACCCATAAGCTTCTGAAAAATACAGAAAGCTTCCAAAAAAAATTAGAGAATTCAATTCTCAGAGAAGAAGACTTCCCTTTCAAAAGAAACCTAGGTAAACGAAATTCAGAGGTCAAAATATCTGTTTTTACCTATTTTAAGGGTTTAATCCTTCTTAAAAAACTTAATTCTTTCTCTGGATTAAAGATCCATAAAACAAGTCTTGCACAAGTTGAGAATTTAATTCTCATCGGGAGGATCTTGTTCTTGTGAATTAAAGATTCAGAAAAGAATTAGGTCCAAAAGAAAAACAAAAGAAAAAAGAATCTATAAAAGAACTTAGTTCTTAAAGAAAAACTTGATCTCAGATTTTCAAAAATAAAGATATTGGTGATCATTAGTGGTCAAAATGTCATTAACAGAGATTTAATCTCTAATAAAGGAAAAAAGACTAGCGCCTTACATGCTCCTCACATGGGTGCCCCCTTTTAACCGTGTCTAGCGTCTCACGTGAAAAACACGCGGGCGCCCAAAACAGAAGGCCAGCGCCTCACGTAAAACATATGTGGGCGCTGAATAAAAGTACTCAACACTCCATATGCAGCTGAAGACAGTTAAGTGCTTAGCACTGATTGGGCAGTGCCCAGCGTCGCACGTGCTCCTCACGCGGGCGCCATACAAAAAGTGTTGAGCACTTCATATGTAGCCAAAACAGCTGAGTGCTTAGCACTAATTAGGCAGCGCCCAGCGCCGCACGTGCACCTCACGTGGATGCCATATAAAAAGTGTTTAGCACTTTACACTTAGTCAAAATGACTAAAAGTGTTCAACATTTATTCGACAGCACCCATGACTGAATGCTTTACATGACATACATGTGAGTGTCAGAGCTCAAATAAGTGCTTAGCACTTTTACATGAAAAGAAAAAGGGCTGAACAAATAGAGCCCAAATAAGTGCTTAGCACTTTTGAATAAAAAAAGACTAAGTAGACTAAGCACAAATTGACTAAGTCTCTGAAATTTTCTTGCAGCTGAACCCAAATGCTCTTTTGCTGGATCTTAAGCAAAAATGATCCTAGAATGTTGTTAAGTTGATCTTAGTCTCAAATAAGACTAACACATCTTTAGCAAGAACAAACTGAGCCTAAATGCTCACTTGTAGAATTAAGTTGATCTTAATCTCAAACTAGATCAACGGTTCTTAACAAGAAACAAAAATATTTCTGAACTGTAGGAATATACAACCTAAGTTCAAAACCCCGTCGAGCAAATCCTTGACCCAAGACCAAATCTAAAATATACATATTTGGACTAATCCGCGCCCTATGGGCGACGACATAAACTAGTCTCCATATACAATCTACGGGCAACCAAAACAAATAAAAAACACACACATGACACGAAGTGAACTGCCGGAGTAGGAGAAAGTGGTTATTGTAATGCGGTAACGTAATTAACTGCAGAGGCTTACACCTGTAGGGAAGAGCATCCCCACAATCAAACACCCCTTATAAAATGAGGGGGAATCTAATGAAGTCTGCTACAACGGTCGCGTCTGTCCAAACCTCCGATATATGGTGCTATAAATCAACTTAGTATCTTCGGAGAGGTGGATGGATAAATCCAAATAGCATCTGCCCCCAAATTCAGGCAAGACGATCCATCCTGGTTCGTCTCTGTTTCCGGCGGTGAACAGATTCTGGCACGCCCGGTAGGACTTTTTCCTCTTTCCACACCACACTTCGTGTGTTGTGTTTCGCGAACAAAATCGTGGTTCGCTATGGTTGCCCTTGGATTCGAGGTACTAAAACTTGGTGTCTTGCTCATGTGTAGAAAATCAATGGCTTCTCAATACACTGCATTCAACAGCAACTCTCGCTCCACCCCAACTGGAGGAGTGACCTACGGGCCAAACATGGCCTCTATATTTTCAATGCCGGTGAGGCAAGTTACACAAGCCACTACTGGATTGTTCTTTGGGACCAGCTCCCACCAGTGAGTTTCGGTGCCTCAGCGCCGCAAGAGGAAGCTCCCAAGAGGTCGGTCTTCAATCGACTGGAAACCACAACGGACCCTCTCAACGGGCCATCCAAAGCTGACGTCTCAGTCTTCAACAGGCTGGGCAAGAATCTAAACGGGACCGCAAAGAGGCTCGTGACACCTGAAGGGGCTAACCCAAAACAGATAGCCCTCCTAACTCCTGCTACGGGCGAAGTCGTCAAAGGTGCTTCCCCTACCAGAAAGTCGGTCTTTGAAAGATTGGTCGGCCCTCCTCAAACCCTGCCAAGGACGTCAGTCTTCAATAGGTTGACACCAGCAGTAGCCCCTCAGGAAAGCCGGGGGCACAAAGAAGCCGCTTCCAAAACTGAGGCGGTCCCGTCTACAAGACACGTTCGATGTCTTCACTGGTGCCGAGTGAGAAAAGATGGGGGCAATTCTCCCTCTGGACTTACCCCACTAGCTCCAATGGTGGAAATTGACGCCGCTATTCCACCCGAGAACAGTTTTGAGCTGGGTACGCCAGAACACTCTAACGATGGTGCTAAAGAAATCGCTTCCGCCTGCAGAAACCACAGTGTAGGCAAAATCGGAGCTCCCCCATCAACGACTCTCCTCCTAAATTCACAGGGTCTGGCGGAAAGTCCAGGATTCTATGATCAATAAAGATTACTCTAGTCGACCAAAGAAATTGAAGGCTCGGCAAGAGAAAGACCATCCCTCGATCATACAGCGAGAGACTTCTTCTACACAGGTGCCTGTTACAATGGTTCCTTCAACTTCGACCTCCCACAAAAGGATGAGGCCAGAGAAAATGCCACCGCCGACGGCAAATCCCAAAGGTGATGGACCCAAATGCCCCAAGTCTGGGGGCATGATCGTGCATATGGTCTACATGGCATCTTGGAAAGAAGAAAGTCGTGCTTCCGTAGGTCACCGACCGCAAAGTCAGTCGCTGACTAAAGTTCATGAGTAACAACAAAAGCTTCAGGAAATGCTGACCAAAATGGCAGCACTTACCGGGCAGAACGAAAGCCCGGACATAACAGCCAAACAGCACCAGGAGCAGGAGACCGATACAGAGTTCCTGCGAAGGGTGCTTGAAATAAAAGATAAGGAAGCTACTGAGCAGGCTGCTAACATAAAGAAGATGGCTCTCTTGTTCCATGATATGGTTGGAATGATGATCCAGGCAGAACCACAACCGAGGATCTGCCGATAATCGTCGAGGATGACAGATGGGAAACATCGAACCCTCTTTCGGCTTTATTGGCAGCCAAAGAGGAAACAATCTCCAAGACTGCTCTTGATGATTATATTTCTCAACAAATACGAGCTCATCAAGCTAATGAAGCCACGGGCCAAATCGTCAGAACTGGGCGACCGTATCCAGGATGGTATGATCAAATCATGTACCCGCCGGGATATATGATCCCCAAGTTCCATGTATAAAAAAGGACGGGAAATCCCCATCAGCATGTCGTGCAGTTCAGAGCTCTGTGCGGCAACACTGGAGACAAAGAAAAACTGTTACTTCGCCAGTTCCTTGGCAGCCTGTCAGAGACGGCCTTTGAATGGTACTCGGAGCTCCCAAATGACTACGTGAGAATATTTATAGAGATGGAGCTGTTTTTCACACAACAGTTCGCCAGCGCAAGCGAGCGCATCCCGATCACGACATTAATCAATACCAGGGTAAAACCAGGAGAAACCTGGGTCCAATATGCGATCCGGTGGCGGATGTAACAACCTTAATTTTCTTATACACTTTTTCCATACAAATTTTTAAATTGTTTTTTTTCAAAATCAATAAAGGGGTATTTATTGCCTGAGCACAAGACTTAAGTAATTAATTAGAAATTTAATTACAAGGAGCTTGTAGCTCATTGGTAATACCTTGCATTGCTGAATCAAGCCACCAGAGTTCAAATCCCCTGCCCCACATTATTTTTAATATTATTTTATTTTAAATTCTTTGGAAGCCCAACAGCCCAAACACCATAACTCCCAAAACATGAACTGCACCTGAAAAGTTAAATGCACCAGAGGCTACATCAGGAGACACCCACCCCCCGACCACCTGACTCGGCCCGACTCGGCCGAGTCCCCAACATGAAAGTTGGGGCTCTTCGCCTTCCTAACCCCCTGCACACTTTAAATCTTCAGATCGGTTCCAGAATGCCCATTAACACCTAATTACTCCAATTTTTAATGAATTTTCTATATTTTCTATATTTTTTAATTTAAAAACCCTTCACCTACCCTACCCCTAGCCTATCCTATAAATACACCCCCTCCCCTCTACCCTCTCATCCCAAAATCCTAAGCTCACTCTCTCAAAATTTTCCAAGAGTTGTGTACCGTTCCCCTCCGAAAGGCGGTGCACAGGACCGCGACTGTCACGACCCGCAGGGTATGGAACGTGACTGGCACTTAAGTTTACGAAACGTCTAAAGACGTCCGTAAAATAAGTAAGCCAAAGCCCAGAAAACCAAACCAAATAAGCAAAAGAGTGAAGAGAACCCAATCAATTGAAAACAAGTTTATCAATAAGTCATATAAAACCCTTTTTGAAAACAATATCAATTTTCCGAAAATTTCGGCAGAGTCTCCTTTGTAAATACTGGCCCCCAAAATGGGTACAACAAGAATAAATATGAATCCAACAAAATAGGGCATCCCCAAGCGGGAGCTAGCTCTTCGCCACAAGGCGGTCACAAATCCCACGCAATATAAAGCAACAACATGCGAAAATAATCATAAGGAAGCATGAGAAAAGCAGCATGTCGGCTCAAGTGAGCTCGACCCCAAAATACAGCATAAAAGTCCACAAACCTCACAGTCTCATCTCTAGTTAAATATACAATAATACTGGTAGATACAGTAGATGGAGTGCACTAGATACAAGGAATATACAAGGTGGTACAAAAATAATGATATAACCCACCTAAGAGCAAAACCTCGAGTCCAGGCAAAGGAGGCAAAAGAACAAGTGCGCCCGCCGCTACTGTACGGACGGAGCGGACCTGCAAAAGGCTGTGGCACAACGGGGGTGAGTTGCCAACTCGTGAGTAATAAATAACATCTACAAAGGCTATCGTATGCATGCACACAAGCATCCTAGCATCTAAAATACAGGTATGACTGGATGCACTAGCAGGTGTGTATACAACATCAGTGTACTAATATGTATGCAGCATGAATATCTGAGGTCTCAATAGGTATATATAAGAAACATTTTATCTCCTTTTGTTTTTGAAACTCTTTTAGAATGCCAGCATAATACTCAAAGAATCGACGAGAACCGGTGTCCAGCAACGACACCCAAAAGCTGTCTCAAATCTCATAAATCCATGTCATAGTGTCTCTGGCCTCAGCCATCCGGCTGACCTATCTCAATATCAATATCTCATCCTCTCGCGGCCCCGGTCGGTATCCTCTGGATATCCGCCGTGCCCAATGAAGTCACCGGTAGGTAATCCGTCCCCTGCCAGGCTCATCGTCAGCACCACGAGCTTCTTGCCCCGGGGTACCCTACCGGGCCCACCATGTACCCGAGACGGTTCATCCAACTCCTCGAAATGGGTCTCAAAAACCACAGCAAACTCATGGTGGACGACACTTACATCACTATAAAACCGCAATTTACATGTTTTAAAAATATAATAAGTTTAGAAATTTTGCGGCTTTCCCCCGAAATCCAGAAATATCATGAAATCTCAAGAAATCCTCATAAGTGCATATATCAATGATAATGAATGCATATGGTATCAATAATCAAGTTGCGATGTGTGATTAATAGATTAGGCATGAACAATTAATATGATGAAGTACATGCACATGAATAGCAATCCTACGGTTTCATTTTAAGGAATTAAAGGCAATAGCACAAGTTTAAGTATCAATCAGTAAAAGGTTTAAATTTAAAGGTTATCTAGTGTGGTGGCATGGCAATTACTAGGGTGTGTGTGTAAGCATGAATAGTGCTCGTGCTGCATATAAAAACCCTGGCAATGGTGCAGGTGTCCTATAAAATGGTTTCGTATAGGTATGTCAATATAGGGTATGAATGTAGCAAATAATCATACAAGTATTACACCCCTAATTACTAACATTACTAAGAATCTTTTAAGTTACTAAAACTATCGGGCGGCTTGCTCCATCCAACGATAGTCCCCCGTAGATGTTACATCTACTCACCGGAATCCCTGGCTAGCTGTGTCCAATCACCGCTTTCCCCTTTCGTGCCGCGTCTGACGTCTCCGCGACCGAACCTGGAATTTACATCAATACCAAACATAAGGTTACATATCAAGAACGACGCAAAACCCAAACGAAACTACTAATGTTCACTAGCTAGGTACAACGTGCGCAGGGTGCGCGGAACATACGCGAAAATCGCAAAAACTGCAAAAAATCGCCGATTTGGTCGCCCGGCAAAACTAAAACCCGACTACTCAAAAATCCGCACTCACGCATCCTAAACGTCATAGGATAACTCAAAAATGTCATCAAGACATCGCAATTAAATCATCACAACACTTTAGTAAAAACTAGTAAGCTAGAATAGCAATTTGGTGCAAACATCGACAAAAGCGGCAAAGTTATCACGGTCCAACACAACCATCAATTCCACACAACTAGTTAGCCACCGAAAACACAATTTTAACTTATGTACCATGCTAAAAAACCCACATTCCATACACAAACCTCTTCTTGAATTTGGTAATTAGCAATCTTAATGAAAATTTCACACAAGCTTAACATAGATTGGCATAATAAGAAGCCACTTAAGCAAAGTAACCTTAAAGATTGGTTTAGTAATTAACTAGATATCTAATTAGCTTTAATTAACTAAATAATGGTTCCTAAAAACCCTAGTTTAACTCTAACCATAAACCTTTAAAAACTAGATTAGAATCTAACACTAAATTAACACTAGATCTTAGCCCAATTAGCAATTTAACCACTTAGATTAAGCTAACAAAATAACTAGATAACAAAATAGCTTAATTAATCTCTTAATGGTGATCTAAACCCTAAATTAATTTCAAACCACAAACTTTAAAAAAACTAGTATGCAATTAACACTAAAATTAACACTAAAACAATTTTCAAAGTTCTAATTAGCATACTTTAACTACAATGTAACCATTTGATTAGAAGTTATACCTCAAAAGTTCAAACCCTAAGTTGCTAAAGCCTCCCAAGATGCCATCTTTCTCCAAGATTTGAGCCAATTTGGGTTTGAGAAGAGAGGGAATAAGGTTTTGCTTTGAAATTGTAAAGGATTTGTTGATTTTTGATGGTTTTTGAGATGAATTTGTGAACAAAATAGAGAGGAAAATGAAGGGGGGGGGAGCTTCTGATTTTCTGCACAGAAATGAGGGAGAGGGGAGTGGTGTGGGTGTGGGAAAAAGTCTCTAGTCAAACTCCCCCAAAGTCAAAGCACCATACCCCATTTAACAATTCAAAAACCTTTAAAAAAAACCCTCATTTCCACACAACAACACAAGTCAAAGAGCATGGAATTTTTTTTTTCATGTGCTGCTGGAAATGGCCGGCCTAGGGTGAGGGAGAAGTGAGAGGGAGTGCACAAAATTTTTTTTTATGCAAAAAGACCCCCTACAAGTCAAAAATTGCAAGTTTAGGCTTAAATTCAATAAATTTCGTTTCCTATAATAAAAATTAGTTAAAAATCAAAATAAAATACTAAAAATTTATGTTACAACTATATTTTAATTATAATAATTTTAAAGATTAAAATTAGCCCGGAAAAATTTGTATTTATCGCTAATTTAATTATGTTCTTACCGGCTTAAAATAATATTAAAAAATTGAAAAATAGGGAAATTTTTTTAAATGACCAGAATTTAGTAAGTAACTCATTAGCTATTAAAAACAAGCAATCATCTATCCATTTTAGGTATAATTAGCCCTAAACTGCAAAATAACAAAAAAGACGGTTTTCGGAAAAATACCGAATTCTTGCCGAATTTCAGGAAAACACCTAAACGACTTTTCAAGACGCTACAGCGACGTCCTGACGCTGAGATTCGGGGCAGATGCTATTTGGTTTTATCCGTCCACCTCTCCGAAGATGCCAAGTTGATTTATGGCACCGTGTATCGGAGGTTTAGACGGATACGGCCGATATAGCAGACTTCGTCAGATTCCCCCTCGCTTGAGGGGTTTTTGATTGTGGGGACGCTCTTCCCTGCAGGCGCAAGCCCCTGTAGTTAATTACGCTACCGCATCGCGGTAACAACTTTCTCCTTCTCCAGAATTTCACTTCGTGTCATGTGTGTTTGTTTTATTTGTGGTTGCCCATGGATTGTATACGGGGACCGTATAATGCCGTCGTCCGTAGGACGTGGATTAGTCCAAATCCGTATTTACTTAGATTTGGGTTTGGTGTTTTTAGTTTAAGGATGCATTAGTCGCGTTGCGGCTAAGATCAACATAAACGTTCGTTAAGGATATGATAGTCCTGTTTGAGACTAAGATCAACTTAACGTGATAATCCATTTAATATCTGGCCATCGGGACTCGTCACCTCTCTAACGTCGTTGAAGGATTACAACGATAGGTGTCAGGGGAGTTCAGAGATGTACCCTTGAACCAAAGTCGATTTGTAGTTTTATCGTTCATTTAAATGTTTTAAGGATACGTTAGCCGTGTTTGGGGCTAAGATCAACTTAAACGGAATCGTTTAGATCCGGCAAAAGAGCATTTGGAGGATCAATTGTTCCAGTTTTAGGGACGTAGTGGTCCATAGGTAGTTTAGGGACATTGCGGTCCATTGCCAGTTTAGGGACATGGGGGTCCATATTCCAGTTTAGGGACGTGGTGGTCCGTATTCCAGTTTAGGGACGTGGTGGTCCAATTTTCCAGTTTAGGGACATGGTGGTCTTTGTTCCAGTTTAAGGACGTGGTGGTCTATCGCCAGTTTAGGGACATGGTGGTCCATATTCCAGTTTAGGGACGTGGTGGTCCGATATTAGTTTAAGGACGTTTTGGTCCAACATTAGTTTAAGCACGTTTCGGTCCAACATTTGTTTAAGGACGTTTCGGTCTAACATTAGTTTAAGGACGTTTCGGTCTATATTAATGTGTGGTCATCGGGACTCGTCACCTCTCTGACGTCGTTGAAGGATTTCAACGATGGGTGTCAGAGGAGTTCGGAGATGTACCCTCGAACCGGATATAAATTAATTTAAGAGAACAGCTGTGCTCAGTCAATTTAATTTGAGGACTTACGGCCAAAATTGGGCTAAGTCCAGTTGAAAATGTTCAACACTTTTATTAAATAATGCATTGCATTTCTTCCATTTTTTTTGTTTGGGCTCTGCCTATAAAGATGCAGAGCATCAATTTATTCTGGGCTCTGCTCATTTATGAATGATGCAAGGCATCTGTTTTGTCTGGGCTTTCCCCCCTTTAAAAATGCATAGCGTTTTTATTATTTCGTTTGGGCTCTGCCCATTTATAAATGATGCGGAGCATCAATTTAATTAGGCCTGTTTGGTTTTTTAATTGGTCCTGGCCCTTCAGGAAAAGAAATGCATTGCATTTGTCAGGCGCTTTGCGCCAATTACTGAGCGCAAGCGCTTGTGGTGAGGACACATGTCATGCTCTGGTGAGCGCAAGTGCAACAGCGCAGTGCGCTGCGCTAGTGCGCTGCACTGTTGCGCTGCTGACACGTGGCGCGCTCTGGTGAGTTGCGCCAATTCCAGAGAGCAAAGCTCTATTTCAAGAGCGCGTAGCGCAAGTGGTTCTATAGCTGACACGCGGCACTCTCTTAAGAGAGCAACAGCGCAGTTTGGAAGTGCAGAGCACTAAGAATCTTTTAGATTCAAGAATAGAAGTGCAAAGCACTATTTGATTTCTTGATCTAAATTAGATCAAAGAAAAATAAATTTTTCTTTTTTATTTCAAGAACCAAAGGTTCATAAAAGTGCAAAGCACTATTTTTTGTTTTGTTGTTTTCTTGTTTTTTAAAGAACCAGTGGTTCATGAGAAGTGCAAAGCACTGTTTATTATGTGAAGAACATTGATCTGGTTTTTAGATCAATGATTTATTAAAAGAGATTTCTTTTCTCTCCTGAAGGTCTTTACCATTTTCTTTGAAATTTTCTCAGAATTCTCTCTCTGTTTGAAGCTCTTGACTTTTTTTAAGAAAACGTTGATGCTTTGAATTGAGGCCTAGGGTCCTTTTTATAGTGCCCATAAATTAGTTAAATTCGTAAAAAAGATCTTTCTCTAAGTGATTTGGGGAATTTTCCCCACCGTTGGATCTTTGATACAAGGGCTTCTGCTTTGCAGAAGAAAATCTTCTTGTTTAAACAAGAACAGAAAAGATTTCTTAGAATTTTAATTCTGTTTGGCGTAGATGTCCCAACGCGTGACACGTGTCGCGCAGCGCACAGCTCAGCGCAACTGCGCTAGCGCATCTACGCTGACACGTGTCGCGTAGCGCACAGCGCAGCGCAACTGCACTGACACGTATCGTTGTGCGCTGCGCAACTGCGCTGACACGTGTCGCGCAGCGCACAGCGCAACTGCGCTGACACGTGTCGCGCAGCGTAACTTGACACGTGTCGCTGTGCGCTGCGCAACTGCGCTGACACGTGTCGCGCAGCGCACAGCACAGCGCAACTGCGCTGACATGTGTCGCGCAGCGCAACTGCGCGAGCGCATTTGCGCTGACACGTGTCGCGCAGCGCAGTGCATGCGCAACTAAAGCGTTGCTTCCTTTAAATAGAGCTTTGCTCTGATTGGGCGCGCCTTCTTGGGCGCTGTGCTGACGTATCAGCGCCTGATACGTGGCGTGTTGTGCAGCGCAAATAATCTGAAGCGTTGCTTCATTTATTAAATTTTAAATTTTCAAAGCAGAGCTTTGCTCTGATTGGGGGAAGATGAAGCGTTGCTTCATCTCCCGCCTTGGAATTTGAACAGAGCTTTTGTTAGTTATGTATATGCCCTAGAGGCCATTGTTGTACATATGATGTATATTTTAATGGATGCTTGGATATATATAGAGATGACTTTCTTGCTCGTCATGATAGTATGCTATTTGGTTTCACTTTATCTTAACATGTTGACTTGTACTGGTTTACTGTTTTTCTCTCACATGTTGATAAAGCCCTTAGGATCTGTACTCGACTACTGGGACTATGATGAGATCATACTAGTGGGGCCACGGTAGTCGATGAGTACATCCTATAACTGTTCCTAGTCGAGGGTATATCGAGACAGGGCATCGATACACCAGAGTAGACTAGAGTATACGCATCTTGACCCATATGATGGGCGATGGATGATCCCACATCCATCGGTGTTTGACATCAGAGATGGTGTACGGGTGCTCAGTGGAGACTGTAAGTCGATGTAGTACGCCCCAGTACTTATGGGGAGGCGGAATTTACAAAAACTTATCAAGTTAAAACAACGAACATCGACTAACCACTAGAATCGAAGCTAAACTCTAAATAACCGTATTCAATGAGTTTCTTTTCATAAGAGATTAGGGATTATACCTAATGAACCGGTCCTTCTTCTTTACGTCCTCCTTGGTTCTCCTCGGCCTTCTCTAGGTAGTAGACGATCCACCCGAGAGCGAAACTCCAAGCTAAACCTCTAACTTGAGGTAACTAATCAACTTTGATTGCTAATCAAAGATGATAGAATGATAAAGAGTGAAGGTTATGGATTGTTTAGTCTAACTAATCCTTTGATCTCAACACATGAGGATTAAGGATTAGGGTTAGAAGATGAGAGCTTGAGGAGAGAGAATGTGTGATATGATAATGAAAGAAGAGAGAGAGTGTATCATAATATTATGAAGCATTCTTATTTTCAATAAATCAATAAAGGAAATGAATAAGCATGCTTCACAAAATATCTTGTGATGATTCATTAACATGAGTCATTAAGCAATAAATGTGCATTAATGAAGTGAATGAATCACCACTATGACTCACTCTCTTTCCAAAACAAACCTCCTTAGTCACATCTTCTAGAAGCTTCTCGAGTAATTACGAGAACGCCCCTCCGATCCGTAAAAATACGGAAAAACTTTAGACTGTAAAAATCCAATAACCGGATACCAGTAACTGGCTTAAACCAAAGCCTGACTGGTAAAATCTGTCCGAAAGTCGTACGCGCGTAAACGCACGTATGCGTCCGAACCCTTTGTCGCAAAACCATGCAACCTCTATATCGTTTCGCCTGGAGTAGGAAACTCTCTGTGTGGGACTCTAGAGACTCGACTACTACGCTGGCAGTGGGTTTAACCACAGACCGCAAGCGGCACTAGCTGTACGTAACGGTCCCCAGGTAGTTGTCGATAAGAAGGCCGATGAGTAAACCCATCCGAACTCCTACTGAGTCTGATGTGACAATCTCCATACAGTCCGGTCCGTTCGTCCATGACTATCGCATATCGGGCCTAGGGGGGCGGCAAGCGTCAGTCCCCTAATAGCGGTATAAGTCGTGTCGGAGTGAAGCCCATTACACCCTGAGAAACTGCTGGAACCTACCAGCAAATCTCGCTTTCCCTGGCCAGGGACTTTGCGTAATGGCTCTCTGACACAGCACGATATCTACTCCCAATACCGGGAGGGACGAATCCTGTCTAACCGCCACTGCCTCCAAGTGCTCGGGACTGCACCCAACTGCTACCTGTTTGCACGACTCCTTTGAGCCGTGGTAGGGTAGCAATCTAAGAACAGTGGGACACACTCGAGGCGAAGTAGCAGTGTCAAGTCTGCGGACTACGCTGTACTCATGTCACCTGGGAACTGTTCACTGACGACTGGTATCAAACCAACCAACAGTTCCCTGTGAGTCCTGTCCGGTGTACCCGTAACCTAACGAGCACCTGTATACTATCTCCAGTACGACGTACTGATGGCTGTGGGACAGACCATCTCCCCAACTGGGATGAGAAGCGTACACACTAGTCTACTCCGGAGTATCGATGCTCTGTCTCGATAATCCAACGACCAGGGACCTGAATAAGGATGTGCTTGTAGACTACCCAGCCCCCACTAGTGTGACTGCCATCACAACGCTGGTAGCCAAGCAAGATCCTAAGAGCTCTATCAATACGTACACTCACATATTAAGATAGAAAAACCAAGTAGCATACTACCATGTTTAGCAAGACTGTTATATACATGTGAATATCCCAAGCTTCCATTAAGTAATATACAAGCTAGTATGATACAGTAATGGCCTTCTAGGGCATAAACACTAACAATCTCCCACTTGCACTAGGGCCATGTACTGGCATATCGCAGACCAATGATCTCGAGTAGCCTTTCGAACTGAATCTGAGGAAGGGCCTTTGTGAATGGATCAGCAATGTTCTCTTCTGAAGCAACTCTCCGAACCTCGATCTCCTGACGATCAATGATCTCCCTGATCAGGTGATACCGCCTTAAGATGTGTCTGGACTTCTGATGGGACCTTGGTTCCTTCGCTAAAGCTATAGCTCCGTTGTTGTCGCAATACAGAGGTATTGGATCAACTATGGTAGGAACCACTTGAAGTTCTGTTAGGAACTTCTTCATCCAGACTGCTTCTTTTGCGGCATCGCAAGCAGCTATATACTCCGCTTCCATCGTCGAGTCAGCAACGGTGTCCTGCTTGGAGCTCTTCCAGCACACCGCCCCTCCATTGAGGGTAAAGACATAACCCGACATGGACTTGGAATCGTCCTTATCACTCTGGAAGCCGGAATCAGCAAAGGCCTCCAACCTGAGGTCTTTTCCGCCGTAAACCAAGAACATCTCCTTAGTCCTCCTCAGGTACTTGAGAATGTTCTTTACTGCTATCCAGTGTTTCTCCCCTGGGTCTGACTGATACCGGCTTACCACGCTTAGTGCGTAAGCTACATCTGGTCTGGTACACAACATCGCATACATTATAGAGCCTACCGCAGAAGCGTAGGGTATAATAGACATGCGTTCCCTTTCCAAATCAGTCTTGGGAGACATCTCTTTGGAGAGGGTGATTCCGTGACAAGCCGGTAGATTACCGCGCTTAGAATCTTCCATACTGAATCTTTTCAGTACAGTGTCGATATACCTGGACTGCGAAAGTCCCAACATCCTCTTGGATCTATCACGATAGATCCGGATCCCCAGAATGTAAGAGGCATCACCCAGGTCTTTCATGGAGAACCTGTGTGACAAGAATCCTTTGACAGATTGTAGCATAGGAATGTCATTTCCTATCAATAGAATGTCATCCACGTACAAGACGAGGAATACGACACTTCTGGCCACAACTTTACTATATATGCACGGTTCATCTGGATTTTTGATAAAGTCATATTCTTTGACTGTTTCATCAAAACAGATGTTCCAACTCCGCGATGCCTGCTTTAGTCCATAAATAGACTTAAGCAGCTTGCACACTTTCCCGCTGCTCCCACTCTGATTGAAACCCTCTGGCTGATCCATATAGACGCTCTCTTCTAAATTTCCATTCAGAAAAGCCGTCTTTACGTCCATCTGCCAGATTTCATAATCATGGAAGGCAGCAATAGCAAGAAGGACCCGAATGGATTTGAGCATAGCCACTGGAGAAAAAGTTTCGTCATAGTCCAAACCAGGTCTTTGACGAAAACCCTTTGCAACAAGTCTAGCCTTATAGGTTTCCACCTGTCCATCTACACCAATCTTTTTCTTGAAGATCCATTTGCATCCTATGGGTTTTACCCCATCTGGAGCAAAGTCCAAAGTCCATACTTTGTTGGTGTACATGGACTCCATTTCGGTCCGCATTGCATCTAGCCATCGTACCGAGTCGCCGCTCTGGATGGCCTGCCTGAAGTCAGTAGGTTCATCATCATCTATGATGCAATCCTCTCTATCCCCATCTATGAGAAAACCGTAGTATCTCTCAGGCGGACGAGACGGCCTACTACTCCTGCGGAGGGGTGCGGGAATGTTCTGTTCTTCTTGAACCTCTGGTTCTACCAAACTTTCAGTAGCAGTTTGTGGTTCTGGAATTTCTTCCAGTTCTATTTCGCTCCCACTCTTCTGATTTTCCAAAAATTCAGTTTCTAAGAAGCGGGCATGACGAGAAACAAAAACCTTTTGTTCCTCTGCGTAATAGAAGCAATATCCTGTAGAGTTCTTTGGATATCCCACAAACTTACACTCTACTGAGCGTGCCTCGAGCTTGTCCGGATGCTGCTTTTTTACAAAAGCTGGACATCTCCACGTCTTCAGGTACTGAAGATAGGGTTTCTTCCCACTCCACATCTGATATGGTGTGGTAGGCACAGTTTTGGTTGGAACTCTGTTCAAAAGATGTATCGCTGATTCTAGCGCATACCCCCAGAAAGATCGCGGTAACTCAGCATTACTCATCATGGATCGTACCATATCCAATAGGGTTCGATTCCTTCTCTCCGATACACCGTTGTGCTGTGGAGTGTATGGAGGAGTAAGCTGAGAGAGAATTCCTTTCTCTTTTAGGTAACCTAGGAACTCGGCACTTAAGTATTCTCCACCTCGATCAGATCTTAGTGTCTTAATACTTTTGCCTGTTTGGTTTTCCGCTTCATTCTTGAATTCCAGGAATTTCTCAAAGGCCTCTGATTTATGCTTCATTAAGAAAACATATCCATACCTAGAGAAATCATCTGTAAAAGTAATGAAGTAGGAATAACCACCTCTCGCATGAGTAGACATTGGACCGCATACATCGCTGTGTATGAGTTCTAAGAGCTCGCTCGCTCTTACTCCTTGTCCAGTAAATGGAGTCTTTGTCATCTTTCCTTTGAGACAGGATTGACAAGTGTCATAAGATTGATATTCGAACGAGTCCAAATATCCTTCTCTATGCAACTTAGTCAACCTTCTCTCATTGATGTGACCCAGTCTACAATGCCATAAGAAAGCTTTATTTAAATCTGGAGACTTTCTTTTTAGTGTGTTCTGGACGTTGAAAATTTGGAGTTGGTTTAACACATATATGCCGTTATTAAGAGTACCGGACCCAATCAAACCATGATTAAGGTGGATGTTGACAACATCTCTTACAAACGTGAAATCATAACCTTTATTTGATAACAAGGAAACTGATATGATATTACACGTTAAGCTGGGTACAAAATAACAGTTATGTAAAACCAAAATGTGTCCACTCGTCAATCCTAGGTGATAATCCCCGACGGACGCAGCTCCCACGCTAGCTCCATTAGCAACCCTGAGGATCATATCACCTTCCTTCAGCACTCTACGGTTTCTCAGTGCCTGCAATGAATTGCAAATATGAGATCCTGACCCGGTATCCAATACCCAGGAAGTAGAGTTGATTGACAGACAATTCTCAATTACAAACACACCTGAAGTCGAAGCCACAGCTTGCTTCGGTTCCTGGTTCTTGGCGTTCCACGCCTTGCAATCCTTCTTCCAGTGCCCTTTCCTGTGACAATGGAAGCACTCATCCAGACCAACTACCGGTGCTGTAAACTTTTTCTTTCCCTTCTTTCCCACCTTACTAACACCTCCTCTAGGTCTGGGTGCGGCCTTCTTCTTCCTTCCTTTGGCCCTGGCCTTGGACCCTGAAGAAGATGAACCGCCAACAAACATAGCGGGTGTTTCCCTTGCCTTCTGCAAGGTGCCCTCTGCACTCCTTAACATGTTCAGGAGTTCCGCAAGTTCAACTTCTTTTCCTTGAAGATTGAAGTTGAGGATAAACTGGGCGTAGGTGGGAGGAAGGGACTGGAGAACAAGGTCTGTATAGAGCTCATTATCCAAAGTCGTCCCAAGGTCCGCGAGCTCTTCAATATAGCCGATCATCTGTAGGACATGTTCACCTACCGATGACCCGACAGCCAACCTCGCTCGAAACAATTTCTTAGAGGTCTCGTATCTTGCTATACGAGATTGCTCTCCATAAAGTTCCTTTGTATGGAGAAATATGCCATCTAGGGACATATCCTCGTGCCTCCTCTGATGTTCATTGTTCATCGAGGCAAGCACGATGCACTTGGCTCTCGCGCAATCTAAATCCCAGGTTTTGCGGATTTCCTTATCCGCATTGCTGGATTTGGGACCAAGGACAGCAGGTGCTGTAGCGGTGAGGACGTACCCCAGTTTGTCATAGGTCAAAGCCATCTTGACATTCCGCAGCCAATCTTTATAGTTTGGCCCTGTCAGTATATTTTTCTCTAAAAGTAACTTAAGTCCAGTCATTTTCAGGGTCGCTGCAATTAGGAGAGAGAGAAGAAAACTCTTTAGCATGATGCTCTTGCAAGTTTAGAGTGGTTTTTAGTTTATCTAAACTGGATGGCTCCCACTGTTTCTCGAATCCTTCCTCAAACCATAAAGGAAGAATTTAGCCAAGACTATTCTCACCGTACAATACTTGCTTAACCGTTCAGCCAGGCTGGTGTCGATACTTCGAGGGAGGTTTTCCAACGCTTTCGCGAAGTTCCTTAATTAAAGAACCTCTTTTCTCTGGGGGCGTAACCCCGCTGACACTTTTCTGGACACCTACTAGGTTTATAGCATTGATCGTTAAGCGACGAATATCCTGATAAGTAGCATATACTCACAGTAGGATCGGGATCCAAATATCATCGTATGATAATGTTGAAGGAATCCTACCAACATTCATCAAACTCCAAATGGTATGCATCTCTTTGCAAATTTCAGTTTCTTTAGAAATTCCCGATATAAGTTTTTGCCCCATGCTCTTATGACCTTGACGTATGCCAACAAATCATAAGTCACATGTCAAGTTCTGCCCATCATTATCTTGTTAATTTGAACCCACCCGTATATACCCTTGACGTATGCCAACAAGGTAATGCGACTGTCCCAAACCAACACATCTATCTATGCAACAAATGAATACCCCAGCAGCTACCAAACACTATGCCTTGACGTATGCCAACAAGCATAGCTTGAATACTACTGACCATCCATAAGAAATGACGGAGGGCTACGACTGGTTTTGGCGAAACCGTGAACGTAGTGAACTTGATATAATCGAAGGAACCTGATAGCTTTTAAAAGGAGTGGTTAAATCTCCGCATTTAAAAATATCTGTTTTAAAAATAACCGAGTGGTTTCTTTTAAATTGTTCCAACGATTTAAACTTTGGTTTGTTTTACTTTGCATTATAGATAATGCGTCCCATCATTAACCTATCATTGCAGAAAACAACGAAAATATAACGTCCTCTTATGCCATCCGCATTCGCCACGGGGTCCCGTCATCACCCGTTAGGTTACTTAACTAACGACAGAGCGGGGGCTGGGCTAGCGCGGGTGTAAAACATAAGTGACGTCTAAATAGCTATAATAAATATAGATATTTTACATTCGTCTGACGCAATGATATTCATTCCAGAACACAGATAAACAATATTGGATTTGCAAGCAATCTGTATTTCTTTTGAGCCTGCAAGAAAAGACAGATTACACAGTTGTGATGAATAGCCGTTTACCCCACCCTCGACCCCTACGGGTACGGCAAACTACCCACCCGGCAGTCTGTGTACCCCACCTTGGGTCAGTCCTAGGAGCAAAAACAGTAAAATGAAATAATACAACGGTGGCTACAACCGCAACCTGGAAGTGCCCCGCGAAAATAATATTACAACAAATTACATTTACAACAAATGAATAAATCAATAAACCATTGTTAACCCCGGCTATACACCACAACAGTCCAATACAGTTTATATGCACAAACAGATATAACCATTTCAGAAATGTGCAACCCCCTGCCAACCGACATACTAGCAGTTGGGGAAGGTTTACGAACACATCAAACAATCACAGATATAATCCAATACGCAAATACTGTATTTTTCGATCGAATAAACAACTTCAAAATTGCTCCAAAATCTGCTCTGTTAAACAGTAACCTGAGCAATAATTAAATATTCCAGAAAACCCCAAATATCACAGGGGACCCACCCAAAAAAATTGAGCTCATAACTCGGCAACTCGGCCGCGGAAGCGCGGCGGATCGGTGGGATCCGCGGCGCTTCCGCGGCGCTACAGTCGAATCATGGGCTCGAATTTTTTGGGTGTTCTCCTGTGGTCATGTCAAGCTCTCTGAACACATCAGAAAAATTTTAGGACTTCATTTTCACTTCGACAGAAACTTAACAGAACTAGGGTTTTCCGGGTTCGTTTTTTCGTTCGAAATTCGTACAAATTTGCGATTAAGTTATTTAGTGTTTAGCGAGGCTCTGATACCACTGTAAGTCGATGTAGTACACCCCAGTACTTATGGGGAGGCGGAATTTACAAAAACTTATCAAGTTAAAACAACGAACATCGACTAACCACTAGAATCGAAGCTAAACTCTAAATAACCGTATTCAATGAGTTTCTTTTCATAAGAGATTAGGGATTATACCTAATGAACCGGTCCTTCTTCTTTACGTCCTCCTTGGTTCTCCTCGGCCTTCTCTAGGTAGTAGACGATCCACCCGAGAGCGAAACTCCAAGCTAAACCTCTAACTTGAGGTAACTAATCAACTTTGATTGCTAATCAAAGATGATAGAATGATAAAGAGTGAAGGTTATGGATTGTTTAGTCTAACTAATCCTTTGATCTCAACACATGAGGATTAAGGATTAGGGTTAGAAGATGAGAGCTTGAGGAGAGAGAATGTGTGATATGATAATGAAAGAAGAGAGAGAGTGTATCATAATATTATGAAGCATTCTTATTTTCAATAAATCAATAAAGGAAATGAATAAGCATGCTTCACAAAATATCTTGTGATGATTCATTAACATGAGTCATTAAGCAATAAATGTGCATTAATGAAGTGAATGAATCACCACTATGACTCACTCTCTTTCCAAAACAAACCTCCTTAGTCACATCTTCTAGAAGCTTCTCGAGTAATTACGAGAACGCCCCTCCGATCCGTAAAAATACGGAAAAACTTTAGACTGTAAAAATCCAATAACCGGATACCAGTAACTGGCTTAAACCAAAGCCTGACTGGTAAAATCTGTCCGAAAGTCGTACGCGCGTAAACGCACGTATGCGTCCGAACCCTTTGTCGCAAAACCATGCAACCTCTATATCGTTTCGCCTGGAGTAGGAAACTCTCTGTGTGGGACTCTAGAGACTCGACTACTACGCTGGCAGTGGGTTTAACCACAGACCGCAAGCGGCACTAGCTGTACGTAACGGTCCCCAGGTAGTTGTCGATAAGAAGGCCGATGAGTAAACCCATCCGAACTCCTACTGAGTCTGATGTGACAATCTCCATACAGTCCGGTCCGTTCGTCCATGACTATCGCATATCGGGCCTAGGGGGGCGGCAAGCGTCAGTCCCCTAATAGCGGTATAAGTCGTGTCGGAGTGAAGCCCATTACACCCTGAGAAACTGCTGGAACCTACCAGCAAATCTCGCTTGCCCTGGCCAGGGACTTTGCGTAATGGCTCTCTGACACAGCACGATATCTACTCCCAATACCGGGAGGGACGAATCCTGTCTAACCGCCACTGCCTCCAAGTGCTCGGGACTGCACCCAACTGCTACCTGTTTGCACGACTCCTTTGAGCCGTGGTAGGGTAGCAATCTAAGAACAGTGGGACACACTCGAGGCGAAGTAGCAGTGTCAAGTCTGCGGACTACGCTGTACTCATGTCACCTGGGAACTGTTCACTGACGACTGGTATCAAACCAACCAACAGTTCCCTGTGAGTCCTGTCCGGTGTACCCGTAACCTAACGAGCACCTGTATACTATCTCCAGTACGACGTACTGATGGCTGTGGGACAGACCATCTCCCCAACTGGGATGAGAAGCGTACACACTAGTCTACTCCGGAGTATCGATGCTCTGTCTCGATAATCCAACGACCAGGGACCTGAATAAGGATGTGCTTGTAGACTACCCAGCCCCCACTAGTGTGACTGCCATCATAACGCTGGTAGCCAAGCAAGATCCTAAGAGCTCTATCAATACGTACACTCACATATTAAGATAGAAAAACCAAGTAGCATACTACCATGTTTAGCAAGACTGTTATATACATGTGAATATCCCAAGCTTCCATTAAGTAATATACAAGCTAGTATGATACAGTAATGGCCTTCTAGGGCATAAACACTAACAGAGACTGGGTACACTGGACGGACTCACCGAGAACTCCCAGATGGTGATATACCACACGTCAGATGGCAGTTCTCCGGTGACACTGGTACAGGGTAGTCTGTAGACCCGAGATCGTCATAGAGTCTTGTGTGATTCCCACTGTGCTTTGATTTCCACCTTACCACGTCCAAGAGGGCGTGCAAAACGGTGGCTTTTGGGTACAGTCCCGAATCACATGGAGGCAATGAGCGATAGGAGGGGATTCGTCTCTCCCGGTATAGGGAGTTGATGTTGTGCTGTGTTCGATTGGCTATAACTGGAAGTCCCTGGCCAGGGCTGATATAGAGGTTTACTGGTAAGTGTTACTAGTAGTTTCTCGACCCGTTATGAGCCACACATCGACACGACTTATCGGTTACTGGGGTCTGACGTATACCATCCCTAAACTTGATATACGACATATCAGTCGAACAGACCGGACTGTACATGAGTGTTACTGATTGGATTCACAGGAGAACGCACAGGCTAGCTTGTTGATCTTCTGATCGCTCAATACCTGGGTGGCTGTTACGTTTAGCTGACCGCTTGCAGCTTGTGGGTGTTTGATATGATCGTCACCTGCTACCGGCGTATTGACGATTCTTTAGAGTCCTACACAGAGGTTTCTTGGTTCAGGCGAAACGGAGTAGAGGCACATATGTGATATGTGCAGGACCGAGGATAATGCGATATGAGATACCGTATTATATTCTCGTGATATTTTGATATGAACTGGGACATCGGATCAAGTGTTGATTCGATGAATCGGTACATGATATATTAGTCGGTAATATTCGATATACCCGGATCATCGAATCAAGTGTTGATTCGATAATTTAATGTATAATAATATATATGATATATTATATTACATTATCTAATATTGGCTCGCTTTATTATTTAATTTTCTCACTGGATGATACATTGATATATATGCGATATATGTTAATTGTATTATTTTCTTTTGTTGCAAATATATAATATATATGTAATATATATTATTGTGACATGATATGATTTATTATTAAACATGTTTAAGGATGATTAAATGAGGTTAGGGTTTGATTAGGGTTAGTTGCTTCATGCACCTTCTAGAAGCTTTATCTTTTGTCATGGTTAAGATATTTTTTGATTACACATTGCTAACCAAACCAAACCCTAACTCTAGTTGTTTCTTTACACATTATTAGCCACTCATCCTTGACCATGGTTTATATATCAATCATATACATTTCTTTCTATTCATCACAAAAGGATTATTATTATCATTTCCATTATCATCTTCTTCCCTTTTGAAAAAGCTCACTAGAAATTCTTTATGTGATGAATAAATATGAGAAAATGATTTAAAAAGAAAGCAAAAATACTACTCTCTCATCCTCATCTCATCTAGCCCATGAGATTAGTGTGTTCATCTCTTTAGAGTGAGAAAGCTTGAGTCTTTGCAACTTCGACGTATATCATCGGAGATTTGGAACACTTCAAGCTAGCATGGATCGTTCGAGTCGTGGAGCCTCTCATGAGTCCGGGAGATCGTGGATCGCGGCAAAGGGACTTCTACTCGGAGCTTGTGAAGCGAAGGAGTGGACTACAAAGGTTGTAATCCCTCACACTTAGATAAAAGTTATCATCTTGCATGTTTAACCCTAATAATCTAGCAAAGATCCCGGCTTTGGGTTGTTCGGCACGTCTAAATTTTTATCCGGGCATGTTTGATGCCTTATGAACCTTCACAAGAGTGCCTAGAAACCCCACAGTGGTATCAGAGCCTAGCCAGAGCATTAGGCGATGTGTTTACGAAGTTAAAACTCCGATCGAACCCGAACCGACAAAATTTACCCCCTCTCTGGAAATTTTTTAAAATCTGGATTTTTTCTGAATTAAAAATACCTGAAAAATACAGCAGACAAAAATAAGAATAACTGTGAAATTAGAGACTGTGATCCGTACAAACGACCGCGGAATCACGGCCATTGCCTGCTTGGGCCACGGTTCCGCGGCCGTATTGTTTGATTGGACTTTTTATTTTACACAGTAATTCTTTATTTGTGCTTTTATAGTTTCTGGTATTTTTATATTGACTCAAAAATTGAGTGATCTGGGGTTTGCTTTGTAATCGTAGATTCGATCGGAATATTTAAATTCGGTTTTATTTCCGGATATTTAGAAACTGTTAAACTATTTGAACGGATATCATTAACTCACTGTTTCCCAGCACGGTAAATTTTCAAGTGTTGAATTTTTTTTCGGGTTTAAATCTTTCGGAAAAATTGTACATGTTAAGCGGTGGACCCTCTAGAAGACAACAAACATTAACTCGATTATGTGACCGTCTTGAACTGCCTTTTGAACCTTCGGGTTTGGGGGAGTACGGCGTGCCACATGTGAGGCGTTGGCTTGACCCTTCTACGGCTGGATCACTGGTACTGTGACATATTCTGGGATTATTTGAACTCCGCTTAAGAGTTGAGCACTTTGGGAAATTTTGGGTATTTGATTATCTGTTCGAAAAGTTTAATACTGTCTATTTATCTGGAATGTGATACAATATGTGGAATTCATAGAGTTAGACATGAAATGTGAAGTATGTGATATTTCGGATTTACGATGTCTAAAGTGATTGTGGATTCCAAATGTTATAGTTTTACACTTTCTTTTCTGTGACCGTAAGGGTAATATGTGATATCGCCGTTTTCTTTGCTATATGTCAACGATAATTGGGATGCGCATATTTACTTACGTTGATGATATGTGATATTATGTGTTGCTGTGATATGTTATATTGGATCGTCGTGTTCTGAACAGCCGGGGGTTTTATGTGAGATGAGGGTTTTTATTTTCATTCATGTAAAATTCATTTGTAATGTAATATTCTTTTATTTGGGGCACTTCCAGGTTGAGGTTGCTGTCACCAGTGTATATTATTTACTTTTCCGCATTAGGTAGACCCAAGGAGGGGAGCACAAGTAACCGGGTTCTAGGGTCCAGTGGGAGGCCATCTCGAGGAGTCAAGACCGGGTCTCCTAACCCTAGAATTGGCAGTGTTACTTGCCGCTCTCGTAGGGGTCTTGGGATGTGGGTTTGGCTATTCGTCGCGACCGTGGAATCCGTGTTTTATACAGGCTCGTATTGAAAACACGGACGTTCTAGTATATCCAATATTTTATATATGTTCTTCTGCTGCAATGTTCTGTGATGAGATCATATTACTGCCTGAGATGAATGCTTATACTATATATATATGCTGATATATAAATATTACTGCTTTCGTTTCTTCTGTGATGCTTAGGAAGCATAAGCTGATGGGATTTTTATTAATGGGATTAATAAAAGGAAAAGAAACCTAAATATGTTGTAGAATCAAAACTTTATAAAAAGGGGTAGCTACAGTTTTGCTTTGCACAGTGATATATATGATATATCCTGCACCTTATTCGATGGGGAAAGAGCCGAGATCCCTTCACCGGGAGTGACTTCTTTAGCGAAACTGGCAGATGCTACAAAACGCGGTTTGTCTTTTGATTGCTTTTAGAGTTTTTCTTTGCACAGCGGTATATATGATATATCCTGCACCTTATTCGATGAGGAAAGGGCCGACGATCCCTTCACCGGGAGTGACCCCTTTAGCGAAACTAAGAAAAGCCTAAAAATCACTCCTTTTTCAAAACCACTCAATTCTACGACGATATCAAGTTCATTACGCTCATGGTTTTTTCTAAAAAACCTGCGTAGCCCTCCGTCATTTCAGATAAGTACTACTTAGTATTCGTGCTGCGGTTGTTTGGCCTCCGTCAAGGCGTAGTGTACGGTAGCTAACTAGTGCTTATCTGCCAGCATATGATGCGATTGGATTAAGGTATTCGTACGGCGTAGTTTGGCCTTCGTCAAGGGTCGTACGGGTGGGTTTAATTCAATCAAGAAATGACGGGTTGAACTTGACTAGCGCCCTATGAGTAGTTTGTCCTCCGTCAAGGTCATGGGACGCTAGGGGTAAAAAAATATTATCGGGAATTTCAAGTGTTGAAATTTGCAATGAGATTTCATACCTTCTATGAGATAGTTGGATCCCGATACCCACTGCGAGTAAGTGTTACTCCTGGGAGAGTTTTACACAGGACAATTAGTCATTCAAGTAGGTGTCTAGAAAAGTGTTAACGGGGTTACGCCTCTGGGAAAACGAGGTTTACTTTAATTAGGTCCGTGCGAAAGCATGGGGAACCTCTCTCAAAGTACCGACACTGATCTGGCTGAAAGATTGACGAAATTATAGGGTGTAATTAATCCCGGCTAATCTTACCTTTTTTGGGTTTAAAGGTAGATTTGATAAAAACAGTGGGAGACATCCTGATTAGATAAGATAATAACCAATCTAATCTTGCAAGAGCGTACGCTAAAGTGTTTTCTTCTCTCTCTCTCCAGGTAGCGACCATGTCAAGCCATAATCAAGATAATAATATGGATGTATTGACTGAACCCGATTATTGTACTGAGCAAGGGAACGTTGGACCCGCTCATTCTTATAAGAGTTATAAGACTGAACAGGAAACAGGAGAATATCTGGATTCTCACGTTGCCCAAAAGAACATGCATATTGATGCATCTTCTTCGGGTGTGTTAGTTATTGAGAACTGTTTCTCAGTTCACCCTACGTCCTGAGTATTAGATACCGGATCAGGATCCCACATATGTAAATTGTTACATGGGCTACGAAAAGGTAGAGAACTAGGAAAAGGTGATCATTCCGTTCAAGTAGGGAACGGTGCAAGTATTGTAGCCAAAGCAGTTGGCGAATATCACCTTGTATTACCAAGTCGTAATACACTGATTCTGAATGAGTGTTATTATATACCGAACATGATGTGCAACATTATATCAGTTTCTTTATTAAGTAAAGAAGGATATAATTTTGTAGTAAAGGATAATGTTATGAACATATTCCTAGATCAAAAGTTGATTGCATCAGGCTCGTTACATAATGGCATATTCCTTCTGAATCAGAATACAGTCCTGACTATACAAAACACACACAAGAGGAAAAGTTCAGATATGAACGAATCCTACTTGAGGTATTGTAGACTTGGTCATATCAATGCGACACGACTGGCTAAGTTACATAAGGATGGTTATTTGAATCCGTTCGAATTATCATCTTATGATACTTGCCATTCATGTCTCAAAGGAAAAATGACCAAAGCTCCGTTTAGTGGACACGGAGAAAGAGTTACTGAACTCTTAGGACTAATACATAGTGATGTATGTGGTCCCATGTCTACGCATGCCAGGAACGGTTCTTCCTACTTCATTACATTCACTGACGATCTCTCTAGATACGGACATGTGTTTCTGATGAAACACAAGTCTGAAGCTTTTGAGAAATTCAGAGAATATAAGCACGAAGTAGAGAACCAAACGGCCAAAGTATTAAGATTCTTCGATCTGATCGAGGAGGTGAATACTTAAGCAATGAGTTCCTAGATTATCTAAAAGAGAATGGGATTCTCTCTCAGCTTACTCCTCCTTATACACCACAGCACAACGGTGTATCGGAACGAAGAAATCGCACCCTATTAGATATGGTGCGCTCAATGATGAGCACTACTGAATTACCTATTTCCTTCTAGGGGTATGCGCTTGAGACAGCGACATACATACTGAATAAAGTTCCTACCAAATCTGTGCCTACCATCCCATATGAGATATGGGAAGGGAAGAGACCATATCTTAATTTTGTTAAGATATGGGGTTGCCTGGCCTATGTTAAAACACACAATCCGGGCAAGCTCGAGGTAAGGTCTGTCCTATGTAAGTTTATTGGATATCCCAAGCATTCGCGAGGGTATATCTTCTACCACTCCGAGGAACAAAAGGTGTTTGTTTCTCGACATGCCACTTTCTTAGAAAAAGGTTTTCTTATGAAACAGATTAGTGGCATTGAGGTAGAACTGGAAGAAGTTTCGGCAGAACAAACTACAACAGATAATTTGGTAGAACCAGAGGATTCAGTAGTACCCAACGAACCCCAGCTTCTCCGCCGATTTAGCAGGGTTTCTCATCCACCTGAGAGATACTACGGTTTTCTCATTGATGGTTGAAGCGAGGATTGCATCATGGAAGATGATGACCCAACTAGTTTCGAGCAGGCCATCACGAGTGGTGACTCTGTAAAATGGCTGGATGCAATGCGATCTGAAATGGAATCCATGTACACCAACAAAGTATGGATTTTGGAAAATGCTCCTGAAGGGGTAAAACCCATTGGGAGCAAGTGGATTTTTAAAAGGAAATTTGGTGTAGATGGAAAAGTTGAGACTTTCAAACCTAGACTTGTAGCAAAGGGATTTCGTCAACGACCAGGTGTGGATTATGACGAAACCTTTTCTCCAGTGGCTATGCTTAAGTCCATCCGGATCTTACTTGCCATTGCTGCATACCATGACTACGAAATCTGGCAAATGGATGTTAAGACCGCCTTTCTAAATGGTGATTTAGAAGAGTGCGTGTACATGACTCAGCCATAGGGCTTCGTAGATAGTGGGAGCAGCGGAAAGGTGTGCAAGCTGCTTAAATCCATTTATGGGTTAAAGCAAGCATCGCGGAGTTGGAACATCTGTTTTGATGTTGTAGTCAAAGAGTTTGACTTCATCAAAAATATAGATGAAACTTATATCTATATGAAGGTAGCAGAGGGTAAGGTTGTCTTCCTCGTATTATACGTGGATGACATACTCTTGATAGGAAATGATATTCCTATGCTGCAATCAGTCAAGCTCTTCTTGTCACAGAGATTCTCAATGAAAGATCTAGGTGATGCCTCCTGCATATTGGGAATCATGATCTATAGAGATAGATCTAAACGGATACTGGGATTGTCCCAATCCAGGTACATTGACACCATACTAAAGAGGTTTAGTATGGAAGAATCCAAGCATGGGAACCAACCCACGATCTCTGGACTCACTCTCTCCAAAGAGATGTCTCCTAAGACTGATTTGGAGAGAGCTCGCATGCAAGGGATACCCTATGCTTCGGCAGTAGGCTCTATCATGTATGCGATGCTATGTACCAGACCCGATGTAGCATACTCACTAAGTGTAGTGAGTTGGTATCAAGCAGATCCTGGAGAGAGTCACTGGACAGCTGTGAAGAACATTCTCAAGTACTTACGAAGGACTAAGGAGATGTTCTTGGTGTATGGTAACATAGAACTCCAGGTGGAGTCCTTTACCGATTCCAGCTTCTAAAGTGATAAGGACGACTCTAAGTCGTATTCGGGTTTTGTCTTTACCCTCAATGGAGGGGCGGTATGTTGGAAAAGTTCCAAACAGGATACCGTTGCAGACTCGACGATGGAGGCTGAATACATCGCTGCCAACGATGCTGCCAAAGAGGCTGTCTGGATCAAGAAGTTCATTAGTGAACTTGGTGTGGTTCCATCCATTGAGCATCCAATACCTCTGTATTGCGATAACAATGGAGCTGTGGCTTTGGCCAAGGAACCCAGATCCCATCAGAAGTCCAGACATATTCTGAGGCGGTATCACCTGATCAGGGAGATAGTTGATCGCCGGGAGATCGAGGTCATGAGAGTAGATACGAAGGACAACACTGTGGATCCATTCACGAAGGCTATTCCCCAGATACAGTTTAAGAGATTATTCGGGATGCTAGGTATGAGATACTACAGCAGCTGGCCTTAGTGCAAGTGGGAGATTGTTAGTTATGTATATGCCCTAGAGGCCATTGTTGTACATATGATGTATATTATAATGGATGCTTGGATATATATAGAGATGACTTTCTTGCTCGTCATGATAGTATGCTATTTGGTTTCACTTTATCTTAACATGTTGACTTGTACTGGTTTACTGTTTTTCTCTCACATGTTGATAAAGCCCTTAGGATCTGTACTCGACTACTGGGACTATGATGAGATCATACTAGTGGGGCCACGGTAGTCGATGAGTACATCCTATAACTGTTCCTAGTCGAGGGTATATCGAGACAGGGCATCGATACACCAGAGTAGACTAGCGTATACGCATCTTGACCCATATGATGGGTGATGGATGATCCCACATCCATCGGTGTTTGACATCAGAGATGGTGTACGGGTGCTCAGTGGAGACTGGGTACACTGGATGGACTCGCCGAGAACTCCCAGATGGTGATATACCACACGTCAGATGGCAGTTCTCCGGTGACACTGGTACATGGTAGTCTGTAGACCCGAGATCGTCATAGAGTCTTGTGTGATTCCCACTGTGCTTTGATTTCCACCTTACCACGTCCAAGAGGGCGTGCAAAACGGTGGCTTTTGGGTACAGTCCCGAATCACATGGAGGCAATGAGCGATAGGAGGGGATTCGTCTCTTCCGGTATAGGGAGTTGATGTTGTGCTGTGTTCGATTGGCTATAACTGGAAGTCCCTGGCCAGGGCTGATATAGAGATTTACTGGTAAGTGTTACTAGTAGTTTCTCGACCCGTTATGAGCCACACATCGACACGACTTATCGGTTATTGGGGTCTGACGTATACCACCCCTAGACTTGATATGCGACATATCAGACGAACAGACCGGACTGTACGGGAGTGTTACTGATTGGATTCATAGGAGAACGCACAGGCTAGCTTGTTGATCTTCTAATCGCTCAATACCTGGGTGGCTGTTACGTTTAGCTGACCGCTTGCAGCTTGTGGGTGTTTGATATGATCCTCACCTGCTACCGGCGTATTGACGATTCTTTAGAGTCCTACACAGAGGTTTCTTGGTTCAGGCGAAACGGAGTAGAGGCACATATGTGATATGTACAGGACCGAGGATAATGCGATATGAGATACCGTATTATATTCTCGCGATATTTAGATATGAACTGGGACATCGGATCAAGTGTTGATTCGATGAATCGGTACATGATATATTAGTCGGTAATATTCGATATAGCCGGATCATCGAATCAAGTGTTGATTCGATGATTTAATGTATAATAATATATATGATATATTATATTACATTATCTAATATTAGCTCGCTTTATTATTTCATTTTCTCACTTTCCCCGATTCGCACCAAGTTTTCTCTGTCGGGCATGGCCAAGGATTGACCCGGGGTTAGACCACTCTACGGAACCCCTTTGGACGACTGCTCTGTGCTATGCGACCATGAATCGAACCAGGTCGAAACATTCAGCTGTCGACGGACATTGATATATATGCGATATATGTTAATTGTATTATTTTCTTTTGTTGCAAATATATAATATATATGTGATATATATTATTGTGACATGATATGATTTATTATTAAACATGTTTAAGGATGATTAAATGAGGTTAGGGTTTGATTTTGGTTAGTTGCTTCATGCACCTTCTAGAAGCTTTATCTTTTGTCATGGTTTAGATATTTTTTGATGACACATTGCTAACCAAACCAAACCCTAACTCTAGTTGTTTCTCTACACATTATTAGCCACTCATCCTTGACCATGGTTTATATATCAATCATATACATTTCTTTCTATTCATCACAAAAGGATTATCATTATCATTTCCATTATCATCTTCTTCTCTCTTGAAAAAGCTCACTAGAAATTCTTTATGTGATGAATAAATATGAGAAAATGATTTAAAAAGAAAGCAAAAATACTACTCTCTCATCCTCATCTCATCTAGCCCATGAGATTAGTGTGTTCATCTCTTTAGAGTGAGAAAGCTTGAGTCTTTGCAACTTCGACGTAGACCATCGGAGATTTGGAACACTTCAAGCTAGCATGGATCGTTCGAGTCGTGGAGCCTCTCATGAGTCCGGGAGATCGTGGATCGCGGCAAAGGGACTTCTACTCGGAGCTTGTGAAGCGAAGGAGCGGACTACAAAGGTTGTAATCCCTCACACTTAGATAAAAGTTATCATCTTGCATGTTTAACCCTAATAATCTAGCAAAGATCCCGGCTTTGGGTTGTTCGGCACGTCTAAATTTTTATCCGGGCATGTTTGATGCCTTATGAACCTTCACAAGAGTGCCGAGGAACCCTACAGCTTTGCTCTGAATGGGGTAAACAAATGCCCCCCCACCGTTGCGCTTACGTGGCCCCAAACGCGAGCGTAACGGTGGCGGAATTCCAACCGCCGTGACAACTTTTGGAAGTCGAAGAGGCACTTGATGCCTATAAATAGGACCTTTGGTCCCCCACAGATGCTTATCATCTTTCAGATTTTTATTTTCAAAAAACTTCAGAGCTTTGCTCTCCTTTCCAAAGTTTTTAGAAAAACTTTAGGTAAAATTAATTTTTAGATTAAATTAATTTTAACTAATCTTAACCAGCAGAGCTTTGCTCTCATAGATTTTCTGATCTAAAGAAAATCCCTTCGGGGTTTCACTAGCAGAGTTTTGCTCATTTTCAAAGTTAGAAACTTTAGGTAAAATTAATGTAAATCAAATTAATCTCAGTCAAAGTGCTTTGCTCTCACAGATCTTTTGATCTAAAGAGATCCCCATTGGGGTTTTCATAAACAGAGCTTTGCTCTTAAGAACTTATAGATCTGTAGAGATCTTGTTCATGGGTTCTAACCCATGAACAGAGCATTGCGTATGTATGGACCCGAAGAAGATTGAGGCTGTTCAGCAGTGGCCCCGACCTACATCGGTTACTGAGATCTGTAGTTTTCTAGGCCTGGCAGGCTACTACAGGCGTTTTGTTCAGGACTTCTCCCGTATAGCTGCACCTTTGACCGGTTTGACCCGGAAGGGAGTTCATTTCGTTTGGACAGAGGAGTGCGAGCGCAGTTTTCAGCAGCTACGGACTTGTTTGACTACGGCGCCAGTATTATCTTTGCCTTCGGGATCAGGCAGATTTGTGGTCTACTGTAATGCTTCGCGAGTGGGGTTAGGATGCGTATTGATGCAGCATGGCCGGGTGATCGCATATGCTTCTCGGCAGTTGAAGAAGCATGAACAGAACTACCCCACTCATGATTTGGAGATGGCTGCAGTGGTCTTTGCATTGAAGATTTAGCGACATTACCTATATGGCGAGTCGTGCCAAATATTCACAGACCACAAGAGCTTAAAATACATATTTCAGCAGCGAGACCTGAACCTCAGACAGCGTCGTTGGATGGAGTTGGTGAAAGACTACGACTGCGAGATCTTATATTACCCAGGCAAGGCGAATGTGGTGGCAGATGCGTTGAGTAGGAGGCCTGGGGGTAGTCTATCCTATTTGCGCGCAGTGCAGAGGCAGTCGTCAGCAGATTGGCAGATGTTATGCGACAGCCGAGTTGAGTTCGAGTTCACTCAGACAGGGGGACAGCTCGCGCATGTTCGTGCACGCCCACAGTTGCTTGACCGTATATATGAGGCACAGCACAGAGACGACCGTTGCTCAGAGATCATGGCACAGATGGGACAGGGCAGCTTTTCCGAGTTCATGATTGACGATCAGGGGATTTTACGCTATGGATCTAGACTGTGCGTACCAGATGCTGATGGATTGCGGCGCGACATTCTTGAGGAGGCACACCGATCAGTGTATAGTGTCCACCCCGGTTCCACCAAGATGTACCATGATATGAGAGAGACCTACTGGTGGGACGGGATGAAGAGGGACATTCCGGAGTTTGTATCGAGATGCCTGACTTGTCAGCAAGTCAAGGCCGAGCACCAGAGGCCCGCAGGAGAGCTACAGCCGTTACCTATTCCGGAGTGGAAATGGGAGCAGATTTCGATGGATTTCGTTGTGGGTCTACCCAGGACCAGTCGAGGGTATGACTCCATCTGGGTGATCGTAGATCGATTGACGAAAGCGGCTCACTTTCTGCCAGTGAAGACGACTTTCAGCTTCGCTCAGTATGCCCAGCTTTACATCGACGAGATCATGCGGTTGCATGGCGTACCGACTTGTATCGTGTTAGATCGAGGTACCCAGTTTACCAGCCGACTTTGGCAGAGACTTCAGGAGGCATTGGGCACCCGTTTGAGTTTTAGCACAGCGTTTCATCCGCAGACCGACGGCCAGTCACAGCGGACTATTCAGACTCTCGAGGACATGCTCAGAGCGTGCGTTTTAGACTTCGGCGGTAGCTAGGATCGTCATTTACCGTTAGTGGAGTTCTCCTACAACAACAGCTTCCAGGATACTATTCAGATGGCACCTTTCGAGGCATTGTATGGGAGGAGATGTAGATCGCCTGTTTGTTGGACAGAGCTCAGTGAGAGCAGTATACTGGGGCCGCAGCTTGTTGAGGAGACGACAGCGAAGATACAGTTTATCCGAGACCGGATGAGAGCGGCTCAGAGCAGGCAGAAATCGTATGCAGACAGGCGCCGTCGCAGGCTAGAGTTCGCAGTTGGCGATCATGTTTTTCTGAGGGTCTCTCCGATGAAGGGCGTGATGCGATTTGGGCGAAAAGGAAAGCTTAGTCCTAGATTTATGGGTCCCTTCGAGATTCTCGAGCGTGTCGGCACAGTTGCATATCGTTTGGCTCTTCCACCTAGCTTTCCCGGTGTTCACCCCGTCTTCCATGTTTCGATGCTTCGCAAGTACCTTCACGACCCTTCGCATGCGATTCAGCACCCGACAGTCCAGCTAGAGCGCGACCTTTCTTTTGCAGAGCAGCCGGTGGCCATCCTGGATCGGCAGGTGAAGAAGTTGAGATCGAAGATTATACCAACCGTCAAGGTCCTTTGGCATAGCCCGAGCAGCGAGGAGGTTACCTGGGAGACCGAGGGCGAGATGAGGAAGAAATATCCCCATCTCTTTGAAGGTACGCGTAGTTATATTTTTTAATTCGGGGACCGAATTTCTTTAAGGGGGGAAGATTGTAGTGCTTTGAAAAGTCGTTTCGGTATTTTTCCGAAAACCGTCTTTTTTGTTATTTTGCAGTTTAGGACTAATTATACCTAATTTGGATAGATAATTGCTAGTTTTTAGTAGCAAATGAGTTGCTTATTAATTTTTGGTCATTTTAAAATTTTTCCCTATTTTTCAATTTTTTTTAATAATATTTTAAGCCAGTAAGAAAATACATTAAATTAGCGATAATTACAAATTTAAATGGGCTAAATTTAAGCTTTAAAATCATGTTAATTAAAATCTAGTTGTAACATAAATTTTTAGTATTTTATTTTAAGTTTTAACTAATTTTTATTATGGAAAACAAAAATATAATTATTTAAGCTTAAGCTTGCAAATATGAACTTGTGGGGGGGCCTTTTTGCTTGGATTTTTTTTTTTGCAACCTATCACAATTTCCTCACTTCACTTGGGCTGAGCCCACTGCAGGATTTCCCCCCCTCCTCAATAATTTTCTTCAACTCATTTGTCATGTGAGAATAGAATGCAAGTGTAGGATTAAAATATATTAATTTGAGATAGTTTTTAGTGAGGTATGGGATGGCTTTGACTTGGCAATTTTCTCACAACACCCACACCATCCCTCACCTCTCCCTCTGGCCGTGAGTTTGCAGGAAATCCCCCTCCCCCATTTTCTCTTCTCATTCTCTCTCAAATTTCATCGAAAAAATTGCTCCAAAATCAAAATTAAATCTCACAATTTAATTCTCATTCTTTATTCCATTCTCCATGGGTTTTATAACTTGGGTCATGGTGCTATGAAGCCATCATTGGAGGCAAATTGTTCTTGCTAGATCTCTAATTTGAGGTATAAATTCTACCTAATTAAATTATTTTGGTTAAGTTTCTTAAATTAAATTGTTTTAGTGTTAATTTAGTGTTAGTTTCTAATCTAGTTTTTTAAAAGTTTATGGCTTGAGTTTAAACTAGGGTTTTTGGCACACCATTATTTGGTTAATTAAATCTATTTTGCTATCTAGTTGTTTGCTAATCTAAGTTAATGAGGTTATTTTATTTGTGTGGGCTTCAAATTAGTGTTAATTTGGTATTGTCATGTTTAGTTTTGGATTGAAATTGCTAATTATGAAAATCAAGAAAAGGGTTGTGTTTGGAAAATGGGTTTTGAAGCATGGTATATGAGTTGAAATTATGTGATTGTGGCCAACTAGTTGTGTGGTTGGATGTTGTGTTGGATTGTGATACGTTTATCGTTAATTTTTTAAGTTGCACCAAATTAGCAAGTTTTGTGCTTACTAGATTTTTATTTAAATATTGTGGTGATTTATTTAGGATATCTTGATGATATTTTTAGCATATCCTACGACATTTAGGATGTGTGAGTGCGGAATTTTTTGTGGTCAGGTTTTAGTTTTGCCGGGCCACCAATCGACGTTTTAGTTAGTTTTTGCGATTTTCGCGTGTGTTCCGCGCACCTTGTGCACATTGTACCTAGCTTGTGAACGTTAGTATTTCGTTTGGGTTTTGCGTCGTTCTTGATATGTAACCTTATGTTTAGTATTGATGTAAATTCCAGGTTCGGTCGCGGAGACGTCAGACGCAGCACGAAAGGGGAAAGCGGTGATTGGACGTGACTAGCTAGGGATTCCGGTGAGTAGATGTAACATCTACGGGGGACTATTCTTGGATGGCGCAAGTCGCCCAATAATTTTAGTAGCTTAAAAAGATTCTTAGTAATGTTAGTAATTAGGGGTGTAATACTTGTATGATTATTTGCTACATTCATGCCTTATATCGACATACATATGCGGACCCATTCTATAGGACACCTGCACCATTGCCAGGGTTTTTATATGCAGCACAAGCACTATTCATGCTTACACCCACGCCCTGGTAATTGCCGTGCCACCACACTAGATAACCTATAAATTGAAACCTTTTACTATAATTGATACTTAAACTTGTGCTATTGCCTTTAATTCCTTAAAATGAAATCGTTAGATTACTATTCATGTGCATGTACCTCATCATATTATTTGTTCATGCCTAGTCTATTAATCACACATCGCAACTTGATTATTGATACCATATACATTCATTATCATTGACATATGCACTTATGAGGATTTCTTGAGATTTTATGATATTTCTGGATTTCAGGGGAAAGCCGCAAAATTTCTAAACTTATTATATTTTTAAAATATGTAAATTGCGGTTTTCTAGTGATGTAAGTGTCGTCCACCATGAGTTTGCTGTGGTTTTCGAGACCCGTTTTGAGGAGTTGGATGAACCGTCTCGGGTACATGGTGGGCCCGGTAAGGTACCCCGGGGCAAGAAGCCCGTGTTGCTGACGATGAGCCTGGCAGGGGACGGATTACCTACCGGTGACTGTTTGGGACGGCGGATATCCAGAGGATACCAACCGTGGCCGCGAGATGATGAGACATTGATATAGAGATGGGTCAGCCGGCTTCGCTGAGGCCAGAGATACTATGACATGGATATATGAGATTTGTGATAGTTTTGAGGTGTCGTTGCTGGACACAGGTTCTTGTTGATTCTATTGGTATTGTGCTGGTATTTCAAAAGAGATTCTTAAAGGAAAAATATGATTCTTATACTTACACATTCAGATCATGAGTTGATTCGCATTGCATTCATACCTACTAGTATATTCATATTGCATACATACCTGCTATTATGTCCTGCCTTACCTGTATTTTAGATGCTAGGATGCTTGTGTGCATGCTTTCGATAGCCTGTGTAGATGTTATTTATTACTCACGAGTTGGCAACTCTCCCCCGTTGTGCCACAGCCTTTTGCTGGTCCGCTCCGTCTGTATAGTAGCGGCGTGCGCACTTGCTTCTTTTGCCTCTTTTGCCTGGACTCGAGATTTTGCTCTTAGGTGGGTTATATTATTATTTTGTACCACCTTGTATATTCTTTGTATCTAGTGTACTCCATCTACGGTATCTACCAGTATTGTTGTATATTGACCTAGAGATGAGACTGTGAGATTTGTGGACTTTTATGCTGTATTTTGGGGTCGAGCTCACTTGAGTCGACATGCTGTTTTACTTGTGCTTTTTATGTTTATTACGCACATTGCTGATTTACATTGCGTGGGATTTGTGACCCCCTTGTGGCGAAGAGCTAGCTCCCGCTTGGGGATGCCTTATTTGTTGGATTCATATATATTCTTGTTGTACCCATTTTGGGGGCCAGTATTTACAAAGGAGACTCTGCCGAAATTTTCGTAAAAATTGATATTGTTTTTAAAAAGGTTTTATATGACTTATTTGATAAACTCGTTTTCAATTGATTGGGTTCTCTTCACTCTTTTGCTTATTTGGTTTTGGTTTTCTGGGCTTTGGCTTACTTATTTTACGGACGTCTTGAGACGTTTCGTAAACTTAAGTACCAGTCACGTTCCGTACCCTGCGGGTCGTGACAAAAACCTCCTTCGAAGTACCGACACTGGCCTGGCTGAACGGTTAAGCAAGTATTGTACGGTGAGATTGATCCTGACTAATTCTTCCTTCATGGTTTGAGGAGGGATTCGAGAGACAGTGGGAGCCATCCTGTTTAGATAAATTAAAAACCAATCTAAACTTGCAAGAGCATCATGCTGAGTGTTTTCTTCTCTCTCTCTTAATTGCAGCGACCCAGTGACCGCACCTAGGTTACATCTAGATAATAAAATGACTGAATCTGACTATTATGACTGGCAAAGGTCTGTCCAGATGTCCATTGCCCAGGAAAAGCTGGAACACCTCTTGACTGATCCAACCCCTGCCGTCTCAGGTCCAGTTTCTCCTGTCATGGATATTGATATCCGTAGGACATCGGAAGAAGACTGTGCGAAAGACAAGTGCCTCGTGTTAGCCTCAGTTGATGGTATATACCAGAGGCAGCACGAGAAGATGGACTCAGCTTCTATCTTCCTCCATAACAAAGTTTTATATGGAGAGCAATCTCGTATCGCAAGATATGAAACCTCGAACGAATTGCTTCCAGCGAGGTTGGCTATCGGGTCATCTGTAGGAGGCAACGTCCTTACAGAGACCAGCTCTTTTGAGCTCTCGGACCTGAAGACCACGTTGAAGAACGGGTCAGATGCTGACTCAGTTCAACAGTCTCTACCTACTACCCTAAAGGAAACTAGGGAAGTAGAAAGAAAGGGAAGGGCAGAAGTTTCAGGAACAGATGTAGTAAAAGAGGGATGTTCCTATTGTTTCGGGAATGAACATGGGCAGAAGGATTGCAGGGCTTGTAAAGCCAGTAGCCAGAATTCGAAGCATGTTATGGCTTCGGCTTCGGGTGTGTTTGTAATAGAGAACTGTATCTCAGTTAACCCGACTTCCTGGGTATTGGATACCGGATCAGGATCTCATATCTGTAATTCGTTACAGGCTCTAAGAAACCGTAGGGTTATCAGGAAAGGTGATATGACTCTCAGGGTTGCTAACGGAATGAGCATGTATGCTGTATCCGTAGGGGAATATCATCTAGGACTGACAACTGGGCAGATATTGATTCTGCGTGACTGTTTTTATGTACCAGGTGCGACTTGTAACATCATATCTGTATCCTTACTTTCTAAGGAAGGATATGATTTTACTTTTGTAAGCGATGTAGTAAATATCCACCTAAATCAAGTGCTGATTGGGTCAGGTACATTGAAATACGGTATATACATTTTGAATCAAGCTCAAGTCTTCAGTGTCCAGAACACACTTAAAAGAAAGTCTCCGGAATTAAATCAGGCTTTCTTATGGTATTGTAGACCGGGTCACATTAATGAGACACGGTTGACAAAGTTACATAAAGAAGGATACTTGGATCCGTTCGAGTATCAGTCTTATGCCACTTGTGAATCTTGTCTCATGGGAAAGATGACAAAGACTCCATTCACTGGACACGGAGAAAGAGCAGGTGAGCTCTTGGGACTCATACACAGTGATGTGTGTGGTCCAATGTCTACACATGCGCGAAGTGGTTATTCATACTTCATTACTTTCACAGATGATTTCTCTAGATATGGGCATGTCTTCTTAATGAAGCACAAATCCGAGGCCTTTGAGAAATTTCAGGAATACAAGAATGAAGTTGAAAAACAAACAGGCAACAGTATCAAGTCACTGAGATCTGATCGAGGTGGCGAATACTTGAGTGCCGAGTTTCTGGGCTTCTTAAAAGAGAATGGAATTCTCTTTCAGCTTACTCCTCCATACACACCACAACACAACGGTGTATCAGAAAGAAGGAATCGAACCCTATTGGATATGGTTCGATCCATGATGAGTAAGGCTGAGTTGCTGCGATTCTTCTGGGGTTATGCACTAGAATCAGCTGCATATCTCTTGAACAAGGTTCCCTCCAAGACTGTGCCTACCACACCATATCAGATGTGGTGTGGGAAGAAACCCTGTCTTAAGTATTTGAAGATATGGGGATGTCCAGCTTTTGTAAAAAAGCAGTATGCGGACAAGCTCGAGGCACGCTCAGTACCGTGTAAGTTTGTGGGATACCCAAAGAACTCCAGGGGGTATTTTTTCTATTACGCAGAGGAACAAAAGGTTTTTGTTTCTCGTCATGCCCACTTTCTGGAACATCAGTTTTTAGAAAAAGAAGTAAGTGGGAGCGTAGTAGAACTGGAAGAAATTCCAGAACCACAAACTATTACTGAAAGCTTGGAAGAACCAGAAGTTTCAAGAGAACAGGACATCCCTACGCCACTCCGCAGGAGTAGTAGGCAGTCTCATCCGCCCGAGAGATACTACGGTTTTCTCATTGACGGGGATAGAGAGGATTGCACTATGGATTATGATGAGCCTACTAGCTTCCAGCAAGCCATTCAGAGCGGTGACTCGGTAAAATGGCTGGATGCAATGCGGGCCGAGATGGAGTCTATGTACACCAACAAAGTTTGGACTTTGGACTTTGCTCCAGAAGGGGTAAAACCCGTAGGCTGCAAATGGATCTTTAGAAAGAAGATTGGTGTAGATGGGAAGGTTGAGACCTATAAAGCTAGACTTGTAGCAAAGGGTTTTCGTCAAAGACCTGGTTTGGACTATGACGAGACCTTTTCTCCAGTGGCTATGCTGAAATCCATTCGGATCCTTCTTGCCATTGCTGCCTTCCACGATTATGAAATCTGGCAGATGGACGTAAAGACGGCTTTCCTAAATGGAAATTTGGAAGAGTGCGTCTATATGGATCAGCCGGAGGGGTTCATTCAGAGTGGGAGCAGCGGTAGAGTGTGCAAGTTGCTGAAGTCCATCTATGGACTTAAGCAGGCATCACGGAGTTGGAACACCTTCTTTGATGATACTGTCAAAGAATTCGACTTTATCAAAAACCCGGATGAACCATGCATTTACAGTAAGATTGTAGGGAGAACTGTAGTATTCCTCGTCTTGTATGTGGATGACATTCTCCTAATAGGAAATGATATTCTTATGCTACAGTCAGTCAAAGGATTCTTGTCGCAGAGGTTCTCCATGAAGGACCTGGGCAATGCCAACTATATTCTGGGGATTCAGATCTATCGTGATAGATCTAAGAGGATGTTGGGACTTTCACAGTCAAGGTATATCGACACCATACTGAAAAGATTCAGTATGGAAGATTCCAAGCGCGGTAATTTACCGGCTTGTCACGGGATCACCCTCTCCAAAGAGATGTCTCCCAAGACTGATTTGGAAAGGGATCGCATGTCTATTATACCCTACGCTTCTGCGGTAGGCTCTATAATGTATGCGGTGTTGTGTACTAGACCAGATGTAGCATACGCATTGAGCGTTGTAAGCCGGTATCAGTCAAACCCAGGGGAGAAACACTGGATAGCGGTAAAGAACATTCTCAAGTACCTGAGAAGGACTAAGGAGATGTTCTTGGTGTATGGCGGAAAAGACCTCCAGCTTGAGGCCTTTGCTGACTCCAGCTTCCAGAGTGACAAGGATGACTCCAAGTCCATGTCGGGTTATGTCTTCACACTCAATGGAGGGGAGGTTTGCTGGAAGAGTTCCAAGCAGGAGACCGTTGCTGACTCAACTATGGAAGCGGAGTACATAGCTGCTTGCGATGCCGCAAAGGAAGCTGTCTGGATGAAGAAGTTCCTCACGGAGCTTCAGGTGGTTCCTACCATTGTTGATCCAATACCGCTGTATTGCGACAACAACGGCGCTATAGCTTTAGCGAAGGAACCCAGGTCCCATCAGAAGTCCAGGCACATTTTGAGGCGGTACCACCTGATCAGGGAGATCGTAGATCGCCGGGAGATCGAGGTGAAGAGAGTAAATACGGAGAACAACACTACAGATCCACTCACGAAGGCCCTACCCTAGAATCAGTTCGAGCGGCTGATCGAGATGATAGGTCTTCGATATGCCAGTACATGGCCTTAGTGCAAGTGGGAGATTGTTAGTGTATATGCCCTAGAGGCCATTACTGTATCATACTAGCTTGTATATTACTTGATGGAAGCTTGGGATATTCACAGTTGTATAGACAATCTTTCTCAAAATGGTAGTATACTACTTGGTTTGTCTCTACTTCAATATGTGCATGTGTTACTTTTAGCATATCGCCTATATACATATTAGTAGAGCCCTTAGGATCTTTGCTTGATTACCAGCGTTGTGATGGCGCTCACACTCGTGAGGGCTGGGTAATCCATAAGCACATCCTTATACAGGTCCCTAGTCGTTGGACTATCGAGACAGGGCATCGATACTCCGGAGTAGACTAGCGTATGCGCTTCTCATCCCAGCAGGGAAGACGGTCTGTCCCACAGCCATCAGTACGTCGTACTTGAGATAGTATGCGGGTGCTCGTTAGGTTACGAGTACACTGGACAGGACTCGTCGGGAACTGTTGGTTGGTATTATACCTATCGTCAGTTATCAGTTCCCAGGTGACATGAGTATAGCTTAGTCCGCTAACTTGACACTGTCACTTCGCCTCGAGTGTGTTCCCACTGTACTTAGATTACTACCCTACCACGGCTCAAAGGAGTCGTGCAAACAGGTAGTAGTTGGGTGCAGTGCCGAAGCACTTGGAGGCAGTGACGGTTAGATAGGATTCGTCTCTCCCGGTATTGGGGGTTGACATCGCGCTGTGTCTAGGAGAGCCATTACACAAATATTCCCTGGCCAGGGCAAGCGAGATATACTGGTAGGTTTCCAGTGTTATCTCATGGTGTTCTGGGCTACACTCCGACACGACTTATACCGCTATTAGGGGACTGACGTTCACCGCCCCCTAGGCCCGCCATGCGATGTATCAGACGAACAGACCGGACTGTACGGAGACTGTCACATACAGGATCAGTAGGAGTTCGGATGGGTTTACCTCATCGGCCTTCTTATCGACATCTACCTGGGGACCGTTACGTACAGCTAGTACCGCCTGCGGTCTGTGGTTAAACCTACTGCCAGCGTAGTGTCGAGTCTTTAGAGTCCCACACAGAGAGTTCCCTGCACTGAGCGAAATGTGTAGAGGCCGTACGGTTTTACGGCAGGGCTACGATCACTTACGTGCACTTGTGTGCGTATGCTGTTCGGGCAGGCAATACTAGTGGGCTTTGGTTTAAGCCAGATCCTAGTATTGCACAGATGGATTTGATTTGTCTTCTGTGCATTCGCATTCTACGGAATGCGGATGCGGGTGTGTATGTACAGTTTTGAGGAGTGATGAAGGAGGAGGAGCCCCACTAGGGTTTTGGCAGTTGGTTTGGCCAAAACCGTAATGTGGCACACTCATTAGGGTTTTGAAAATTCGTTTGGTCAAAACCGTTATGAGTAGGGAGACATTGTTTACTAATCCTTTTAGTGATAGATTAGTGATGACTAATTGCATTGACCATTTGACCACTTAGACCCCTCTTGACTTAGTTGACCCGTTGACCGTGTTGACCATTGACCTTCAAGAGGGATCTACACTTTTCTTTTATTTTCTTTTTATTTCTTGTGTTATCATAATGGTCAATTCAATGTGCCATCAAGTCTTTCATGATAGGATTAGTAATGATGATTATTGTGTATTATTGCAACCATGGTTCATTTCATTTGGGCTTAATCTTTTCATGATTCTCTTCTCATTCTCTCTCATGAAGTGAGAAGAAAAAGAAAAGCTCCATGGCTGCAAACTTTCTCCTTCTTCTTCCTCCTCTTGATCTCTTCTTTTGATCTCATGTGTTGAGAGAAAAAGAATCCACATAGACAAACACTTCCATCTTTCTCTTCTACACAACCTAAGGCATTTAGATTAGCAATCTCTTTCCCTTAGTTGCCTTGGCTTGAGGCGAAGCTTAGTGTACAACTCTCGGGTGGATCGTCTTCGACTCAAGAAGGCCGCGGAGGTGCCCAAGGTCCGGATCGACGCTTGAAGCTTGAATGGACGAGTGGGACAGCGGGATGAAGACCCGAAGGACCGGTTCTGTGAGGTATACTTTTTACAGCATAGTAGATAAAACCTCTTAGTGTTTACTAGTTTCTAGTTTAGCAAAGATCCAAGCTTTTGAGTCCATGTTGCCTTGCGCCAAATCATTGTTTTTTGCCGTTTCCGCCTCCCCGTAAGAACCGGGGTGAGCAACGTGGACTTACAATGATGAGCCGTTGGGACTGGCTCGGAGATTGAGACATCTTCTTTTTGCCCCCTGTCTGAATGAGGCGCCGCCGGTGTTAACCTCTTAAAGACTGAGGTTGTCTTCTGAGGTGTGATATCCAACCTATCGAAGACAGATCCTCGGGCAGGGGCAGGAGCAGGAATCGTTAGTCTTGAAAAGACTGACTCTTTGACAGGGGAACCCGCCTTGACGACTTCTGGAGCAGCAGTTATTGCCTTCCTTGGGACAGCCAGTTTAGAGTTCTGATTTAGCCTGGTGAAAACAGAGGCTGTCGGTTTGGTAGCGGGCGACCCATTGATAGGGGCCGTCATAGCAGTGAGCCGGTCGAAGACTGACTTTTTGTTCACTTCCGGTGCAGGTATTGGCATAGAGAAGCTTGTAGGTGGGATCATGGTCCCGAAAAACAGGCCGGTGGTGGCCTGGGTCACCTGGTCTACCGGCAGAGCGAGGAAGGAAGCCGCTTGGGGCCCATATGCTACACCTCCCGGTGAGGTGGAGCGTTCGTTGCAGCGGCATTTCGAGAAGTTGGTATAATTAAAGGCCATTGAATCTTGAGTTCTGCGCCAGGCAAAAGACCAAATCTTAGTAACTTGAAATCCGAAGGCAACCATTTAACAAACCGCGATTGGTTCGCGAAGACGACAGACGACACACGAAGTGTGGAGTGGAAAGAGGAAGAGGTCCCACCGGGCGTGTCAGAATCTGTTCCCCTCCGAAAGGCGGCGCACAGGACCGCGACGTCCTGACGCTGAGATTCGGGGCAGATGCTATTTGGTTTTATCCGTCCACCTCTCCGAAGATGCCAAGTTGATTTATGGCACCGTGTATCGGAGGTTTAGACGGATGCGGCCGATGTAGCAGACTTCGTCAGATTCCCCCTCGCTTGAGGGGTTTTTGATTGCGGGGACGCTCTTCCCTGCAGGCGCAAGCCCCTGCAGTTAATTACGCTACCGCATCGCGGTAACAACTTTCTCCTTCTCCAGAATTTCACTTCGTGTCGTGTGTGTTTGTTTTATTTGTGGTTGCCCGTGGATTGTATACGGAGACCGAATAATGCCGTCGTCCGTAGGACGTGGATTAGTCCAAATCCGTATTTACGTAGATTTGGGTTTGGTGTTTTTAGTTTAAGGATGCATTTGTCGCGTTGCGGCTAAGATCAACTTAAACGTTCGTTAAGGATACGATAGTCCTGTTTGAGACTAAGATCAACTTAACGTGATAATCCATTTAATATCTGGCCATCGGGACTCGTCACCTCTCTAACGTCGTTGAAGGATTACAACGATAGGTGTCAGGGGAGTTCAGAGATGTACCCATGAACCAAAGTCGATTTGTAGTTTTATCGTTCATTTAAATGTTTTAAGGATACGTTAGCCGTGTTTGGGGCTAAGATCAACTTAAACGGAATCGTTTAGATCCGGCAAAAGAGCATTTGGAGGCTCTATTGTTCCAGTTTTAGGGACGTAGTGGTCCATAGGTAGTTTAGGGACATTGCGGTCCATTGCCAGTTTAGGGACATGGGGGTCCATATTCCAGTTTAGGGAAGTGGTGGTCCGTATTCCAGTTTAGGGACGTGGTGGTCCAATTTTCCTGTTTAGGGACATGGCGGTCTATGTTCCAGTTTAAGGACGTGGTGGTCTGTCCCCAGTTTAGAGACGTGGTGGTCCATATTCCAGTTTAGGGACGTGGTGGTCCGATATTAGTTTAGGGACGTTTCGGTCCAACATTAGTTTAAGGACGTTTCGATCCATATTGATGTGTGGTCATCGGGACCCGTCACCTCTCTGACGTCGTTGAAGGATTACAACGATGGGTGTCAGAGGAGTTCGGAGATGTACCCTCGAACCGGATATAAATTAATTTAAGAGAACAGCTGTGCTCAGTCAATTTAATTTGAGGACTTACGGCCAAAATTGGGCTAAGTCCAGTTGAAAATGTTCAACACTTTTATTAAATAATGCATTGCATTTCTTCCATTTTTTTTGTTTGGGCTCTGCCTATAAAGATGCAGAGCATCAATTTATTCTGGGCTCTGCTCATTTATGAATGATGCAAGGCATCTGTTTTGTCTGGGCTTTCCCCCCTTTAAAAATGCGTAGCGTTTTTATTATTTCGTTTGGGCTCTGCCCATTTATAAATGATGCAGAGCATCAATTTAATTAGGCCTGTTTGGTCTTTTAATTGGGCCTGGCCCTTCAGGAAAAGAAATGCATTGCATTTGTCAGGTGCTTTGCGCCAATTACTGAGCGCAAGCGCTTGTGGTGAGGACACGTGTCATGTTCTGGTGAGCGCAAGCGCAACAGCGCAGTACGCTGCGCTAGTGCACTGCGCTATTGCGCTGCTGACACGTGGCACGCTCTGGTGAGTTGCGCTAATTCCAGAGAGCAAAACTCTATTTCAAGAGCGCGTAGAGCAAGTGGTTCTATAGCTGACACGTGGCGCTCTCTTAAGAGCGCAACAGCGCAGTTTGGAAGTGCAGAGCACTAAGAATCTTTTAGATTCAAGAACAGAAGTGCAAAGCACTATTTGATTTCTTGATCTAAATTAGATCAAAGAAAAATAATTTTTTTCTTTTTTGTTTCAAGAACCAGAGGTTCATAAAAGTGCAAAGCACTATTTTTTGTTTTGTTGTTTTCTTGTTTTTTAAAAAACCAGTGGTTCATGAGAAGTGCAAAGCACTGTTTATTATGTGAAGAACATTGATCTGGTTTTTAGATCAATGATTTATTAAAAGAGATTTCTTTTCTCTCCTGAAGGTCTTTACCTTTTTCTTTGAAATTTTCTCAGAATTCTCTCTCTGTTTGAAGCTTTTGACTTTTTTCAAGAAAACGTTGATGCTTTGAATTGAGGCATAGGGTCCTTTTTTATAGTGCCCATAAATTAGTTAAATTTGTTAAAGAGATTTTTCTCTGAGTGATTTGGGGAATTTTTCCCACCGTTGGATCTTTGATCTAAGGGCTTCTGCTTTGCAGAAGAAAATCTTCTTGTTTTAACAAGAAAAGAAAAGATTTCTAAGAATTTTAATTCTGTTTGGCGCAGATGCCCTAACGCGTGACACGTATCGCGCAGCGCAACTGCGCTGACACGTGTCCCGCAGCGCAGAGCGCAGCGCAACTGCGCTGACATGTGTCGCGCAACGCACAGCGCAGCGCAACTGTGCGAGCGCATCTGCGCTGACACGTGTCGCACAGCGCAGTGCATGCGCAACTGAAGCGTTGCTTCCTTTAAATAGAGCTTTGCTCTGATTGGGCGCGCTTTCTTGGGCGCTGTGTTGACGTATCAGCGCCTGACACGTGGCGTGTTGCGCAGCGCAAATAATCTGAAGCGTTGCTTCATTTATTAAATTTTAAATTTTCAAAGCAGAGCTTTACCCTGATTGGGGGAAGATTAAGCGTTGCTTCATCTCCCGCCTCGGAATTTGAACAGAGCTTTGCTCTGATTGGGGTAAACATGTACTTTGAAAACAAGCCCGCGGCGAAGCTCCAACGAAATTCCGGCGGAAATTCCGGCGACGTTTTTAGGAACTACCGGCGACGACGCAACGCATCGGCAATCCCTTTAGTTCCCCTTCACTTTAGCGTAATCGAAAACCCGTAAGTCCCTTTCTATCTCTCTCTTCCCTATTCAAGAAAATACGGAATTACAAACCCGACGGAATCGGAACAAATCCGATTTCCGATTCGGTTTTCTATAAATTTCACATCTCACTAACACAATCATAATTAAAAATCCATATGTTGACTACTAAACACTAATCAAAGAATTTGAACAAGTTTCACCACATGAAATGACAGTTTTCTCAATTTACCGTATTTTTCGCTTAAATACCACAATGTTTCACTCTTTCATTTAACACCATCAAACTTGCTATACATTTATAGTAGATCACGAGGTAACGACCTACCTCCTCACACACTTACATACAACCTAACACGATACCATTGAAACTTTAGAATACGAGAAAACAAGAATTTACATTTAAATACCATATACTTAATAAAACTATCATAAAAGATTTAGAGCTGATACACTTTTAAGTAAATACCTCTTATTAGGAAAATACGATAAGTTGTGGACATCGGTCGTTTATCTAAACCTGACTTTATGGTGTCTAGGCTAAGCAAGTGAGAAAGGTAACTTTAAAAGGCCCGTCTCACGGTGATTCGTGAGCGGATCCCTCCTTTCCTCATTTGTACTTACCTGGCCACAATTGGCGGTGAAGAGGCGATTTGAGGCATCTAACAACTTTTCGTTTAGACCATTTAGAAATAGGCTAGTTGACTTAGGAAACCCTAGAATCTAAAATATGGAAAATCGACATATTTACAAATAAATACCTTATACTTTATAAAACCGTTTTCTAAAGGATTTAGTATTTTACAATCTTTGCAAAGCGCCGCTACAACCCATTTTTGGGGAACCCGTTCGGGATGGTACGGATTATCGCACATCCTCGGGTTTAGTAGTCCGAGAATCAGACCTCCGCAAGGAGCATTCGGTCTCGAAAGATTTAAAATACGATATCTTAAGAAAATGAGATTTTTAGAATATAAAATATTTATTAAAATTATTTTTGTATAAATATATGTATATTTATCATTAAAACATTTATTTTGTTATGATATAAATATTCCACTTTTTTCTAAAAATCACAAGAATAAATTTTACACTAAAATACCATGAACTTCAAATAAATCAATATTACAGATAAATACCTTATTTATAAAACTAGGATATTTTCACTAGAAATGGCTCAATATAAAATCCACATTCATTACAACTCTAAAGACGAATAATGAATGCTTGAGGTGTATTTTGAAAAGTATATAAAAATATTTTTACATAAAACTCCCTCAAGTTTATAAATTACCCTAAGGACCCTAGCAATTATAGAATTAAGAAATAATCAAGATTTCGACTTACATTTCAAATTGTCTGACTCCGGTTCGAGTCTGATTAATTTAACTTGAATATGATTTAGGTCAATCTACAATCTACAATATTATAATTCAATATGAAACACATGAAACCATGAATTCTATTATCAATTTATATGACTTGACCGAACCGAACTATGGATATATATTTATTTCTTTTACATGATTCTCAGTTATTCTATTTACATGACTCTACAGTTATATCCGTTTACCGATATCATGGTTTCGGTCAGTCAATCAATTATAAAATCAATACAATTTACAGTACTAAACAATACAATCAAAACACTGCGGGGTTTAAGGGGTAGACTGGTACGGAATATGTTAAAGGTGGCACGAGGTGGTCACTTAAGATGTAATTACATCCATACCGTTGTTCCGTGATATTATCGACGGAGCCTTGTACTACAAGTTACCAAGGTCCGGGGTGTAAGTGGGACTCCTCTCGTATACACTGGCATCTTCTGTACCAGGCTACAAACAACAACGTTAATACAACGTTACAATATTATAATACAACATTAAAAGCTACTCTCTCTCTCTCTCTTACTCTCTGTCTATTTCTCCCTTATCTTTGGGACTAACCGAGCGACCTGGTCGCTGACGACATTCTATTTCTTTCTTCTTTGAATGTCGTCAGGTGGTTTTAACCCGGCAGAGATCGAGCCATCTACAGAAGACTTGGAGCAATTTGCCGAAGATCCAGCACTGTAGTTTCATTGTACACTTTTCCATTCAGTACTTTTCATTTCCTGTTATGCCACTGTTTATGCATCTTTTTATTTCAGTTGTATTTCCTTTTCATGCATTGTACAAAAGAATGTTAATAAATAAAAGTTGCTGTTTTTATTATCCCTTGTCTCTTGTGTATTTATTTTATATTGCTTAGATACGCTTAGCGTATGTACTTCTGAGTATATATGTAGCGGACCTCGTCACGTCCCCTTCTCCGTACACTGGGAAGCGGGGCGTGACAGGTTTTGTTGGTGGCCCATGCATGTTCGAGCTGTATAGATCCCTAAGAAATATAAAACACAAGAACCAGCAACTAAAATATTCTTTACAATCATGTTCCTTGAATCCCATCATTTCTTATTCTTTGAATCATTTATCTTGAATCTGTCCTAACCCAAAATTCCCTCACCTCTTTTACAATTTTACCAAAACCTTCGCATTCCTTCATTCCTTCATACATTCTTCACGTTTTTAAAACCTTTGCACCACCTTGTTATTTTTCACATACTGTCAGTACACCAGCACCAAACTTTTCTTGGATTTTTTACACTTTCCTTTTACAAATTTCGAGGACAAAATTTTTATGAGGAGGGTAGAATGTAATGCCCCTAATTTTCTTATACACTTTTTCCAAAAAAAATTTTAAATTGTTTTTTTTCAAAATCCATAAAGGGGTATTTATTGCCTGAGCACAAGACTTAAGTAATTAATTAGCAATTTAATTACAAGAAGGAGCTTTAGCTCATTGGTAATACCTTGCATTGCTGAACCAAGCCACCAGAGTTCAAATCCCCTGCCCCACATTATTTTTAACATTATTTTGTTTTAAATTCTTTGGAAGCCCAACTGTCCAAACAGCATAACTCCCAAAACTTGAACTGCACCTGAAAAGTTAAATGCACCAGAGGCTACACCAGGAGACACCCCATCCCCCGACCACCTGACTCGGCCCGACTCGGCCGGCGGACCGGCCGACTCGGCCGGACGGCCGAGTCCCCAACATGAAAGTTAGGGCTCTTGGCCTTCCTAACCCCCCTACACACTTTAAATCTTCAAATCAGTTCCAGAATGCTTATTAACACCTAATTACTCCAATTTTTAATGAATTTTCTATATTTTTTTAAATTTAAAAACCTTTCACCTACCCTACCCCTAGCTTACCCTATAAATACACCCCTTCCCCTCTACCCTCTCATCCCAAAATCCTAAGCTCACTTTCTCAAAATTTTCCAAGAGTTTTGTACTTTGAAAACAAGCTCACGGCGAAGCTCCGACGAAATTCCGACGGAAATTCCGGCGACGTTTTTAGGAACTACCGGCAACGACGCAACTCATCGGCAATCCCTTTAGTTCCCCCTCACTCTAGTGTAATCGAAAACCCGTAAGTCTCTTTCTAACTCTCTCTTCCCTATTCAAGAAAATACGGAATTGCAAACCCGACGGAATCGGAACAAATCCGATTTCCGATTCGGTTTTCTATAAATTTCACTTCTCACTAATACAATCATAATTAAACATGCTTATGTTGACTGCTAAACACTAATCAAAGAATTTGAACAAGTTTCATCACATGAAATGATAGCTTTCTCAATTTACCGTATTTTTCGCTTAAATATAACAATGTTTCACTCTTTCATTTAACACCATCAAACTTGCTATACATTTATAGTAGATCACGAGATAACGACCTACCTCTTCACACACTTACATACAACCTCACACGATACCATTGAAATCTTAGAATACAAGAAAACAAGAATTTACATTTAAATACCATATACTTAATAAAACTATCATAAAATATTTAGAATTGATACACTTTTAAATAAAAATACCTCTTATTAGGAATATACGATAAGTTATGGACATCGGTCGTTTATCTAAACCTGACTTTGTGGTGTCTAGGCTAGGCAAGTGAGAAAGGTAACTTTAAAAGGCCCGTCTCACGGTGATTCGTGAGCGGATCCCTCCTTTCCTCATTTGTACTTACCTGGCCACAATTGGCGGTGAAGAGGCGATTTGAGGCATCTAACAACTTTTCGTTTAGACCATTTAGAAATAGGCTAGTTGACTTAGGAAACCCTAGAATCTAAAATACGGAAAATCGATATTTTTACAAATAAATACCTTATACTTTATAAAACCGTTTTCTAAAGGATTTAGTATTTTACAATCTTTGCAAAGCGCGCTACAACCCATTTTTGGGGAACCCGTTCGGGATAGTGCGGATTATCGCACATCCTCGGGCTTAGTAGTGCGAGATTCAGACCTGCACAAGGAGCATTCGGTCTCGAAAGATTTAAAATACGATATCTTAAGAAAATGAGATTTTTAGAATATAAAATATTTATTAAAATTATTTTTGTATAAATATATGTATATTTATCATTAAAACATTTATTTTGTTATGATATAAATATTCCACTTTTTTTTCTAAAAATCACAAGAATAAATTTTACACTAAAATACCATGAACTTCAAATAAATCAATATTACAGATAAATACCTTATTTATAAAACTAGGATATTTTTACTAGAAATGGCTCAATATAAAATCCACATTCATTACAACTCTAAAGACGAATAATGAATACTTGAGCTGTATTTTGAAAAGTATATAAAAGTATTTTTACATAAAACCTCCTCAAGTTTATAAATTACCCTAAGGACCCTAGCAATTATAGGTTTAAGAAATAATCAAGATTTCGACTTACATTTCTAATTGTCTGACTCGGGTTTGAGTGTGATTAATCTAACTTTAATATGATTCAGGTCAATTTACAATTTACAATATTACAATTCAATATGAAACACATGAAATCATGAATTCAATTATCAATTTATACGACTTGACTGAACAAACCATGTATATATATTTATTCATTTTACACGATTCTCAGTTATTCCATTTACATGACTCTACAGTTATATCCGTTTACCGATATCATGGTTTCGGTCAGTCAATTAATTATACAATCAATACAATTTATAGTACAAAATAATACAATCAAAACACTGCGGGGTTTAAGGGGTAGACTGGTACGGAATATGTTAAAGGTGGCACGAGGTGGTCACTTAAGATGTAATTACATGCATGCCGTTGTTCCGTGGTATTATCGACGGAGCCTTGTACTACAGGTTACCAAGGTCCCCGGTGTAAGTGGGACTCCCCTCGTATACACTGGCATCTTCTGTACCAGGCTACAAACAAAAGCGTTAATACAACGTTACAATATTATAATACAACATTAAAAGCTACTCTCTCTCTCTCTCTTACTCTCTGTCTATTTCTCCCTTATCTTTGGGACTAACCGAGCGACCTGGTCGCTGACGACATTCTATTTCTTTCTTCTTTGAATGTCGTCAGGTGGTTTTGACCCGGCAGAGATCGAGCCATCTACAGAAGACTTGGAGCAGTTTGCCGAAGATCCAGCACTGTAGTTTCATTGTACACTTTTCCTTTCAGTACTTTTCATTTCCTGTTATGCCACTGTTTAGGCATCTTTTTATTTCAGTTGTATTTCCTTTTCATGCATTGTACAAAAGAATGTTAATAAATAAAAGTTGCTGTTTTTATTATCCCTTGTCTCTTGTGTATTTATTTTATATTGTTTAGATACGCTTAGCGTATGTACTTCTGAGTATATATGTGGTGGACCTCGTCGCGTCCCCTTCTCCGTACACTGGGAAGCGGGGCGTGATAGCGGAACCTATGGTCTAAGTGCAAACAGCTTATCGAAGAATCCCTTGCTGTGGGCATGTTCATCAGGACCCTTGATCCTCAAACGACTGTTTCCCAGTTCATGGCATTCTTCAAACCAACAATCTTCCAAGCTCTGATCAATAAACTGGCCCAAATGGACCAGATGGGCCACGGGCCATCCTCCTTAAGTAAGGACCCCCAAACACTAAGGGTAAAGGGAAAGCAACCTTCGTTGCTAACACTCAACAACAACCGAGTGGTCCAAAACCGGCTGCTCGCTAAAATAACTCACGTCCACGCCTATCCCTGGAAGAAAGGCTAGGACGCGCTTACTCATTTCCCCATGATAAGACAAGGAGACTATTTGAGTTGGCAATGCGTAATAAACTCATTATATTGCCAGACCCACGACGTCCACCGCAACCTGGTGACGTCAACAACCCCAACTACTGCTCCTATCACAGAATGGTGAGCCACCCAATTGAGGATTGCTACGTCTTTAAGAACCGGGCCGAGGATCAGTATCAGCAAGGGAAGTTCGCGTTGTCTGAGAACTGGAGGGTGAACCCACCACAGAAACACACTCCCAAAAAAGTGGGTTGCGCCGGGGGCATCATGCTCGCTCGTGGAAGAAACTCCATGGGAAATCGTTCTTTCAGCAAAAACCAAAAGAGTGCCGAAGGATCTACAGGCATGTCCGGCAGTCAGGTGGAAAAGCCCACTTGAACCTGAAATAATCAAAGGGATGCTGATACCGTATCCCGTACCGAAGATTGTTGACAAAGGGAAAAATCCCCAAGTCAAGCCTTCAAAGTTTTCGAAGAAAAAGAAGAAGACCAAGATGCCCGTGCAGCCTGTTGAGTATGATGGCAAGTATACAGACCTACAAAAGTACATTGACGCGGTGGAGGAGTACAACCAGAAGGTGTGGAAACCGGTCACGCTTAAAGAGTTCCTCAAGCATATTCTTGAGAACGAAGATAGTGACAACAATGAGGAAAAATGACTCATTAGAAGAAACCGAAGACCATATAGCAAGTTGCCACATGGTCTCCCATTCATTGTTAAATGATGAAGAAACTCCCTCAATGTCAGAAAACAACGCAGAGGAATTGGGGGCAGAATCGGCACTAAAATCCCCAGAACTGCCAGAAGACCTGATCCATAGGCTGTTAAACGAAGCCTTTTGAAAAAGCAAAACTGACCGAGAACGCGAACCATCCATATACGAAAGGCTAAGTGTCAGCGTCAGGATGAAGCAGCTGCGGCAAGGGGGAGTCGTAAAGTACTCCAACCAAACCAAGGCATACTTGCGACAAATAAGTGCAGGATCAAGGTAGAGAAGCAGTTCGCCAAAGCCCTTTCAATGGGAATGAAGCTGCCGCCTCTGGTAGGAAACACTCCCGGGATCATATTCCTTGATGGAGATGATTCACATCTAAACTACTTCATATATCATCGGAGGGTTACCCACCCCACCGAAGAATGCAGTACCTTCAAGAAGTGGTGGCAAGGATATATTTCTCATTAAAAATACTTCAAGAGGATGAAGCACGAAACTCGTCGACGACAAAAGAGTGTGGCAGATGCGTGTGAAAAAATGACTGGCGGCTGTCATATAGTTGGTACTAGTTCAGAAGGGGAAAAACCCTAAGTTCTTACTTACGGGAGATATTTTGAGGGCGAAATACCCCTCAGTCCTTTCTTCAAAGACTCCACCTCCGAAAAAGAAGAGAAGGAGAAGAACTGCGAGAATATTCAGCTGCGTAACCACATGCTGCCTAAAAAGAACCTCAGACCGACAAACAAAGGTTCGAGCAAAAAAGGAAAGAGAAAATCTCTGAAGAAATTGACCTCGATGATGGAGTTGTCAAAGAGCTTGCACCAAGGGACCCGCTTAGGAAAAATAAGTTAGATTACAATGTCCTAGAACATCTGAGGAAAATACCCTCATAGTTGAGCATATTGGATGCTCTACTCTTGTCCAAAGAGACACGAGAGTCTCTGATCAAAGCATTACAAGAGCTCGATCAGTTCCAAGCTTTCCTTGCAGAAGAGAAGATGAAGGATGGGCTAGCATAGGTTCACACAGCTGACATTACATTCAGCGATGAAGATATCCTCCTCGGTACGTGCGAACATAACCGCCCATTATACATCACCGAGTACTGCCACGACATCAAAATAGGAAAAATCCTTGTCGACAACGGATCCTTTGTTAACCTTCTCAACGTGAAAGTGCTGAAGGAGATTTGTATGAACGTTCAGCACTTGGCCTGAGACAAAATTACAATCTCCGGGTTTGACTCACAGTCATCACAGACGCTTGGGTCCATAATACTGACGTTACGCTTCGGGTTGCTTGTCACTGACATCAAATTTCACGTCATTAACGCCAAGACTTTCTATAACGCTTTGCTCGGCAGGCCCTGGTTACATGAGTACAACGTCATCCCTTCTACACAACATCAGTGTATGAAGTATTTCAAAGACAGCTTAGAATGCACTGTCACAGGGGAGCTAAATCCATTCTCCATAAAAAAGATCCAGAAATATGAAGACACAAAATACTTCCTACCAGACTTTGAAGATATAGAAAGGTGTCATAAGCCGGAGGATAAACAGTAGTCCGCCGCTACTATCCCGATCTTTGGGAATGATTCCGAGGAAGATGAAGAAATAGTCTACTCGGGGAAACCCCAGAAAGAAAACAACAGGCCCGGACCATCTACCCCTATTCTGGTGTTTGGCAGCAACTCTGAAGACGGGGCCAACACAGTGTTCTCTATCCGCCCGTCAATGCAAACCCTCTACGAAGCAGATCAGAGTCTGCAAATCACAAAGGCTCCACCTCGGCATTACAAAGAACTTGATGTGCTTGATATATACAACGTACAAGAGCTACAGAATTTCTACGTCCTTCCCAGGCGAAGAGGTGAAAAGGTGATCCTTTTCTACCAATCTACGGAGACCAAAGTAAAAAAAGAAGTCTGGCATGGTGCCGATTTTGCACTCGACAGGCTTCAACCAATCCGTCTGCTAAGATACTACGCGGAGGGATTGGAAAAGCTTTTGAGATGCCAAGGTGCACTCCTCGAACAAACTGTTCGGCAAACCCAATTTTACAAAAAGATTTAGGATATTTCCGGGACTCAGCGAAAGATGCCCAATGGGAAGATGAAGACAACGGGGCTCGGATACATTCGGTCCAAGAAACGGGAGCAGTTCTATAGCTACCGTGTCATAAACATCTCCAGTGAAGGGGAAAATGCTCTTCTAAATGGCCGTGACGTTGGAACAGAGCGAAATCTCGCTCTAAAAACGTTAAGTCCGTCGCTCGAAGAACAAATAGACTAGCTAATAAAAGAAGCTTGTCGAAAGAGCCGAGACGATCATAGTTGCGAAATGGCCATTTATGAAAAGGCTAGGACGCAGTGCCTCAATCAGCAATCCACGGAGAAGGAAGACTATAATGCTCTTCATTCTCGGCCTGCTGTAAGTCCTCGCGAAAGGGGAAAATCCCGAAATAAAGGTAAAACTAGGGCAAAGAACACAAACAACATTCGAAAATAACGAAGAGGATCCAAGAAGCCGTGCAATCGAGAAAATGTTGATTGGAATTCGTTCTTTATAAAGAAGATGGGCCGGGAATACTCTTTCCCCAAGACAAGACAAGGAAAATATTTAACCTTGTCATGAAGCACCAAATGATGACACTTCCAGAGTCTCAGCGCCCCGAACAAATAAAGGAGGTCTATCATCTGGATTATTGCTCCTATCACCGAGTAATAGGTCATCTACGTGAAGTCTGCTTCACCTTCAAATACTGAGTAGAAGACCAGTATCAGCAAAGTAGGTTCGCTTTATCTGACAGTTGGAGAGTAACCCCGCCGCAAAAGCATGAGCCAAAGAGGACCTATACCGCGAGGATAGGACCTTAAGAATGGAAGTGAACTCGTGCTTGCCATGTGATAACACCCTCAAAGGAGGGAGGGCATGAGACTATGGATGACCTCTTCAGGTGCTTCGCAAATGAAGACGAGGACAAGGTGATCTCAGATTTCCACCAGTACAAAAAAGCTGGAAGATGGGATACACACTACGTCGGATAACCTAAGGAAAATTGACTTAGGGTCAGAAAATAATCCGAGGCCAACGTTCGTCAGTGAGATACTATCTAAAAAACAGGTGGCCACATTAAAAGACGTGCTCATGCAATATAAAGACTGCTTCACATGGGACTATTCAGAGATGCCGAGTCTAGATCCAAAAGTAGCGGTACATAAACTGGCTATATCGCCGGACATCAAGCCAGTCAAACAGGCACCGAGAAGTATGCGACTCGAACTTGAGATGAGTATCAACGCTGAATTCAAGAAACTAATCAACTCCGGCTTCATCCAAGAAGTTCAATATCCCGACTTGATCGCTAACATCATTCCGGTGATGAAAAATAGGACGGTGCGTATCTGCGTGGACTTTCGGGACCTCAACAAAGCTTGCCTGAAGGATGATTTCTCAGTACCTGTTGCTGAGCTGATGATCGATAACACGTCTACCCTTGAGATCTTCTCCTTCATGGATAGATCTTCAGGATACAATCAAATAAAAATGCATCCTGAAGACCAAAAGTATACTCCCTTCCGGACTCCGCCAGGTATATTCTGCTATAAAGTGATGCCCTTCGTCTTAAAGAATGTTGGCGCTACCTACCAGAGGGCTATGACAAAGATCTTCGATGACCTCATCCATGAGATTGTCGAATGCTACATCCATGACCTTGCTGTGAAGAGCAAGTCTTCCGAGGAACATTGGGAACATCTGAAAATAGTGTTCCGACGTCTTCGGAAGTATAATCTGAAGATGAATCCTCTAAAATGCGCGTTTGGAGTCTCCTTGGGCAAATTCCTAGGATTCATCATACGGCACCGGGGTATCGAAATCGATTCCTCAAAGATCAAGGCGATTATAGAAATGCCCACGCCAAGAACTCTCAAACAATTGCGATCTCTTCAAGAAAAGCTCGCATATATTCGACGATTCATAACCAACCTCTCCGGAAAATGCCGTCCCTATAGTCATTTGATGAAGAAGGGGACCCCGTTTGTCTGGGATCAAAAGTGCCAAAATGCACTAGACAAAATCAAGCAATACCTGCAAAATCCGCCGATATTGGTCGCTCCAGTTAAGAGAAAACCCCTTATCCTATATACAACGGCCTTTGAGGGTTCTCTTGGCGCGCTATGGGCATAAGAGAACGATCATGGAAATGAGAGAGCTTTATATTATTTAAGTCAAGTTCTCCTGGGGGCAGAAAACAACTATTCCCCCATCGAAAAGTATTGCCTGGATCTGATCTTTGCAATAACGTAGCTCAAACATTACGCCTTGGTACATATGGTTCATCTCATATCAAAAGTGGATCCTCTCAAATATCTAATGTCAAGGGCCATACTAATAGGAAGGCTTGCCAAATGGGCCCTCCTCCTGATGGAGTTCTCGATATCATATCGACCCCTCAAAGCAGTAAAAGGCCAGGCCATTGTCGACTTTCTCGCAGAGTATCCGATACCAGCCGACTCCCACTTAAATTACGAGTTGCCGGATGAACATGTGTTCGACACAATTGAAGAAGAGAAGGAAGAAAATGATTCCCAATAGTAACTCTAATTCGATGGAGCATCTTCCATGAAAAGGCAAAAGCAAGACGCCCCCATAATCAAAACTGGGATGGGCCTTATCTTCGTGACTCCGCAAGGAGGGATATTGTGTTACGCCCTTTACTTAACATAGCTAGGGACTAACAACGAAGCTGAAAATGAAGCTTTGATAGCAGGTCTCGAGATCGCTATCGACATGGAATCAAAACCTCCTCATAAATGGAGATTTCCAGCTGATCGTTAGCCAAGTAAATGGCGACTATCAGACGTGCAAGCCAGAGCTGATAAAGTATGGAGAAAGAGTATAGAAACTGCTGACACAAATCCCTTCCTACATCCTGGAGAGCATACCACATGCAGAAAACAGCAAGGTGGACGAGTTGGCCAAATTAGCTAAGGAACTGTCTCATGACGACCTCGATGACGGAAAGATCATTGTGCAAAGCTGAAGGGTTCTCATGCCAACGGATATATCTTTAGAAGATCTGATAGAGTCGTCCGAAAGAAAAGGAACGAGCGAACAAGCATCTCTTCAAATAGAAGGCGAAGAAGAGGTCAAGGACTAGAGAGAAGTCTTCATAGACTACTTTAAATCCCGACGAACGCCCGAAAATGCGTCGTTTAGACATCGGCTCATGAAACGAGCTTTTTATTTCGCCTTTGTCAATGATACTCTATATAAGAGATCGTTCGACTATCTATGTCTAGGATACCTGGGGCTAGAGGAAGTGAAGAAAGTCGTCCAAGAAATTCACGACGGACTGTGTGGTTCTCACCGAGCTGGGTCAAAGATGAAACTGAAGATCAAAAGAATGGGTTATTATTGGCCCACAATGATTCAGAACTATCTCGAATATGCGAAGTAGTGTTACTCGTGACAAATCCACGGGGGCTTCATCCACCAACATCCAAATCCGCTACACCCAACAGTGGCTAGCTGGCCGTTCGAAATGTAGGGAACCGATATAATTGGCCCCATTGAACCAGCGTCGTATAAAGGATATCGGTTTATATTGGCAACGGCCAACTTCTTCTCTAAGTGGGCAGAAGCAGTACCACTAATGGAGGTAAAGACGAAGAATATCCTCTATTTATTCAGGACACATGACATCTATCGGTTCGGTACTCCATGATTAATTATCTCGGATAATGGGCCAGCTTATAGAAGTTATAAAATCAGTCGCTTCGCTCAATAGTATAAAATAGATTGGAGATACTCTTCAGTCTATAACCCTCAGGCCAACGGTCTAGCTAAAGCTTTCAACAAGACCTTGACGAAGATTATAAAGACAACAGTGTTCAGAAATAAAAAAAGACTGGCACAAAAGGTTGCATGAAGCTTGATTGTTATAATTCTCGTTGTGTGTAAATCAATTCAAATGATCCCCGGCAACGGCGCCATTTGATTGAAAAGAATTCTTATTGTGTAGTATTTGAAATTGTAAAGAAATCACAATCAAAAATTATTTGACCGCAATCAACTACGGTATCGGATGTAGATTGTAAGTGAGTGCGGATCGTCCACAGGGACAGTGTAATCGTTCGTCTTTTGAATTAGATGAGTCGAAACTTTAATGAAAAGAAAACAAAACAATTCATGATTTAAAGAATTGAAGCTCAAGAATTAGAAAAATCTAGATCTAATAACAAGAAAAAAAGATAGAATCAAGAATTGATAGTTTGTTGATTTTTCCAAACAAAATATCAAGAATCGAAATGAGGCTCGTAGGAATCGATCGGATCTATAGATGTGATGTAATCTTATAATGACGTATTCTTATCCTTCGAAGAATTGATACTAGATCGATGATGATCGATCGAGAATTAGGGATTTCTTATGAAACTAGGGTTTCATCTTATCCCTTGTTCTTTCGTCGATATCATTCACATTCTAGCCTCTAGTAAATTCAAGAAACGATCGTAAATCCCTAATTTCGAGCGATCACAATCAAGAAAGCATCGCAACGAAACTAGGTCATCGATTCTTGAACTTGCTAGGGTTTACAAAACTCGTAGGACTTAAAAATCGTATTAAGATTTGTTACATCATCATTCTACAATCGTCTCGACTCTTTTACGAGCGGAGTTTTACTCAAACATCACAACAAGAACAACAATTAAAAATTGAGATCTAATCATGATGCAAGAATTAAAAGAAAGCAAGATTAAAAAATTTCACCTTTCATTTATATCAACAATTTCGTTACACTCGCTCAAGAACTACAAGAGGAAGAACTCGATAGTCGATTTTGTAGGGTTCCTAGGCACTCTTGTGAAGGTTCATAAGGCATCAAACATGCCCGGATAAAAATTTAGACGTGCCGAACAACCCAAAGCCGGGATCTTTGCTAGATTATTAGGGTTTAACATGCAAGATGATAACTTTTATCTAAGTGTGAGGGATTACAACATTTGTAGTCCGCTCCTTCGCTTCACAAGCTCCGAGTAGAAGTCCCTTTTCCGCGATCCACGATCTCCCAGTCTCATGAGAGGCTCCACGACTCGAACGATCCATGCTAGCTTGAAGTGTTCCAAATCTCCGATGATCTACGTCGAAGTTGCAAAGACTCAAGCTTTCTCACTCTAAAGAGATGAACACACTAATCTCATGGGCTAGATGAGATGAGGATGAGAGAGTAGTATTTTTGCTTTCTTTTTAAATCATTTTCTCATATTTATTCATCACATAAAGAAAATCAAGTAAGCTTTTTTAAGAGAGAAGAAGATGATAATAGAAAATGAATAATAAGATTAATTCTTTTGTGATGAATAGAAAGAAGTGTATATGATTGATATATCAACCATGGTTAAGGATGAGTGGCTAGGATTGTGTAGAGAATAAACTAGAGTTAGGGTTTGGTTGGGTTAAAGAAAGTGTCATCCAAAAATATCTTAACAATGACAAAAGAAAAAGCTTCTAGAAGGTGCATGAAGCATCTAACCCTAATCAAACCCTAACCTCAATTAATCATCCATAAACATGTTTAACAATTAATCATATCATGTCACAATAATATATATCACATATATATTATATATTTGCAACAAAAGAAAATAATACAATTAACATGTATCGCATATATATCAATGTATCATCCAGTGAGAAAATGAAATAATAAAGTGAGCCAATATTAGATAATGTAATATTATATCATATATATATATATTATTATACATTAAATCATCGAATCAACACTTGATCCGACGATCCGGCTATATCGAATATTACCGACTAATATATTATATACCGATTCATCGAATCAACACTTGATCCGATGACCCGGTTCATTTCTAAATATCGCGAGAATATAATACGGTATCCCATATCGCATTATTCTCGGTCCTGCACATATCACATATGTGCCTCTACTCCGTTTCGCCTGAGCCAAGAAACCTCTGTGTAGGACTCTAAAGAATCGTCTATACGCCGGTAGCAGGTGATGATCATATCAAACTCCCACAAGCTGCAAGCGGTCAGCTAAACGTAACAGCCACCCAAGTATTGAGCGATCAGAAGATCAACAAGCTAGCCTGTGCGTTCTCCTGTGAATCCAATCAGTAACACTCCCGTACAGTCCGGTCTGTTCGTCTGATATGTCGCATATCAAGTCTAGGGGTGGTATACGTCAGACCCCAGTAACCGATAAGTCGTGTCGATGTGTGGCTCATAACGGATCGAGAAACTACTAGTAACACTTACCAGTAAATCTCTATATCAGCCCTGGCCAGGGACTTCCAGTTATAGCCAATCGAACACAGCACAACATCAACTCCCTATACCGGGAGAGACGAATCCCCTCCTATCGCACATTGCCTCCATGTGATTCGGGACTGTACCCAAAAGCCACCGTTTTGCACGCCCTCTTGGACGTGGTAAGGTGGAAATCAAAGCACAGTGGGAATCACACAAGACTCTATGACGATCTCGGGTCTTTAGACTACCCTGTACCAGTGTCACCGGAGAACTGCCATCTGACGTGTGGTATATCACCATCTGGGAGTTCTCGGCGAGTCCGTACAGTATACCCAGTCTCCACTGAGCACCCGTACACCATCTCTGATGTCAAAACACCGATGGATATGGGATCATCCATCGCCCATCATATGGGTCAAGATGCGAATACACTAGTCTACTCTGGCGTATCGATGCCCTGTCTTGATATACCCTCGACTAGGAACAGTTATAGGATGTACTCATCGACTACCGTGGCCCCACTAGTATGATCTCATTATAGTCCCAGTAGTTGAGTACAAATCCTAAGGGCTTTATCAACATGTGAGAGTAAAACAGTAAACCAATACAAGTCAACATGTTAAGATTAAGTGAAACCAAATAGCATACTATCATGACGAGCAAGAAAGTCATCTCTATATATATCCAAGCATCCATTATAATATACATCATATGTACAACAATGGCCTCTAGGGCATATATATAACTAACAATCTCCCACTTGCACTAAGGCCAGCTGCTGTAGTATCTCATACCTAGCATCCCGAATAATCTCTCAAATTGTTTCTGGGGAATAGCCTTCGTGAATGGATCCGCAGTGTTGTCCTTCGTATCTACTCTCCTGACCTCGATCTCCTGGCGATCAACTATCTCCCTGATCAGGTGATATCGCCTCAGAATATGTCTGGACTTTTGATGGGATCTGGGTTCCTTGGCCAAAGCCACAGCTCCATTGTTATCGCAATACAGAGGTATTGGATGCTCAATGGATGGAACCACACCAAGTTCACTAATGAACTTCTTGATCCAGACAGCCTCTTTGGCAGCATCGTTGGCAGCGATGTATTCAGCCTCCATCGTCTAGTCTGCAACGGTATCCTGTTTGGAACTCTTCCAACATACCGCCCCTCCATTGAGGGTAAAGACAAAACCCGAATGCGACTTAGAGTCGTCCTTATCACTTTGGAAGCTGGAATCGGTAAAGGACTCCACCTGGAGTTCTCTGTTACCATACACCAAGAATATCTCCTTAGTCCTTCGTAAGTACTTGAGAATGTTCTTCACAGCTGTCCAGTGACTCTCTCCAGGATCTGCTTGATACCGACTCACTACACTTAGTGAGTATGCTACATCGGGTCTGGTACACAGCATCGCATACATGATAGAGCCTACTGCCGAAGCATAGGGTATCCCTTGCATGCGAGCTCTCTCCAAATCAGTCTTGGGAGACATCTCTTTGGAGAGAGTGAGTCCAGAGATCGTGGGTTGGTTCCCACGCTTGGATTCATCCATACTAAACCTCTTTAGTATGGTGTCAATGTACCTGGATTGGGACAATCCCAGTATCCGTTTAGATCTATCTCTATAGATCATGATTCCCAATACGCAGGAGGCATCACCTAGATCTTTCATTGAGAATCTCTATGATAAGAAGAGCTTGACTGATTGCAGCATAGGAATATCATTTCCTATCAAGAGTATGTCATCCACGTACAATACGAAGAAGACAACCTTACCCTCTGCTACCTTCTTATAGATACAAGGTTCATCTATATTTTTGATGAAGTCAAACTCTTTGACTACAACATCAAAACAGATGTTCTAACTCCGCGATGCTTGCTTTAACCCATAAATGGATTTAAGCAGCTTGCACACCTTTCCGCTGCTCCCACTATCTACGAAGCCCTCTGGCTGAGTCATGTACACGCTCTCTTCTAAATCACTGTTTAGAAAGGCGGTCTTAACATCCATTTGCCAGATTTCGTAGTCGTGGTATGCAGTAATGGCAAGTAAGATCCGGATGGACTTAAGCATAGCCAATGGAGAAAAGGTTTCGTCATAATCCACACCTGGTCGTTGACGAAAACCCTTTGCTACAAGTCTAGCTTTGAAAGTCTCAACTTTTACATCTACACCAAATTTCCTTTTAAAAATCCACTTGCTCCCAATGGGTTTTACCCCTTCAGGAGCATTTTCCAAAATCCATACTTTATTGGTGTACATGGATTCCATCTCAGATCGCATTGCATCCAGCCATTTCACAGAGTCACCACTCGTGATGGCCTGCTCGAAACTAGTCGGGTCATCATCATCCATGATGCAATCCTCGCTTCCACCATCAATGAGAAAACCGTAGTATCTCTCAGGTGGACGAGAAACCCTACTAGATCGGCGGAGAGGCTGGGGTTCGTTGGGTACTACTGAATCCTCTGGTTCCACTAAATCATCTGTTGTAGTTTGTGTCGCTGGAACCTCTTCCAGTTCTACCTCATTGCCATCAATTTCTTTTGCAAGAAATTCCTTTTCCAAAAAGGTGACATGTTTAGAAACAAACACCTTTTGTTCCTCAGTGTGGTAGAAGATATACCCTTGTGAGTTCTTGGGATATCCTACAAACTTACATAAGACAGATCTTGCCTCGAGTTTGTCCGGATTTTGTCTTTTGACATAGGCTGGACAACCCCATATCTTAACATACTTAAGATATGGTCTCTTCCCTTTCCATATCTCATACGGAGTGGTAGGCACTGATTTGGTAGGAACCATATTCAATAGGTGTATGGCTGTCTCAAGTGCATACCCCCAGAAGGAAATAGGTAACTCAGCTGTACTCATCATTGAACGCACCATATCTAATAGGGTGCGATTCCTTCGTTCCGATAAACCGTTGTGCTGTGGTGTATAAGGTGGAGTAAGCTGAGAGAGAATTCCATTCTCTTTTAGATAATCTTGGAACTCATTGCTCAAGTATTCTCCTCCTCGATCAGATCGAAGGATCTTAATACTTTTGCCCGTTTGGTTCTCTACTTCGTGCTTATATTCTCTGAATTTCTCAAAAGCTTCAGACTTGTATTTCAACAGGAACACATGTCCGTATCTGGAGTGATCGTCAGTGAATGTAATGAAGTAGGAAGAACCGTTCCTGGCATGCGTAGACATGGGACCGCATACATCACTATGTATTTGTCCTAAGAGTTCGGTAACTTTTTCTCCGTGTCCACTAAACGGAGCTTTGGTCATTTTTCCTTTGAGACATGAATGGCAAGTATCATAAGATGATAATTCAAACGGATTCAAATAACCATCTTTATGTAACTTAGCCAGTCGTGTCGCATTGATATGACCAAGTCTACAATGCCACAAGAAGGATTCGTTCATTTTTGAACTTTTCCTCTTGTGTGTGTTTTGTATATTCAGGACTGTATTCTGATTTAGAATGAATATACCATTATGTAACGAGCCTGATGCAATCAACTTTTGATCTAGGAATATGTTCATAACATTATCCTTTACTACAAAATTATATCCTTCTTAACTTAATAAAAAAACTGATATAATGTTGCACATCATGTTCGGTATATAATAACACTCATTCAGAATCAGTGTATTACGACTTGGTAATATAAGGTGATATTCGCCAACTGCTTTGGCTACAATACTTGCACCGTTCCCTACTTGAACGGAATGATCACCTTTTCCTAGTTCTCTACCTTTTCGCAGCCCATGTAACAATTTACATATGTGGGATCCTGATCCGGTATCTAATACCCAGGACGTAGGGTGAACTGAGAAACAGTTCTCAATAACTAACACACCTGAAGAAGATGCATCAACATGCACGTTCTTTTGGGCGGTGTGAGAATCCAGATATTCTCCTGTTTCCTGTTCAGTCTTATAACTCTTATAAGAAAGAACGGGTCTAACGTTCCCTTGCTCAGTACAATAATTAGGTTTAGTCAATATATTCATATTATTATCTTGATTATGGCCTGACATGGTCGCTACCTGGAGAGAGAGAGAAGAAAACACTTTAGCGTATGCTCTTTCAAGATTAGATTGGTTATTATCTTATCTAATCAGGATGTCTCCCACTGTTTTTATCAAATCTACCTTAAAACCCTAAAAGGTAAGATTAGCCGGGATTAATTACACCCTACAATTTCGTCAATCTTTCAGCCAGATCAGTGTCGGTACTTTGAGGGAGGTTCCCCGTGCTTTCGCACGGACCTATTTAAAGTAAACCTCATTTTCCCAGAGGCGTAACCCCGTTAACACTTTTCTAGACACCTACTTGATCGGCTAATTGTCCTGTGTAAAACTCTCCCAGGAGTAACTCTTACTCGCAGTGGGTATCGGGATCCAACTATCTCATAGGAGGTATGCAATCTCATTGCAAATTTCAACACTTGAAATTCCCGATAATATTTTGCCCCTAACGTTCTATGACCTTGACGAAAGCCAACAAACCATAGTCCGCTAGTCAAGTTCAACCCGAACATTTCTTGATTGAATTAAACCCAGCCGTACGTCCCTTGACGAAAGCCAACAAACCCGCACGACTACCCTAACCCAATCTCATCATATGTAACAGATAAGTAATAATTAGCTACCGCACACTGCGCCTTGACGAAAGCCAACAAACGTAGCACGAATACTAAGTATTACTTATCTGAAATGTCGGAGGGCTACGCAGGTTTTTCAGAAAACCCTGAGCGTAATGAACTTGATATCGTCGTAGAATCGAGTGAAGTTTTTGAAAAGGAGTGTTTTTGAGGCTTTTCTTAGTTTCGCTAAAGGGGTCACTCCCGGTGAAGGGATCTTCGGCCCTTTCCTCATCGAATAAGTTGCAGGATATATCATATATACCACTGTGCAAAGCAAAACTCTAAAAGCAATCAAAAGACAAACCGAGTTTTGTAGCATCTGCCAGTTTCGCTAAAGATGTCACTCCCGGTGAAGGGATCGTCGGCTCTTTCCCCATCGAATAAGGTGCAGGATATATCATATATATCACTGTGCAAAGCAAAACTGTAGCTACCCTTTTTATAAATTTTTGATTCTACAACATCTTTAGGTTTCTTTTCTTTTTATTAATCTCATTAATAAATATCCCATCAGCTTATGCTTCCTAAGCATCACAGAAGAAACGAAAGCAGTAATATTTATATATCAGCATATATATATAGTATAAGCATTCGTCTCAGGCAGTAATATGATCTCATCACAGAACATTGCAGCAGAAGAACATATATGAAATATTGGATATACTAGGACGTCCGTGTTTTCAATACGAGCCTGTATAAAACACGGATTCCACGGTCGCGACGAATAGCCAAACCCACATCCCAAGACCCCTACGAGAGCGGCAAGTAACACTGCAAATTCTAGGGTTAGAAGACCCGGTCTCGACTCCTCGAGATGGCCTCCCACTGGACCCTAGAACCCGGTTACTTGTGCTCCCCTCCTTGGGTCTACCTAATGCGGAAAAGTAAATAATATACACTGGTGACAGCAACCTCAACCTGGAAGTGCCCCAAATAAAAGAATATTACATTACAAATGAATTTTACATGAATGAAAATAAAAACCCTCAACTCACATAAAACCCCCGGCTATTCAGAACGCGACGATCCAATATAACATATCACAGCAACACATAATATCACATATCATCAACGTAAGTAAATATGCGCATCCCAATTGTCGTTGACATATAGCAACGAAACCGGCGATATCACATATTACACTTAAGGTCACAGAAAAGAAAGTGTAAAACTACAATATTTGGAATTCACAATCACTTTAGACATCGTAAATCCGAAATATCACATACTTTGCATTTCATGCCTAACTCTATGAATTCCACATATTGCATCACATTCCAGATAAATAGACAGTATTAAACTTTTCGAACAGATAATCAAATACCCAAAATTTCCTAAAGTGCTCAACACTTGAGCGGAGTTCAAATAATCCCAGAATATGTCACAGTACCGGTGATCCAGCCGTAGAAGGGTCAAGCCAACGCCTCACATGTGGCACGCCGTACTGCCCCAAACCCGAAGGTTCAAAAGGCAGTTCAAGACGGTCACATAATCGAGTTAAGGTTTGTTGTCTTCTAGAGGGTCCACCGCTTAACTTGTACAATTTTTCCGAAAGATTTAAACCCGATAAAAATTCAACGCTTGAAAGTTTTCCATGGCGGGATAAAATGGGTTAATGATATCCGTTCAACTAGTTTAACAGTTTCTAAATATCCGGAAAGAAATACGAATTTAAATATTCCGATCGAATCTACGATTACAAAATAAACCCCAGATTTAAACAACACTGGAATCACTTTTTAAAATATCCAGAAGCATCAACAAGCACCTACGGATATTACCATGAAGCCACGTGTCACAATCCCACAAATCCGCCGCGGAACCGCCGCGCAAGCTTGCTTGCGCCGCGGTTCCGCCGCCGTTTTGAGGAATTGTGGGCCCGTGTTTCAGGGTAATTCTTAGAATTCCCTACTGATTTTTTTACATATTTTTAATTCAGAAAAATCCCAAATTTTGAAAAATTTCCAGAGAGGGGGCTTTTTCCGTCGGTTCGGGTTCGATCGGAGTTTTAACTTCGTAAACACATCACCTAATGCTCTAGCTAGGCTCTGATACTACTGTAGGGTTCCTAGGCACTCTTGTGAAGGTTCATAAGGCATCAAACATGCCCGGATAAAAATTTAGACTTGCCGAACAACCCAAAGCCGGGATCTTTGCTTGATTATTAGGGTTTAACATGCAAGATGATAACTTTTATCTAAGTGTGAGGGATTACAACCTTTGTAGTCCGCTCCTTCGCTTCACAAGCTCCGAGTAGAAGTCCCTTTGCCGCGATCCACGATCTCCTGGTCTCATGAAAGGCTCCACGACTCGAACGATCCATGCTAGCTTGAAGTGTTCCAAATCTCCGATGATCTACGTCGAAGTTGCAAAGACTCAAGCTTTCTCACTCTAAAGAGATGAACACACTAATCTCATGGGCTAGATGAGATGAGGATGGGAGAGTAGTATTTTTGCTTTCTTTTTAAATCATTTTCTCATATTTATTCATCACATAAAGAAAATCAAGTAAGCTTTTTTAAGAGAGAAGAAGATGATAATGGAAAATGAATAATAAGATTAATCCTTTTGTGATGAATAGAAAGAAGTGTATATGATTGATATATCAACCATGGTTAAGGATGAGTGGCTAGGATTGTGTAGAGAATAAACTAGAGTTAGGGTTTGGTTGGGTTAAAGAATGTGTCATCTAAAAATATCTTAACAATGACAAAAGAAAAAGCTTCTAGAAGGTGCATGAAGCATCTAACCCTAATCAAACCCTAACCTCAATTAATCATCCTTAAACATGTTTAACAATTAATCATATCATGTCACAATAATATATATCACATATATATTATATATTTGCAACAAAAGAAAATAACACAATTAACATATATCGCATATATATCAATGTATCATCCAGTGAGAAAATGAAATAATAAAGTGAGCGAATATTAGATAATGTAATAATATATCATATATATATTATTATACATTAAATCATCGAATCAACACTTGATCCGACGATCCGGCTATATCGAATATTACCGACTAATATATCATGTACCGATTCATCGAATCAACACTTGATCCGATGACCCGGTTCATTTCTAAATATCGCGAGAATATAATACGGTATCCCATATCACATTATTCTCGGTCCGGCACATATCACATATGTGCCTCTACTCCATTTCGCCTGAGCCAAGAAACCTCTGTGTAGGACTCTAAAGAATTTTCAATACGCCGGTAGCAGGTGATGATCATATCAAACACCCACAAGCTGCAAGCGGTCAGCTAAACGTAACAGCCACCCAGGTATTGAGCGATCAGAAGATCAACAAGCTAGCCTGTGCGTTCTCCTGTGAATCCAATCAGTAACACTCCCGTACAGTCCGGTCTGTTCGTCTGATATGTCGCATATCAAGTCTAGGGGTGGTATACGTCAGACCCCAGTAACCGATAAGTCGCGTCGATGTGTGGCTCATAACGGGTCGATAAACTACTAGTAACACTTACCAGTAAATCTCTATATCAGCCCTGGCCAGGGACTTCCAGTTATAGCCAATAGAACACAGCACAACATCAACTCCCTATACCGGGAGAGACGAATCCCCTCCTATCACTCATTGCCTCCATATGATTCGGGACTGTATCCAAAAGCCACCGTTTTGCACGCCCTCTTGGACGTGGTAAGGTGGAAATCAAAGCACAGTGGGAATCACACAAGACTCTATGACGATCTCAGGTCTTCAGACTACCCTGTACCAGTGTCACCGGAGAACTGCCATCTGACGTGTGGTATATCACCATCTGGGAGTTCTCGGCGAGTCCGTCCAGTATACCCAGTCTCTACTAAGCACCCGTACACCATCTCTGATGTCAAAACACCGATGGATATGGGATCATCCATCGCCCATCATATGGGTCGAGATGCGAATACGCTAGTCTACTCTGGCGTATCGATGCCCTGTTTCGATATACCCTCGACTAGGAACAGTTATAGGATGTACTCATCGACTACCGTGGCCCCACTAGTATGATCTCATCATAGTCTCAGTAGTCGAGTACAAATCCTAAGGGCTTTATCAACATGTGAGAGTAAAACAGTAAACCAATACAAGTCAACATGTTAAGATAAAGTGAAACCAAATAGCATACTATCATGACGAGCAAGAAAGTCATCTCTATATATATCCAAGCATCCATTATAATATACATCATATGTACAACAATGGCCTCTAGGGCATATACATAACTAACAGATTTGGCTTCGCTCGGGTCCGTGAGTCGCGGATCGGCTTGGATCACTTGCTCGGTTGGAGATCGGCTCGGCTCCTAAAAGGTTGAAGGGCTTCTTGCTTGATTGGTACTCAAGATCTTGAATTTGGAGTGGAATTAGGGTTAGGGTTTCGCACAAGCCTTGTCACTAGACTTGTGGAAGAAGATGAAGAATTGAAGAAGACTAAAGATTAATGAAGAATTAGCTAACTAAAGAACAACCTCAACCCTTAGATCTAGGTTCCTATTTATAGCCATCTAAACCCTAGATCTAGGATTTGAATTTTAAATTTCCCTCCAAAAGTTTGTTGAGGAAATTTGAATTTCCCTCCAAAAGTTAGTTAGAGGAGAAGCTTCTAGATGTGATTAGTTAGGAGGGAGCTTCTAGAAGAGGTTAGTTAGGAGCTTAATTAGGATTATCTTTGCTTAATGATCTTTGCTGATCTGGCAGAAGACTCTGGAGAATTCTGGAATTTGACGTATCAAAATGAGGTGTAGGACTTGAGATAGGAGTTTTGCACTGAAAATTGAGCGATGATGTGGCAAAACCGCCGCGGAACCGCGGTATAAGCTGGCTCCCGCCGCGGTTCCGCGGCTCTTTGGGGGCTTCATGGCTTGAAACTTCAATGGTAATTCTTGGGCTGTCTTATGGGCCTTTATCTGATATGTTGAATTGTATTTCTCCCTTTGGATTGGTAACAGATCTGAAATCATGGAGTTGGTGTATTTTTGATCAGCTTCTTTTGACTTTGCTCCTGCAATTTCCTGCACAAATCTCGACACAAGTGTTGCGCAAATACAGAGATAATGCAATGCCATGATAAACACACAATTTCCTCAGAAATGTCGGTTTTAGAGTCTAACACATGCAATTTGATATTTTACGACTGATTTGCTAATATGTGAAATATGAATACCGAACACTTCTAAATGAGTGCAAATGATAGGGCAATTGCCGTGTTAAAAATACATTATTTTCGACTGATCAAATACCCCCAAACTTATTTTCGATCGTCTCGAGCGAATGTTTTATTAAAAAGAGAAGGTGAAAATAAAGAAAGAGAAAAAAACTAACTAACACACTTTCGTAGGCAACACGATTGCACTGAGCATGTGCAACAAGCCTTTAAACCTCTAGGTGTACCTAGTAGGAGGTGTGTTGTCTTCTGAGGGTTTTCAGCGGATTGCACCCACAAAATCCAATAATAAAAGGAAGATCATGAATATTACATTTAAAGAAAAGAATTGTAAAAGAAAAGCCTTGAAAATTAGGGTTTCCAACTAAGCTAGCTTTTCGGTTGTCATGAGCCCTATCTTAATGGTCATGAAAAGTTGTCAGAAATCACGTCCTCTCTCGATAAAACATCGTTTTATTCTTCATTCCTATCTTTCTTCCAAATATCGATCATATAACCCTGCGTGTGTGTAAAGACGTCCCTACACCCGGAGAATTCAATTCAAGCTATCATACTCTTGCCCATCATCCTCAGTACTTTTTAATTAATGAATATTTAGATGAGATTGCTCACACACTTTCATGCGACCGTTAATACTTCTTGAGGTACTAACCGACCGATTACTCCTGTACTTGCTCACTTGGTGTATTTTCCTCGTCTTGCACCACCTAAGGCTTAGCAGTGACTCCCAGACCAGTTGGCCTTAGGGCACTAGGTGAAGAGGCACCCTCGCTATATTTTTTTATTGCCCTTGGTGATAACAAAACCAGTGTCCATTTTTCTCACCACTTTATTTTTTATTATTATTTTTATTTCCTTCATACTTTTGGCTTTAAGACAAGAGCATTTCAAGGTATCCTCTACTATCCCAGGCTTCAAGACATGTGTAAGTGCGAATAGCAGGGTATCAACGTTCAAAATGTTTGGCTTCCAGAATAGAAACTATTTTTCAGACTTATTTTTATCCTCAGATTAGTGATGTCCTTCATCTTACTAACCCTTGGGACAACTGCTCATAACTACTTATTACTAGTTCGTATAAGAAAACTTCTAATTTTCTTAGTTTTCTTAAATTTTTCTAATCTCATGGATGTAATTGTTCACTATCTAATCTTTTATTATCTTGTTTATGTACAAAAATTTATTTTTATCTTTTTGAAATTTTTTAAATTTTTATAGGTTTTCAAAATAATGTTTTGTGCTTATGCAAAGTGATATGCAAATGATGCGAAAATAAGCACAAACCTCCCCCAAACTTATTTTCAACAGTGTCCTCACTGTTGCCATTTGCTAAATCTCGAAAAACCTGTAAGCTTGGGAGGAATTTATTAGTGGGGGAAAAAATTTTAAGTGAAGAACCTCCCCCAAACTTATTTTTGGCTCATCATTTTGTAAAAATTCTTTTTAGGAGCCAGAAAAACATACCCCCCCAAACTTGAGTTATGCAATGTTAAGCTTTGAAAATCACAAGTGGGGGTCAAAAATCATTGGTCGATGCTAAGCTTTGCAAAGACTGAATGTTAACACCAACCATTCAAAAATTTTATCAATGCAGTGCTCTGGTTGGTGGAAGAAGAAGTGGGAAAAGGTTAAGTGGTGGAATAGAATGTGTGTGCGTCTCATATTGGAGAGACGATGCAGTGAGTGTGATGGATTACTCGCATTCTTTTTACAGTTCAGAAGAAAGGGTGGAGGTTCAATTTCATTGATTGGGACATGATTCATCTCAACACCCGTGTCATTCAAAAATGCGAGTTCATCAGCGAAGATCTCCTCAAAAGTTCCATTAATACCCCGATGAATAATGTCATCACAAAGTGCGGGGTGATCTTCAGACTCTAAGAACAGTTCATAATCAGTGTTAGTTGTTGACCCGGACATCTCGGTGGAAGAGTCCGTATGTGTATGATACATAGTTGGGTCAAACAATAACGTATGAAAAGAGTCAAGATCGATATCAGGAGGATCATCAAATTCGCTGCTGTCGACCTCCATTAAGTCGACAGTACAGACCTGAGTAGTAGGTTCGGAGGGTACACTTCCCAACTTGTAAATGTTCAGCTCTATTGACCTATTCCCGAAAGATAGGGTCATAGAACCATTACGACAGTTGATTATTGCGTTGGAAGTGGCCAAAAAGGGGCGACCTAAAATCACCGGAATTTGATTTCGTGGGTTCGCTACAGGTTGTGTATCAATTATAATAAAGTCCACAGGAAATATGAATTCCCCGATTTTTATTAACACATCCTCCAGTTCACCCCTAGGTTTGGTGATAGATCGGTCAGCCATTTGGAGAGTGCAATGGGTTGGCTTCAACTCTCCGATATCTAGTTGCTCATAAACTGAATATGGAAGCAAGTTAACACTAGCGCCAAGGTCTAGTAGAGCACGGTTGATGTGTTTTTCCCCAATAGAAATGGAAATAGTAGGATATCCAGGATCCTTACGTTTCCTCGGTAATTGTTGGGGGAAAGCCGTATCTACTGTTTTTTCCATGAATATCTTCTTGGGCACTTGAGTCTTCCTCTTCCTAGTGTACAAGTTCTTAAGAGTTTTTGCATAGGATGGAAATTGTTGGATGGCATCTAGGAGAGGGATGTTGGTGTTAACTTGGTTAAAAATGTTCATAATCTTCTCCATATGTGGACTTGGTGTGTTAGCCCTTAACCGATTAGGATAAGGTGCTTTAGCAATAAGCTCTGGGTCCATCATAGGAGAAGAAAGTGTGTGTGGAACCGATCCCATAATAGAAGTGGGGATCGTCCGTGGAGGGGTAAAAGAGGTGGACTGAGGTGGCGAGCCTTTTAGGAAACGAAGAATAGGCTCGGAAGAAGGTGGTGGGGTAGAAGAACTGGGGTCAGAATTAGAAGTGTGCGTGTGAGGAAAGGTCTCAGTCGGGGTGTTATTGATTGATTTATCAGTATCATCAAACTCTTCCCCAAGGTAATGGTCAAGCACTCTTCCAGATCTCAACGTGAGTGCATCCACATGATGTGAATAGCCAGGATTGGGTAAAGGTTGAGCTGGAAGTTTCCCTTTCTCTCTTGCACGCATTTCGGCTTTTAGTTGTGCAATTTGTTCTTCCATCGATTTGATGTTCTCATTTTGAGAGCTAATGATCTTCATCACATTCTCGACGGAAGATTGCAAACTTGCCGTCCCTTGGATGGATTGTTTCATGAAAGTATCCAAGGTTTGTGCTAGTGCAGAGGTATTATCTGTACCGGTCAATTGCAAAGAGTTTTCATGTGGTGTTGGCCGGATTTTGGATGTTTTGTGATTGGAAGGGGTGCTGACTCAATTGAAGTTGTGGTTGCTGTTGTGATGGAGGGACCCTTTGGAAATTGTTTTGGGTTGGAACCGTGTTTTGAAATTGTGATTGGTTCCAAGCAAAATTTGGGTGATTCCTCCAACCTTGATCATATGTGGGGGAAGATGGATCGTTTCTAGGTCTTTGAAATGTGGCATTTGTATGCTCATGACCTTGAAACGGACATTCTTCCGTCAAGTGAGACGGATCAGAACAGTAGCCACATACAGTTTTGGAGAGTGATATTTGACTTAGGGCGGCTAAGAATTTGTTTTCCATGGTCTCAAGTTTCTTTTGCATAGCTGAAATGTCAGCTCTAACTCCTATGGAAATATCATTGCCCTCCCTAGACGATTGACTCACACCCTCCCACTGTAAAGATTTTTCAGCGAAATCTTTTAGAAAGTTCCAGGCTTCCCCATCTTCTTTGGTCATGAAGTTGCCTTGACACATGGATTCAAAGGTCTGTCTTGTGTTTGGATTAATTCCCTCATATATGATTCGGTACAATTCCCATCTCGGGATGCCGTGATGTGGACATTGGACTAACAGATCCTTGAAACGTTCAAGAGATTTTGAAAATGTTTCATTTGGAAGCTGGGTGAATTGATAGATTTCGCTACGGACTCGAGCTGTTTTGTGATGTGGGTAAAATTTCTTAAGAAATGCTTTGACAATTTTTTCCCAATTTGAAATGGAATGTGTGGTAGTGTTATACAGCCACTTCTCGGCTAAATCGCACAGAGTAAATGGGAGAAGACGAAGACGGAAAGCATCCACAGAAAGCTGTGAGGTACCCATCATTGCGCATACATTTTCAAATTTTATGATAAACACGTATGCGTCTTCAGACTCGAGACCGTGAAATTTTGGTAGAAGGTTGATGTATTGGGGTTTTATTTGAAAATTATCCCCACTGGCTGGTGGAATGGAAAGACATGTGGAAAGTGGACCTCGTGTAGGATAGCACTTCTCTTGGAGAGAGATGCGAGGTGGATTCTGCGCACCAACGGATGGTGGCAGATTAGTGGAAAAGAAGTTCGATGGAGGTGGATCCATCGATGTGGGTGTGGTGGTGGGTAAAAGAAAAGTAAGTGTAGAAATACCGACTTTTAGGGCGATCATGGAAACGCGGACTTAACGGGCACTAGAAACCCGTGTCCAGCCTATCTTGCACTAAAAAGGGTTAGTATAAGTGGCAGCGTGAATTTATAATTAGGGGAATGATAAAAGAATGCGGTGTTTGTTTTGAAAATTGGACGGATTGTTGAAAAAATGATGCAACAAAATAAATGCAACACACAAAACCCTAATATCTAGTGGTCACCTAGGTCAAACTCTAGACCGCTCCTAACTGCCAAAAGACAAGTCGCAGGATAGAATCCTCCACTGCCTCTTTGTCCTCCTGTGGCCAGGTAAGTGCCAGATAAGTGGGAAGGTACTCCACTACGTAAGTAGTGGGCCTAATTAATAACCATTAGCCTTCGACACACTTGCCTTAGACACCACAAGAAAACGCGGATAAGTAATGAATTACCCACGGCCTTCTCTTGTCCTAAGTGAGCGCGACGGTCCTTAGAGTCATCTCTAGATTTCTTTTAATTAATGAGGGTAAATGCGGATGCAAGTTTGTGATTTTTGGGGCTTAGGAAAGGTAATGAACTCCCCACCTAATCTGGATGTGGTCGTGCCCCTTAATTTCCGTATTAATATGCAAACAACCAAAAATCAAAACACGCACAAATTTTTATTTTGCTTTTTGCGCGCTGCGAATATTTGCAAAGAAACCTGCATAAAATGTTAATTGGAGCAGATGAGGGAGAAGATAAAAAAGTAGGAAAGTACCTGAGGAAAAATTGCACAGAGATCCCTCTATCTAGCCGCGATTCCGCGGCAAATGTTGGCTAAAACCGCACTTCCGCAGTCAATTCACAGGATCACTGCACCAAATTTTCAGAGAATGTCCCTGTTTACTTTTCTTGTCCTCTGGAGTTTGCAGAAAATTTTTTCCACAGATCCACAAGTTCTAGATTTCCTCGCAATCAAACAACAACACGTATTAGGGTTTGTGCGAGTTTAGATCTAAAAATTATAATGGAATAAATTTTTCAACTCAAATTTCAAAATACGAACAATTAGCGCACTATCCCCGGCAACGGCGCCATTTGATTGTTATAATTCTCATTGTGTGTAAATCAATTCAAATGATCCCCGGCAACGGCGACATTTGATTGAAAAGAATTCTTGTTGTGTAGTATTTGAAATTGTAAAGAAATCACAACCAAAAATTATTTGACTGCAATCAACTACGGTGTCGGATGTAGATTGTAAGTGGGTGCGGATCGTCCACAGGGACAGTGTAATCGTTCGTCTTTTGAATTAGATGAGTCGAAACTTTAATGAAAAGAAAACAAAACAATTCATGATTTAAAGAATTGAAGCACAAGAATTAGAAAAATCTAGATCTAATAACAAGAAAAAAAGATAGAATCAAGAATTGATAGTTTGTTGATTTTTCCAAACCAATTATCAAGAATCGAAATGAGGCTCGTAGGAATCGATCGGATCTATAGATGTGATGTAATTTTATAATGACGTATTCTTATACTTCGATGAATTGATACTAGATCGATGATGATCGATCGAGAATTAGGAATTTCTTATGAAACTAGGGTTTCATCTTATCCCTTGTTCTTTCATCGATATCATTCACATTCTAGCCTCTAGTAAATTCAAGAAACGATCGTAAATCCCTAATTTCGAGCGATCACAATCAAGAAAGCATCGCAACGAAACTAGGTCATCGATTCTTGAACTTGCTAGGGTTTACAAAACTCGTAGGACTTAAAAATCGTATTAAGATTTGTTACATCATCATTCTACAATCGTCTCGACTCCTTTACGAGCGGAGTTTTACTCAAACATCACAACAAGAACAACAATTACAAATTGAGATCTAATCATGATGCAAGAATTAAAAGAAAGCAAGATTAAAGAATTTCACCTTTTATTTATATCAACAATTTCGTTACAATCGCTCAAGAACTACAAGAGGAAGAACTCGATAGTCGATTTGGCTTCGCTCGGCTCCGTGAGTCGCGGATCGGCTTGGATCACTTGCTCGGTTGGAGATCGGCTCGGCACCTAAAAGGTTGAAGGGCTTCTTGCTTGATTGGTACTCAAGATCTTGAATTTGGAGTGGAATTACGGTTAGGGTTTCGCACAAGCCTTGCCACTAGACTTGTGGAAGAAGATGAAGAATTGAAGAAGACTAAAGATTAATGAAGAATTAGCTAACTAAAGAACAACCTCAACCCTTAGATCTAGGTTCCTATTTATAGCCATCTAAACCCTAGATCTAGGATTTGAATTTTAAGTTTCCCTCCAAAAGTTTGTTGAGGAAATTTGAATTTCCCTCCAAAAGTTAGTTAGAGGAGAAACTTCTAGATGTGATTAGTTAGGAGGGAGCTTCTAGAAGAGGTTAGTTAGGAGTTTAATTAGGATTATCTTTGCTTAATGATCTTTGCTGATCTGGCAGAAGACTCTGGAGAATTCTGGAATTTGACGTGTCAAAATGAGGTGTAGGACTTGAGATAGGAGTTTTGCACTGAAAATTGAGCGATGATGTGGCAAAACCGCCGTGGAACCGCGGTATAAGCTGGCTCCCGCCGCGGGTCCGCGGCTCTTTGGGGGCTTCATGGCTTGAAACTTCAATGGTAATTCTTGGGCTGTCTTATGTGCCTTTATCTGATATGTTGAATTGTATTTCTCCCTTTGGATTGCTAACAGATCTGAAATCATGGAGTTGGTGTATTTTTGATCAGCTTCTTTTGACTTTGCTCCTGCAATTTCCTGCACAAATCTCGACACAAGTGTTGCGCAAATACAGAGATGATGCAATGCCATGATAAACACACAATTTCCTCAGAAATGTCAGTTTTAGAGTCTAACACATGCAATCTGATATTTTATGACTGATTTGCTAATATGTGAAATATGAATACCGAACACTTCTAAATGAGTGCAAATGATAGGGAAATTGCCGTGTTAAAAATACATTATTTTCGACTGATCAAAGCTCTCTGGGCGTACCGAACAACGTTCAAAACGGTTACGAATACAACACCATATATGTTGGTATTCAGCACGGAAGCAGTGCTTCCCCTGGAAATAGAACCCTTTCTCTATGAGTAGCGGTTCGATACGAGCTGAGAGATGAAAAAATGTTTATCTTCGGCTTGAGGAGCTCGATCCCCTCGACGAAACTCTTCTTATAGCACAACAAAATCTGGAGGGTTATAAGTCAAAGATGACACGGTCGTATGAAAGACTGACCAAGCCGGGAACATTCTGCCAAGGCGAACTCGTGCTAGTCGTCAAAAGATCAATGATACCCAATCGTGCAAAACAGGAGAAATTCGAGCCGAACTATGAAGTCCCGTATATCATAGACAAAGTCTACCAAGGTGGAGCCTACCTACTCATGGATATACATGGCGAAAGACCCTTCCGGCCAATAAACGGCCGATTCCTCAAAAAATACTATGCTTGATGAGTCATGACTTAGGTCAATGATAGATGACGACGCTCGTTTCCGCTCGCTATCTTCCTAAGTCAGAACTCTGAGAGTAGTATGCAAAGAAGCTCCTTCTCCTCAAATATGGCGATGAAGGACTGAGATGCCCTTAAACTAGAAATTCACCTCAAATATGGCGATAACGGACCGAGATGTCCTTAAACTAGAACCTCGCCTCAAACACGGTGACATCGGACCAAGATGTTCTTAAATTAGAAATTCGCCTCAAATATAGCGATAATGAACCGAGATGTCCCTAAACTAGAACCTCGCCTCAAATATAGCGACATCGGACCGAAATGTTCTTAAACTAGAAATTTGCCTCAAACATGGCGGCAATAGACCAGAATGCCCCTAAACTACCGTGTTGCCTCAAACATGGCATCAGCGGACCGAGATGTCTCTAAACTAGCAACGGACCGAGATGTCCCTAAACTAACAATGGACCGGAATGTCCCTAAACAACTGTGTCGCCTCAAACATGGCAACAGCGGACCAAGAGGTCCCTAAATTAACAATATACTAAGATGTCCCTAAACTAACAATGGATCGGAACATCCCTAAACTAGTGCGTTGCCTCAAACATGGCACATCTCCCCCAAATACGGTGATATGCTCTCTTGAGATCTATATTGCAATCGAAGTCTTAACGGCGAAGGTTGCAACTCAAGACTCACTGGCTACAAAGCTACTCCAGCGATGAAGCCACCCCCAAAACCCACCGGCAAACAGGTGGGTCATCTGCGATGAAGCTACTTTCGAGAGTTTCGCCATTAAAAAATAAAAAAACCAAAAAAACGGGTATGTCCACAAGCGAAATGACCACGAATGAAAACCCGAAAGGGCGCCATGAGTAAAAATAGTAGGGCTACCGACGAGCTTGTGAAAACTCTGAAGGGAGCAATCTCGTTAAAAGAAACGATATGTCTACAAGCAAAATGGGCACGGATGAAACTCCGAAAGGGTGTCGTGAGTAAAAACGGCAGGATTTTCGACGAGTTTGTGAAAACCCAAATAGGGCGCAAACTCGTAAAATAAAAAATTCATGTGTACTTGCAAGGTCCTCTCGACCTTGTGAGGAGAAAATACCTGCGTGAGATCCTTACGACTCACAAAGGAGAAACACACTTAGGAGTCCTCATGATTCTTATGGAGAAATTAAACTTACGGGATCCTCATGACTCGTAAGGAGAATTCCCCTTATGAGACCCTCATGGCTCATAAGATTCAAAAGTCTTAAGCTATAGGGACCTGAACCTGTTCTTTAGCCGCCACATCCCCTAAGTTGCCCTACAGGCGGTCCAATATTGACCCATGTATACAATCTATGGGCACGAATAAATATTCCCTCACTAAGTTCTACCAATGGCAAGAAATGTCCCCATATGGTGAACGTCACTTATAAGTCCTCTCGACTTATAAGGAGAAAACACCCTTGGAAGATCCTTACGACTTATAAGAGAAAATATTACTTAGGAATCCCCACGATTCCTAAGGAGAAAATACACTTACGAGATCCTCTCGATTCGTAGGGAGAAATACCTTTGTGAGACCCTTACGGTTTATAAAGTCAAAAGTCTTAGTCGACATGATCCTAACCCTGTCCACTAAGCCATCTTTGTTCAAATCGATAAAGTCAAATGATGATTCACCCGTGGTAACATTCCAGTTGTAGCGATGTTGATGCCTAAACAAGTGTCAAACTCGAAGTCCTCTTACGACAAATGATGAGTCGCTCATGGCAATATTCCAGTTGTAGCGATGCTGATTCCAAAATTGATATCAGATCTCAGGTCCCTAACTTGTAAAAATAAACAGCAGCGAGTAGAATAAAAAAGCATATGAAATAGCTGAAATGATAGAGCAACTCGCAATAAAAATCAGCGAGAAAAAAATATGCATACAAAAACAACCGAAATGATTGGGTAACCCGCAATAAAAAAAATAGCGAGTAGAAAAAAAATGCATATGAAATAGCCGAAATGATGGGACAACTCCCAATAAAAATCAACGAGCAAAAAATATGCATATAAAAACAGCCGAAATGATTGGGCAACTCACAATAAAAAAAAGCGAGTAAAAATAAAAAATACATAGCCGAAATGATTGGGCATCGCGATAAATAGCCGAAATGATTGGGCAATCGCGACTTTCATAACATAAAAGCTGAAAAGATAGAGCATTGCAGAAAGAAAAAAAATGGAAGTGAAACCTTTTTGCCTTGCAGGTGAGTCCACACTGACCCCTGTATACAATCCATGGGCACCAATGAAAAGGGAACCATATTTTCCTACCAGGCTTCGTCAAAGGGAGAGCCAGATCTTGACGGCAACATCTACAGCTTAAAGATCAGCTCAACGTACTTCTCATACCAAATGGATGCAGACACAACGTCAACAAAAGCCCAAGGGTCAAAGCAAAAGTGGAGTAATGACAAAATTCTAACTCCAAGTCTCAACGGTACATATACAACTTAGAGACTATCACAGCGTTCCCCCCTCATTTCAGCAGGATGCGAATGCAGTTATCAAATAAAAATGGAGCAATGGCATATTCCTAGCTCCGGACTTCAACTGCGATACATACAACATGGTGGTCCTACAGATGTCTGCCCTACTCCAGCAAAGAATCGGCGTGACATTGTCAAAAAATAATAAAACAACGGTATATTCTCAACTTCGGGTCTTGAAAGCAACTCATATAAAGCATAAAAGACTATCGGAGATCATCCCACACCAGAGCGGAGTGATTATGACTCATCGAGCCTCCAAATTGAGCCTAACCTCAAGTAAAAAGCGTCACGGCAAATTCCTAACGTTTTCTCTCTCAACGGTAATATGTCCTAAGGAGGTTATTTGAAGACGTCTTGTCTAGCCCCCGAAGGGATCAGAGACACGACAGTTGCGGGTTACTCGAACAGTGTCTTAAAGAATGCATATCGAGGAATACATCAGCCAATGTGACGGTACCATGGACTAAAACCCTAGTACCACAGACCTAATGGACCCCTGTCATAAAGAATGGGGGTTATTTGCTTATAACGTTAGGACAAGTTTTCCTGTAAACCTAAGGGAGGTAAACTAAAAACTCCGAAATGAGTACATAAATTAGAAACTCCGAAACGAGTGAATAAACTATAAACTCCGAAATGAGTAAATAAACTAGAAACTCCAAAACGAGTGAATAAACTACAAACTTCGAAATGAGTTCATAAACTAGAAACTCCGAAACGAGTGAATAAACTACAAACTCCGAAACGAGTAAATAAACTAATAGGAGCTAAATCAAGACATCATACACAGAGGAGCGCATGCAAAAAAATATGAATTCTTTATTCATAAATCGAAATGTTCAAAAGAAACAGTTTACATTTATGTAAAGAAAAATAGGAAATAAAATTCTAGCCATTAAGAAGGCGGGGCTTTCAGTAAATTGGCAACCCACTCATTCTCTTCACGCAACTCCTCCTCGCACGCTACTATTGCAGCCAGCCTCGCTTCGACTTGACCCCATTGTTGCAAGCATGATGAAAGCTTCTCAGCGATTTCTTGCTTAGCAACCTCGCAATCTCGCATGCCCTGCTCGGTAAAGTCGAGGTTCTGCCTCAGCGCCAGTCCATTAGAAACACATTGCTGGAGATTTTCAAAAATAACTTGCAGCTGTGCGGCATTCGCTTCGACCTGAGCGCGCAATTGGCTAGATTCGCTAGAAGCTGTCTCATGCTCCTTTCTCTTTATGGCCAACTTTTTCTTAAAGTATCTAATGGAAGCGGCACTTTATTCGATCCATGTGATTAGTTAGGCCTTTGCAATTAACGCTTCAGGTGAAAGATGTTTGTGCTCAATCTCATGGAGACACGCCTCAATCCTCTTACAGTAGTTGACCCAAATGCCAACGAAGTCCTCATTGTGGAAATTCATTAGCGTCACCAACATAGGGTTAAACTCGTTAGCAAAGTCCGCAGCAGAGGTGAGGGCTTCAACGTTAAGATCTTCGATGAACTCACTCAGCATCCGCTTGCTATTCGCCGCACCCCTGAAAGATTGGCGCTTAGCAAAAGGCCCTGCTGGCATAGAAATGCGAGACTCAAGAGGAGCCAAAGCTGGTGCAGCTGCTGTAGAATAAATCACACACAAAGAAAGGTTAGATTTCAACCTGAAGAAATGAAGAAGAATGACGATTAACAAGATCTGCCATACCGGTGGTCAAAAGTGGCAAGTTAGGAAGCACAAAAGGCTCGGCTATTCCTTCGTTCTCTCCCTCGAGCCGTAATACTGCAGTTAATACGAGAAAAACATAGCAATAGAATGTTTACTTGTGGAAAAATGAAATAAAAGGTGAAGAATATACTAACCAACGCCTAAAGGAGGAGCGAATTCCGATTGGAAGGCGAAGTACGAGCTTAACATCTGGTGTAAGCGGTCAAAAAGCACTCCTACAGTATTGCAGCGATATATGGTAAAGAAATTAATCCAAGAAAACAATATCTACATCGAAGCAAAGAAATGAGAAATCTTTACCTTTCTTCATTAAACCCGAGAGAACTCGGGGGGACACAAAAGAGAGAGGTGGAACCGTGACGGCCATGGTAACGGCTGGCAGTAATTCTTCAGTCAGCATAGCGATGTGGTTTACCACGCCTGTATTCGGAATAAATGAGATATCAGTAGAGATGCCTAGCGGGATTAAGAGATAAAAATTAATAGCTCGAGGAATACCTGATAGGACAGAAACCATAACTGTGTCTGGAGCATCACCAATTATGATGACTTCCTCGGTTTCCACCGTCACCGGGAAGGTGGATTGACCATCTACACCTTCTTCCCCTGAATCGATAAGGGCCGTTGTAATGCTCGCATCACTAGCCGATATCGAGGATCTACAAGGAGAGGAAGCAGTATTCGGAACGATCCTAGATTCAAAAGGAAGGTCTGCCACTTCAGGCTCTTCAAACACAGGCACTTCGCCCGCCACGTCACCACCTAAATTTGGCCATGTTAAGAGAAAAATGTTATAATTCAAGAAAAAGGCAGTTACTTGGTTTCAATAAGGGACCGTGCACTGTTTTACTTTGAAGTAACCGTTCGGCCTCTTAGAGAGCTGCACGCGCAACCTTCCTATGAGCGGTGGATAGGGCAGAAGGAACGTCCTCCATGGGAACGTCAGAAGGTCGAGAATCACTTGAACCCACACCCGCGGCCAAGATAGCCTAACGCTCCCTTGCTACGTGCTTTTTCCGCTTCCTCTCAGTCTGAGTTGTACGAACAGATCTCCTCAAAACCTCCGGTATGGGGGCATCTTTGTCCAAACTTGGCTCGGCCTCCGGATTTGCTGCAACATCCGTCATCGGTTGCTTTAGAGACGCCTCTCATGGCGGTATTGTGGTGACCTCAACCATAGCCGGTAGCCCTGAAGGATCTTCCGCACCACCACCTAAGGGCGGCATAGTAGTTGGAATTGCATGAGCGGCGGTGGTTCCTGTAACAAAAAGAGGAAGGGAGTCAGGGTATGAATGAAATGAATTAGATATGTAAATATGTCGCAAAACCTACCGAGACCCATGGAAGCGCGAATCCTCTCCTCTTCCTCAAATGTCTTGAGGGACGCCAAAAGAGCCTCTTCAGTGGAGATTCCTGTTAAGAAAAAGGGCATTAATAAGACATAGTAAATTCAAAGAAAAAAATGCGTGTACGGAAGAATGTAAACGGAATATACCGGATGCTGCAAGAGAAGCAAGCGCTGTCTGCTTGCGGGTTAATCTTTCAGAAGCCTCGATAGGGCTTGAAGATCAGTAGCGGTATTATCGTCGACAGAATCTTCTAACAGGACAACGTTGGTGCCGTATTCGGCTAGGCCTTCGCTATAAGGAGCATGTGGCTCTTGACCGAATACAATGCCAGCTGAGAATAACGACTTCTTCTTCTTCTGTGAACCAGCGTCCGACGGAAAAAGTTTGTGCTTAATGGGCTTCTTTGGACGGCGAGTTTCGATCTCCGAACCAATGCCCAACTCTAGAGACTCCATAACTACCATGATCGCAGGAGCGTCCGGCCATGGCTTATCCGGAAAGGCTCGCGGAACTACGACTACACTGTTCTTTCTCCAGGAAGGATGGACAACTGCCCGTCGCCTCAACGGGATTGTGGGATTGCTGGCGGGGACCGAATCCTTGTGGTCCAGAAGCATCTGCCTTTACACCTTAACGACGGCACTCGTTGCATGCTGATACCAAGCAACGTAGGCATTGATGGCCCTTAGAATATGAATCAGCTAGCCGATCAGGAAATGGGACCCCGTATTCAGAAGAATGAAATGGTGCACCGCATTTCGAACACCCTCCTTAGTAGTAACTAGATCAACGATGAATGCCTCGAGGGGAACGCCTTGGTTGTAGCCCAATTTCTGGGAAAAACGGTGTGGGTTATATCTCATAAACAAAACCGAGACATTCTATCTGAATATAAGGAAACCAGGCCTGATGGAGGCCTGATGGAGTACAAATGTTGTTAATGATATATTCCTTATAGGCCATTATTGTATAGTACTGGTTAGTATATTACATTTTGGAAGCTTGGGATATACACGGATATAATAACAGTCTTGCTTGATATGGTAGTATGCTGCTTTTCTATCTTAATATGTGTATATGCTTCTTTTAACGTATCGCTAATACATGTTGATAGAGCCCTTAGGATCTTTGCTTGACTACCAGCGTTGTGATGGAAGTCACACTAGTTGGGGATGGGTAGTCTATAAGCACATCCTTATACATATCTCTAGTCATAGGATTATCGAGACGGGGCATCGATACTCCAGAGTAGACTAGTGTATACGGTTTTCATCCCAGCAGGGGAGATGGTATGTCCCACAACCATTAGTACGTCGTACTGGAGATAGTATGCAGGTGCTCATTAGGTTATGAGTTACACTGGACATGACTCGCTGGGAACTGCTAGTTGGTACTATACCTATCGTCAGGTAGCAGTTCCCAGTGACATGAGTACAGGTTAGTCCGTTGACTTGACATCACTATTCTTCTCGAGTGTGTTCCCACTGTACTTAGATCACTACCCTACCACGGCTCTAATGAGTCATGCAAACAAGTAGTGGTTGGGTGCGGTCTCGAAGCACTGGGAGGCAGTAGTGGTTAGATAGGATTCTTCTCTCTCGGTATTGGGGGTTGATATCGCGCTGTGTTCGGAAAGCCATTACACAAAGTCCTTGGCCAGGGAAGCGCGATTTACTGGTAGGTTCTCCAGTAGTTTCTCAGGGTGTTTTTGGGCTCTTCTCCAACATGACTTATTGCGCTATTAAGGGTCTGACGGTTACCGCCCCCTCAGGTCCGATATGCGAGTATCTTAGACAAACAGACTGGGCTGTACAAAGATTGTCACAGATAGGCTCAGTAAGAGTTCGAATGAGTTTTCTTATCGACCTTCTTATCGACAGATACCTGGGTAGCCGTTACGTGCAGCTAGTACCGCTGACGTGTTTATGGTTAAACCCACTGCTATCATACTGTCGAGTCTTTAGAGTTCTATACAGAAGGTTTCCCTGCTTCGGAAGAAATGATGTAAAGGCCATATGGTTTTACGGTAGGGGTCGATCATATACGTGTACTGGCTATACGGATCATGATTCGGACGGATAATACTAGTGGGCTTTGGTTTAAACCAGATCTTAGTATTAGATTATTGGATTATTTTGTCTCTTTGTATTCGTATTTTTCGAAATACGGATACGGGTATGTATATACGGTGAGGGGTATTCTTGTAATTTATGCAAGAGTGCTTCTAGAAGAAGTCACCTCATTTGTTGTATAAACATTTTTGTAGAGTGGTTAATGAGGTGGAGGATGAGGTGTTGATTTGCAATAAATGAAGCATGGCTACTTGGTGACTCACTTGGTGACTCATGGATGACTATTGAGGCATGGTCGCATTTAGATATTTTGTTGAATTGTTTTTTGCTTCATAGTTATCAAACTTATCCATCTTCATATCATTCAATCCTCAACACTCTCTCTCCTCTAAGCTCTCTTTTTCTTCCTCAAACCCTAATTGTCTCATGAGTTGAGAAACCTAAGGTCCTTGAGACTAATCAATCCATAGTCACTCTCTATATTTTCTAGGCTACTTAGATTAGCATACTAGGTACCCTAGTTACCTCGGATTAGAGGTAGGAGCTCAAAGTACACACTCTCGGGTGGATCATCTTTGACGCGAGGAGGCCGACGATCAAGCACAATCTGTACACTCTTCGAGGAGCTCAAGAAGAAGAGAAGGAGAACAAGAACAAGAACCGAAGGACTTGAAACTAGGAGGTATAACTTTTGACATAGTAGTTAGAACTTCCAAGTTGTATTGCATGCTAGGGTTTATGGTCGATCTTGGTTGATTAGTCAATGTTGCTTGCAATAAAATTTGTTGTTTGTTAATTCCGCCTCTCTAAAAGCCTGTAGAGTGTGCGACTTTGACTTACATGATATCAGAGATACACTATAAGCCTTAGATAGCTTGTATTGACGTTTAAAATCCGCTGTTTTTGTCGCATAAGGACTGCCGACAAAAACAGTCCCGAAAAAGTTGTTTCAAGATGTTTGTACACCCCGCGGGCTCACGGTTTGAACCGAGAAGCTGCGGGGTGGAGCATGGGCACCTTAGGGATACCTCGGGAGGGACCCAAGGCCGGGCCCACCCCCCAAGATCACCACAAGGTGGCCTTGGGGGGTGGTGACCTGAGAGCACCCCAAAAGGGTGCTCTCGGGTCTGCCTCCCCTTGGGGGCCACCTTGTGGTGCCCCTAGGGGTGGGTACCCCCTAAGGCCTCCGAATCGATAGTTAATTATTGCCCTTCACCTTCACGAAGGTTCGGATGGGTTTCGAGTTCGTTTCGGCTCCCGAATTGGCTTAAAACGAAATTTTTTGTGACTTTAGTGGACAATTTTTCAAGTCTTGAAAAATTAGTTTTTTTCTCTAATTGTGCGCGGATTTTATAACATCGTGGGTTACTTTACAAGCTTTGTGTTGTGTATATGTGTTCTTAAACCTGTAATCGCTATACGTCGATTAGAAGGGGTTGCACATATCTTGTGATGTTTGGATTCGAATGGTTTCATAGATCGTTGTGTGAATGGCTCGGTGTGAATCTTGATGTGACATATGAGTAGATTCTTTGTAATTCATGTAATAATTCTTGTATATTTTTTATTGGGGCACATCCGGGTTGAGGATGTAGTCACCGGTTGTATATTATTTTTCATTTCCGCGTCTAGATTTGACCCACGGAGGAGTGCACAAGCTACCGGGTTCTAGGATTCAGAGGGTGGCCATCTTGAGGAGTCAAGACCCAGGTCACCCAATTTTAGGATTGGCGGGTAGATTTCCGCACTCATAGGGGTCTAGGATGATTCACACTCGGCTATTCACACGACCATGGAAGACTGTATTTCATAGGTGGCTCGTTGAAATGCATATGTTCATAGTTGATCCATTTTTCCATTCTCTGTGATGTTTATATCTGCCTATTATTGCATGAGATGAATGGATATATATATGATATATAATGGACATTGCTTATGTTTTGCACCCGCGCTAGTCCAGTCCCCGCTTTGCCGTTAGTTAAGTAACCTAACGATGCATGACGGGGCCCCGTGGCGAATGCGGATGGCATAAGCGTACGTTGTATTTTCGTTTCTTTCTGTAATGATAGGATTAAATGATGGGACAGTATTAATTGATTAATGCAAAGAAAACAAACCAAAGATGAATCGTTGGAACGGTTTCAAAACCACTCGGTTTTCTTCAAAAAGAAACTTTTAAATGCGGAGCCTAAACCACTCCTTTAAAAGCTATCATGGTTCCTTCGATTATATCAAGTTCATTATGTTCACGGTTTTTCCAAAACCATTTGTAGCCCTCCGTCATGTCAGATGGATATTCAGTAGTATTCAAGCTATGTATTTTGACCTTTGCCAAGGCATAGTGATTGGTAGCTGCTGCATATTCATCTGTAGCATAGATAGATGCGTTGGTTGGGACAATCATACTACTATTTTAGACTTCGTCAAGGGTATGTACGGGTGGGTTCAAATAAACTTGGACAATGACGGGTAGAACTTGACTTGCGACTTATGATATGTTGGCTTTTGTCAAGGTCATAAGAGCTTGGGGCAAAAATCCACATCGGGAGTTTCTAAGGAAATTGAAATTTTCTAGTGAAGCATACCATTTGGAGTGTGATGATTTTGGTAGGATTCCTTCAAGGTTGTCACACGATGATATTTGGATCCTGATCCTACTATGAGTATCCACTACCCCTCGGGAGATTTTTTTCACTAAATAATCAATGCTACAAACCAAGTAGGTGTCCAGAACAGTGTTAGCAAGGCTACGCCTCCAGGAAAAGAAGTTATGTAATTAATGAACTTTGTGAAAGCGTTGGAAAATCTTCCTTGAAGTACCAACACTAGCCTGGCCGAAAGGTTAAGCAAGAATTGTATGGTGAGATTAATCCTGACTGATTCTTCTTTTATGGTTTGAGGAAGGATTCGAGAAACAGTGTGAGCCATCATGTTTAGATAAACTTAAAACCAATCTAAACTTGCAAGAGTATCATGCTTAGTGTTTCTTCTCTCTCTCCTAATTGCAGGGACCAAGATGACCGGCCTTAAGTTACTATTAGATAAAAACATATTGACGGGGTTAAATTATAAAGATTGGCTGAGGAATGTCTAGATGGACATAACCTATGACAAGTTGGGCTATCTCCTTACTGCCAAAGCCTCTGCCGTCCCAGGTCCAGATTCTAGCGTCGCGGATATTAAGATCCATAAGATCTGGGAAATTGACAGTGCAAAAGCCAAGTGCCTCGTGCTGGACTCTATGGATAATGAACACCAGAAGCGGCACGAGAAGATGGAACTTGCTTCTTTCTTCCTCCATACCAAGGATTTATATGGAGCGTAATCTCATATCGCAGGCTATAAGACCTCGAAGAAATTATTTCAAGCAAGGTTGATTGTCGGGTCATATGTAGGGGACCACGTCCTTAAGATGATCATCTTGATTGAATAGCTCACGAACCTGGGGACCACGTTGGTGAATGAGTTATACACTGACTTGATTCTATAGTCCCTCTCTTCTACCTACGCCTAGTTTATCTTGAATTTTAACATTCAAAGGAAGGAAGTTACACTTCCAGAACTCCTCAACATGTTGAGGAGCGCTGAGGGCACCCTGCAGAAATCCAGGGAGACACCCGCTCTGCTTATTTGGGGATCTTCCTCTTCTAGATCCAAGGCGAAAGCCAATGAGAAGAAGAAGAAGGCCCCACCAAGCCGAAAGACGGTGTCGGTAAGGTAGAGGGAAAGGGAAGGGTAAAAGTTGGGGGGCCGATAGTAGGGAAGGAAGAATGCTTCTATTGTTACAAAAAGGGATATTGGAAGAAGGACTGCAGGGCCTGGAAAGCCCAGAACCAAGGTTCGATGCAAGTTGTGGCTTCGGCTTCAGGTGTGTTATGATTGAAAACTGTCTGTCAATCAACTCTACTTCTTGGGTATTGAATACTGGATCATGATCTCATATCTGTAATTCATTGCAGGCACTAAGAATCCGTAGAGTTATGAAGGCGGGTGATATGACCCTCAGGGTTTCTAACGGAGCGAGCATGGATGCGGTGTCCGTAGGGGAATATCACTTAGGATTGACAAGTGGACCTATTTTGGTTTTGCATAACTGTTTTGTGTACCTAGTTTGACTTGTAACATCATTTCTGAATCTTTATTATCTAAAGAAGGTTACAGTTTTACATTTATAAGCGATGTCGTAAACATCCACCTTAATCATGGTTTGATTAGGTCGGGTACACTAAACAACGATATATACGTATTAAACCATCACCAAGTTTTCAACGTCGAGAACACACTTAAAAGAATGTCTCCAGAATTAAATCAGGCTTTCTTATGGCATTGTAAACTGTGTCACATCAATGAAACACAGTTTACGAAGTTACATAAAGAGGGATATTTGGATCCGTTCAAATATCAGTCCTATACAACTTGTTAATCATGTCTCAAAATAAGATGACAAAAACTCCGTTCACTGGACACGGAGTAAGAGCGAGCGAGCTCTTGGGACTCATACACAGCGACGTGTGTGGTCCAATGTCTACACATGCAAGAAGTGGTCATTTCCATTTCATTACTTTTACGGATGATTTCTCTAGGTATAGACATGTATTCTTGATGAAATATAAATCCGAGGCCTTTGAGAAGTTCCGGAAATATAAGAATGAAGTGGAAAAAGAAACCGGCAAAAGTATCAAGACACTTAGATCTGATCGAGGTGGTGAATACTTAAGTGCCGAGTTCCTGGATTACTTAAAAGAGAATGGAATTCTCTCTCATCTTACTCCTCCATACACACCTCAACACAACGGTGTATCGGAAAGGCGGAACCGAACCTTATTAGATATGGTACGTTCCATGATGAGTAAAACTGAGTTACCGCAATCCTTCTGGGGTTATACGCTAGAATCAGCTGCATATCTTTTAAAAAAGGTTTCTACCAGGACTGTGCCTACCACACCATATGAAATGTGGAGTGGGAGGAAACCCTATCTTCAATATCTAAAGATATGGGGATGTCCATCTTTTGTAAAAACGAAGCATGCGGACAAGCTCGAGACACGCTCAGTACTGCGTAAGTTTGTGAGATACCCAAAGAACTCTAGGGGGTATCTTTTCTATTACGCAGAGGAACCAAAGGTTTTTGTTTCTTGGCATGCCCACTTCTTAGAAACTCAATTTTTAGAAAAAGAGATAAGTGGGAGCGCAATAGAACTGGAAGAAATTCCAGAACCACAAGTTATTACTGAAAGCATGGTGGAACCAGAAGTTTTGAAAGAACATGATATCCCCGCGCCATTCCGCAGGACTACTAGGCAGTCTCATCCACCTGAGAGATACTATGGTTTTCTTATAGACGGAGATAGAGAGGATTGCATCATCGACGATGATGAGCCAACTAGCTTCCAGCAAGCCTTTCAGAGCAGAGACTCGGTAAAATGGCTGGATGCAATGCAGACCAAAATGGAGTCCATGTACACCAACAAAGTATAGACTTTGGACATTGCTCCAGAAGGGGTAAAACCCATAGGCTGTAAATGGATATTCAGAAAGAAGATTGGTGTAGATGGACAGGTTGAAACCAATAAGGCTAGACTTGTTGCAAAAGGTTTTCGTCAAAGACCTGGTTTGGACTATGATGATACTTTTTCTGCAGTGGCTATACTCAAATCCATTCGGATCCTTCTAGCTATTGCTGCCTTCCACGATTATGAAATTTGGCAGATGGTCGTAAAGACCGCTTTTCTGAATGGACATTTAGAAGAGTGTATTTATATGGATCAGCCGGAGTGTTTCATAGCGAGTGGGAGCAGTGGAAGAGTGTGCATGTTTCTTAAATCCATTTATGGATTAAAGCAGCTATCGCGGAGGTGGAACATCTGTTTTGATGAGACGGTCAAGGAATCCGACTTTATCAAAAATCCAGATAAACCATGCATCTATAGTAAGATTGTAGCGAGAACTGTGGTATTCCTCGTATTGTACGTGGATGACATTCTCTTGATAGGAAATGACATTCCTATGCTACAATCAGTCAAAGAATTCTTGTCACAAAGGTTCTCCATGAAAGACCTGGATGATGCCTCTTACATTCTGGGGATCCAGATCTATCATGATAGATCTAAGAGAATGTTGGTGTTAGTTATATGTATGCCCTAGAGGCCATTATTATACATGTGATGTATATTATAGTGGATGCTTGGACATATATAGGGAGGACTTTCTTACTCGACATGATAGTATGCTATCTGGTTGCTCTTTATCTTAACATGTACACTTATTGTCTCTCTATTATATATTGATAAAGCCCTTAGGATGAGAACTTGACTATCAGGATTATGATGTAGATAATACTTGTGGGGCAGAGGTGGTCAGTAGGTACATCCTTCAATTGTTCCTAGTCGTGGGAGTATCGAGACGGGGCATCGATATTCCAGAGTAGACTAGCGTATACGCTTCTTTACCCATATGATGGGCGATGGATGATCCCATTTCTATTGGTGTTTGACATCAGAGATGGTATATGAGTGCTCAGTGGAGACTGGGTATACTGAATGGACTCGCCGAGAACTCTTAGATGGTATTATACCTATTGTCAGATAGCAGTTCTCTGGTGACAATGATACAGATTAGTCTATCGACTCGAGATCGTCATAGAGTCTTGTGTGATTCCCTCTGTGTTTTGATTTCCACCTTATCACATTTAAGAGATCGTTCAAAATAGTAGGTTTTTGGTATAATCCCGAGTCACATGGAGGCAATGAGCGATAGGAGAGGATTTCGTCTCTCCCGGTATTGGGGGTTAATATTGCGCTATGCTTGATTGGCCATAACAGGAAATCCCTGGCCAGGGTTGCTGAGATCTACTGATAAATGTTATCAGTAGTTTCTCAAACCGTTATGAGCCTCACATCAGCATGATTTATCAAGGTATTGGGGTCTAACGTTATACCACCCATAGGCTAAGATATGCGACATATCAGATGAAGAGACCGGACTGTACAGTAGTGTTACTGATTAGATTCGCAGGAGTATGAGCAGGCTTGTTTGTTGATCTTCTGATCGCTCAATACCCTGGTGGCCGTTACATTTAGCAGACCGCTTGCGGCTTGTGGGTGACTGATATGATCACCACCTACTGCAGGCGTATTGACGAGTCTCTAGAGTCCTACACAGAGGTTTCTTGGGTCAAACGAAATGAAGTAGGAGCACATATGTGATATGTGCGAGACCGAGATTAATGCGCGTATGTTATACCACATTCTATTAACGCGATATGTGATATCGGATGGTTATATGTGATATAGCCGGGTTATCGGATCAAGTATTGATTCGATAAGTTGATACATATGATATTACTCGGTTATATGTGATATAGCCGGATTATTAAATCAAGTGTTGATTTAATAATTCAATGTATAATTATATATTTGATATATTGAATTACATTAACTAATATTAGCTCACTTAAACATTTCTTTTTCTCACTTTTGTGTACACTTTAATATATATGTGATATATGTTATTGTGTCATGGTTGCTGATATATGCAAAATGGGTGTATAATGTAGGGTTACCTAGCATGATAGCAAGGTTTCGGGAGGTATCGTCCATGCCAATTTCAAAAATTTGCCATGCTACTTAACCCTAACCCTAGAATCTTAACTTAAGAATTAGACAATACAATATGTATACAATTTTACATCTATGTGAATATAGAATACAACCTTTGTAGACTGGTCCTTCACTTCAAATGCTCCGTGTAGAAGTCCCTTCGCTCCAAGTAGTGGTGATCCGGACTCTCCATAGGCTTCACTAGTCGAAATGAACGAGCTTGCACAATGATCTTCGAGGCCGAAGATGATCTATTTTGAGAAGACACCAACTCAAGCTACCTCTTCACTAATTAGGGATTAGTGAAGCTAACACCCTAAACTAAATGGCTAATCTAGTAGAGAATGATGAAGTAGGAATTTTGCTCGCTTTAGAATTCTTTTTCTCACTATTTTTATTCACTTCCTCAAAAGCTAGAGAGCTTGGCTCTTGATGAAGATGAAGATGAAGAAGATAATATGAATAATGTTATGTATGAGAATAGCAACCATGGGTGGGATAATATCTCATATTAACCCCTGTAGAGACATTACCATGGCTAAAGATTATGCTTATGTTAATAAATATCTAATGCAAGACAAATTTAGTGGACTAAGTCGAGGGTTTCCACAAACTTCCAAAGCTTGCAACCATGCTTAATTCCTACCAATTTATATTTTCATTAAATAAATAAAACCCTAATAATCTAATGGCATGGTATAAGTCTCATAAACCCATGTAGTGTGTATCATCAAGCATGACACGAAAAAGAAAACATAAATAATATATCACATATATATAAAGTGTGCACATATGAGAAAAAGAAATGCCCAAGTGAGCAAATGTTAGTTAATGTAAATTGATATATCAAATATATAATTATACATTAAATAATCGATCAACACTTCATTCAATAATCCAGCTATATCATATATAACCGACTAATATTATATGTATCCATTTATCGAATCAACACTTGATTCGATAGCCTGGTTATACCATATATAACCGACCGATATCACATTTCGTGATAATAGAATACGGTATCATATACTTGTATTATTCTCAGTCCCGCACATATCACATATGTGCTCCTAATTCGTTTTGCCTGAGCCAGTAAACCTCTGTGTAGGACTTTAAAGACTCATGAATACGCCGGCAGTAGGTGATGATCACATCAAGCACCCATAAGCTGTCAGCGGTACTAGCTAGACGTAACGGCTATCCGGGTATTGAGCGATCAGAAGATCAACAAGCAAGCCTGCTCATACTCCTGTAAAGTCTGTCAGTAACACTACCGTATAGTCCGGTCTCTTCGTCTGATATGTCGTATATCCAGTCTAGGGGTGGTAAGCGTCAGACCCTAGTAACCAAAAAGTCGTGCCGATATGAGGCTCATAACGGGTCGAGAAACCACTGATAATACTTACTAGTATATCTCCGTATCAGCCCTGGCCAGGGAGTTCTTGGTATAACCAATCGAGCACAGCGCAACATCAACCCCCAATACCGAGAGAGACGAAATCCCTCCTATCATCATTGCCTCCATGTGATTCGGGACCGTACCTAAAAGACACCATTTTGCATGTTCTCTTGAACGTGGTAAGATGGAAATCAAAGCACAGTAGGAATCACACAAGACTCTACGATGATCTCGGGTCTACAGACTAACCTGTATCAGTGTCACCAAAGAACTGCTATCTGACGATAGGTATAATAACAACTAGGAATTCTCGGCGAGTCCGTTCAGTGTACCCAGTCTCCTCTGAGCACCCATATACCATCTTTGATGTCAAACACTAATGGATATGAGATCATCCATCGCCCATCATATGGGTCAAGAAGCGTATACGCTAGTCTACTCTGGAGTATCGATGCCCTGTCTCGATACACTCTCGACTAGGAACAATTATAGGATGTACTTGTGGACTACCCTGACCCCACTAGTATGATCTCCATCATTGTCCTAGTAGTCAAGTACACATCCTAAGGGCTTTATCAATATGTGAGAGCAAGAAAATATCACAATACAAGTTTACATGTTAAGACAAAGAGCAACCAGGTAGCACACTATCATGTCGAGCAAGAAATTCCTCTCTCTATATATCCAAGCATCCACTATAATATACATCATATGTACAATAATGTCCTCTATAGCATATACATAACTAACAATCTCCTACTTGCACTAAGGCCGGTTGTTGTAGTATCTAATACCTAACATTCCGAAAAGTCTCTCAAATTGTATCTGGGGTATGGCCTTCCTGAGTGGATCCGCCGTGTTGTTCTTCATGTCAACTCTCCTGATCTTGATCTCCCGGCGATCAACTATCTCACGGATCAGGTGATACCGCCTCAGAATATGCCTGGATCGCTGATGGGGCATGGGTTCCTTGGCCAAAGCCACTGCTCCATTGTTATCACAATACAAAGGTATTGGATGCTCGATGGATGGAACCACTCCATGTTCATTTATGAACTTCTTCATCCAGACAGCCTCTTTGGTAGCATCATTGGCTGTAGACTCAACGATGGAGGCAGTGATGTATTCAGCCTCCATCCAGACAACCTCTTTGGCAGCATAATGTTGTATTATTCAGCCTCCATCATCGAGTCTGCTACGGTTTCATGTTTGGAACTCTTCCAACAAACCGCCCCTCCATTGAGGGTGAAGACAAATCTTGAGACTGACTTAGAGTCATCCTTATCACTCTGGAATCTCGAATCGGTAAAGGACTCCACTTGGAGTTCCCCGTTACCATACACTAAGAACATCTCTTTAGTCCTTCTCAAGTACTTGAGAATGTTCTTCACAGCTGTCCAGTGACTCTCTCCTGGATCTGCTTGATACCTACTCACTACACTTAGTGAGTATGCTACTTCGGATCTGGTACATAGCATCGCGTACATGATAGAGCCTACTGCCGAAGCATAGGGTATCCCTTGCATGCGAGCTCTCTCCAAATCAGACTTGGAAGACATCTTTTTGGAGAGAGTGAGTCCTGTGATCGTGGGTAAATTCCCATGCTTGGATTCTTTCATACTAAATCTCTTTAGTATGGTGTTAATGACCTGGATTGGGACAATCCCAGTATCTGTTTAGATCTATCTCTATAGATCTTAATCCCCAAAATGTATGAGGCATCACCTAGATCTTTCATTGAGAATCTTTATGATAAGAAGAGCTTGACCGAGTGCAGCATAGGAACATCATTTCCTATCAAGAGTATGTCATCCACGTACAATACGAGGAAGACAACCTTACCATCTGCCACATTCTTGTATATACAATGTTCATTTACATTTTTGATGAAGTCAAACTCTTTGACTATGACATCAAAATAGATGTTCTAACTCCGCGATGCCTGCTTCAACCTATAGATGGATTTAAGCAGCTTGCATACCTTTTCGCTGCTCCCACTGTCTACGAAGCCCTCTGCCTGAGTCATATACACGCTCTCTTCTAAATCACCATTTAGAAATGTGGTCTTAACATCCATTTTCCAGATTTTGTAGTCATGGTATGCAGCGATGGCAAGTAGGATCCGGATGGACATAAGCATAGCCACTGGAAAAAAAGTTTCATCATAATCCACACCTGGTAGTTGACGAAAACCTTTTGCAACAAGTCTAGCTTTGAAAGTCTTAACTTTTCCATTTACACCAAGTTTCTTATTAAAAATCCATTTGCTCCCAATGGGTTTTACCCCTTCAGGAGCAACTTCCAAAGTCCATACATTGTTGGTGTACATGGATTCCATCTCAGATCGCATTGCATCCAGCCATTTCATAGAGTCCCCACTTATGATGGCCTGCTCGAAAATAGTTAGGTCATCATCTTTCATGATGCAATCCTCGCTCCCACCATCAATGAGAAAACTGTAGTATCTCTCAGGAGGATGAGGAACCCTACTAGATCGGCGGAGAGGCTGGGGTTCGTTGGAGACTTCTGAATCCTCTGGTTCTAATAAATTATCAGTTGTAGTTTGTGCTGCTGGAACTTTTTCCAGCTCTACCTCTTCGCCACTAATTTCTTTTACAAGAAATTCCTTTTCTAAAAAGGTGGCGTATTGAGAAACAAACACCTTTTCTTCCTCAGCGTGGTAGAAAATATATCCTTATGAATTCTTTGGATATGCCACAAACTTGTATAGAACTGATCGTACCTCGAGTTTGTTCGGATTTTGCTTTTTGACATAGTCCGGACAACCCCATATCTTAACGTGTTTAAGATATGGTCTCTTCCCACTCCATATCTCATATGGTGTGGTAGGTACTGATTTAGATGGATCTTGATTCAATAGGTATGCTGATGTCTCAAGCGCATAACCCCAAAAGGAAATGGGCAACTCAGTGGTGCTCATCATAGAGCACACCATATCTAATATGGTGCAGTTCCTCCGCTCCGATACACCGTTGTGCTGTGGTGTATATGGAGGAGTAAGCTGAGAAAGAATCCCATTCTCTTTTAGATAGTCACGAAATTCCGTGCTCAAGTATTCTCCTCTCCGATCAGATTATAGGATTTTAATACTTTTACCTGTCTGGTTCTCGACTTCATGCTTATATTCTTTGAATTTCTCAAAAGCTTCAGACTTGTGTTTCAACAGGAACACATGTCCGTATCTTGAGAGATCGTCAGTGAATGTAATGAAGTACGAGGAACCATTCCTAGCATGTGTAGACATGGGGCAGCATACATCACTATGTATCAGTACCAAGAGTTCCGTAACTTTTTCTCCGTGTTCTGTAAACGTCATCTTGCCTTTGAGACAAGACTGGCAAGTTTCATAAGATGAAAATTCGAACGGATTCAAATATCCATCCTTATGTAACTTAGCTAGTCGTGTCACATTGATATGACCTAGTCTATAATACCACAAGAAGGATTCGTTCATTTCTGAACTCTTCCTCTTATTTTTGTTTTGTATGTTAAGAATTATGGTTTGATTTAGAACGTATATGCCATTATTTAATGAGCCTGATCCAATCAACTTTTGATTCAGGAAGATGTTCATAACATTATCCTGTACTACAAAATTATATTCTTCTTTACTTAATAAAGAAACTGATATAAGATTGTATATCAGGGTCAGTATGTAATAGCATTCATTCAGAATCAATGTATTACCATTTGGTAATACAAGGTGATATTCGCCAACTGCTTTGGCTGCAACATTTGCTCCATTCCCTACTCTTACGGAATGATCACCCATTCACAGTTCTCTATCTTTCCTTAGCCCATGTAATATATTACATATGTGGGATCCCCATCCGGTATCTAATACCCAGGACGTAGAGTGTACTGAGAAACAGTTCTCGGTAACTAACACACCCGAAAAAGATGCATCGACATGCTTATTCTTCGTTTGGGCGGTGTGGGAATCCGTATATGCCCCTATTCCCTGCTTGGACTTATAACAATTTTAAGTTGGAGCGGAACCAACGTTTCCCTGCTCAGCAAAACAAGCGGGTTCGGTCAATACATCCATATTATTATCTTGATTAAGGCCTGACATGGTCGCTACCTAGAGAGAGGGAGAAGAAAAATACTTTAGTGTATGCTCTTGCAAGATTAGATTGGTTATTATCTTATCTAATCAGGATGGCTCCCACTGTTTTTATCAAGTCTTCCTTCAAACCCTAAAAGGTAAGACTAGATGAGATTAATTACACCTTAAAAGTTCGCCAATCTTTCAGCCAGGCCAGTGTTGGTACTTTGAGGGAGGTTCCCCGTGCTTTCGCACGAATCTAATTAAAATAAACCTCGTTTTCCCACAGGCATAACCCCGTTAACACCTTTCTACACACCTACTTGATCGGCTAATTGTGATGTGTAAAACACTCCCAGAAGTAACTCTTACTCGCGGTGGGTATCGGGATCCAACTATCTCATAGAAGGTATGCAATCTCATTGCAAATTTCAACACTTGAAATTCCCGATAATATTTTTCCCCTAGCAACTTATGACCTTAACATAGTCAACTAATGATAAGCACTAGCCAAGTTCAACCCATCACTTCCTGATTGAGTTAAACCCATTTGCACGACCCTTAACATAGTCAACAAAGTCGTACGACTACACTAATCCAATCACATCTCATGCTTTAGTAGATAAACATTAATTAGCTATTGAACACTACGCCTTAACATAGTCAACAAACGCAGCACGAATACTAAGTAGTACTTATCTGAAATGACGTAGGGCTACAATAGGTTATTATGAAAACTTTTGCGTAATGAACTAGATATCGTTGTAGAATCGAGTGATTTTTGAAAAGGAGTGTTTTTGAGGCTTTTACTAGTTTTTCTAAAGAGGTCGTGAAAGGTTCCTAGGCACCCTATAGTGGTCTCACAAGGCATCGAACATGCCAATTTAAAAAAAATGGTGCCGAGAAACCCTAGACTACGGATCTTTAGACTAGATGTTTAGGCGAAAAGAAAACTTAGTTAACTACTTAACTAAAGGAAGAGAGCTACAACCTTTGTAGATCCGGATTTCCACTTCCTTAGCTCCACATGGGTGTCCTCTCGCTGTCCTTCATGAATCCCGAACCCAATCGTCGGCTTCATCGGAGAAACGGGCGAGCTAGGTCGTCGGCTTCGTGTCAAAGACGATCTACGTCGAGGTTGCACTAGTTCAAGCTTCGACTTCACCAAGTAGTGAAACTTGTGAAGAAAACACCCAAAACCACTTGGCAAGAGGTAGAGGATGAAGAAATAGGAGGTGGGTTCACTTTAGATTTGGATTTCTCTCACTAGATCTCAAGTTGCCATTAATGGCATCTAGGTTTCTCACTTGAAGAAGAAGAAGAAGATGATAGAATTGTATTGATAAGTTGTATGTAAAATGAATAATAAATCAATTCTTATCATCTTCTAACCATGGTCAAGTGTAGAGAATAGACCATGGTTAGTGGGAGTGGTTAGGGTTAAGCAAGGAGACAAAATGGCATAATTAGTAAAAGCTTCATGAAGCTTCACCACTCTTCATGATAAGATGAAACCATTTTGTTTTGATAAATCCATTTAAATAAATAATAAATGGATAAAATAATAAGTGAATAAAATATAAACCCTATCCACTTGCATAACCATGGTTGCATTCTATACACAAAGCCAAAACAACATGCATCATCAAACATGATACATTCAAGTGTACACAAAACATATCACATATACAATGTGCACATCAAGTGAGAAAAATCCGTTTAAAGTGAACCAATACTAGTTAATGCAAAGTAATATATCAAATATATAATTATACATTAAATCATTAAATCAACACTTGATTCAATGATCCGGTCATGTCGCACATAACCGACTAGTATTCAATGCATCGATTTATCGAATCAATGATTCGATAACTAGGTCATATCTCATACAACCAATCGAAACATTAATCGTGAGAATCAAATACGGTATCACATACACGCATTATTCTCGGTCCCGCACATATCTCATATGCACTCCTATTTCGTTTCGCTTGAGCTAGGAAACCTCTGTGTAGGACTCTAAAGACTCGTCAATACGCCGGTAGCAGATGATGATCATATCAAGCACCCACAAGCCGCAAGCGGTCTGCTAAACGTAACGGCCACCCGGGTATTGAGCGATCAGAAGATCGACGAGCTAGCCCTCTCACACTCCTGCGAATCCGACCAGTAACACTTACCATACAGTCCGGTCTCTTCGTCTGATATGTCGCATATCAAGTCTAGGGGTGGTAAACGTCATACCCCAATAACCCGATAAGTCGTGCCGATGTGAGGCTCATAACGGGTCGAGAAACTACTGGTAACACTTCCCAGCAAATCTCTGATCAGCCCTGGTCAGGGACTTCCCTGCTACGGCCAATCGAGCACTGCGCAAGATCAACCCCCAATACCGGGAGAGACGAAACCCCTCCTATCGCTCATTGCCTCCATGTGACTCGGGACTGTACCCAAAGACCACCGTTTTGCACGCCCTCATGGACGTGGTAAGGTGGAGATCAAAGCACAGTAGGAATCACACAAGACTCTATGACGATCTCGGGTCTACAGACTAACCTGTACAAGTGTCACCTGAGAACTGCCATCTGACGTGAGGTATAATACCATCTGGGAGTTCTCGGCGAGTCCTTCCAGTGTACCCAGTCTCCACTGAGCACCCGTACACCATCTCTGATGTCAAACACCAATGGATATGGGATCATCCATCGCCCATCACATGGGTCGAGAAGCGTATACGCTAGTCTACTCTGGTATATCGATGCCCCGTCTCGATACACCCACGACTAGGGACCTTGAAGGATGTACTTATGGACTACCATGTCCCCACTAGTATGATCTGTATCATAGTCCAGGTAGTCAAGTACACATCCTAAGGGCTTTACCAACATGTAACTTTAAGACAGTATAAAGAGACAAGTGTACATGTTAAGATAAAGATCAACCAGATAGCATACTATCATGTCGAGCAAGAAAGTCATCTCTATATATGTCCAAGCATCCAATATAATATACATAATCTGTACAATACTGGCCTCTAGGGCATACATACAACTAACAATCTCCCACTTGCACTAAGGCCAGCTGCTGTAGTATCGCATACCGAGCATCCCGAAGAGTCTCTCAAACTGTATCTGGGGAATGGCCTTCGTGAGTGGATCCGCCGTGTTATTCTTCGTGTCAACCCTCCTGACCTCGATCTCCCGGCGATCAACTATCTCCCGGATCAGGTGATACCGCCTCAGAATATGCCTGGATCGCTGATGGGACCTGGGTTCCTTGGCCAAAGCTACCGCTCCATTGTTATCGCAATACAATGGTATTGGACGCTCAATGGATGGAACCACTCCAAGTTCAGTAATGAACTTCTTGATCCAGACAGCCTCTTTGGCAGCATCGTTGGCAGCGATGTATTCAGCCTCCATCGTCGAGTCTGCCACGGTTTCCTGCTTGGAACTCTTCCAGCTAACCGCCCCTCCGTAAAGGGTAAAGACAAAGCCCGACTGCGACTTAGAGTCGTCCTTATCACTCTGGAAGCTCGAATCGGTAAAGGACTCCACTTGGAGTTCTCCATTACCATACACCAAGAACATATCTCTAGTCCTTCGCAAGTACTTGAGAATGCTCTTCACAGCTGTCCAGTGACTCTCTCCAGGATCAGCTTGATACCTGCTCACTATACTTAGTGAGTATGCTACATCGGGTCTGGTACATAGCATCGCATACATGATAGAGCCTACTGCCGAAGCATAGGGTATCCCTTGCATGCGAGCTCTCTCCAAATCAGTCTTGGGAGACATCTCTTTGGAGAGAGTGACTCCAGAGATCGTGGGTAAGTTCCCACGCTTGGACTCTTCCATACTAAACCTCTTTAGTATGGTGTCAATGTACCTGGATTGGGACAATCCCAAAATCCGTTTGGATCTATCTCTATAGATCCTAATCCCCAATATGCAGGAGGCATCACCAAGATCTTTCATTGAGAATCTTTGTGATAAGAAGAGCTTGACCGATTGCAGCATTGGAATATCATTTCCTATCAAGAGTATGTCGTCCACGTACAATACGAGGAAGACAATCTTACTCTCTGCTACCTTCCTGTAGATATAAGGTTCATCTGGATTTTTGACGAAATCAAACTCTTTGATAACGACGTCAAAGCAGATGTTCCAACTCCGCGATGCTTGCTTTAATCCATAAATGGATTTAAGCAGCTTGCACACCTTCCCGCTGCTCCCACTGTCTACGAAGCCCTCTGGCTGAGTCATGTACACGCACTCTTCTAAATCACCGTTTAGAAAGGCGGTCTTAACATCCATTTGCCAGATTTCGTAATCATGATATGCAGCGATGGCAAGCATGATCCGGATGGATTTAAGCATAGCCACTGGAGAAAAGGTCTCGTCATAGTCCACACCTGGTCTTTGACGAAAACCCTTTGCTACAAGTCTAGCTTTGAAAGTCTCCACTTTCCCGTCTACACCAAGTTTCTTCTTGAAGATCCACTTGCTCCCAATGGGTTTTACCCATTCAGGAGCAACTTCCAAAGTCCATACTTTGTTGGTGTACATGGATTCCATCTCGGACCGCATAGCATCCAGCCATTTCACTGAGTCCCTACTCGTGATGGCCTGCTCGAAGCTAGTTGGGTCATCATCCTCCATGATGCAATCCTCGCTCCCACCGTCCATGAGAAAACCGTAGTATCTCTCAGGTTGGCGAGGAACCCTACTAGATCGGAGGAGTGGCTGGGGTTCATCGGGAACTATGGAATCCTCTGGTTCCACCAGATCTTCTGTTGTAGCTTGTGCAGCTGGAACCTCTTCCAGTTCTACCTCATGACCACTAATCTCTTTTTCAAGAAATTTCTTTTCTAAAAAGGTGGCATGCCGAGAAACAAACACTCTTTGTTCTTCAGGGTGGTAGAAGATATACCCTCGCGAATTTTTGGGATATCCAATAAACTTACACAGAATGGACCTTGCGGCGAGTTTGTCCGGATTTTGCGTTTTTACATAGGCCGGACAACCCCATATCTTAACATAATTAAGATATGGTCTCTTTCCTTTCCATATCTCATATGGAGTGGTCGGCACGGTTTTGGTGGGAACCATATTCAATAGGTCTGCAGCTGTTTCCAGTGCATATCCCCAGAAGGAAATAGGTAACTCAGCTGTGCTCATCAAAGAGCGCACCATATCTAATAGGGTGCGGTTCCTCCGTTCTGATACACCGTTGTGCTGTGGTGTATATGGAGGAGTCAGCTGAGAGAGAATCCCATTCTCTTTTAGGAAGTCCAGGAATTCATTGCATAAGTATTCTCCTCCTCGATCAGATCGTAGGATTTTAATACTTTTTCCGGTTTGGTTCTCAACTTCTTGCTTATATTACCTAAATTTCTCAAAAGCTTCTGATTTGTGTTTCATCAGGAACACATACCCGAACCTAGAGAGATCGTCAGTAAATGTAATGAAGTATTGTCACGACCCAAGAATGGCCCGTGACGGCCCTAATACTACGCAACGCCTAAAGACGCAACGTAGTAAAAGAAAGCCAAACCCAGAAATCTAAACCATGAGAAATACGGAAAAGATAATACAAGTTTAGAAACAATTGAAATCGCAACCCAAATTCTTTAAAAGTCTCACTTTCTTTCTTTAAAATTTTAGCAACACCCCATTTTTTTCTATAAAGACTAGTCAATATGAATACAACAGAAGAATAAGGACAGTAGAGAAAAAGCTGCATATATAAAGACACCAAATCCACCATAATACACATAACGTCCTCACCAAGTCTCTATGTCAATAATACAATAGTAGATGGAGAGTACAATACAACGAAGGTACAAAATATAATACAGATAACCGTCTAACCCACCTATGCAAAATGGTACTGTGAGCTGATGCGGTATCTGTAGCAAAAGATGGTAGCTGGATAGCTGGATAGGGGAATAGCCTGCCTCGACTACTCTGGGGAAAGACCTGAAACACCTGTGGCACAACGGGGGTGAGTTGCCAACTCGTGAATAGTATAAAACATATGCAGGTAATCGCAGGAATGCACGTACAGCATGAATCTAAGATATGCGATTACAGTAGTAACAATATGTCATGAAATGCTGAGATAAAGAGGGTACACTAGCAGGTACGATCAATAAGTGAAGCCATGATGGCATGATAGTGGTATGCAATGTCAGTGTAATAGAGATATGAGAAAGCAAATATGCAACTATCATAAGGGTACACCACAAGTACTACCAATATATGAATCTGTGCATAAAATAGGTAATGGTGAGGTGTAGGGTGGAATATGTCACTTTCCACGGAAACCTGACGTCGTGGCAGGATCACAATCCACTAAGATACTCCAATCCCAAATCCTCAAACCAGGCCCCACATTGGGCACTCACATCAAATAAGTCTCACATCTCCTCAATGTACAATGTCGAGTATATCCCACATATCTAGTGTGTACAATATCAGTGTATCTCACATATATCACATGTACAACATCAAGTGGATCTCACATATCTCGTATGTACAATATCAGGTAATCTCCTATATCCGAATGTACAAGTCACCAATCACATAGGTATATCCAATGTCCAAATCCCAATGAATCACCTAGTATCCCAAGTCCAATCTCAATATGAATCTAACATCCTAAAGATATATATACATGTACAGAAATAAATATGATGGGGGCAATACACATATATTAGCGTCCCATTCCACTAATATTGGTGTAAGGGTATATATAACAACGGCTAAGTCCCCTGTTATATATACAAAAAAGGGGTTAAAGAAATATCATGAAACCGTGTGCCAAGCATCGACACAGAAATCCTCGTATATGGGGCTCCGTCAGTCCGGACAGCCCACGGGGTCCGTCTGCAGTGTCGGCCCTCGGCCTCGACAGTACAGGTCATCCCGTATCCATCTCTCTACTCTGGCCAGTAGCCTCCAGACAACTGCCAGGTCCAACAATCACCGGTAGGTACTCGCCCGCCTCCAGGCTCAATCGGCAAACCCATCAATCTTCTTGCCGAGGGGAACCATACCGGGCCCCGCCATGTACTCTCATACGGCAACCACACCTCGTATGGAGTAGGTAATCAGCACCGATAAAACTCATGGGGGACGCTCGAAATATCATATCAAGGAAACCGGGTTGTTACATGTATGCATAATTTCATGAACTCCCGCGGTTCCCAAATCCCGAAAACATCATATGAAATCCAGATAAACAATGCATAAATACAGGAATAGAAGTATGCGATATATCTGAATGTGAGCAGGTAAACACAAGTATATAGCTGAACCAGATGTATGCGAAATCATGATAAGGTACAGCTAAGTAACATCAGTAAAAGTAGCTAGGTATCTGCAACTGGATACGTGTCTAACATGCAGGTATAGCTAAGTCTAGGTATCTACCTATAGGAACTGATGTCGTATACCCCCCTGGGTATAGTAACATATGTAGGAAATCCCTCCCGGTATAGGTAAAATATGTAGGAGGTATACCTGTAGCTGTATCTCAAGTGAAAATATACCTATCACTAAAGGTATGATACACTATAGGTATACCGATAACTAGATGTCAAGTGTGGTAAGCAAAGGTAGCTATAAGGGGTAGTGTGTGACATGGCAATTATTGACGGTGTGTGTGTAGCATGCAATCCGTGCTCGTGCAACATGAACCGTCAATAATGTGTGCAGTGTCCTACGGCTGCTAGTCACAGTATATAGCTATATCTAGGAAATGCAGTAAATACGCAATTCTACAATGACGTAGAAAGTGCGACAGGAAATTGAATCCTAGCCCAGACGCATAACGCCATGCGGGCGATTCCCCTGTAGATGTTATATCTACTCACCTAAACTCCACGCTGGGTGAATCCTATCACCTGCTCCCCCTGTAGCTGTGTCTGTAGCTCCTGCCTGCACACCTGTAAATACGACATGAAAACACATATAAGCCCAAAATCTCTCGAAACGCGATATCGAAACGAAACGAGAAACTCGCGTCGCGAACAAACGCGCGTGTGCACGATACGCTGAATCGTGTGTGTACGCGTCTAAAAACCATCGCGACACGCCGCGATACGCTGGATCACAGAACCCACACACGTATCGCGCGTATCGCGCAAACACAACTAAACACAAAAGCGACATATAGTCCCAGATTTTCCTACAGGCAAGATATAGCAAAACTAGACATACCAAAGACCTAGACACACATCAGGAAACCCTACACCAAAACCCCTACACCCAATTCCCCCTCTGGGCCGCAATTGGCGGCCAAAATGAAGGAATTGGCGGCCACAGTAAGGAATGGGGGTCTCGTCTTCTGGTGGTGTATTCTAGACCTAGGTATCATGTCCCAGTTTCCACAATTTTACTCTGCAAGGTCCGGGTCTATAGCAGATCACAAATGTCCAGTATATCGCTTTAAAACACCAATTTTACACAAAACACAAACTATATGGTATTTTAGTGTAATCTGGGGATTTCTCAGTTGAAGTGCCCCTATTAACACTAAACTAACCTAAGGTAGCTAACCAATTCACCAATTTACCACAATTCCACTTAAACACCACAATTAGCACTAAACTAAGCTATTTAGCACTAAACGACACAAAACCACATACAATCAAGCAAACTAGGGATTGGGGTTCAGAAATATACCCTATCGGACTTTAGAGAGCCCAAGAAAGCAGGTGAAGAAGTGTGTGGAGCTACTGCAAGTGCTGGGGCTGCCTGCTGCTGCTTCTAAAGCTTGCTGCTGCTGCTGTTGTTGCCTGTTGCTGCTGCTCCTGCTACTTGCTGCTGCTACTGATGTTGCCTCTGGTGCTGTGGATGATGATGAGGATGATGATGATAATGATGTTGTTGTTGTTGATGTTGCTGGGGCAGCTGCTGCTGCTGTTGCCTTGCTTTGCCACTGCTGCTTGTTGTTATTGCTGTTGTTGTTGATTCTTCTGCTGCTGCTTCTTTTTCAGCTGAAGTGTGTGTGAGAGTTTGAGAGAGTGGGAGAATGAGAGATGAAAAATGAGGTGGAGAAATGAGAGCACACCCAAAGACTCCTTCTCACTCTCTCTTTCCTCATTAAATGAGGCATGGCAAAGGCCATGATGCCCCATGCTCTCTCTCTCTCTCTCTCTCTCAAAGTCAACCATGCACCAAAACACAAAATTTCAAAATTAAAACCCTTTTTAAAACCATCATGACACTTAAACAAGAATTAACCTAAAGAGAATGGGTTAATCCATCATGCTACTAATCATGGTCTAACCCATCTCTAACCCTAGTATCATGCACAAGTGTGTGTGTGCCTAACAAAATTCCAATAAAATACACATTAATTAAGATAAAATATTTAAAACTTAATTTGGTAAACTTTTTATTAAAAACTATATATTAAAATATAATTAGCTACAAAACACATTCTAAGGTGTTACAATCTCCCCCCCTTAAAAGAAATTCGTCCCCGAATTTAAAAATTATACCTTTACATGTACCTTCAAAGAGAAGATTAAAATCCTCAAATCTCGTTCGCAGCCTCCCAAGTGACTATCTCACTACACGGCTACGCCCGAGAAAACCCTTCACAGATGGCAAGACCTTTGACCGACGTTCCTCCACCTGTAGAGCCATTAACACACATGGCTGCGGGTGAACGAAAGATCGCGTCAAGCCAAAAGGTCTGGTGCCAAAACATGTGAGAAAGGTCATGAAGGTAATTGTAAAGTATCATCACAAGGAATACGGGGTGAAAATCCAATAATCTGGGCGGAAGTGCCAAATTGAAGGCAACGAAACTAACTCGCTTATAGGATCTCAGAAGGACCTAAACCCTGGGATAAGCTCCCCAGAATCCAACACGTCATTCATCGGAAAGTCCATAGGAATCCATGACTTGCCACTGCGCACTCAAGCCTGCGACCAACACAGTCGCATAAAACATCTGTTTGCAATGGATAGTTCTCATCCTGACCTGAACACAACTGGACTATCTCCGAATTCTCTAGACATAGCTGGGGTCCAAAATCCTACCTACGCAGAGTCAGAAACAACAGGCTGGCGATCGACACGACCTAACCCCTAAGCCTAAGGGTGGCCAATTGGAGTGTCTCCTGATAATAGCTATCGAAGGAGAACCCTAACGATGGCAAGTGACGATCCCAAGCTGCTGACGACTAAACAAAACAACACACAACTTAACAAAACAACTGAGCAAATTGAGTAAAACCGGACAACAAGAATCCGAATGGAGTCACACCCTATCCAAACTTGGGTAGAAACCATAGCGAAATTTGTGGAGATCTGCTCCCATTCCTGCTTCGGAACGGTAAAAGGTTGCAACTCTCCAGCCGGCCTCAGATGCTCGACCCAAAGCACACAACAAGACAGACACTTGAAACGAAACCTGAAACTTCTCCTTGCATTCCTGTCCACTTGTAACTATCTCACAAGTCACGCCAAAGCTGGTGGAGCTTGAATGCATAAAGAGAGTTGACAGATGTGCATGCTTTAGGATTACACGCCTCTACCTGATAATGGCAGGTGAGCAAACGTGTCCCTAACTTAGCACATCATTGTCACAAATCAAGATTTTCGAATCATTACCCAGCCGAATATGCTCAAGTACTTCTGACGTACGAGCTTCGACGGGCAGTGTCTCGCGAAAGCGATTTAAGGAAAGTGGTCGGGCGCGAACATGAGCAAGCTGTCCCCTCCGTAGAGACGAACTAAGCTATACTCAACGATCACACAAGAACTGTAAATCTGCAGGAGACCATCACAACAATCCAAATCTGCTGCAGGAAGATGTACATTAAGCTCTAGTGATCCGTGGAGAATCTGACACGACTCTCAAACAAGTAGTGTCTCCAAATATCCAACGCAAAACCACAGCGGCCATCTCCAGATCATGAGTGGGATATCCTTCTCGTACTTCCTCCTAAGGTGGGGAAAGCAAAAGCGATATCTCTATAGTGTCACCTCAGTACACCCTCGAGCCCGCTCAAGAAACATTACAGTTAAACAACAAAGTCGCCCGAACCAAAAGCAAAGGAAGAACTGATGCAGCTGTTAACTGAATCTTCAACTGCTGAAGACTCTGTACACGTGCCTCAGTTCAAAGAAAAGAAACCTCCTTTTTGGTCAATTCAGTCGACGGTGCAGCACTACTCTAGCAATCCTGCATGAAACGGCGGAAAAACCTGCTAAGCCCAACAATCTGCGGATCTTCGTCCTGCACACAAGTCTGGGCTTAAGCTGTACGGCCACGATCTCCCTCGGAACCATACGGAACCGTCTCCCGCGACTACAAGACCTAGGAGTCAACACAAACAAGCCTGAAGAAACACTCCGAGAATTTAGAAAACTGCTGGCGCTCTCCCAGCATCTGCATAACAATCATCAAGTGTTACTCCTGTCCCTCAAGACACATTAAGTAGACCAGAGTGTCGTAACTAATACAACAAAAATTGGTCGAGGAACGGCCTGCAGAAATCTGGCTCATCATATCTACGAATGCTGCTAGGGTACCAGGGAATCCAACGACTCACCGAAACACACAAAGCCCGTAGCACGCATAAGGCAGTCTTCGAAATGCCATCATCCCAAATCCGCAATAATGATGACCTGATCCCAAGCACACTTAGAAAAATGCCTCGCACTCTGGAGCTGATCGAAGAAATCGCCACGGCAAGGTGAAGGATACCTATCCGCACCGTAAGCCGGTTCAATTGACGATCCGTCGATACACAACCCTAAACTGCCGTCTTTCCCCCTCGACGAACAGAAATAGGAGTTTCCAAAAGCGAAACACTCAGACGCACAAAACTCCCCAAACCAAAACTCTGCAGCTGATCCTTAAGCTCCCTCAGCTTCGCCGGTTCACCTGAAACAACGTCGGAAAACTCTTGCATGAAAAGAACCCGGTCCAACAATCCCACGGTGGCTCCGGTATCACGAACGAACATCAAGAATCCACGACATCTCCTCAGTAGCCGACTAGCGAAAAGGCTGAATTCAAGCCGTGAGAGGCGGCACAACTATCCACCTGCACAACAAGAACTGACTTGCCGGGGAAAACAAAACCTAACTTGTTTCCACACGGTAGTCCACAGACGCCTAACACGTAGTTAACCAATCCGTGCCCAGGAGAACGTCAAATCCAACATCTCTAGAAGGATCAAAACGACGGACGAAGTCTCTATCTCCTATCCGATTGGCACGAAACTGAAATACGTGTCGCGCAACAAAAGGATCGCTGACAGAAGTTAGCACAACTACGACTAATCTACCCAACCACAGTACAAGCAAGAAACAAGCAAATACACCAAGAGAAAATATAACTCAAGGGTACCTGAAAACTCCACATTGGACGTCGGCGCGTCCCGATGAGTAGAAGCAAACTCCTGTGTCTGCCCTCTACTCGCAGCTGGATGAACTCCTCTGGTAGCCTGAGCCCTCTGAGCAAACCTTCCATGTCCACGGCCTCTCTGGAAGCGATCATGACGAGGTGCTAAGGAACAATCCCTGACGAAGTGCTGAAGGCTTCCGCATCGAAAACATCCACGTGCTGACTGCTGACCATCCTGGGGATGAGAGCTGAACGACTGTCCTCGTCCCAAGCCTCTGCTACTCCCGCGACGGCCACGAAATCCGTCTCGACGACCGAACCTCTGTCTCTGGGCTGGTACGCTGGTACGAGTCCTCCACTGTCCTGGAACTCTCTGAGCCTCTGTAATATGTGTCTCGTCAGCTGGAGCTGCAACCACTGGTGCTATGTAGGTGACAGACTGCTGCATGCTGATCGTGAGGGACAGCTGAGTAACAGGGGTGACAACCTCCTGTCGTAGCTCCCGAACGACATCAACCAAGGAACTCATCGTCTGGCGGAAGTCCTGCATCTCTACCAAAAGTCTATCCATAGTATAGATCGTAGGCTGAACCGTCTGCACCTGTGCAACTAGAGTGCCATCCGGGTCAGTACTCGTCTCACCCGAGCTAACTCTGACCTCGGCCCTCGCTGCATCACTCGGAGTCCCCATAGTCATCGGCGGCAAGGCTATAAATAGATACAAGATGAGACTCGATAAGAATGAGGAAATCGGATCTCAAGGATATGAATCATCAAGGAAGGAATGTCAAGCAAGTTGTACTTAGGTCACTTAATGCAAGGTACCGCGCTGTGGGTATGCTGCAGACATACACACACTACGTTACTCTGCTTAAGCTACCTACTCCATCATACTAAGGTCATCCTACACTCCGAAAGGTAAAACCTAACGCTCTGATACCAACTTTGTCACGACCCAAGAATGGCCCGTGACGGCCCTAATACTACGCAACGCCTAAAGACGCAACGTAGTAAAAGAAAGCCAAACCCAGAAATCTAAACCATGAGAAATACGGAAAAGATAATACAAGTTTAGAAACAATTGAAATCGCAACCCAAATTCTTTAAAAGTCTCACTTTCTTTCTTTAAAATTTTAGCAACACCCCATTTTTTTCTATAAAGACTAGTCAATATGAATACAACAGAAGAATAAGGACAGTAGAGAAAAAGCTGCATATATAAAGACACCAAATCCACCATAATACACATAACGTCCTCACCAAGTCTCTATGTCAATAATACAACAGTAGATGGAGAGTACAATACAACGAAGGTACAAAATATAATACAGATAACCGTCTAACCCACCTATGCAAAATGGTACTGTGAGCTGATGCGGTATCTGTAGCAAAAGATGGTAGCTGGATAGCTGGATAGGGGAATAGCCTGCCTCGACTACTCTGGGGAAAGACCTGAAACACCTGTGGCACAACGGGGGTGAGTTGCCAACTCGTGAATAGTATAAAATATATGCAGGTAATCGCAGGAATGCACGTACAGCATGAATCTAAGATATGCGATTACAGTAGTAACAATATGTCATGAAATGCTGAGATAAAGAGGGTACACTAGCAGGTACGATCAATAAGTGAAGCCATGATGGCATGATAGTGGTATGCAATGTCAGTGTAATAGAGATATGAGAAAGCAAATATGCAACTATCATAAGGGTACACCACAAGTACTACCAATATATGAATCTGTGCATAAAATAGGTAATGGTGAGGTGTAGGGTGGAATATGTCACTTTCCACGGAAACCTGACGTCGTGGCAGGATCACAATCCACTAAGATACTCCAATCCCAAATCCTCAAACCAGGCCCCACATTGGGCACTCACATCAAATAAGTCTCACATCTCCTCAATGTACAATGTCGAGTATATCCCACATATCTAGTGTGTACAATATCAGTGTATCTCACATATATCACATGTACAACATCAAGTGGATCTCACATATCTCGTATGTACAATATCAGGTAATCTCCCATATCCGAATGTACAAGTCACCAATCACATAGGTATATCCAATGTCCAAATCCCAATGAATCACCTAGTATCCCAAGTCCAATCTCAATATGAATCTAACATCCTAAAGATATATATACATGTACAGAAATAAATATGATGGGGGCAATACACATATATTAGCGTCCCATTCCACTAATATTGGTGTAAGGGTATATATAACAACGGCTAAGTCCCCTGTTATATATACAAAAAAGGGGTTAAAGAAATATCATGAAACCGTGTGCCAAGCATCGACACAGAAATCCTCGTATATGGGGCTCCGTCAGTCCGGACAGCCCACGGGGTCCGTCTGCAGTGTCGGCCCTCGGCCTCGACAGTACAGGTCATCCCGTATCCATCTCTCTACTCTGGCCAGTAGCCTCCAGACAACTGCCAGGTCCAACAATCACCGGTAGGTACTCGCCCGCCTCCAGGCTCAATCGGCAAACCCATCGATCTTCTTGCCGAGGGGAACCATACCGGGCCCCGCCATGTACTCTCATACGGCAACCACACCTCGTATGGAGTAGGTAATCAGCACCGATAAAACTCATGGGGGACGCTCGAAATATCATATCAAGGAAACCGGGTTGTTACATGTATGCATAATTTCATGAACTCCCGCGGTTCCCAAATCCCGAAAACATCATATGAAATCCAGATAAACAATGCATAAATACAGGAATAGAAGTATGCGATATATCTGAATGTGAGCAGGTAAACACAAGTATATAGCTGAACCAGATGTATGCGAAATCATGATAAGGTACAGCTAAGTAACATCAGTAAAAGTAGCTAGGTATCTGCAACTGGATACGTGTCTAACATGCAGGTATAGCTAAGTCTAGGTATCTACCTATAGGAACTGATGTCGTATACCCCCCTGGGTATAGTAACATATGTAGGAAATCCCTCCCGGTATAGGTAAAATATGTAGGAGGTATACCTGTAGCTTTATCTCAAGTGAAAATATACCTATCACTAAAGGTATGATACACTATAGGTATACCGATAACTAGATGTCAAGTGTGGTAAGCAAAGGTAGCTATAAGGGGTAGTGTGTGACATGGCAATTATTGACGGTGTGTGTGTAGCATGCAATCCGTGCTCGTGCAACATGAACCGTCAATAATGTGTGCAGTGTCCTACGGCTGCTAGTCACAGTATATAGCTATATCTAGGAAATGCAGTAAATACGCAATTCTACAATGACGTAGAAAGTGCGACAGGAAATTGAATCCTAGCCCAGACGCATAACGCCATGCGGGCGATTCCCCTGTAGATGTTATATCTACTCACCTAAACTCCACGCTGGGTGAATCCTATCACCTGCTCCCCCTGTAGCTGTGTCCGTAGCTCCTGCCTGCACACCTGTAAATACGACATGAAAACACATATAAGCCCAAAATCTCTCGAAACGCGATATCGAAACGAAACGAGAAACTCGCGTCGCGAACTAAACGCGCGTGTGCACGATACGCTGAATCGTGTGTGTACGCGTCTAAAAACCATCGCGACACGCCGCGATACGCTGGATCACAGAACCCACACACGTATCGCGCGTATCGCGCAAACACAACTAAACACAAAAGCGACATATAGTCCCAGATTTTCCTACAGGCAAGATATAGCAAAACTAGACATACCAAAGACCTAGACACACATCAGGAAACCCTACACCAAAACCCCTACACCCAATTCCCCCTCTGGGCCGCAATTGGCGGCCAAAATGAAGGAATTGGCGGCCACAGTAAGGAATGGGGGTCTCGTCTTCTGGTGGTGTATTCTAGACCTAGGTATCATGTCCCAGTTTCCACAATTTTACTCTGCAAGGTCCGGGTCTATAGCAGATCACAAATGTCCAGTATATCGCTTTAAAACACCAATTTTACACAAAACACAAACTATATGGTATTTTAGTGTAATCTGGGGATTTCTCAGTTGAAGTGCCCCTATTAACACTAAACTAACCTAAGGTAGCTAACCAATTCACCAATTTACCACAATTCCACTTAAACACCACAATTAGCACTAAACTAAGCTATTTAGCACTAAACGACACAAAACCACATACAATCAAGCAAACTAGGGATTGGGGTTCAGAAATATACCCTATCGGACTTTAGAGAGCCCAAGAAAGCAGGTGAAGAAGTGTGTGGAGCTACTGCAAGTGCTGGGGCTGCCTGCTGCTGCTTCTAAAGCTTGCTGCTGCTGCTGTTGTTGCCTGTTGCTGCTGCTCCTGCTACTTGCTGCTGCTACTGATGTTGCCTCTGGTGCTGTGGATGATGATGAGGATGATGATGATAATGATGTTGTTGTTGTTGATGTTGCTGGGGCAGCTGCTGCTGCTGTTGCCTTGCTTTGCCACTGCTGCTTGTTGTTATTGCTGTTGTTGTTGATTCTTCTGCTGCTGCTTCTTTTTCAGCTGAAGTGTGTGTGAGAGTTTGAGAGAGTGGGAGAATGAGAGATGAAAAATGAGGTGGAGAAATGAGAGCACACCCAAAGACTCCTTCTCACTCTCTCTTTCCTCATTAAATGAGGCATGGCAAAGGCCATGATGCCCCATGCTCTCTCTCTCTCTCTCTCTCTCTCAAAGTCAACCATGCACCAAAACACAAAATTTCAAAATTAAAACCCTTTTTAAAACCATCATGACACTTAAACAAGAATTAACCTAAAGAGAATGGGTTAATCCATCATGCTACTAATCATGGTCTAACCCATCTCTAACCCTAGTATCATGCACAAGTGTGTGTGTGCCTAACAAAATTCCAATAAAATACACATTAATTAAGATAAAATATTTAAAACTTAATTTGGTAAACTTTTTATTAAAAACTATATATTAAAATATAATTAGCTACAAAACACATTCTAAGGTGTTACAAGTATGAAGAACCATCCCTGGCATGTGTAGACATGGGACCGCATACATCACTATGTATCAGTCCCAAGAGTTCGGTAACTCTTTTTCCGTGTCCCGTAAACGGAGTTTTGGTCATCTTGCCTTTGAGACATGACTGGCAAGTGTCATAAGATGAAAATTCAAACGGATTTAAATATCCATCTTTATGCAACTTAGCTAGTCGTGTCACATTGATGTGACCAAGTCTACAATGCCACAAGAAGGATTCGTTCAGTTCTGAACTCTTCCTCTTGTGTGTGTTTGTTATGCTCAGAACTGTTGATTGATTTAGAACATAAATGCCATTGCATAACGTGCCTGATCCAACCAACTTTTGGTCACGGAAAATGTTCATAACATTGTCCTGCAATACAAAATTATATCCCGCTTTACTCAGTAAAGAAACCGATATAATGTTGCATATCAGGTTCGGCATGTAATAGCATTCGTTCAGAACCAATGTATCACCAGTTGGTAATACAAGGTGATATTCCCCGACAGTCTTAGCTGCAACAATTGCACCATTTCCAACTCTAATGTCTTTATCACCTTCTCCAAGTTCTCTACCTTTCCTTAGCCCATGTAACTGATTACATATATGGGATCCTGACCCGGTATCTAATACCCAGGATGTAGAGCAAATGGAGAAACAGTTCTCAGTAACGAACACACCCGAAGAAAATGCATCAACATGTACTTTCTTCATTCGGGTGGCATGGGAATCCCGGCATTCCCCTATATCCTGTTCATTCCTATAACTCTTATAAGAAAGAACGGAACCAACGTTCCCCAGCACAGTATAACATGCGGGTTCGGTCAATACATCCATATTATTATCTTGATTAAGGCATGAACTGGTCGCTACCTGGAGAGAGAGAGAAGAAAACACTTTAGCGTATGCTCGAGCAAGATCAGATTGGTTATTATCTTATCTAATCAGGATGGCTCCCACTGCTTTTTATCAAATCTTCCTCCAAACCCTAAAAGGAAAGACTAGCCGGGATTAATTACACACTACAAGTTCGCCAATCTTTCAGCCAGGCCAGTGTCGGTACTTTGAGGGAGGTCCCCCGTGCTTTCGCACGAACCTAATTAATGTAAACCTCGTTTTCCCAGAGGCGTAACCTCGTTAACACCTTTCTAGACACCTACTTGATCGGCTTATTGCAATGTGTAAAACTCTCCCAGGAGTAACTCTTACTCGCAGTGGGTATCGGGATCCAACTATCTCATAGAAGGTATGCAATCTCATTGCAAATTTCAACACTTGAAATTCCCGATAATGCTTTTGCCCCTAGCGTGCTATGACCTTGACGCAGGCCAACAAACCATAGTGCGCTAGTCAAGTTCAACCCGTCATTTCCTGATTGAATTAAACCCACCCGTACGACCCTTGACGCAGGCCAACAAAGTCGCACGACTACCCTAATCCAATCTGCATCATATGCATAAGCAGATAAATACTAGTTAGCTACCGCTCACTACGCCTTGACGCAGGCCAACAAACGTAGCACGAATACTAACTACTACTCATCTGAAATGACGGAGGGCTACGCCAGGTTTTTCTGAAAACCATGAGCGTAATGAACTTGATATCGTTGTATAATCAAATGAAGTTTTTAAAATGGAGTGATTTTGAGGCTTTTCTAGTTTTGCTAAAGGAGTCACTCCCGGTGAAGGGATCTCGGTCCTTTCCTCGTCGAATGAGGTGCGGGATATATCATATATATCGCTGTGCAAAGCAAAAAACCAAAAGCAGTCAAAAGCAAACCGAGTGTGTAGCATCTGCCAGTTATTGCTAAAGGAGTCACTCCCGGTGAAGGGATCTCGGTCCTTTCCTCATCGAATAAGGTGCGGGGTATATCATATATACCGCTGTGCAAAGCAAGAACTGTAGCTACCTGTTTTATTTTAAAATTCGATTCTACAACATCTTAGGTTTCTTATCTTTCATTAATCACATTAATGAAGTCCCATCATTTAAATACCTAAACATCACAGATAGATATGACGTACACTTATGCCATCCGCATTCGCCTCGATGTCCCTTCGTGCACCGTTAGGTTAGGTAACTAACGACAGAGCAGGGCAGGGCTAGCGCGGGTGTAAAACATAAGTAACGTCTATATAATATATCATATATACTATATACTATATCCATCACAGAGTCACAACACAGATATCGCAGCAGAATAAACATATGAAATATTGGATATACTAGGAAGTCCGTATTTTCAATACGAGGCAGTATAAAACACGGATTCCACGGTCGTGATGAATAGCCAATCCCGCACCCCTACCCCTACGAGAGCGGCAAGCAACTCTGCCAATTCTAGGGTTAGGAGACCCGGACTCGACTCCTCGAGTTGGTCTCCCACTGGACCCCAGAACCCGGTTACTTGTGCTCCCCTCCTTGGGTCTATCCTAATGCGGAAAAGTAAATAATATACAAAAGGTGACATCTTCCGCTACCTGGAAGTGCCCCAAATAAAAGAATATTACATACAAGTTTTTACATGAATGAAAATGAAAAACACTCATCTCACATAAAAACCCCCCGGCTATTCGAATACGACGATCCAATATAACATATCCAGCAACACATAACATCACATGTCATCAACGTAAGTAAGTATGCATACCCCAATTGTCGTTGACGTATAGCAACGAAACCGGCGATATGAACATACTACACTTACGGTCACAGAAAAGAAAGTGTAAAACTACAACAGTTGGAATCCGCAACTCCTTTAGACATCGTATTCCTAACAGATATAAATCCCGCATTTTAGTCTCATTATCGAAAACTCTTTTCAATATCATGTGAAACTAAACTGCTAGATTTATAACATTCATTCAGTTATCACATAACTGTTTGTGAATTCCAATTATTGTATCACATTCCAGATAAACAGAAAATGTTAAACTTTCCGATCGAACATTCGAATACCCAAGTTTTCCCGATACAGCTCAACACATGAAATAAGTCTAACAACATTCAGTTCGTGCCTCAGTACCGACGGTCCAGCCGTAGAAGGGTAAAGCCAACGCCTCACATGTGGCACGCCGTACTGCCCCAAACCCGAAGGTTCAAAGGGCAGTTCAAGACGGTCACATAATCGAGTTAAGGTTTGTTGTCTTCTAGAGGGTCCATCGCGTTACTTGCACTACTTAGAACGTCGTTAAACTTCGGAAAAATCCAACACTTGGAAATTTCCCGACAGGGGAAAAATTGGGTATTTATATCCGGTCGAACTTTTTCACATATTCTAAAATTTATCCGGAACGCCACACAGACAAAATTTGATAATCCGATCGAATCATCGAACCCCCAATATAACCCCAAAATACTCAACTGTAGAATAAAATATTAAAATTATCCAGAAAACACAGGAGTAAAATATAACAATTACTGTGGAAAGAGGAGTCAAAGAGTCAACATTACTGCCGCGGAACCGCCGCGCCACGTGGGCTTAGGCCGCGGTTCCGCGGCGTTATGACGGCGTTAGCACTCCGTTTTTCACAGTAATTCATAATAAAGCCTGCTTGATTTTCTGGATAATTTTAATCTTGAAAAATCCACATTTTTAAAATCTGGACAGAGAGCATTTTTGAATATGGGTTTCGGGTTCGTTCGGATTTCAAACTCCGTCGGGATTTTGCCTAAGGCTCTAGCTAGGCTATGATACCAGTGAAAGGTTCCTAGGCACCCTATAGTGGTCTCACAAGGTATCGAACATGCCAATTTAAAAAAAATGGTGCCGAGAAACCCTAGACTACGGATCTTTAGACTAGATGTTTAGGCGAAAAGAAAACTTAGTTAACTACTTAACTAAAGGAAGAGAGCTACAACCTTTGTAGATCCGGATTTCCACTTCCTTAGCTCCACATGGGTGTCCTCTCGCTGTCCTTCATGAATCCCGAACCCAATCGTCGGCTTCATCGGAGAAACGGGCGAGCTAGGTCGTCGGCTTCGTGTCAAAGACGATCTACGTCGAGGTTGCACTAGTTCAAGCTTCGACTTCACCAAGTAGTGAAACTTGTGAAGAAAACACCCAAAACCACTTGGCAAGAGGTAGAGGATGAAGAAATAGGAGGTGGTTTCACTTTAGATTTGGATTTCTCTCACTAGATCTCAAGTTGCCATTAATGGCATCTAGGTTTCTCACTTGAAGAAGAAGAAGAAGATGATAGAATTGTATTGATAAGTTGTATGTAAAATGAATAATAAATCAATTCTTATCATCTTCTAACCATGGTCAAGTGTAGAGAATAGACCATGGTTAGTGGGAGTGGTTAGGGTTAAGCAAGGAGACAAAATGGCATCATTAGTAAAAGCTTCATGAAGCTTCACCACTCTTCATGATAAGATGAAACCATTTTGTTTTGATAAATCCATTTAAATAAATAATAAATGGATAAAATAATAAGTGAATAAAATATAAACCCTAACCACTTGCATAACCATGGTTGCATTCTATACACAAAGCCAAAACAACATGCATCATCAAACATGATACATTCAAGTGTACACAAAACATATCACATATACAATGTGCACATCAAGTGAGAAAAATCCGTTTAAAGTGAACCAATACTAGTTAATGCAAAGTAATATATCAAATATATAATTATACATTAAATCAACACTTGATTCAATGATCCGGTCATGTCGCACATAACCGACTAGTATTCAATGCATCGATTTATCGAATCAATGATTCGATAACTAGGTCATATCTCATACAACCAATCGAAAAATTAATCGCGAGAATCAAATACGGTATCACATACACGCATTATTCTCGGTCCCGCACATATCTCATATGCACTCCTATTTCGTTTCGCTTGAGTTAGGAAACCTCTGTGTAGGACTCTAAAGACTCGTCAATACGCCGGTAGCAGATGATGATCATATCAAGCACCCACAAGCCGCAAGCGGTCTGCTAAACGTAACGGCCACCCGGGTATTGAGCGATCAGAAGATCGACGAGCTAGCCCGCTCACACTCCTGCGAATCCGACCAGTAACACTTACCATACAGTCCGGTCTCTTCGTCTGATATGTCGCATATCAAGTCTAGGGGTGGTAAACGTCAAACCCCAATAACCCGTTAAGTCGTGCCGATGTGAGGCTCATAACGGGTCGAGAAACTACTGGTAACACTTACCAGCAAATCTCTGATCAGCCCTGGCCAGGGACTTCCCTGCTACGGCCAATCGAGCACTGCGCAACATCAACCCCCAATACCGGGAGAGACGAAACCCCCCTATCGCTCATTGCCTCCATGTGACTCGGGACTGTACCCAAAGACCACCGTTTTGCACGCCCTCATGGATGTGGTATGGTGGAGATCAAAGCACAGTGGGAATCACACAAGACTCTATGACGATCTCGGGTCTACAGACTAACCTGTACAAGTGTCACCTGAGAACTGCCATCTGACGTGAGGTATAATACCATCTGGGTGTTCTCGACGAGTCCGTCCAGTGTACCCAGTCTCCACTGAGCACCCGTACACCATCTCTGATGTCAAACACCAATGGATATGGGATCATCCATCGCCCATCACATGGGTCGAGAAGCGTATATGCTAGTCTACTCTGGTATATCGATGCCCCGTCTCGATACACCCACGACTAGGGACCTTGAAGGATGTACTTATGGACTACCATGTCCCCACTAGTATGATCTGTATCATAGTCCAGGTAGTCAAGTACACATCCTAAGGGCTTTACCAACATGTAACTTTAAGACAGTATAAAGAGACAAGTGTACATGTTAAGATAAAGATCAACCAGATAGCATACTATCATGTCGAGCAAGAAAGTCATCTCTATATATGTCCAAGCATCCAATATAATATACATAATCTGTACAATACTGGCCTCTAGGGCATACATACAACTAACAGGTCACACCCGGTGAAGGGATCTCAGCTCTTTCCTTATCGAATAAAGTGCAGGATATTTCAAAAATACCACTATACAAAGCAAAAAATAAAGAAGCAATCAATAGACAAAACTGAATGGGTTGTAACATCTGCTAGTTTCGCTAAAGAGGTCACTCCCGGTGAAGAGATCTCGGCTCTTTCCTTATCGAATAAGGTGTTGGATATTCTACAAGGAATACCGCTATACAAAGCAAGAATTAGAACTACCCTTTTTGAAAATTTGATTCTACAACATCTTTTAGGTTTCTTTTCTTTCATTAATCTCATTAATGAAGTCCCATCATTTATCTTCCTAAGCATCACAGAAGATACAAAAATACAACGTACGCTTATGTCATCCGCATTCGCCACAGTGTCCCGTTATGTACCATTATGTTACTTAACTAACGGCATAGCGGGGTGGGACTAGCGAGGGTACAAAACATAAGCAACGTTTATTATATATTATATATATAATAATAAAGCATTCTTCTCACGCATATAAAATGATCACATCACAGAATATCAGCAGCAGAAGATAACATATGAAATATTGGATATACTAGGAATTCTGTGTTTTAAATTAAGCCAGTATAAAACACGGATTCCACGGTCGCGATGAGTAGCCAAACTCACATCCCTAGACCCCTACGAGAGCGGCAAGCAACCCTACCAATTCTAAAGTTAGGAGACCCGGTCTTGACTCCTCGAGATGGTCTCCCTCTGGACTCTAGAACCCGGTTACTTGTGCTCCATACCTTAGGTCTATCCTAATGCGGAAAAGTAAATAATATACAACAATGGTGATATCATCCTCAACTCGGAAGTGCCCGATAAAAGAATATTACATACAATGAATTTTACATGAATGAAAATAAAAACTCTCATCTCATATAAAACCCCCGGCTATTCAAAACACGAAGATCCAATATAACATATCACAACAACACATAACATGTCATCAATGTAAGTAAATATGCGTATCCCAATTGTCTTTGACATATAGCAATGAAACCAGCGATACACCACATATTACAATTACAGTCGCAGAAAAGAAAATGTCAAACTACAACATTTAGAATCCACAATCACCTTAGACATCATAAACCCGAAATATCACATACTTTGGATTTCATGCCTAACCAAATGAATTCCAAATATTGTATCACATTCCAAAAAAAGCTAGATGATATTAAACATTTCGATCGAATCAACAAACACCCAAAATTTCCCGAAGAGCTCAACACTTGAGCGTAGTTTAAAAATACTCAGTACATGCCATTGTACCCATGGACCAACCATAGAAGGGTCAACCCTTGCCTCACCTATGGCGCCGTGGAACTACCGCAAACCCTAGGGTTTGGCGGCGGTTCTTACGGTCACAGAATCAAGTTAGGGTTTCGTTCTTCTAGAGGGTCCATCGCATTACTTGCATGATTTTTGAATGTTCTTTAACTTGGAAAAAATCCAACTCTTGAAAATTTTCCATCGAGGAAAAAATTGGGTTATTGATATCCGTTCGAAATTTTTAACGCCGTCTAAATAACCCGAAATAATGTTAGAATTACGACTACGAATTTCTCCAAATAGACTTTATAGAAAATTAACATCTCATGCAATTTTTAGAAAAAAACAAGCAACACCTGAAACACCAAAACCCAGAGACAAAAACACCAAACGAATACGAACCAAAACTGAGCACAGGGGGCCCGCCAGCTCGGAATTTTGATGAATGTGGCCGGGTCAAAACCGTCCAGTAGGGTTCGTATTTGTCTAGTGTTCATGTTACATCTCATATAATATTCTGCAGTTGCTTAATATTTTTTCGACGACTTAAAAAATTAGACAGAAACTAGGTTTTATTGTTTCAAGTTTCGGAGTAGTTTCGGTTTCGTAATCTAACAAATATCTTTTAATTCTCTAGCTTCGCTCTGATCCCACTGTAGGGTTACCTAGCACGACAACAAGATTTCGGGAGGCATCGTCCATGCCAATTTCAAAAATTTTCCATGATACCTAACCCTAACCCTAGAATCTTAACTTGAGAATTAGACAATACAATATGTAAACAACTTTACATCTAACTGAATATGAAATACAACCTTTGTAGACCGGTCCTTCACTTCAAATGCTCCATGTAAAAGTCACTTCGCTCCAAGTAGTGGTGATCCGGATTCTCCGTAGGCTCTACTAGTCGAAATGAACGAGCTTGCACAATGATCTTCGAGGCCGAAGATGATCTACTTTGAGGAGACACCAACTCAAGCCACATTTTCACTAATTAGGGATTAGTGAAGCTAACACCCTAAACTAAATTGCTAATCTAGTAGAGGATGATGAAGTAGGAATTTTGCTCACTTTAGAATTCTTTTTCTCACTATTTTTTTCACTTCCTCAAGAGCTAGAGAGCTTGGCTCTTGATGAAGATGAAGATGAAGATGATGAAGATAATGTGAATAATGTTATATATGAGAATAGAAAGCATGGGTGAGATAATATCTCGTATTAACTCTTGTAGAGACATTACCATGGCTAAGATTATGGTTAGGTTAATAAATATCTAATGCAAGACAAATTTAGTGGACTAAGTCAAGGATTTCCACAAGCTTCCAAAGCTTGCAACCATGCTTAATTCCCACCAATTTATATTTTCATTAAATAAATAAAACCCTAATAATCTAATGGCATAGTATAAGACTCATGCATCCATGTCGTGTGTATCATCAAGCATGACACAAAAAATAAAACACAAATAATATATATCACATATATATTAAGTGTGCACATGTGAGAAAAAGAAATGCATAAGTGAGCAAATGTTAGTTAATGTAAATTGATATATTAAATATATAATTATACATTAAATTATCGAATCAACACTTGATTCAATAATCCGGCTATATCACATATAACCGACTAATATTATGTATATCCATTTATCGAATGAACACTTGATTCGATAACCCGGCTATATCATATATAACCGACCGATATCACATTTTGCGAGAATAGAATATGGTATCACATACTCATATTATTCTCAGTCCCACACATATCACATATGTGCTCCTACTTCGTTTTTCCTGAGCAAGTAAAGCTCTGTGTTGGACTCTAAAGACTCGTCAATACGCCGGCAGTTGGTGATGATCATATCAAGCACCCACTAGCCATTAGCGGTACTAGCTGGACGTAATGGCTATCCGGGTATTGAGCGATCAGAAGATCAACAAGTAAGACTGTTCATACTCCTATAAAGCCTGTCAGTAACACCACCGTACAATCCGGTCTCTTCGTTTGATATGTCGTATATCCAGTCTAGGGGTGGTAAACGTCAGACCCTAGTAACCGATAAGTCGTGCCAATGTGAGGCTCATAACGGGTCGAGAAACTACTGATAACACTTACCAGTAGATCTCCATATCATCCCTGGCCAGGGACTTCCTGTTATAGACAATCGAGCACAGCGCAACATCAACCCCCAATACCGGGAGAGACGAAACCCCTCCTATCGCTCATTGCCTCCATATGATTCGGGACTGTACCCAAAAGCCACCGTTTTGCACGTTCTCTTGAACGTGGTAAGATAGAAATCAAAGCATAGTGGGAATCACACAAGACTCTATGATAATCTTGGGTCTACAGACTAACCTGTATTAGTGTCACAAGAGAACTGCTATCTGACGATAGGTATAATGCCAACTAGGAGTTCTCGGCGAGTCCATTTAGTATACCCAGTCTCCACTGAGCACCCGTATACCATCTTTGATGTCAAACACCAATGGATGTGGGATCATCCACCTCCCATCATATGGGTCAAAAAGCGTATACGCTACTCTATTCTGGAGTATCGATGCCCTGTCTCAATACACCCTCGACTAGGAAAAATTATAGGATGTACTTTTGGACTACCCTAGCCCCACTAGTATGATCTCCATCATAGTCCTCGTAGTCAAGTACACATTCTAAGGGCTTTATCAACATGTGAGAGCAAGATAGTATCACAATACAAGTATACATGTTAAAACAAAAAGCAACCAGATAGCACACTATCATGTCGAGCAAGAAATTCCTCTCTCTATATATCCAAGCATCCGTTATAATATACATCATATCATATGTACAATAATGGTCTCTAGGTCATATACATAGCTAACATATAAGACTCACACCATGCTCTTGATAATTAAAGGTTTTTATTTATTTTAGTAATTCACAAATTGGTGGAATTAGTCATGGTTGAAGCTTGTAGAAGCTTGTAGTGTCTATTGACTTAGTCTACTAATTTGTTTTACTTAAGATACTTATTAACCTAACCATTATCCTTAGCCATAGTTTGGTCTCTGCATGAGTTAGTATGTGATACAAACTCACCCATGGTTGCTATTTTCACCTCATGAGTTTCATTCTCTTCTCCACTTCATCTTCTTCTTCATCAAGATAAAGCTTTCTAGCTTTTCTCAAGGTGAAGAAATATTGTGAGAAAAATAAATCTAAAGTGAGCAAAATTCCTACTTCATCATCCTCTACTATACTAGCCATTTAGTTTAGGGTGTTTGCTTCACTAAACCAGAATTAGTGAAGAGGTAGCTTGAGTTGGTGTCTCCTCGATGTAGATCATTTTCGGCCTTGAAGACTTCAAGCAAGCTTGTTCCGTTCATCTTGTGGAGCCTTCCTAGAGTCCGGAAATTCACTACTTCGAGCGAAGGGACTACTACACGGAGCTATTGAAGTGAAGGACCGGCCTACAAAGGTTGTATTCCTTATTCACTTAGATATAAAGTTGTTTACATGATCTATTGTTTAATTCTCTAGTTATGATTCTAGTTTAGGGTTCTTTAGCGTGCCAAATTTTTACAAAATTGCATGGTCGATGCCTTCCGAAACCCAGCGACGACCTAGGGAACCCTGCAGTGGTATCAGAGCCATGCTAAAGAATTAGATGATAATTGTAGGATTACGAAACCAAAACAACTCCGAAACACACGAAATAAAAACCAAGTTTCTGTCGAAATTTTCATAGTGTCTAAAATTTTTTAAGCAATTGCAGAATGTTATATGAGATGTAACATGAATACCATAGAAAATTTAGCCCCCTTGCTGGATTTTGGCCGGCCACATGAAGACAAAAACCGGCCTAGTCGATTTTTCTACATAGTTTTGGGTTGAATTTTTTATGGTGTTCCAGTCTCTGGGTTTTGGTATTTCAGGTGTTGCTTGTTTTTGCTAAGATTGCATGTGATTTTATCTTTCTGTAAATGCAATTCAGAGTGTTTCGTAATCGTAATTCTAACATCATTTCGGGTTATTTAGATGACGTTAAAAAGTTCGAACGGATATCAATAACCCATTTTTTCCCTTGCTTGAAATTTTCCAAGAGTTGGATTTTTCCAAGTTTGAAATCTTCAGAAAATCATGCAGGTGTTTTCTATGGACCCTCTAGAAGAACGAAACCCTAACTCGATTCTGTGACCGTCGGAACCGCCACCAAACCCTAAGGTTTGCGATAGTTCTGCGACGCTATAGGTGAGGCAAGGGTTGACCCATCTACGGTTGGTCCATAGGTGATGTGGCATGTTCTGGGTACTTTTTAAACTCCACTTAAGTGCTGAGCACTTTGGGAAATTTTGGGTGTTTGTTAATTCGATCGAAAAGTTTAATATCGTCTAGCTATCTGTGATTGTGATACAATATTTGGAATCCACAATAATTAGTTATGTTATAACTAGTTTGAATTTTATAAATCTAGCAATTTAGTCTCATTTGATCGGTTGCCACAGAATTTTGATATGGATCAAAAGTCCGTCGCAATCACCTAATGTACGCGGATACTCACCGGATAACCTTACTGGATAGCCATACCCCATAGCCTCGACCAAGTGACTGTAGGAGAACCCGTCGCCAAAAGCATCCGTTCGGGTGCTTGCAGCCGTGGTGTTCCGCCTAAGTGCACTTCGTCGACGGTATCGGGGGTGCGACCGTTTACTAAAGTTTCCGACGAGCATTCGATCAGTTTATCAGGAATCTTGTTGAATTACCTGACAGGTTATTGGAAAGTGTTTTCAATATCAAGACTAAAATGCGGAGTTTATAATTGTTAGGCATTAGATGTCTAAGGAATTCATAAAGTTAGGAATGAAATCCAAAGTATGTGATACATTGGGTTTATGATGTCTAAGGTGATTGCGGATTCCAAATGTTGTACTTTTTCACTTTCTTTTCTGCGACCGTAAGTGTAATATGTGGTGTATCGCCGGTTTCGTTGATATACGTCAATGAAAATTGGGATACGCATATTTACTTACGTTGATGACATGTGATGTTATGTGTTGCTGTGATATGTTATATTGAATTGTCGTGTTTTGTATAGCCGGGTTTTTTTTATGTGAGATAAGAGTTTTTCATTTTCATTCATGTAAAAACTTGTATGTAATATTCTTTCATTGGGGAACTTCCGGGTTGAGGATGATGTCACCATTGATGTATATTACTTACTTTTCCGCACTAGGTTAGACCTAAGGAGGAGAGCATAAGTAACCGGGTTCTAGAGTCCAGTAGGAGACTATCTCGAGGAGTCGAGACCTGGTCTCCTAACTCTAGAATTGGTAGGGTTGCTTGCCGCTCTCGTAGGGGTCTAAGGATGTGGGTTTGGCTATTCATCGCAACCGTGGAATCCGTGTTTTTTAATGGCTTAATTTAAAACACGGAATTCCTAGTATATCCAATATTTCATATGTGTTCTTCTGCTGCTGATATTATGTGGTGTGATCACTTTATATGATGAGAAGAATGCTTATATTATATATATGATATATAATAAATATCGTTGCTTTCGTTTCTTCTGTGATTCTTAGGAAGCATAATTGATGGAACTTCATTAATGAGATTAATGAAATGAAAGAAACCTAAAGATGTTGTAGAATCTTGTTTTAATAACTGGTAGCTCTAGTTCTTGCTTTGCATAGCGGTATTCCTTGTAGAATTTCCAGCATTTTATTCGATAAGAAAAGAGCCGAGATCCCTTCACTGGGAGTGGCCTCTTTAGCGAAACTTGCAGATACTACGACCCACTCGGTTTTGTCTTTTGATTACTTTTTTAGTTCATGCTTTGCATAGTGGTATTTATGAAATATCCAGCACCATATTCGATGAGGAAAGAGCCGAGATCTTTTCACCGGGAGTGACCTCTTTAGAAAAACTAGCAAAAGCCTAAAAAACACTCATTTTCAAAATCACTCGATTCTACAACGATATCAAGTTCATTACGCAAAGGGTTTTCTTAAAAACCTGTCGTAGCCCTCCGACATTTCAGATAAGGACTATTTAGTATTCGTGCTACGTTTGTTGGCATTTGTCAAGACATAGTGTGCGGTAGGTGATTAGTGCTTATCTGCTTGAGCATGTGATGCGATTGGATTAGGGTAGTCGTGCGACCTTGTTGGCCTTTGTCAAGGGTCGTGCGGGTGGGTTTAATTCAACCATGAAATGTACGGGTTGAAATTGACTAGCATCATATGCTTTGTTGGCCTTTTTCAAGGTCATAGGAGGCTAGGGGTAAAATATTATCGGGAATTTTAAGTGTTGAAATTTGCTATGAGATTGCATACCTTCTATGAGATAGTTGGATCCCGATACCCACTGCGAGTAAGAGTTACTCCTGGGAGAGTTTTGCACATTACAATTAGCCGATCAAGTAGGTGTCTAGAAAGGTGTTAACGGGGTTACGCCCCTGGGAAATCGAGGTTTATTTTAGTCCCTGCGAAAACACGGGAAACTTCCCTCAAAGTACCGACACTGGCCTGGCCGAAAGATTGGCGAACTTATAGGGTGTAATTAATCCCGGCTAGTCTTACCTTCTAAGGTTTGAGGGAAGATTTGATAAAAATAGTGGGAGCCATCCTGATTAGATAAAATAATAACCAATCTAAATCTTGCAAGAGAAAATGCTGAATGTTTTCTTCTCTCTCTCTCTCTTGGTAGCGACCATGTCACGCCTTAATCAAAATAATAATATGGATGTATTGACCGAACCTGCTTATTATACTGAGCCGGAGAACATTGGTTCCGCTCTATCTTATAATTTTTATAAGTTCGAGAAGGAAATAGGGGAATATCCAGATTTCTATGCGACCCAATTGAGGAATGAGCATGTTGATGCGTATTCTTTGGGTGTTCGTTACCAAGAACCGTTTCTCAGTATCCTCTACGTCCTAGGTATGAGATACCGGATTAGGATCCCACATATGTAATCTGTTACATAGGCTATAAATAGGTAGAGAACTTGAATTGGGTGATATATCTCTATGTGTTAGAGAATGGTGCAATTGTTGCAGCCAAGTCAGTTGGCATATATCATCTTGTATTACCAAATGGGAAATACATTGATTCTGAACAAATGTTATTAGATACCGAACCTGATGTACAACATTACATCAGATTTTTTATTAAGTTAAAGAAAAATATAATTTTATATTGCAGGATAATGTTGTGAACATTTTCCTGAATCAAGAGTTGATTGGATCAGCTACGTTATGTAATGGCATATACGTTCTAAATCAAACCACAATTCAAAGTATATAGAACACACAAAAGAAGAGTAGTTCAGAAATGAACGAATCTTTCCTGTGGCATTGTAGACTAGGTCATATCTATGCGACATGACCAGCTAAGTTACATAAGGATGAATATGAGAATCTGTTCGAATTTTCATCTTATGATACTTGCCAGTCTTGTCACAAAGGTAAAGTGACCAATACTCCGTTTACTGAAAACAGAGAAAGAGTTACTGAACTCTTGGGACTGATACATGGTGATGTATACGGTCTTATGTCTACAAATGCCAGGGTTGGTTCTTTGTACTTCATTATATTCACTGATCATCTCTCAAGATTCGAACATATGTTCCTGTTGAAATACAAGTCTGAAACTTTTGATAAATTCAAGGAATATAACCTTGAAGTTGATAACCAGACGGGTAAAAGTATTAAGTCCTTCGATGTGATCGGAGAAGGGAATACTTGGGCATGGAGTTCCTGGATTTTCTAAACAGAGAATGAGATTCTCTCTCAACTTACTCCTTCGTATACACCACATCACAACGGTGTATCGGGGCGGAGGTATCGCACCCTATGAGATATGGCGCATTCTATGATGAGTACTGCTTAGTTGCATGTTTCCTTTTGGTGTTATGCACTTGAGAAGCTGCATACCAATTGAATGGGGTTCCATCCAAATCAGTGCTTACCACTCTATATGATATATAGAATGGAAAGAGACCATGTCTTAAACGAGTTAAGATATAGGGTTATCCGGCCTATGTTGAAATGCAAAATCTGGACAAGCTCGAGGCAAGGTCAGTTCTGTATAAGTTTGTTAGGATATCCCAAACATTTGCGAGGGTATATCTTCTACTACACTGAGGAGCAAAAGGTGTTTTGTTTCTCAGCATGCCACCTTTTTAGAAAAGGAATTTCTTATGAATAAATTAGTTGTCATGAGGTAGAACTGGAAGGAGTTTCAGCTAGACAAACTAACAGCTAATGATTTGGTGAAACCAAAGAATTCAATAGTCTCCGACGAATCCCATCCTTTCCGCGAATCTGGTAGGGTTCCTCATCCCCCTGAGAGATACTATGGTTTTCTCGATGACAATGGGAGAGAGGATTGCATCATGGTAGATGATGACCCAACTAGGTTTAGGCAGGCCATCACGAGTGGGGACTCTATGAAATGGCTGGATGCTATGTGATCAAAGATGGAATCCAAGTACACTAACAAAGTATGACTTTGAATGTTGCACCTGAAGGGGTAAAACCCATTGGGAGCAAATGGATCTGGAGAAGATTCTTGGTTAGATGGAAAAGTTGTGACTTTCAAAGCTAGACTTGTAGTAAAAGGCTATCGTCAATAACCAGGTGTGGTTTATGATGAAATATTTTCTCCAGTGCCTATGCTTAAGTCTATCAGGATTACAGCACGCATCGCGGAGATGGAATATCTGTTTTGATGTGGCAGTCAAAGTGTTTGACTTCATCAAAAATGTAGATGAACCTTGTGTATACAAGAAGGTTGTAGAGAGTAAGTTTGTCTTCCACGTGTTATATGTAGATGACATACTCTTGATAGGAAATAGTTTCCTATGCTACACTCGGTCAAGCTCCTCTTATCACGAGGATTCTCCACGAAAGATCTGGATGATACCTACTACATCTTATGGATTATGATCTATGGTGATAGATCTAAGTGGATGTTGGGAGTATCCCAAATCCAGGTACATTAACACCGTACTAAAGGCATTTAGTATGGAAGATTCTAAGCGTAGTGGTTCGCCCACTTACTAAGGAATCACTCTCTCCAAAACGATGTCTTCCAAGAATGATTTGGAGAAAGATCGCGTGCAAGGGATACCCTATGATTCGGCAGTAGGCTCTATCATGTATGCGATGTTATGTACCAGACAAGATGTAGATAACTCACTAGGTGTAGTGATTAAGAATCAATCAGATCTTGGGAGAATCACTGGACAGCTGCAAAGGACATTCTTAAGTATTTGAGAGGCACTGAAGAAATGTTCTTATTGTTTGGTAACGGTAAACTCCAGTGGGAGTCCTTTACCAATTCGAGCTTCCAGAGTGATATGGTCGACTGAAAGTCAGTCACGGGTTTTATCTTTACCTTTAGTGGAGGGACAGTATGTTGGAAGAGTTCCAAGCTATATACCGTAGCAAACTAGACGATAAAGGCTGAATACATCGCTATGAATGATGCTACCAAAGTGGATGTTTGGATAATTCATGTTCATGAGATGAGCATAGTTCCTACCATTGAGCGTCCAATAACCGTTATTGTGACAACAATGGAGTTGTTGCTTTGGCCTAGGAGCGCCGGTCCCATCAGCGATCCAGACATATTCTGAGGACAGTATCACCGGATCAGGGAGATGTTGATCTATAAGAGATCGAGGTTAGGAGAGTTGACGTGAAGAATAACACGCCGGATCCTTTCACAGAGGCCTTTCCCTAGAGAGACTTTTATAGGGCGTTGGGTATGAGATACTACAACAAATGTCCTTAGTGCAAGTGAGAGATTGTTATTTATATGTATGCTCTAGAAGCCATTATTATACATGTGATGTATATTATAGTGGATGCTTGGCATATATAGGGAGGAATTTCTTGCTCGATATGATAGTATGCTATCAGGTTGCTCTTTATCTTAACATGTATGCTTATTGTCTCTCTATTACATGTTGATAAAGCCTTTAGGATGAGTACTTGACTACCAGGATTATGATGTAGATCATACTAGTGGGGCAGAGGTAGTCAGTAAGTACATCCTTCAATTGTTCCTAGTCGTGGGAGTATCGAGATGGGGCATCGATATTCCAGAGTAGACTAGCGTATATGTTTCTCGACCCATATAATGGGCGATGGATGGTCCCATATCCATTGGTGTTTGACATCAGAGATGGTATATGGATGCTCAGTGGAGACTGGGTACACTGAACGGACTCGCCGAGAACTCCTAGATGGTATTATACCTATCGTCAGATAGAAGTTCTCTGGTGACACTGGTACAGGTTAGTCTGTCGACCCGAGATCGTCATAGAGACTTGTGTGATTCCCACCGTGCTTTGATTTCCACCTTACCACGTTCAAGAGATCATGCAAAATGGTGGTTTTTGGGTACAGTCCCGAGTCATATGGAGGCAACGAGCGATAGGAGGGTATTTCGTCTCTCCCGGTATTGGGGCGTTGATGTTGCGCTATGCTTGATTGGGCATAACAGGAAATCCCTGGTCAGGGTTGCTGAGATCTACTGATAAGTGTTATCAGTAGTTTCTCGAACCGTTATGAGCTTCACATCGGCATGACTTATCAGGCTATTGGGGTCTGGCGTTATACCATCCCCAGGATGATATATGCGACATATCAGACAAAGAGACCGTACTGTACAGTAGTGTTACTTATTGGATTCGCAGGAGTATGAGCATGCTTACTTGTTGATTTTCTGATCGCTCAATACCTGGGTGGCCGTTACGTTTAGCAGACCGCTTGCGGCTTGTGGGTGACCAATATGTTCACCACCTACTGCCGGCGTATTGGCGAGTCTTTAGAGTCCAACACAGAGGTTTGCTGGCTCAAGCGAAACGAAATAGGAGCACATATGTGATATGTGCGGGACCGAGATTAATGCGCGTATGTGATACCATATTCTATTCTCGCGATATGTGATATCGGACGGTTATATGTGATATAGCCGGGTTATCGGATCAAGTGTTGATTCGATAAGTTGATACATATGATATTAGTCGGCCAATATGTGATATAGCCGGATTATTAAATCAAGTGTTGATTTAATAATTTAATGTATAATTATATATTTGATATATTGAATTACATTAACTAATATTAACTCACTTAAACATTTCTTTTTCTCACTTTTGTGTATACTTTAATATATATGTGATATATGTTATTGTGTCATGCTTGTTGATATATGCAACATGGGTGTATTAGATTCACACCATGCTCTTGATAATTAAAGATTTTTATTTATTTTAGTAATTCACAAATTGGTGGAATTAGTCATGGTTGAAGCATGTAGAAGCTTGTAGTGTCCATTGCTTAGTCCACTAATTTGTTTTACTTAAGATATTAGGAAATCACCATATTAGGCAATCACCATATTAAGTAACTTGGTTTTCTGATTTGATAGCTATATAAAGGACCGAGGGCTAATGTTAGAGGGCATCACCTTTACACTAAGCAAGTCACCGTAAAAAAAACAAGAGATCCATGACAGGTCCACGATTCGACGTGATTGGGCGACATGAAAATCGACGGAGCATCTACTTCCTACGGGGCAGAGATCGAGAGCAACTTCTTCCTCTTGTATTCTAAATTCATAGGATTTGTACTTGTGAAGTTGATTAATAAAGGTAGATCATTTTGTTTAATTATTTATTTTCTATTTTTTCAGTATAATTTCTTTAAATATGCTTTCTTCTTTTATCTCCAACATGCGCGAGTAATTCTCCGCTTGTTAGGTTTCGTAGGATTAAGGTAGAATAATGGATGAGAAAATATTTTAATTTCTTTCAAGTCTTATGAAGTTTATAAACTTTTGCAAAATAATCGTTAACATCCTACTCAGGCACGCTACCAATTTATTGCTAGTCTTAACCGCGATTTGATATCAGATTAACAATTGTTTTGTTAAGGGCTAAACATGAATAGAGATCAATGAAAGAATAAGGGTCAATAGTGTGGAAACCCTAGTTTCTTCCAAGAACCCTAATCCTCATTCATCACTATCAATCTAGTTTTAAATCTATTAATATATAAAAGGAGTCATTTTTATTAGTCATCCATGACTACTAAATCCTAACGAATCCTACAAGCCTTCTTCTTATATATTCTATATCCTTATTTAAAATAGATCTTAAAACTATTTTCCCATTTTTCAATCAACACGTCTAAAGCAAGATTAAAAGTTCCACGAATTCCTGAGGATGACCCATACTCATCTCGGCTAGCTACGAGTGACGCCGTTATTGATTGCGGTTATTCTACAAACACTTTTTCATGATAAATAAAATGGCGCCGTTGCCGGGGATACGTGCGTAATATTTTTTTCTTGCTATTCGTGTTGAATTCTTATTCGATCCATATCATAAAATAAAACAAAACCGCATTTTGCATATTTAATGATTAGTGTGAGATTTTTGCGAGGATATCTGGAGTCACTGTAGCGAGGAGATAAAGATTCAGAGACTTTCTGAGAGGACCAGAGGAGCAAGGGAGGCAACCATGGCAATTTTTTTAAAAAAGATCTCTCAACTTCGTGACGGAACCGCGACAACAAGTCCATTTTGGCGGCGGAACCGTGGCATATTTGGGGAATTCGGGTTCTAAACTTCTCAGGTAACTTTCCTATCTCTTTCTCTCTCCTATGAAAAATCCAATAATATATTTTTCTGCAAGATTCTTTGCAAAATATCCCGGCTCACAAATCTTTTTGCGTGTTTTGTAATTGGTTTATTTTTGCATATTTTTAATTCGGACTTTATAGAGCAAGACCACAATTCAAATTAGGTGGGGATTTCATCACCCTTCCTAGGCCCCACAAATCACAAAACAAGCATCCACATCAACCTACATTAATTAAAAAATATCTAGACTAAGACTTTAAGGACCATCGTGCTCAAATAGGACAGAGAAAGGTCGTGGGTAATCTATCGCTTATCCGCATTACTTTTGTGGTGTCTAAGCAAGTGGGTTTAAGGCAAGTGGTTACTTAATTAGGCCCGCTATTTCGATGATTCGTATAGCGGATACCTCCCACTTACATATCACTTATCTGGCTATAAGAGTAATAAAGAGGTGGTAGAGGATTGATCTTGCGTCTTGTCCTTCGGAAGTCTAGGAGCGGTCTAGTGACTTGACCTAGGTGACCTTAGTTCTAGGTTTGATTGTGCAATTATTTTGTGATTTGTCTCACGTCCGTCTGTTTCAAAACAAACCATTTTTTTAAAAAATCGTACTCACGCTGCTACGTGCGCTAAACCATCTTAGTGCATGCTCGGCTGTACACGGGATTCTAGTGCCCGTCTTGTTCGCGGTTCTGCTATCGACTCCGAAGTCGGTGCTTCTTCATCTTATTTTTCCCCTCCACCCACCACATCGACCGAGTTGGACGGTTCTCCATCAGATTATAATACCACCCTTCCACCACCCGCAGGTGCGCAGATTCCACCGTGCATCTCTCTCCAAGAGAGATTCTACCCCGTGCGTGGACCCCTTCCTACCAATCTATCTATTCCACCAGCCAATGTGGATAATTTTGAAATTAAGCCCCAATTCATTAAACTGTTGCCAAAAGTTCACGGGCTTGAATCTGAAGACGCATACGTTTTTATAAACAAATTCGAAAATGTATGTGCAATGATTGGCACGTCACAACTTTCTATGGATGCTATGAGATTACGTCTTCTCCCTTTTACCTTATGCGATCTGGCAGAAAAATTGCTTTATAACACTACCGTATTAGTTATATGTATGCCCTAGAGGCCATTATTGTATATATGATGTATATTATAGTGGATGCTTGGACACACATAAGAAGGAATTTCTTGCTCGACATGATAGTATGCTATCTGGTTACTCTTTATCTTAACATGTACATTGGTTGTCTCTCTGTTACATGTTGATAAAGCCTTAGGATGTTTACTTGACTGCCTAGATTATGATGTGGATCAACTAGTGGGACAAAGGTAGTCCGTGAGTACATCCTTTAATGTCCTTAGTCGTGGGTGTATCGAGATGGGGCATCGATATACCAGAGTAGACTAGCGTATACCTTCTCGACCCATATAGATGGGCGATGGATGATCCCATATCCATGGGTCTTTGACATCAGAGATGATATATGGGTGCTCAATGGAGACTGGGTACACTAGACGTACTCGCCGAGAACTCTTAGATGGTATTATAACTCACGTCAGATGGCAGTTCTCTGGTGACACTGGTACAGATTAGTCTGTGGACCCGAGATCGTCATAGAGTCTTGTGTGATTCCCACCGTGCTTTGATTTCCACCTTACTACATTCAAGAGAACGTGCAAAACGGTGGTTTTTGGGTACAGTTCCGAGTCACATGGAGGAAATGAGCGATGAGAGGGGATTTCGTCTCTCCCGGTATTAGGGGTTGATGTTGCGCCGTGCTCGATTGGCCATAACAGTAAGTCCCTGGCCAGGGCTGTTTTTGAGATTTACTGGTAAGTATTATCAGTAATTTCTTGACCCATTATGAGCCTCACATCGGCACGACTTATCGAGTTATTGGGGTCTGATGTTTACCACCATAGACGAGATATGCGACATATCAGACGAAGAGACCGGACTGTACGATAGTGTTACTGATTGGATTCGCAGGAGTATGAGCAGGCATGCTTGTTGATCTTCTGATTGCTCAATACCCGGTTGGACGTTACGTTTAGCAGACCGCTTGCGGCTTGTGGGTGTTTGATATGATCATCACCTACTGCCGGCGTATTGACGAGTCTTTAGAGTCCTACAAAGAGATTTTCAGGTTCATGCGAAACGAAGTAGGAGCACATATGCGATATGTGCGGGTCCACGATTAATGCGCATATGTGATACCGCATTCTTTTCTCGCAATATGTGATATCGGTCGGTTATATGTGATATAGCCAGGTTATCGGATCAAGTGTTGATTCGATAGTTTGTTACATTTGATATTAGCCGGTTGTATGTGATATAGCCAGATTATTAAATCAAGTGTTGATTTAATGATTTAATGTATAATTATATATATATAATATATTAATTTACATTAATTAATATTAGCTCGCTTAAAAATTTCTTTTTCTCACTTATGTACACTTAGTATATATATGATGTCATGATCCGAAGGTACGGAACGTGACCAGCACTTAAATTACGAAACGTCTAGAGGCGTAACGTAATCTAAGCAAGCCGAAGCCCAGAGATCTAAACCATTTAAAAGAAGAAGTGTAGGAAAACATGTTTAAAAGAAACATCAAATTTTCTCAAAAATTTCGGCAGAGTCTCCTTTGTAAAAACTGACCCCAAATGGGTACAAACAAGAATATATACATAAGTAATAATAAAGGCATCCCCAAGTAGGAGCTAGCTCTTCACCAATTGGCGGTCACAACCACGCAAGCAAAATAATATACAACGCCGAAGGGCGAGGAACAAAACTCAGAGGAAAACCAAAATCCACCAGAAAACCATAATAATACAAGCGCGACTCTAAGGTCGAAAGAAAACAACTGGTATTCTAAATCTATCAAATAATTCAAGTCTGGTTGATGGAGCTTACTAGATACAACTGAAATACATAGGGGTACAACGGCGGTCATGATACAAATGAACCAACCTACCAAGCAATCATCCTGAATGAAGTGGTGTGCCAACAAGCCTCCAAGGAAACCTGTACATCTGAACCTGTAAGAAAATTTGGCACAATGGGGATGAGTTGCCAACTCGTGAGTAGAAGACATCTGCGAGTAGAAATCGCATGCACGATGATCTCCTAGGTCATAATAATAACTTAACATTACACTAGACATCTAGTAGTGATAGGGTAATAATCTATGCATAAGTGCAATACTCAGTGCGTGTGTCAGTGTCACTAAACAGTAATAAATCATATATCTGATGTATGAATGCATCATGAATGAGGAAATCCACCACGAAATCTGAAAAATCTGGTGTAAAGAAATCGTCAGTAAAACTTGTATAATAAAACTGAAACATCCTCAGTAAAATCGACAGAAATCCCGTGTCAAGCATCGACACAATATCTCAATATCTCAATGTCTCAATGTCTCAATATCTTGGGCTATGTCAGTCCGGATAGGACCATATCATCAAATCTAACGACAACGGTCGGTATCCTCCGGATATCCACTGTGCCAGACATCACCGGTAGGCAGTCTTCCCCAGCCAGGCTCATCGTCTACAATTCAAGCTTCTTGCCCCGGGTACCTTACCGGGCCCACCATGTACCCGAAACGGTTTATCCTACTCTTCGAATCGGGTCTCGAATTCCAACAGCAATCATGAAAACTCATGGTGGATGACACATACATCACGAGAAAACCGCAACTGGTATTTTAAATAAGAGAGAGAGAAAAGTTATTATAAATTCTTGTGGTTTTCCCCTAAATCCAGAAATATCATGGAAATATGAAATCCAAGAATCAAGAGTAAGTAAACGGTGAATATCGGTATAAAGCCCCAGAATACTGTAGGGTTCCAAGGCACTCTAGTGGGGTCTCACAAGTGATCAAACATGCCAATTTCTAACTATTACGGTGCCGAGAAACCCTAGAACGGATCGTTAACTAGAAGTATAGGCAAAGCAAGCAAGTAAACGAAAATGTATCTAAAGGAAAGGGGCTACAACCTTTGTAGATCCGGTCCACCACGTCCTAAGCTCCGCAATGAGCTCCCTCCGCTGTCCAAAACGAATCCCGAACTCTAGCATCGGCTTCATCGAAGAATGGGCGGGCTTGATCGTCGGTTCAATGCCGAAGATGATCTACGTCGAGGTATCACAAGAACAAGCTCCAACTTCACCAAGCCTTGAAAACTTGTGAAGGAAACACCCAATACAACTTGGCAAGAGGTAGAGGATGAAGAAATAGGAAGTGGGTAGACTTTAGATTTGGATTTCTCACTCATTTTGGCTAGTTGCCATTGATGGTGCAAGCTTTTTCTTCATGTTGAAGAAGATGAAGAAGAAGAAGAAGATATTATAAGTGTTATGTAAATGATAAATAAATCAATACTTATCATTTACTAACCCTTGGTTAGTTGTAGAGAATGGACCATGGTTAACTTGAATGGTTAGGATTAAGGATGAGACAAGAATGGTGACTTAGTCAAAGTTTCAAGAAAGTTCAACTAAAAACAAAAATAGCAACCATTCTTTTCTCATCTTCATTTCCTTTTTCCAAAATAAACAAAAAGAATAAATAAATGAATAAGTAATAAAAAAGAAAACCCTAATCATAAACCTAACCATGGTCTAATTCTTTACACTAACCCTAGCTTGCATGTATCATCAAACATGTTGCAATCATGTGCCCAAAATATATCACATATACAATGTGCACAAACCAAGTGAGTAAATCCATTTAAAGTGAACCAATACTAGTTAATGCAAAGTAATATATCAATTATATAATTATACATTAAATCATTAAATCAACACTTGATTCAATGATCCGGTCATATCGCATATAACCGGCTAGTATCCAATGTATCGGCTTATCGAATCAATCCTTGATTCGATAACTAGGTTATATCGCATACAACCATTCGACACATTTATCGCGAGAATGAAATACGGTATCACATACACGCATTATTCTCGGTCCCGCACATATCTCATATGCGCTCCTATTTCGTTTCGCTTGAGCCAGGAAACCTCTGTGTAGGACTGTAAAGACTCGTCAATACGCCGGCAGCAGATGATGATCATATCAAACATCCACAAGCCGTAAGTGGTCTGCTAAACGTAAAGGCCACCCGGGTATTGAGCGATCAGAAGATCGACGAGCAAGCCCGCTCACACTCCTGTGAATCCAACCAGTAACACTTACCGTACAGTCCGGTCTGTTCGTCTGATATGTCGCATATCTCGCCTAGGGGTGGTAAACGTCAGACCCCAATAGCTCGATAAGTCATGCCGACGTAAGGCCCATAACATTCGTGAAACTACTGATAACTCTTACCAGCATATCACTGCAACCCTGGCCAGGGATTTCCTGTTATGGCCAGTCGAGCATAGCACAACATCAACCCCCAATACCAGGAGAGACGAATCCCCTCCTATCGCTCATTGCCTCCATGTGAATCGGGACTGTACCCAAAAACCACCTGTTTGCACAACTCAGTAGAGCCGTGGTAGGGTGGAAATCAAAGCACAGTAGGAGACACACAAGACTCTATGACGATCTCGGGTCAACAGACTAAGCTGTACCAGTGTCACCAGAGAACTGCCATCTGACGTGAGGTATAATACCATCTGGGAGTTCTCGGCGAGTCCGTTCAGTGTACCCAGTCTCCACTGAGCACCCGCATACCATCTTCGATGTCAAACACCAATGGATATGGGATCATCCATCGCCCATCGCATGGGTCGAGAAGGTACACGCTAGTCTACTCTGGTATATCGATGCCCCATCTCGATACACCCACGACTAGGGACTTTCAAGGATGTACTTATGGACTACCATGTCCCCACTAGTATGATCCGCATCATAGTCCAGGTAGTCAAGTACACATCCTAAGGGCTTTACCAACATGTAACAGAGAGACAATCAGTATACACGTTAAGGTAAAGAGCAACCAGATAGCATACTATCATGTCGAGCAAGAAAGTCCTCCCTATATATGTCCCAGCATCCACTACAATATACATCCTATGTACAGTAATGGCCTCTAGGGCATACATATAACTAACAATCTCCCACTTGCACTAGGGCCATCTATAGCAGTGGTTGTAGTATCTCATACTCAACCATCCCATAAAAGTCTCTCTCTGGGAATAGGCCTTCGTTAGTGGATCCGCCGTGTTGTCCTCTGAGTCTACTCTCCTAACCTCGATCTCCTTAGAGATCAACCATCTCCATGATCAGGTGATACTGCCTTAGAATATGTCTGGATCACTGATGGGACGGGGGTTCCTGGCATAAGCCACAACTCCATTGTCACACAATGGGAGGAACTAAGTTCATCTCATGAACAAATATACATCCAGACTGCCTCTTTGGTAGCATCTTAAGTAGCGATGTATCCTGCCTTTATCGTCTAGTATGTCACGGTATCTAGCTTGGAACTCTTCTAACATACCGTCCCTTTACTTAGGGTAAAGACAATGCCTGCGGCTGACATTCAGTCATCTTTATCACTCTGGAACACTTCCAGTGATTCTCCCCAGGATCGATTGATACCATCTCACTACTAGTGAGTTTCCTAACATCCAATTAGATCTATCTCATAGATCCAAAATCCAGGATATAGGAGGTATCACATTGATCCTATATGGAGAATCATTGTGATAAGCGGAGATTGACTGAGCGTAGCATAGGAAACTCCTTCCCTATCAAGAGTATGTCATCCACGTACTCTACGAGGATCACTACCATACTCCCTACTACCTTTTTGTTTATACAAGGTTCATCTACCATTTTGATGATGTCAAACTCTTTGACTAATACATCAAAACAGACGTTCCAACTCTGCGATGCCTGCTTTATCAGATAAAGTATCTTGCTCACGTTTCCGCTGCTCCCACTGTCTACGAGGCCCTCTGGCTGTGTACTTATAGACACACTCTTCTAAAACATCGTTTAGAAAAGGAGTCATGGCACCCAACCGCCAGATATCGTAGTCATGGTATGTAGCCGTGACAAGTAGGATCTGGATGGACTTATGCATAGGTACTGGAAAAGGTTTCATCATTATCCACGCCTGGTCAATGACGAAAACCTTTAACAAGTCTAGCTTTGAAAGTCTCAACTTTTCCATTTACACCAAGTAATCTTCTCAAGATATACTTGCTCCTGATGGGGATTTAACCCTTCAGACATAGCAACCAAAGTCCATACTTTGTTGGAGTATAAGGATTCCATCTCAGATCGATAAGCATCCAGCCATTCTTACAGAGTCTCACTCCTGATGGCCAGCTCGAAACTAGTTGGGTCATCATCTCATGATGTAATCCTCGCTCCCACTGTCATAGAGAAACCGAAGTATCTCTCAGGTGGGTGAGGAACCCTACTAGATCGGCGGAGAGGCTGAAGTTCGTTGGTTACTATTGATTCCTTTGGTTCTACCAAGTCATCTGCTGTAATTTGTATAGCTGGAACCTTTCCAGTTGTACATAACAGACCTTGCCTCAAGCTTGTCCGGATTATGCTTTTAGACATAGCCCGGACAACCCCAAATCTTAACCAACTTAAGATATGGGCTCTTCCCTTTCCATATCACATATGAAGTGGTAGGCAACTGATTTGATTTGAACCCTTTTCAATAGGTATGGAGCTTCTCAAGTGCATAACTCCGAAAAGGAAATTGGTAACTCAGTAGTACTCATCATAGAGCACACCTTATCATATAGGGTGTGATTGCTCCGCCCCGATATATCATCGTGCTATGGTGTATACGGAGGAGTAATGCTGAGAGAGAATCTCATTCTCCTTTAGAATAGTCCAGGAATTCCATGCACAAGTATTCTCCTCCCTGATCTCATCATAGGACATAATACTTATACCCGTATTTTGGTTCTCTACTTCTAACTTATATTCTGTGAATGTCTTAAAAGGTTCGGACTTGTGTTTCAACAGGAACATAGGTCTGAATCTTGAAAGATTATCAGAGAATGTAATGAAGTAAAAAGAACCAGTCTTGGTATGTGTAGACAGGGGACTTACATACATCAACATGTATCATCCCAAGAGTTCACTAACTCTTTCTCTGTTTCCAATAAACAGAGCTATGGTCATCTTATCTTTGTGACATGACTGGTGAGTTTCACAAGATGTAAATTCAAACTAATTTAAATATGCATCTATATGTAACTCCAGCTAGTCGGGTCGTATTGATATGACCTAGTCTACAATACCTCAAGAAGGATCCGTCCATTTCTGAACTCTTCCTCTTGTGTGTGTTCTGTATACGAAGAACTGTAGTTTGATTTAGAACATTAATGCTTTTAGATAACGTGCCTGAACCGATCAACTTTTGATATAGGAAATGTTCAAAACATTATCCAACAATACAAAATTTTATCGTTTCTTTACTAATAAAGAGACAGATATGATTTTGTATATCAGGTTCGGTATCTAATAACATTCGTTCAGAATCAATGTATCGGTAATACAGGGTGACAGTGACCGACAGACTTGGCTGCAACACTTGCCCCGTTTTCTGCCTCATGAAACTTATCACCCGTTCTCAGTTTTTCTACCCTTTTGTAGCCCTATGTAACAGATTACATATCTGGGATCCTTATCCGGTATCATATACCCAGGATGCAGAGGATACTGAGAAACAGTTTTGTATAATGAACACATCCGAAGATGATGCATCGGCATGCACTCTCTTCGTTTGGGCGGCACGGGAAATCTGGTATTCCCCAATTTCCTGCTCTGTCTTATAACAATTATAAGTTGGAGCGGGACCAACGTTCCCCAGCTCAGTATAACAAGCGGGTTCGGTCAATTATCGGTATTATTATCTTGATTAAGGCGTGACATGGTCTCTACCAGGAGAGAGAGAGAAGAAAACACTCAGCGTGCGCTCTTGCAAGAATAGATTGGTTATTATTTTATCTAATCAGGATGGCTCCCACTGCTTTTTATCAAATCTTCCTTCAAACCCTAAAAGGAAAGACTAGTCGGGATTAATTACACACTACAAGTTCGCCAATCTTTCAGCCAGGCCAGTGTCGGTACATTGAGGGAGGTCCCCGATGCTTTCGCACGAACCTAATTAATGTAAACCTCGTTTTCCCAGAGGCGTAACCTCGTTAACACCTTTCTAGACACCTACTTGATCGGCTAATTGTAATGTATAAAACTCTCCCAGGAGTAACTCTTACTCGCAGCGGGTATCGGGATCCAACTATCTCATAGAAGGTATGCAATCTCATTGCAAATTTCAACACTTGAAATTCCCGATAATATTTTGCCCCTAGCGTGCTATGACCTTGACGAAAGCCAACAAACCATAGCCCGCTAGTCAAGTTCAACCCGTACATTTCTTGATCGAATTAAACCCACCCGCACGACCCTTGACGAAAGCCAACAAAGCCGCACGACTACCCTAATCCAATCGCATCGTATGCTAGCAGATAAGCAGCATATAGCTACCGCACACTGCACCTTGACGAAAGCCAACAAATGCAGCACGAATACTATATACAACTTATCTGAAATGACGGAGGGCTACGACAGGTTTTTCTAAAAACCTATTACGTAATGAACTTGATATCGTTGTAGAATCAAATGATTTTGAAATGGAGTGTTTTTTAGGCTTTTCTTGTTTTGCTAAAGGAGTCACTCCCGGTGAAGGGATCGTCGGTCCTTTCCTCGTCGAATGAGGTGCGGGATATATCATATATATCACTGTGCAAAGCATAAACACTTAAAAGCTATCAAAAGACAAACCGAGTGTGTAGCATCTTCCAGTTATTGCTAAAGGAGTCACTCCCGGTGAAGGGATCTCGGTCCTTTCCTTATCGAATAAGGTGCAGGATATATCATATATACCGCTGTGCAAAGCAAGAACTGTAGCTACCAGTTTTATTTTGAAATTCGATTCTACAACATCTTAGGTTTCTTTTATTTCATTAATCACATTAATGAAGTCCCATCATTTAAGTACCTAAACATCACAAATAAATACGACGTACACTTATGCGATCCGCATTCGCCTCGATGTCCCCTCGTGCACCGTTAGGTTAGGTAACTAACGGCAGAGCGGGGCAGGGCTAGCGCGGGAGTAAAACATAAGTAACGCCTATATAATATATCATATATACTATATACTGTATCTAACAAAGAACATCACATGATCACATCACAGATATCGTAGCAGAAGAATCATATGAAATATTGGATATACTAGGACGTCCGTGTTTTCAATACGAGCCAGTATAAAACACGGATTCCACGGTCGTGATGAATAGCCAAACCCACACCCCTAGACCCCTACGAGAGCGGCAAGCAACCCTACCAATTCTGGAGTTAGGAGACCCGACCTCGACTCCTCGAGTTGGTCTCCCACTGGACTCCAGAACCCGGTTACTTGTGCCCTCCTCCTTGGGTCTATCCTAGTGCGGAAAAGTAAATAATATACAAAGGGTGACTACTTCCGCAACCTGGAAGTTCCCCAATAAAAGAATATTACATACAAGTTTTTACATGAATGAAAATGAAAAACACTCATCTCACATAAAAACCCCCGGCTATTCGAACACGACGATCCAATATAACATATCCAGCAACACATAACATCACATGTCATCAACGTAAGCAAACATGCGTATCCCAATTGTCGTTGACATATAGCAACGAAACCGGCGATATCACATATTACACTTACGGTCACAGAAAAGAAAGTGTAAAACTACAACAGTTGGAATCCGCAATCTCTTCAGACATCGCATGCCTGACCAAATGAATTACTTAGATATCGCATGCCTAACAATTATAAACCCCGCATTTTAGTCTCATTATCGAAAACACTTTTCAATATCAAGTCGGGCAATTCAACAATATTCCCGACATCCTGATCGAATGCTCGTCGCAAACTTCAGTAGACGGCTGCACCCCCGATACCATCAACGAAGTGCACCAAGGCGAAACACCGCTGCCGCGAGAACCCGAACGGATGCTTTCGGCGACGGGGTTCTCCTACAGTCACTTGGCCGGGGCTATGGAGTGAGGCTGTCTATTAAGTTTACCCGGCGAGTATCCGCGTACGCTACGTGATTGCGACGGACTTTTGATCACATCAAAATTCCGTGGCAACCGATCAATTGAGACTAAACTGCTATGTTTATAACATTCATTCAGTTATCTCATAACTTCTTGTGAATTCCAATTATTGTATCCCATTCTGGATAAATAGAAAATGCTAAACTTTTCGATCGAACAATCGAACACCCAAGTTTTCCCGATACAGCTCAACACATGAAATAAGTCTAACAACATTCAGTTCGTGCCTCAGTACCAACGGTCCAGCCGTAGAAGGGTCAAGCCAACGCCTCACATGTGGCACGCCGTACTGCCCCAAACCCGAAGGTTCAAAGGGCAGTTCAAGACGGTCACATAATCGAGTTAAGGTTTGTTGTCTTCTAGAGGGTCCATCGCGTTACTTGCACTACTTAGAACGTCGTTAAACTACGGAAAAATCCAACACTTGGAAATTTCCCGACAGTGGAAAAATTGGGTATTTATATCCGGTCGAACTTTTTAACATATTCTAAAATTTACCCGGAAAGCCACACAGACAAAATTTGATAATCCGATCGAACATACGAGTCCCCAAAACAACCTCAGAAAATTCAACTCTTGAATAAATATTAAAAATTCCCAGAAAATCCAACTTCAGAAAATAGGAATTACTGTGCAAACAAGGGAAGCTGACGTCATCAATGGGCCGCGGAACCGCCGCAGAAGCTAGGCTTCTGCCGCGGTTCCGCCGCAGTTATGACTGTTCATGAGAAACTTTTTGCGCCGTAATTCTTAGATTTCTCTGCTGAATTTTCTGCATATTTTTAGTGTTGAAAAATCCCAGATTTTAGAAAAAGGACAGAGAGCATTTTTGAGTTGGGTTTCGGGTTCGTTCGGGTTTTAAATTCCGTCTAGACTTCGCCTAAGGCTCTAGCTAGGCTCTGATACCACTGTAGGGTTCCAAGGCACTCTAGTGGGGTCTCACAAGTGATCAAACATGCCAATTTATAACTATTACGGTGCCGAGAAACCCTAGAACGGATCGTTAACTAGAAGTATAGGCAAAGCAAGCAAGTAAACGGAAATGTATCTAAAGGAAAGGGGCTACAACCTTTGTAGATCCGGTCCACCACGTCCTAAGCTCCACGATGAGCTCCCTCCGCTGTCCAAAACGAATCCCGAACTCTAGCATTGGCTTCATCGAAGAATGGGCGGGCTTGATCGTCGGTTCAATGCCGAAGATGATCTACGTCGAGGTATCACAAGAACAAGCTCCAACTTCACCAAGCCTTGAAAACTTGTGAAGGAAACACCCAAAACCACTTGGCAAGAGGTAGAGGATGAAGAAATAGGAGGTGGGTTCACTTTAGATTTGGATTTCTCACTCATTTTGGCTGGTTGCAATTGATGGTGCAAGCTTTTTCTTCATGTTGAAGAAGATGAAGAAGAAGAAGATATTATAAGTGTTATGTAAATGATAAATAAATCAATACTTATCATTTACTAACCCTTGGTTAGTTGTAGAGAATGGACCATGGTTAACTTGAATGGTTAGGGTTAAGGATAAGACAAGAATGGTGACTTAGTCAAAGTTTTAAGAAAGTTCAACTAAAAATAAAAATAGCAACCATTCTTTTCTCATCTTCATTTCCTTTTTCCAAAATAAACAAAAAGAATAAATAAATGAATAAGTAATAAAAAAGAAAACCCTAATCATAAACCTAACCATGGTCTAATTCTTTACACTAACCCTAGCTTGCATGTATCATCAAACATGATGCAATCATGTGCCCAAAATATATCACATATACAATGTGCACAAACCAAGTGAGTAAATCCATTTAAAGTGAACCAATACTAGTTAATGCAAAGTAATATATCAATTATATAATTATACATTAAATCATTAAATCAACACTTGATTCAATGATCCGGTCATATCGCATATAACCGGCTAGTATCCAATGTATCGGCTTATCGAATCAATCCTTGATTCGATAACTAGGTTATATCGCATACAACCATTCGACACATTTATCGCGAGAATGAAATACGGTATCACATACACGCATTATTCTCGGTCCCGCACATATCTCATATGCGCTCCTATTTCGTTTCGCTTGAGCCAGGAAACCTCTGTGTAGGACTCTAAAGACTCGTCAATACGCCGGCAGCAGATGATGATCATATCAAACATCCACAAGCCGCAAGCGGTCTGCTAAACGTAACGGCCACCCGGGTATTGAGTGATCAGAAGATCGACGAGCAAGCCCGCTCACACTCCTGTGAATCCAACCGGTAACACTTACCGTACAGTCCGGTCTATTCGTCTGATATGTCGCATATCTCGCCTAGGGGTGGTAAACGTCAGACCCCAATAGCTCGATAAGTCATGCCGACGTAAGGCCCATAACATTCGTGAAATTACTGATAACTCTTACCAGCATATCACTGCAACCCTGGCCAGGGATTTCCTGTTATGGCCAGTCAAGCATAGCACAACATCAACCCCCAATACCAGGAGAGACGAATCCCCTCCTATCGCTCATTGCCTCCATGTGAATCGGGACTGTACCCAAAAACCACCTGTTTGCACAACTCAGTAGAGCCATGGTAGGGTGGAAATCAAAGCACAGTGGGAGACACACAAGACTCTATGACGATCTCAGGTCAACAGACTAAGCTGTACCAGTGTCACCAGAGAACTGCCATCTGACGTGAGGTATAATACCATCTGGAAGTTCTCGGCGAGTCCGTTCAGTGTACCCAGTCTCCACTGAGCACCCGCATACCATCTTCGATGTCAAACACCAATGGATATAGGATCATCCATTGCCCATCGCATGGGTCGAGAAGGTACACGCTAGTCTACTCTGGTATATCGATGCCCCATCTCGATACACCCACGACTAGGGACTTTCAAGGATGTACTTATGGACTACCATGTCCCCACTAGTATGATCCGCATCATAGTCCAGGTAGTCAAGTACACATCCTAAGGGCTTTACCAACATGTAACAGAGAGACAATCAGTATACACGTTAAGGTAAAGAGCAACCAGATAGCATACTATCATGTCGAGCAAGAAAGTCCTCCCTATATATGTCCCAGCATCCACTACAATATACATCCTATGTACAGTAATGGCCTCTAGGGCATACATATAACTAACAAATAGTACATGAATGAATATATGAATGCATGAAGTATCTATGTAAAGAATGCAATCTCTAAGTTAACACATGAGAGCAATCACACAAGTATTATATGGTAACTAGCATTTAGTTGATTATATCCATGAGATAATATTTTCTAAAGTGTACGTGACATGGAAATTACCGATGATGATGTGTGTGAGCCGGCAAATATGTGTACGTAGAACATGTGCATCATCGGTAATGGTGCTGGTGTCCTAACAGATGGAATCATAACAGTTAGGGAACATATGTATAAGCATGTAGTATAATGAGAATAACATGAATATAACAAAGAAGGAGTAATAACCGCAATACCGAAGAATATAATTTTCTACTATACGAGTCATACCGTTTTGGTGTTTGAAAAAGCACGAATCGTGGTTTTTAGAAAAATAGGTGTAAGTCCACTTTGCCCACCCCGGTACTTGCGGGGAGGCGGAAAAATGAATAAAAATCGGATTTTTATGAACTAAGGCAACATGGACTACACTATGAAGGATCTTTGCTAAACAAAAACTTGCTAAAGCTGACTAGAAACTAGCTAAGTGCTAGAAAGGTTATACCTTGGGCTTTATGTCCTTCTCTCCTTGCTCCTTGGAGTAGTGGAAGGAGGTCACCTTGTCGTCTTCTCCCGTCAAAGAAAGATCCACCCGAAAGCCTCAACCTTTGGCTTCAACTCCAAGCTAGAAGTAACTAGGGTTCAAGAAGTGCTAGTCCTTCAACCCTAGATGAGAGTAGAGATGATCAAGAGAGGGTTTTTCTCAAGCTCAAGTGTTTCTCAACACATGAGAGGGGAGAGCTTGAGGGGGAGGAAGAACAAGAGAGAGAGAAATGGAATGATAGAATGAGACTAATGTGAACCATTCTCACTAATATGTGTATATTATTTTAATTAAATAATTAGCTAGATAATTGTCATGGTTAATCATGACATGACCATTATCATTTCAATTTGCAAGGATCAAAAAGCATCTTCCAAAAGAAATGATGATGGTCAAAGTGTCAACCTAGGTCAACAAGTCAAGGAAGTCAAATGGTCAACAACCATAACCATGCACAATTATTAAACTAATTATCAATTAACTATAATACACACATAAGCATTAGGGTTAATGAAATGACAATAGCTATTAACCCTAAACAAGGTCCTCTCCCTCTGTCTCAAACAACTGTGTATACGCACCCGCATTCGTGATCCGAGGAACACGAATACAATGAGAAAAACCAATCCCAAATCATATACTAGGATCCGGCTTAAACCAAAGCCCGCTAGTATAAACTGTCCGGACAGCAAATGTGCACAAGTGCGCGGATGCGAACGAACCCTGTCGCAAAACCATGCGACCTCTACTCATTTTGCCAAAAGGCGAATAGCTCTCTGTGTGGGACTCTAAAGACTCGACACTACGCTGGCAGTGGGTTTAACCACAGACCGCAAGCGGCACTAGCTGTACGTAACGGTCCCCAGGTAGATGTCGATAAGAAGACTGACGAGGTGAACCCCATCTGAACTCCTACTGAGCCTGTATGTGACAGTCTCCGTACAGTCCGGTCTGTTCGTCTGATACATCGCATGGCGGGCCTAGGGGGGCGGTGAACGTCAGTCCCCTAATAGCGGTACAAGTCGTGTCGGAGTGTAGCCCAGAACACCCTGAGATAACACTGGAAACCTACCAGTATATCTCGCTTGCCCTGGCCACGGACTACTCGTGTAATGACTCTCCTGGACACAGCGCGATGTCAACCCCCAATACCGGGAGAGACGAATCCTGTCTAACCATCACTGCTTCCAAGTGCTTCGGGACTGCACCCAAAAACTACCTGTTTGCACGACTCCTTTGAACCGTGGTAGGGTAGTAATCAAAGTGCAGTGGGAACACACTCGAGGCGAAGTGACAGTGTCAAGTCAACGGACTAAGCTGTACTCATGTCACCTGGGAACTGATAACTGACGAAAGGTATAATACCAACCAACAGTTCCCGACGAGTCCTGTCCAGTGAACTCGTAACCTAACGAGCACCCGCATACTATCCCAAGTACGACGTACTAACGGCTGTGGGACAGACCGTCTCCCACACTGGGATGAGAAGCGCATACGCTAGTCTACTCCGGAGTATCGATACCCTGTCTCGATAGTCCAACGACCAGGGACCTGTATAAAGATGTGCTTATAGATTACCCAGCTCCCACGAGTGCGAACGCCATCACAACGCTGGTAATCAAGCAAAGATCCTAAGGGCTCTACTAATATGTATATTAGCAATATGCTAAAAGAAACACATGCACATATTAAAGCAGAGACAAACCAAGTAGCATACTACCATTTCGAGCAAGATTGTATATATAACTGTGAATATCCCAAGCTTCCATTAAGTAATATACAAACTAGTATGATACAGTAATGGCCTCTAGGGCATATACACTAACAATCTCCCACTTGCACTAAGGCCATGTACTGGTGTATCGAAGACCTATCATCTCGATCAGCCGCTTGAACTGAGTCTGGGGCAAGGCCTTTGTGAATGGATCTGCTGTATTATCCTCTGATGCAACTCTCCGGACCTCGATCTCCTGGCGATCCACTCCCTGATCAGGTGATACCGCCTTAAGATGTGTCTGGATTTCTGATGGGACCTGGGTTCCTTCGCTAAAGCTATTGCCCCGTTGTTGTCGCAATAAAGAGGTATTGGGTCAACAATGGACGGAACCACCTGAAGTTCTCTCAAGAACTTCCTCATCCAGACAGCTTCTTTTGCGGCATCAGATGCAGTGATGTATTCCGCTTCCATAGTCGATTCAGCAACGGTTTCCTGTTTGGAGCTCTTCCAACACACCGCCCCTCCATTGAGGGTGAAGACAAAACCCGACATGGACTTGGAATCATCCTTGTCACTCTGGAAGCTGGAGTCAGCAAAGGCCTCAATCTGCAGGTCTTTTCCGCCATACACCAAGAACATCTCCTTAGTCCTTCTCAGGTACTTGAGAATGTTCTTTACTGCTATCCAATGTTTCTCCTCAGGGTTTGACTGATACCTGCTTACCACACTCAGTGCATAAGCCACATCCGGTCTGGTACACAACATCACATACATTATAGAGCCTACCGCAGAAGCGTAGGGTATAATAGACATGCGATCCCTTTCCAAATCAGTTTTGGGAGACATCTCTTTGGAGAGGGTGATCCCGTGACAAGCCGGTAGATTACCGCGCTTGGAGTCTTCCATACTAAATCTCTTCAGTATGGCGTCGATGTACCTGGACTGCGAAAGTCCTAATATCCTCTTGGATCTGTCACGGTAGATCCGGATACCCAGAATGTATGAGGCATCACCCAGGTCTTTCATGGAGAACCTGTGTGACAAGAACCCTTTGACAGATTGTAGCATAGGAATGTCATTTCCTATTAAGAGAATGTCATCCATGTATAAAACGAGGAATACTACAGTTCTCGCTACAAATCTACAATAGATGCATGGTTCATCTGGATTTTTGATAAAGCCAAATTCCTTGACCGTCTCATCAAAACAGATGTTCCAACTCCGCGATGCCTGCTTTAGTCCATAAATGGACTTAAGCAACTTGCACATCTTTCCGCTGCTCCCACTCTGAATGAAACCCTCTGGCTGATCCATATAGACACACTCCTCTAAATGACCATTTAGAAAAGCTGTCTTTACGTCCATTTTCCAAATCTCATAATCGTGGAAGGCAGCAATGGCAAGAAGGATCCGAATGGATTTCAGCATAGCTACTGGAGAAAAGGTTTCGTCATAGTCCAAACCAGGTCGCTGATGAAAACCCTTTGCTACCAGTCTAGCTTTATAGGTCTCAACCTGTCCATCTACACCAATCTTCCTTTTGAAGATCCACTTGCATCCTACGGGTTTCACCCCGTCTGGAGCAATGTCCAACGTCCATACTTTGTTGGTGTACATGGACTCCATCTCGGTCCGCATTGCATCCAGCCATTTTACCGAGTCGATGCTCTGAATGGCCTGCTGGAAGCTAGTAGGCTCATCACAATCTATGATGCAATCCTCTCTATCCCCGTCAATGAGAAAACCGTAGTATCTCTCGGGCGGATGAGACTGCCTACTACTCCTGCGGAGTGGCGTGGGAATGTCCTGATCTTTCGAACCCTCTGGTCCTACTAAGCTTTCAGTAATAGCTTGTGGTTCTGGAATTTCTTCCAGTTCTATTGCGCTCCCACTTGTTTCTTTTTCTAAGAACTGATGTTCCAGAAAATGGGCATTTCGAGAAACAAGAACTTTTTGTTCCTCTGCGTAATAGAAAAGAGACCCCCTGGAGTTCTTTGGGTATCCCACAAACTTGCACAGTACTGAGCGTGCCTCTAGTTTGTCCGCATGCTGCTTTTTGACATAAGCTGGACATCCCCAAATCTTCAGGTATTGAAGATAGGGTTTCTTCCCACTCCATAACTCATATGGTGTGGTAGGCACAGTCTTAGTGGGAACTCGGTTCAAAAGGTATGCAGCTGATTCTAGCGCATATCCCCAGAACGATCGCGGCAACTCAGCGTTACTCATCATGGACCGCACCATATCCAATAGGGTTCGGTTCCGTCTCTCCGATACACCGTTATGTTGCGGAGTGTATGGAGGAGTAAGCTGAGAGAGAATTCCATTCTCTTTTAAGTAACCCGGCACTCAAGTATTCACCACCTCGATCAGATCTCAGTGTCTTTATACTTTTGCCTGTTTGTTTTTCTACTTCATTCTTATATTCCTGGAACTTTTCAAAAGCTTCGGATTTATGCTTCATCAAGAAGACATGTCCGAACCTTGAGAAATCATCCGTAAAAGTAATGAAGTAAGAATAACCGCTTCGTGCATGTGTAGACATTGGACCGCACACATCACTGTGTACGAGTCCCAAGAGCTCGCTCGCTCTTTCTCCGTGTCCAGTGAACGGAGTCTTTGTCATCTTTCCTTTGAGACAGGATTGACAAGTTGCATACGATTGATATTCGAACGGGTCCAAATATCCTTCTGCATGTAACTTAGTCAACCTTCTCTCATTGATGTGACCCAGTTTACAATGCCATATGAAAGTTTTATTGATTTCTGGAGACTTTCTTTTGTGTGTATTCTGGACATTGAAAATATGTGGTTGGTTTAATACGTATATACCGTTGTTCAATGTACCTGACCCAATCAAAGCTTGATTAAGGTGAATGTTCACTACATTACTTACAAATGCAAATTCATAACCTTCTTTAGATAATAAAGATACAGAAATGATATTACAGGTTGCATTTGGTACATAATAACAACTACGCAAAACCAAAAAATGTCCATCCGACAATCCCAGGTGATAGTCCCCCACGGCCTCAGCATCCATGCTAGCACCGTTCGCAACTCTGAGGGTCATGTCACCTGCCTTCAAAACTCTACGCTTTCTCAACGCCTGCAAAGAATTACAGATATGAGATCTTGATTCGGTATCCAATACCCAGGATGTAGAGTTTATTGATAGACAGTTTTCAATAACATACACACCTGAAGCTGAAGCCGCAACTCGCTTCAAATCCTGTGTTCTGGCTTTCCAAGCCTTGCAATCCTGTTTCCAGTGACCACTTTTATGACAATAGAAGCATTCTTCCTTCCCCACTAGCTTCCCCGCTATCTTTGTTGCTTTACCTTTTCCCTTCGTATCTACTTTACCGACACCGCCTCTTGGTTTGGCGGGGGCTTTCTTCTTCTTACCCTTGGCTTTCGCCCTGGATCTAGAAGAGGAAGATCCTCCTACAAACAAAGTGGATGTCTCCTTACCTTTCTGTAGGGTGCCCTCAGCACTCCTCAACATGTTCAGAAGCTCGGAAAGTTCAACCTCCTTTCCTTGCATGTTGAAGTTAAGAATAAACTGGGCGTAAGTGGAAGGAAGGGACTGGAGAATCAAATCAGTATAGAGTTCATTCTCCAACGTGGTCCCAAGGTCCGCGAGCTCCTCAATGTAGCCAATCATCTTAAGCACGTGTTCCGCTACCGATGATCCGACGGCCAACCTTGCCGAAAACAACTTCTTCGACACTTCGTATCTTGCGATACGAGACTGCTCTCCATACAGTTCTTTTGTATGAAGAAATATGGACTCTAGGTCCATATTCTCGTCCCTTCTCTGATGTTCGTTGTCCATCGAGGCTAGTACGAGGCATCTGGCCTTCGCGCAATCTATTTCCCGGGTCTTGTAGATTTCCCTATCTACGACACTGGTTTTGGGACCTGGGACAGGGGGAGCTTTGGTGGTAAGGACATACCCCAACTTGTCGTAAGTGATTGCCATCTTGACATTCCTGAGCCAATCTTTGTAGTTTGGCCCTGTCAATATGTTTTTATCTAGTAATAACTTAAGTCCGGTCATCTTGAATGGTCGCTGTAATTAGGAGAGAGAAAAGAAACACTTTAGCATGATGCTCTTGCAAGTTTAGAGTGGTTTTTAGTTTGTCTAAACTGGATGGCTCCCACTGTCTCTCGAATCCCTTCTCAAACCGTAAAGAAAGGATTAGTCCGGATCACTCTCACCGTACAATACTTGCTTAACCGTTCAGCCAGGCCAGTGTCGGTACTTCGAGGGAGGTTTTCCAACGCTTTCGTGAAGTTCCTTAATTAAGTAACCTCTTTTCCCTGTGGGCGTAGCCCCGCTAACACCTTTCTAGACACCTACTAAGTTTATAGCATTGATCGTTAAGTGAGAGTTTTCCCGAGGAGTAGCATATACTCACAGTAGGATCGGGATCCAAATATCATCGCGTGATAAAACCGAAGGAATCCTACCAGAATTATCACACTCCAAATGGTATGCAGCGCTAGCAAGTTTCAGTACTTATGAAACTCCCGATGTGGATTTTTGCCCCATGCTCTTATGACCTTGGCGTGAAGTCAAAATGTCATAAGTCACATGTTAAGTTCTTCCCATCATTATCCCGGTTAATTTGAACCCACCCATACCTACCCTTGACGTAGGCCAAAATGGCAGTACGACTGTCTCAAACCAACGCATTCTATCTATGCAACAGATAAATATCCGGCAGCTACCAATCACTATGCCTTGGCATGAGGTCAAAATACATAGCTTGAATACTACCGTATATTTAACTGAAATGATGGAGGGCTACGGATGGTTTTGGCGAAACCGTGAACATAGTGAACTTGATATAATCGATGGAACGAGATAGCTTTTTAAAAAGGAGTGGTTTAAGCTCCGCATTTAAAAGTTTAGTTTTGAAAAGAACCGAGTGGTTTTCAAAGTGTTCCAATCGACTTTTACTTGGTTTATTTTCTTGCATTAGTTCTTTTAATGCGTCCCATCATTTAATCCTACTATTGCAGAAAACAACCAAAATATGACGTACGCTTATGCCATTCGCATTTGCCACGGGGCCCCGTCATCACCCGTTAGGTTACTTAACTAACGACAGAGCGGGGGCTGGGCTAGCGCGGCTGTAAAACATAAGCAACGCCTAAATAGTTATCATATATAAGTATATAGCAATGATAGACATTACAGATCACAGATGAATACATTGGGTATACTAGGAATCCGCAATCCGTTCGAGCCTGCAACGAAAAGCGGATTACACGGTCGCGGTGAATGGACAAATACCCCACCCAAGACCCCTACGGGTGCGGCAAACTACCCGTCAAGTACCCGAAGCGAAGCAACCTCCCTCAACACCGTGAGTAGGCCACTCGGCACTTCGAGATACCCGGTAGTTTTTGCACCCCCTCCATGGGTCTATCCTAGGAGCAAAAACAGTAAAAAAAATTATACAATGACGGCTACAACCCCGACCCGGTTGTGCGGCCATACAAATAATAATATTACATCAATTTACATATTACAATGAATGAAAGAAAAAGCAACACTCATCTCACATCCACCCCGGCTATTCACCCGCGACAATCCAACCCATTCATATACACATACCAATATCAAACACAGATCACAGAGATGTATAACCCCGACTAATCGACATATAGCGATTAGCCGATGTTCAATACATACAAACATCACAGATATAACCGTTATAGTCAAAGTGTAGTGAAGTTCGGAAAAAATACGGATTTATAGGCCCCTAAAAATAAATTTCTATTCTGGAAAATCTGGGCACATATAAAATATCTTAAAAATCCTAAAACCAAGCCAGAGATACACTGCACCAAACTCGACCCAGTGAAGAGCCAACTTGGCCGCGGTTGCGCGGCAATAGCTTGCTATTGCCGCGGAACCGCGGCTCCTTGGTCGATTCACTGGACCGGGTTTGGTGGTTATCTTCAGAAAACCCTGAGACGATTTTTGGAGTATAACAAATTTTGTTTTGACCAGAAAAAAATTTAACAGAAACTTAGGGTTTCGAGAACTTGGTTTTTCGATTTTTACGTTTCGAACTTCCATACACTTCACTACTTAGCTAGTTTATGTTTAGTTAGTCTCTGATACCACTGTAAGTCCACATTGCCCACCCCGGTACTTGCGGGGAGGCGGAAAAGTTCATAAAAATCGGATTTTTATGAACTTAGGCAACATGGACTACACTATAAAGGATCTTTGCTAAACAAAAACTTGCTAAAGCTAACTAGAAACTAGCTAAGTGCTAGAAAGGTTATACCTTGGGCTTTATGTCCTTCTCTCCTTGCTCCTTGGAGTAGTGGAAGGAGGTCACCTTGTCGTCTTCTCCCGCCAAAGAAAGATCCACCCGAAAGCCTCAACCTTTGGCTTCAACTCCAAGCTAGAAGTAACTAGGGTTCAAGAAGTTCTAGTCCTTCAACCCTAGATGAGAGTAGAGATGATCAAGAGAGGGTTTTTCTCAAGCTCAAGTGTTTCTCAACACATGAGAGGGGAGAGCTTGAGGGGGAGGAAGAACAAGAGAGAGAGAAATGGAATGATAGAATGAGAATAATGTGAACCATTCTCACTAATATGTGTATATTATTTTAATTAAATAATTAGCTAGATAATTGTCATGGTTAATCATGACATGACCATTATCATTTCAATTTGCAAGGATCAAAAAGTATCTTCCAAAAGAAATGATGATGGTCAAAGTGTCAACCTAGGTCAACAAGTCAAGGAAGTCAAATGGTCAACAACCATAACCATGCACAATTATTAAACTAATTATCAATTAACTATAATACACACATAAGCATTAGGGTTAATGAAATGACAATAGCCATTAACCCTAAATAAGGTCCTCTCGCACTATCTCAAACAACTGTGCATATGCACCCGCATTCGTGATCCGAGGAACATGAATACAATGAGAAAAGCCAATCCCAAATCATATACTAGGATCCGGCTTAAACCAAAGCCCGCTAGTATAAACTGTCCGGACATCAAACGTGCACAAGTGCGCGGATGCGAACGAACCCTGTCGCAAAACCATGCGACCTCTACTCATTTTGCCTAAAGGCGAATAGCACTCTGTGTGGGACTCTAAAGACTCGACACTACGCTGGCAGTGGGTTTAACCACAGACCGCAAGCGGCACTAGCTGTACGTAACGGTCCCCAGGTAGATGTCGATAAGAAGACTGACGAGGTGAACCCCATCTGAACTCCTACTGAGCCTGTATGTGACAGTCTCCGTACAGTCCGGTCTGTTCGTCTGATACATCGCATGGCGGGCCTAGGGGGCGGTGAACGTCAGTCCCCTAATAGCGGTACAAGTCGTGTCGGAGTGTAGCCCGGAACACCCTGAGATAACACTGGAAACCTACCAGTATATATCGCTTTCCCTGGCCAGGGACTACTCGTGTAATGGCTCTCCTGGACACAACGCGATGTCAACCCCCAATACCGGGAGAGACGAATCCTGTCTAACCGTCACTGCCTCCAAGTGCTTCGGGACTGCACCCAAAAACTACCTGTTTGCACGACTCCTTTGAGCCGTGGTAGGGTAGTAATCAAAGTGCAGTGGGAACACACTCGAGGCGAAGTGATAGTGTCAAGTCAACGGACTAAGCTGTACTCATGTCACCTAGGAACTGATAACTGACGAAAGGTATAATACCAACCAACAGTTCCCGACGAGTCCTATCCAGTGTACTCGTAACCTAACGAGCACCCGCATACTATCCCAAGTACGACGTACTAACGGCTGTGGGACAGACCGTCTCCCACACTGGGATGAGAAGCGCATACGCTAGTCTACTCCGGAGTATCGATGCCCTGTCTCGATAGTCCAATGACCAGGGACCTGTATAAGGATGTGCTTATAGATTACCCAGCTCCCATGAGTGCGAGCGCCATCACAACGCTGGTAATCAAGCAAAGATCCTAAGGGCTCTACTAATATGTATATCAGCAATATGCTAAAAGAAACACATGCACATATTAAAGCAGAGACAAACCAAGTAGCATACTACCATTTCGAGCAAGATTGTATATATAACTGTGAATATCCCAAGCTTCCATTAAGTAATGTACAAACTAGTATGATACAGTAATGGCCTCTAGGGCATATACACTAACAATAGGGGCTACGGTGTTTTTGAGAAAAGATATATCCTTTGAAAAGCCGTAGTATCCCCCAGTTGTCTTTTTGAAAAATACTCACGATTCGTTGATTTCGAAAATATGTATGACTCGAGCTTAAACTAGCATCTACATAAACCACTAATAGAATAACTAAGGAACTGGTCGAAAGGTAAGAAAAGTCTACCTATAGTCCGAGTCGATACCTCTAAGAGTCGGTGATCCAGCCTCAATAGCGTCACGTACATAGTATGACTTCTTCGAGTCAAGAGTGCGGATCAATCATCATATCTATACCTCGTAAGGTAAAATCCATCGTACGACATCCCAAAATCGGGGTACGGGTCAACTATCATATATACATCATCATTCATAAGGTATCATTATCAAACAATATCATAATCTGGTTACTGACCTAAAGTCTCGTGCAATCCGATGTCATCAATACATACTATCATATATGAATTCACATTGCCCAAGCGATCCATTATAAATATCATAACATATCTCAAATCATATCTCGATCATATGTTAACTATCATATATATATATCATCAATCACATGGTATCATTATCCAACGATCCGCTATAATGTCATAACATATCTCAAATTATAACTCAGTCACATATTAAATATCTCACGGCATCATGCTCGATCATATCAACTCATTCCTAAGTATCACATAATATCCTCAATCACCCGTGTATATGTATGTATATATATAGGCATGTGAGTAAGTGTGTGTGTGTGTGTGTCCACACACACACACACACACACACACATACTCACATGCCTACACACACACACACACCCCAAGATAACAAGTGTGTGTATACGTATGTGTGTGTATGTGTGTGTGTGTGTGTGTGTGAACCTATACTCTAGGGTCTCGCGACTATGAACTAGACCGAAACACTATCCCCCCACTTACACAATTTCCGATCCGTGGTCTCCTAAAACCTTTCTTGCTCAGTATTCGTATCTCGCAATAACATATATATAACTATCTCGGTACCATATCATATCTTACGAAGTTGCGGGGGTGCTATACGCCATCCACCCGACTTCCTCCGTAGATATACATCTACTCACCTAGTCCTTGTCTGCCGAAGTCGATGCCGCCGTCCTCTTCTTCATCGTCCGAAGTCCACGTGAGAGGTACCTATATGCAAATATATATATATATATATATATATATATATATATATTTATATATATCGTAAACCGAAATCGCGGATAAAACCCAAAACGGTACACTAAACGCGCATCGGTTAAAACCTATGACCCGCTCATGCAAAAGAACCAAATAACCCTCGACATCGGCGTACAAACGCCAATTGATCGAGAAAAACCCAAACATACCAATCACGGTTTCAAAACTCACTAATTATATATGAAATAGGGTTTAAATCATGAACCTTAAAATTAATCAAATCGTTTTATTTCGCAAAAACCTAGAAAACCTCAAATAACCGTTTTAATTCGAAACTTGATATTTTAACAAATCTAGTGGCCATAATATTCACTAAATATCATAACTAAGTCATACAAATCATTACTATAATTTTATCACACTAATTTGCATAAATCTAAAAATTCTAGTTTGCAAATTTATCCAATTTTAACACCTTTAAAGTAAAAATTCACAAATCAACAACTAAACTAAGTTTTGCATGATCTAAGGTGCTAAACTGCAATTTAAAATTTTAATGATGTGATGAAAACCCTTACTAGATTTTAATCCCATATTTTTAATTAATTTCTAAAAACCTAGTTTGCTTAAAAATCTTAATTTGGATATTTTAAATGTTACCACTAGCAATAAGCAACAAGATTAAGTTTTGCATAGTATTAACATGTTAATCTACTCACTAAAACCATAATCTAATGATAAAAACCCTCACTAGAATTTATCTCACCTATATATATATATATTTTACAAAAACCTAGTTTGCAAAAATTATGCATACAATTTGGACAAATTAATTTTAACAATTAGTAACTTAACAATCTAGATTAGATTTTACATGCCTTGATGTGTTAAGCTACACATTAAAACCATGAACAATTGATAAAAACCCTTACTATCATAAACCCTTTCTTGAATTTTCAAATTTGAAATTAAAATCTAATTAAGCATCATGATTAATTAAATTGAAGTAATTAAACATCAAGTAACAATTTGGTTTAAGATTATACCTCCAAACCATGATATCAAACATGTAACTTGATCTCCAAAATGCTAACTTTGCTCCATGATCCAAGCTAGATAGGCTAAAGAATAATGGGTAGGATTTAAATTAGGAATTTGTGGTGTTTTATTTTAGATTTTTGAAGCAATTTTTGAAGGATTTTGATGTAAAGTGAAGTGGAGGAAGGGGGGCTGCCCAAGGTGATGCTCGGCCATGAGAAATGAGGGAAGAGAGAGAGAAAAAGATGTGAGGAGTTGTGTAGAAACTTCTCCAAATAATTACATCCTTTAAGTCTTTTCATTAATTTCTTTATTTAATAAATTTTCTTTTTCTAAATTATCCTAGAAAAGTCTAGAACCATGGAGAAATTTTGAGAAAGAGTTTTGCATATCACACACTTGTTTTAAATTGTCATGGTTCATTAAAATGTAATTAACCCACTCTCATATGTAATTAGCACTAATTAAATGTTTAATTAAAAGCTTATATTAATATTTGAATTAATTAATTAAGGAAAAATATTTAAGTAAACAAACAATTTATAAGTGACCCAATAATACCAATTACTAGCAATTATATAGTTAAAATAGGCGTATTAAATTTTATGATGAAAAATAACTATAGTTATGTTTTACGGAAAATACGGTTTATTTTAAGGATTATCAGAAAATTTCACTTAAAGGATTTTATTTATTTAATTAATTAATTAATTATTTATTTTTAAAACATTACATGTGATATATATTAATGTATATTTTATTGTGTCATACTTGATGCCACATGCAATATGGGTGTATGAGACTCACACCATGCTTAATATAATGTAAGGTTTTTATTTATTTAAAGTAAACCAAATTAGATGAAAATTAGTCACATGGTTGTAGCTTGTAGAAGCTTGTTGAACCACTGACCAAGTCCACTAATTTTGTTTTACTTGTAGATATTTATTAACCTAACCATTTTTGATTAGCCATGGTTTAATCTCTACATGAGTTAGTGTATGACACTAACTCACCCATGATTGCTATTCTTACCTCATCAGTTCATTCTCTCATCTTTATTCTTCATCTTTTTCTTCATTGAGAAAGCTTGCTAGCTTTTCTCAAGGTGAGAAAATATTGTGAGAAAATTAAATTTAAAGTGAGCTAATTTCCTACTTCATCATCCTCTACTTTATTAGCCATTTAGTTTAGGGTGTTTGCTTTACTAATCTACCATTAGTGAAGAGGTAGCATGAGTTTGATTCTCCTCGACGTAGATCATCTTCGGCCTCGAAGACTTCGAGTAAGCTTGTTCATTTCTTCATGTGAATCCTTACTAGAGTTCGGGTGTTCACTACTTGGAGCGAAGAGACTACTACACGGAGCTTTAGAAGTGAAGGACCGGTCTACAAAGGTTGTATTCCTCATTCACTTAGATGTAAAGTTGTTTACATTGTTGTATCGTCGGATTTTTTAGTTAAAATTCTAGGGTTAGGGTTAGCTAGTAAGGCAAATTTTTGAAAATGGCATGGACGATACCTCCCGAAACCTTGCTGCCGACCTAGGCAACTCTATAGTGGTATCATAGCCATGCTAAAAAATTAGACGATGTTTGTTAGATTACAAAACCGAAACTACTCCAAAACTTGAAACATTGCAACCCAGTTTCTGTCGAATTTTTTAATGTGTCAATTTTTTTTAAGCAACTGCAGAATGTTTTGTAAGATATAACATGAACACTATGAAAATTACAAGCAGTTTCCTCGGATTTGGGCCGGCGACATTGCAGGAAAAACCGGGCACTTCGGGTCATTTTTGAAGTTTTGACTTGAAATTTTCATGGTGTTACAGTCTTTGGGTTTTGGTGTTTCAGGTGTTACTTATTTTTTCTAAGTTTGCATGTGATGTGATCTTACTGTTTAGGCAATTTGGAGTGTTTCGTATTCGTAGTTTTAACATTGTTTCGAGTATTCACATGTTGTCTAGGCGAAGTTAAAAAGTTCGAACGAATATCAAAAACCCCATTTTCCAAGTTTAAGATATTCGGAAAAACATGCAAGTAATTCTGTGGACCCTCTAGAAGAATGAAACCCTAACTCGACATAATGACCATGGAACCACTTTCGAACCTTAAGGTTTGCGGCAGTACCGCGGTACCATTAATGAGGCTTGGGTCTGCCCTTCTACGGTAGGTCCATAGGTACTGTGGCATGTTCTGGGTATTTTTAAACTGTGCTCAAGTGTTGAGCTCTCGGGGAATTGTAGGACTTTGATTAATCAATCGACAAGTTTAACGTCATCCGGATATAATGTGATGGGATACAATACTTGGAATCCACAAGAAAACTAATTTGAATTTTATAAATCTAGCAATTTAGTCTCATTTGATCAGTTGCTACGGGATTTTGATGTGATCAAAAGTCCATCGCAATCACGTAGCGTATGCGGATACTCGCTGGGTAACCTTATTAGATAGCTACGCCTCATAGCCCCGACCAAGTGACTGTAGGAGAACCCCGTTACCAAAAGCATCCGTTCGGGTGCTCGCGGCCGCGGTGTTCCGTCTAAGTGCATTTCGTCGACGGTATCGAGGGTGCGGCCGTCTACTAAAGTTTCCAATGAGCATTCGATCAGGATGTCGGGAATCTTGTTGAATTACTCGATTTGATATTGAAAAGTGCTTTTGATATCGAGACAAAAATGCAGAGTTTATAATTGTTAGGCATGCGATGTCTAAGGAATTCATTTGGTTAGGCATGAAATCCGAAGTATATGATACATTGGGTTTATGATGTCTAAGGTGGTTGCGGATTCCAATTGTTGTAGTTTTCACTTTCTTTTTTACGACCGTAAGTGTAATATGTGGCGTATCGCCGGTTTCGTTGCTATATGACAATGACAATTGGGATACACATATTTACTTACGTTGATGGCATGCGATGTTATGTGTTGTTGTGATATATTATATTGGATCGTCGTGTTTGAATAGCCGGGTATTTTTATGTGAGATGTGAGTTTTGTATTTTCATTAATGTAAAAACTTGTATGTAATATTCTTTTACTGGGGCACTTCCGGGTTGAGGAAGATGTCACCGTTGATATATATTATTTACTTTTCCGCATTAGGATAGACCCAAGGAGGGGAGCATAAGTAACCGGGTTCTAGAGTCCAGTGGGAGACCATCTCGAGGAGTCGAGTCCGGGTCACCTAACTCTAGAATTTGTAGGGTTACTTGCCGCTCTCGTTGAGGTCCAGGGACGTGGGATTGGCTATTCATCACGGCCATGGAATCCGTGTTTTATACAGGCTTAACTTAAAACACGAAATTCTTAGTATATTGTCGCGACCCAAAATATTAGCTCGTGAACAGCACTTAAATCACGCAACGTCTAGAGGCGTAACGTAATTCAAGTAAGCTGAAACCCAGAAATCTAAACCTTTTCAAGAAAATAAAGGAGGTGAAGTTTTGAAATAAAGGTATAATGAAATGAAGTTTTCTTAAAATGCATAGTAAATGAACATGAAAATGCAAGTGGAATCTATTAGTTTGAAAACATGTTTCGTCTTTTAAAAATTTGGGCAGCACCTCCTTTGTATATTTTGATCCAAAACAATAAATACATAACAAGAATAATGGCATCCGCAAGCGGGAGCTGGCTCTTCGCCAACAGGCGGATCACAACCACGCAAAGCATCAAAATAAGTATACGACGCCCAACGGCGAAGTTCACCAGAAAAGATAAAGAAATAAGCAAGACATCAAAAACACAAGTAGCGGAATACCCCTCGCTCTAAGTCTTGCAACCACAATCTCTCTAAGTCTTATTACTTATACAATTTACTAATTTTGATTGATGGAGTTAACTAGATACAATATGAAATATAGATACAAGAGTGGATACGATACAATGTCTCACCTACCGATGCAAAACGTCCGAATGCAACTGTGTGCCAGCGAAGCCGCTAATGATCCAAGCGATCAGCCTGCAAGAACTGTGGCACAACGGGGGTGAGTTGACAACTCGTGAGTAGAAAAATATCAACAGATAGAAATCGAATAAATAACGACTCCTAGGTCAACTATATCATAAAAGTAATACTATGATATCTAGAGTGACCGCATCTGTATATGTGCCAACAAGGTAGTCAATGCCTATAAGCATGTGGATAACATCCAACAGTATAACCAATGTCTGTATGCATGTGGATCTCGTCCAATCATATAATCAATGTATGTATGCATGCGGATCTCATCCAATCATATAATCAATGTCTGTATGCACGTGGATCTCTTCCAACCATATAATCAATGTATGTATGCATGTGGATCTCGTCCAACCATATAATCAATGTCTGTATGCACGTGGATCTCGTCCAACCATATAATCAATATATGTATGCATGTGGATCTCGTCCCACCATATAATCAATGTCTGTATGCACGTAAATATCGTAAAGGAGTGTGCATGAAAGTATGAGGATATAAATCAACGGTGTCCCTCGCGACACATCAAAATCATGGAACCTGGGTGCCCAATATCGACACCCGAAAACATCATAAAACCCGTGTCCAGCATCGACACGTTAATCCTCATATCTCGGGCTCCGTCAGTCCGGATCGACCCATATCATCTTTCGACTCTGGTCGGTATCCTCCGGATATCCGCCGAGCCCAAATACTATCACCGGTAGGTAGTAGTCCCTCTGCCAAGCTCATCGTCATCCATATGAAATCTCTCTCTCATCCCGGGGTACCATACCGGGTCCACCATATACCCGCAAACGGAATCATCCTCCTCCTTTAATCGGGTATCACATGTCACTCTCAGAACCGAGAAACACATGGTGGACGCACTGAAATATCATATCAAGAAAAACCGGGTTTATAAAACAACATATAATCTCTTTTAAAATATCCACGGTTCTCAAATCTATAAATCTCATGAAAACAACATATCTCAATGCGTAAAATCATAGAGCATGATGTATGCGACATATAATAGAAATGTAAGCATATCCATATATCATGCAACATAGAACAGTGATATGACATATTAAGGGAAAACCGCTCTTTTAAATGATTCCAGTTTTTAAAAATATAATATGTGTTTCCCAATTTCCCAATAAAACCAGTTATCTATGTAGGTACAATATGTATATGCGCAAGTATAGAGGTACCAATGTATGTGTGCACCAATATGGATATACAAATGCGTATGTGCGCAAGTATGGATATATCAAAGTATATGTGCGCCAATATGGATATACAATGTGTATGTGCACAAGTAAGGATATATCAAAGTATATGTGCACCAATATGAATATACAATGTGTATATGCGCAAGCATGGATATATCAAAGTATATGTGCACCAATATGAATATACAATGTGTATGTGCGAAACATGTTTTGCGAAGAGCCATATCATGATGCAGCAATCCTACTGTGTAGTGACATGGCAATTATCGATGATGAAGTATGTGAGCCTACAATATGTGTACGTGTAACATACGCATCATCGATAATGGTGCGGGTGTACTATCACAGGTATAAGTAATGTAATGCGAATAACATGAATGCAGCATAAGGTAAATAGTCAGCTAAAAGCAATAAGGTATACGTATCTAACATGATCGAGTCAGTGAATCTAGCAATCGGCATCGAGCCTCACAACATCACGTACGGTATACTCCATCGTACGGCATCCTTTAGTCACGGGTATGGATCAAACCTCAAGTCAAACTCATAACGTACAAAAAATCATCGTACGGCATCATTAAGCTATTAGGGATCCTATCAACCTATAAGACGAGGAGGGTACGGACCTAACGTCTCATACGGATATCACTCACGATTCACAACATATATAAAGTTTATCTATATGCCTATGTCCCAGGTCACATCCATAACAATCTCATATCAGGGGACCGGCAAGGTATCCATCATCTCAATCAACTCGCATCTGTATACCAACATATCATCATATCTCTTGTCAAATCGTATTCTCTTTTCATCACATTTATATCTCACAAAGGCCAATTTTACAATACATTATATCTTTACTATAAGCTTAAGTATCTAATCTAACATACACACCCGAACCATACAAACAATTTTTTTGAAAGATGCGAATCGTAGTTTTGAAAGTAGGGGATACGGTGTTTTTAAAGAAAGATATCATTTGAAAATCGTAATGTCCCTCAGGGTATCTGTTTAAAAGATGCATACGATTCTTCAGTTTGGAAATAGGTATGGTTCGGATGACACATCTACGTCGACTATCTAGTCTTATAGTACCCTAAACGGCAATATCATCAAATATCATCCTCAAATCCCGTCATCACATATTAGCCGTATCATATCACTTCTAACTATCATTTAGTTTTTAATATAGTTTCTCTAACTATCATTTAAGTCTATCTATAGTTTTCTCTTAAAGGTTTCCTTAACCATTAACTATGAATCGGTTTCCATCAAAAACTTGCGGGGGTGCTATAAGCCATCCACTCGACTTCCCCCGTGGATATAGATCCATTCACCTTGTTTCTTGCTTATCGAAGTTGATGACGCCACGCTCCGTCGCCTCGAAATCCACGCGAAGGTACCTACAATAATAACACATATCGAAACGCTATAAAAGTCAAGTTTTGAAAACCAAAACGGCACAAGTTTCGCCCATAGGTTAAAACCTATAGCTTCGCGTGCAAAACACGACTAAAAATCCTAGTCGTTGACGTTCAAATGCCACACGACCAAATACAAATCCCAATATCAAAACCAAGCATCCCAAAATACGGAAAACATAACCAAAAACACCCCAATGTGCTCCCAGATTTTACACTAGGTCAAATCAGCCAATTTTGTATATGTGGAGGGTCTAAATTACAGATACTGGAGCCATGAAACAAACAATATCCTACAAGTCCTTAGTATGGCCGCAATTTGCGGTCAGAATGAATAAAATTACGGCCAAAAGGTGGAGTTGGGGTCTCGGGTCTCTGTGGTAGCTTTCTGGGTGCCTACATATGTCACTGTGTTCGCTAAATAATTTTCCAGGTCCCCGAGTGTTAGCAGATTCCAAAATACCATCACAATTCTCATAATTTTCCGACGTCGGGTTTCTAAGTTTGGGGTTTGGGGTTCTATACCTGGTTTCAGTCCTTGAAACTAACTCTAGAGGGTTTATTAGGTCTCTACTAACCTCAATTTCATCTTTGAATTCAATAATTCCCCAAAACCCTGACTTGAATTTTCCAAACCTCCTTAAATATCACTTAATCACTTCTAAACGTGCATAGACACTAATGTGAATGAAATACTATACTAATGGTGATGAAATTACCTCATTTTGGCTACCCAAGAAAAACCCTAGCTTCTCCAAGTCATCAAAATCAAACTTTTCTTGGTCCAAAGTGTAGAAGGTGAAGAGGGGATCAATTTTAAAGAAAAGGGTTTAGGGTTTTGATGAAGCTTTTTAGATGATTTCATGGGTTGAAGTGGAGGGATATGGGGAAGAAGAAGGAGATGAAGAAATAACATGGGGTGAGGATATGGCAGCCCCCATCTCTCCTCTCTTATTCTAACTCTCTCTCACAATGTTACCCTTTTACCCTTTCTCTTTTTAACCTTTTCTTTTTTATTTAAAATCCAAATCACATAATACCTAAAATAACACAAGAACACAACATGTAATCAAAATATTACATGATATGGTTCACTAGCCATGAAAAACTGTAGAAACGCGGATTTGGCTTAATCGTGATTAGCAGTGCACTAATCGGGTTTTTATAAAAACTGCATATAATAAATTTTAAAATGCCAAATCCTTTAAATATATTATTAAATGAATAAATCATTTTAAATTTCCATTTATTTCACAATTATCAGTATATATTTATACTCTTTTTCGAAAACCCCAATTTCGCAAATCGGACAGTTTTCGGGAAATATATTATTTTAATATTAAATTCCAAAAATAATATTTTATATTTTCTGAAATGTTACAATCTTTTCCCCTTAAATAAATTCGGTCCCCGAATTTAAATTGAAACCCCCAATTCCTAAAACATTTCAATAATCGGCTCAAATAAACGCGGCTCCGAAATCATGGAAGATGCAAAAACAACACAGCGCGTCAAGTGCGCATGAAAACGAGTACAAAACTCAAAAACCGAACTCCGTCAAGCATCCCGCAATCATCAGAGTCATGGCGTAGACACGAAGGTCGGATCCAATACGAAAACCAATATGATATACATCAACACTATACATGTAAACATCTGAAGGAAATGCATGCCAAACCTTTCATGCTGCTGTGCGAAGCGCGTATCGCGGCACAGTGGCGGACGTCTGTTGTAAGAAAATAACTATATATATACTTATCCTTTGTTTAATATGTACGTCCTGCCATTTTTAAAAATAATTTAGAAGGGTTTCCTTTATAAAATGTTTCGTGTCATCTCAGACACGTAGGTAAATACTGAGACTATAGCTCCTTTTTTGGAAATCCCTTCGATAGCTATCGATGCATGCAATATATATCCAGGTACTGTCCTCTGACTAGTCCTGCTCAGTACGAAAACAAATAGTAATTATCATAAAAACGTACTGCTCCATAAGAAATCAATCCCAAAATGTGCATAAGAATGCCACGTGCGTCTGGTGCGCACGGAAATCAAAATCCATGAATGTACCATACATGTGCACTGAAACAACATCTAAGTGCAACGGGTGTGCACGAACAACTTTCAGAGGTAACGGTGTGCCTGATAGCAATATTAGGTGCATCTGATATGCACAAAGAATCCCGATTTAGTGCATCTGGTGTGCACCAAAATCGCATCTCACATCATGCATCCAACATGCGCGAAAATCCAAATCAGGTACATCCATCATGCCCGAATAAAATCTAAATCATGTGCATCCAACATGCACTAAATCACGAAATCCAATATCAAGCACCGAACATGCGCAAAAGTCCAATCCAAGCACGTCAAATATGCGCACGAATCCAATCAGGTGCATAAGGTGCACAAAACAAATATTGAGTATCTCAATCGAAATCGACGGTATACAACACATTTCAATCCAAATCCAAATCAGGTATACCGTGGTATATAATCTCACAACCATGTGCATCAGCGTGCACAAAAGCAAATAAAAATACTAAAAGTGCATAAAAACTATGCCGAAAGCATAAATCAAATTATATACATGCCCTAAGCATGAAATCACAATCAATATCTCAAATGACATCAAAACGAAGTCAGGTACAACTGTGGTGCACAAAATATGTATCAATGCACTGCAAGCATATGTGAACTATACCGAGTGCAAAAACCAAACCGAATGCGTACCATATGCACAAATCAACCCAACTGTATGAAATCCATGAAATCATAAACTTGTGCAACCAAGGCACAAAACGATATTAAGTGCAATAACTGTGCACAATTCATAAATCAACACAATGGTGTATAAAACATATCTCAACTGTAATAACTATGCGCAAAATATAAATACCCAGTAGGTGCAGCCATGGTGCACGAAAATCAATATCATGAAACTCATCATCAAAACTCAAATCCAAGCGATATAAGCGTGATACTCAGATCACAAACACAAATCGCAACAAATGATATCGAGGTGCACCTCATACAACGTCGAAGAATAAATCGGTGCGCCTAAAACCAGCAGAACAAGAACATCCGCTTGCCTCCTACTCACGGTCTGGCGTCCTCGGTCTCTGGGTCCTTATCTTCTTTATGGATTTACCAATCTCGCAATCCATCGGCTCATCGGCCCAGTCAGGTGTTCTAATGGGGACGATTCCGTTCTGGCACTTCTCTGGTCATCTCTCGGTCAATCATCATGACCACTCGTAAGGCAGCACGTCACTAGCGTCGGCCTCCGACTCTCTGAATACAAGTGACACATCTGATCCTGGGTGAAAATCTCATTGAAGCAGTTTTCTGGAAGGAATCTTGCTCAAGGTCTCTTTCGATCTCGCCTATGCCGAACTGTACGGAGGCTGGTACTCTTACATAATCTTTTCTCGTTTTCTAGACATCTGCGTGTTCCGCACACATTTCCTCGGGAAATGGCCGTATCCCAACGCCTCTGTATGCATATCAGATCTCTAATCTCGACGGGGAGTAGCAACAGCTCGTCAGCATCTCGCATGAACTTCTGGCTCCACTCATCTTTATCATCGTCCGCTTCGACGCCACGTCTTGCTTTCTGCGTACTGCTACTGTTCTCGGCCACGGTCAATCTGAAGTCTATCACATGGACTCAAAATCGCGTACTCTGTATCTTCATCACTCTGTAGAAGATATCTGGCCGAACACGTCCTTGGGAACTCGTCCCAACCATCGGAGGAATACTCAACACTCGTCCTTCCTCGATCAACTCACAACGCATCTGGGTGATGTCCTCTATCCGAAGCTGGTCAGCTTACTGGTCTCTCATCACATGATATCCGGACAACGTTCAACTTTTCGATCGAGTCATCAAGGTCCCAAAATTTCCCCTCAACACCTGAGCACAGTCTAAAATATCTGGTACATACCACAATACCTCTGGACCTGCCGTAGAAGGGCAAACCCAAGCCTCATTGATGGCACCGCCAAACTGCTGCAAACCCTAAGGTTCAGAGCGGTTCCATGGTCATCATGTCGAGTTAGGGTTTCATTCTTCTAGAGGGTCCACAGAATCATTTGCATGTTCCTTCGAACACTTTAAACTTGGGAAAAATGGGTTTTCTGACATTCGTTCGAACATTTTAACTTCGTCTAGGCAACATGCGAATACCCTTCGTCCCCATGCTAAACAATGCCTTAATCCTCCAGGAAAGGCCATACATCGACGGTCATCTCTGGATCGGTCTGCTCTAGATCGGAGTAAGACTCTCCACACTGGAAATCTTCAACTCGACTTGGCCTACATCGGCGCATCAATCTGACGAATTACCTTCGTCTCTCAAATCGAGGTATACTAGCTATCACCTATCGCATCTCTGCCTGGAAGCTCCAGCGATCTCAGCTCGTAAGCTCTGGAAGCGACATCCTATCAATCTCAGCAACAGCTAGGTCATCTGCCTGCATGGTAGGCAACATCACAATCTCTGAGGTATGCTGTACATCAACAGTCCTCTCGCAACAGGAAGCTCTAACAATGGCCCGATCATCCGGTGTAAAACCAAGCACTCGCCTCCACAAGAGGTCACAACATAATACTACATCGATACATTCCCATGTCACCAGAAAACACAATGGTCAGACCTCGTACCAGACGAGCTCGCCCTTACCGCATCACTAGCAGCAGCTCAATCTGCGCTCAAACCATGGTGACAGGAACCTCAATCGAGTATCGATAAAAACAGATCAATGGCATGAAAGGAAACGACAGATCCGGAATGGATACATGATCATAAGAAGGAACAACATCAATAAGAGTATGATCATGGAAACAAATAGAATCGAGGAACTCCAATGGATGCATAATCATGGGTATGAAGAGAATCATAGATCTCAAAATATATACATCCTAAGGTTTCTTAAGTGAAGTATCATATCGTAAATATGCCGTAGAACATACGTACGATACGTCACTCTACTCATGCTACCTACTCCATCAATCAGGGTCAGCCTATGGAACGAAAGTTCAGATCTAATACCCCTCGTTCAAGTCTAAGTTCCGTAAGGTCAAGCCTAGGTTCTGAAATACATACCCGCCCTAGACTCCGCATAGTCAAACATAGAATCGAACTAAGGTTAAACCTAACGCTTTGATACCAACTTTGTCACGACCCGAAATATTAGCTCGTGACCAGCACTTAAATCACGCAACGTCTAGAGGCATAACGTAATTCAAGTAAGCTGAAACCCAGAAATCTAAACCTTTTTAAGAAAATAATGGAGGTGAAGTTTTGAAATAATGGTATAATGAAATAAAGTTTTCTTAAAATGCATAGGAAAGGAACATGAAAATGCAAGTGGAATTTATTAGTTTGAAAACATGTTTCGTCTTTTAAAAATATGGGCAGCACCTCCTTTATATATTTTGATCCAAAAGCACAATTACATAACAAGAATAATGGCATCCCGAAGCGGGAGCTATCTCTTCGCCAACCGACGGATCACAACCACGCAAAGCATCAAAATAAGTATACGACTCCCAACGGCGAAGTTCGCCACAAAAGATAAAGAAATAAGTAAGACATCAAAACCACAAGTAGCGGAATACCCCTCGCTCTAAGTCTCGCAACCATAATCTCACTAAGTCTCATTACATATACAATTTACTAATTTTGATTGATGGAGTTAACTAGATACAATATGAAATATAGATACAAGTGTGGGTACGATACAATGTCCCACCTACCAATGCAAAACGCCCGAATGCAACTGTGTGCCAGCGAAGCCGCTACTGATCCAAGCGGTCAACCTGCAAGAACTGTGGCACAACGGGGGTGAGTTGCCAACTTGTGAGTAGAAAAATATCAACAGATAGAAATCGAATAAATAACGACTTCTAGGTCAACTATATCATAAAGGTAATACAATGATATCTAGGGTGACCGCATCTGTATATGTGCCAACAAGGTAGTCAATGCCTATAAGCATATGGATAACGTTCAACAGTATAACCAATGTCTGTATGCATGTGGATCTCGTCCAACCATATAATCAATGTATGTATGCATGTGGATCTCGTCCAACCATATAATCAATGTCTGTATACACGTGGATCTCGTCACGTGGATCTCGTCCAACCATATAATCAATGTATGTATGCATGTGGGTCTCCTCCAACCATATAATCAATGTCTGTATGCACGTGGATCTCGTCCAACCATATAATCAATGTATGTATGCATATGGATCTCGTCCCACCATATAATCAATGTCTGTATGCATGTAAATATCATAAAGGAGTATGCATGAAAGTATAAGGATATAAATCAACGGTGTCCCTCGCGACACATCAAAATCATGGAACCTGGGTGTCCAACATCGACACCCGAAAATATCATGAAACCCGTGTCTAGCTTTGACACGTAAATACTCATATCTCGGGCTCCGTCAGTCCTGATCGGCCCACGGGCTCCGTCAGTCCGGATTGGCCCATATCATCCCTCGACTCCGGTCGGTATCCTCCGGATATCCACCGAGCCCAAATACTATCACCGGTAGGTAGTAGTCCCTCTGCCAGACTCATCATCATCCACACGAAATCACTCTCTCGCCCTAGGGTACCATACCGGGTCCACCATGTACCCGCAAACGGAATCATCCTCCTTCTCGAATGGGGTTTCACATGTCACTCTCAGAATCGAGAAAACACATGGTGGGCGCACTGAAATATCATATCAAGAGAAACCGGGTTTTTTAAATAACACATAATCTCTTTTAAAATGTCCACGGTTCTCAAATCCAGAAATCTCATGAAAACAACATATCTCAATGCGTAAAATCATAGAGCGTGATGTATGCGACATATAATAGAAATGTAAGCATATCCGTATATCATGCAACATGGAACAGTGACATTACATATTAAGAGAAAACCGCTCTTTTAAATGATTCCAGTTTTTAAAAATATAATATGCGGTTCCCAATTTCCTAATAAAACCAGTTATCTATGTAGGTACAATATGTATATGCGCAAGTATAGAGGTACCAATGTATGTGTGCACCAATATGGATATACAAATGCGTATGTGCGCAAGTATGGATATATCAAAGTATATGTGCGCTAATATAGATATACAATGTGTATGTGCACAAGTAAGGATATATCAAAGTATGTGTGCACCAAAATGAATATACAATGTGTATGTGCGCAAGCATGGATATATCAAAGTATATGTGCACCCATATGAATATACAATGTGTATGTGCGCAAGCATGTTATGTGAAGAGTCATATCATGATGCAGCAATCCTACTGTGTTGTGACATAGTAATTATCGATGATAAAGTGTGTGAGCCTACAATATGTGTACGTATAACATACGCATCATCGATAATGGTGCAGGTGTACTATCACAGGTATAAGTAATGCAATGCGAATAACATGAATGCAGCATAAGGTAAATCATCAGCTAAAAGCTATAAGGTATACGTATCTAACATGATCGAGTCGGTGAATATATCAATCGGCATCGAGCCTTACAACATCACGTACGGTATACTCCATCATACGGCATCCTCTAGTCAGGGGTATGGATCAAACCTCAAATCAAACTCATCATGTACGGAAAATCTTCGTACGACGGCATTAAGCGATCAGCAATCCTATCAACCTATAAGACGAGGAGGGTACGGACGTAACGTCTCATACGGCTATCACTCACGATTCACAACATATATAAAGTTTATCTATATACCTATGTCCAAGGTCACATCCATAACAATCTCATATCAGGGGACCGGCAAGGTATCCATCATCTCAATCGACTCGCATCCGTATACCAACATATCATCATATCACATGTCAAATCGTATTCTCTTTTCATCGCATTTATATCTCACAAAGGCTAGTTTTACAATACATTCTACTTTTACTATAAGCATAAGTATCTAATCTAACATACACACCCGAACCATACAAACAGTTTTTTTGAAAGATGCGAATCGTAGTTTTGAATGTAGGGGCTACGGTGTTTTAAAGAAAGATATCATTTGAAAATCCATAATGTCCCTCAGGGTATCTGTTTAAAAGATGCATACGACTCTTCAGTTTGGAAATAGTTATGGTTCGGATGACACATCTACGTCGACTATCAAGTCCTATAGTACCCTATACGGCAATATCATCAAATATCATCTTCAAATCCAGTCATCACATATTAGCCGTATCATATCACTTCTAACCATCATTTAGTTCCTAATATAGTTTCTATAACTATCATTTAAGTCTATCTATAGTTTTCTCTTAAAGGTTTCCTTAACCATTTACTATGAATCAGTTTCCATCAAAAACTTGCGGGGGTGCTATACGCCATCCACCCGACTCCACCCGTGGATATAGATCCACTCACCTTGGTTCTTGCTTGTCGAAGTCGATGACGCTACGCTCCGTCACCTCGGAATCCACGCAAAGGTATCTACAATAATAACACATATCACAACGCTATTAAAGTCATGTTCTGAAAACCAAAACGGCACAAGTTTCGCCCATAGGTTAAAACCTATAGCTTCGCGTGAAAAACACGACTAAAAATCCTAGTCGTTGAATTTCAAATGCCACACGACCAAATAAAAATCCTAATATCAAAACCAAGCATCCCAAAATACGGAAAACATAGCCAAAAACACCCCAATGTGCTCCCAGATTTTACCCTAGGTCAAATCAGCCAATTTTGCATATGTGGAGGGTCTAAATTACAGATACTGGAGCCATGAAACAAACACGAGCCCACAATTCCCTAGTCTGGCCGCAATTTGAGGCCAGAATGAATAAAACTGCGGACAAAAGGTGGAGTTGGGGTCTCGGGTCTCTGTAGTAGCTTTCTGGGTGCCTACATGTGTCACTGTGTTCGCTAAATAATTTTCCAGGTCCCCGAGTGTTAGCATATTCCAAAATACCATCACAATTCTCATAATTTTCCGACGTCGGGTTTCTAAGTTTGGGGTTTGGGTTTCTATACCTGGTTTTAGTCCATGAAACTAACTCTAGAGGGTTTATTAGGCCTCTACTAAACTCAATTTCATCTTTGAATTCAATAATTCCCCAAAACCCTAACTTGAATTTTCCAAACCTCCCTAAATATCTCTTAATCACTTCTAAACATCCATAGACACTAATGTGAATGAAATACTATGCTAATGGTGATGAAATTACCTCATTTGGGCGACCCAAGAAAAACCCTAGCTTCTCCAAGTCATCAAAATCAAACTTTTCTTGGTCCAAAGTGTAGAGGGTGAAGAGGGGATCAATTTTAAAGAAAGGGGTTTAGGGTTTTGATGAAGCTTTTTAGATGATTTCATGGGTTGAAGTGGAGGGAGATGGGGAAGAAGAAGGAGATGAAGAAATAACATGGGTGAGGATATGGCAGCCCCCCCTCTCCTCTCTTATTCTAACTCTCTCTCACAATATTACCGTTTTGCCCTTTCTCTTTTTAACCTTTTCTTTTTTATTTAAAACCCAAATCACATAATACCCAAAATAACACAAGAACACAATATGTAATCAAAATATAACATGACATGGTGCACTAGCCACGAAAAACTGTAGAAACGCGGATTCGGCTTAATCGTGATTAGTAGTGCACTAATCGGGTTTTTATAAAAACTGCATATAATAAATTTTTAAAATGCCAATTCCTTTAAATATATTATTAAATGAATAAATCATTTTAAATTTCCATTTATTTCACAATTATCGGTATATATTTATACCTTTTTTCAAAAACCCCAATTTCGGAAATCGGGTAGTTTTCGGGAAATATATTATTTTAATATTAAATTCCAAAAATAATATTTTATATTTTCTGAAATGTTAGATATATCCAATATTTCATATATGTTCTTCTGCTGCTGATATTTTGTGATGTGATCACTTGATATGTTCTGAGACTAATGCCTATATTATATATATGATATATAATAACTATTGATGTTTTCATTTCTTCTGTGATACTTAGGAAGAATAATTGATAGGACTTCATTAATGAGATTAATGAAAGAAAAGAAACCTAAAAGATGTTGTAGAAACGTGTTTTAAAAACTGGTAGCTCTAGTTCTTTCTTTGCATAGCGGTATTCCTCGTAGAATATGCAGCACCTTATTCGATAAGGAAAGAGCCAAGATCTCTTCACCGGGAGTGACCTCCTTAGAGAAATTAGCAGATACTACAACTCACTCGGTTTTGTTTTTGATTGCTTCTATAGTTCTTTCTTTGCATAGTGGTATTTGTGAAATATCCTGCACCTTATTCGATAAGGAATGGGCCGAGATCCCTTCACCGGGAGTGACCTCTTTAGCGAAACTAGTAAAAGCCTCAAAAACACTTTTTTTTTCAAAATCACTCGATTCTACAACGATATCAAGTTCATTACGCAAAGGGTTTTCTTAAAAACCTGTCGTAGCCCTCCGTTATTTAAGATAAGTAATATTTAGTATTCGTGCTACGTTTGTTGACCTTGTCAAGGCGTAGTGTGCGCTAGCTGATTAGTACTTATCTGCTAGCATATGATGCGATTAGATTAGGGTAGTTGTGCGGCCTTGTTGACCTTTTCAAGGGTCGTACGCGTGGGTTTAATTCAATTAAGAAATGACGGGTTGAACTTGACTTGCAGTATATGGTTTGTTGACCTTGTCAAGGTCATAGATCGCTTGTGGCAAAATATTATCGGGAATTTTAACTGTTGAAATTTATAATGAGATTGCATACCTTCTATGAGATAGTTGGATCTCGATACCCACTGCGAGTAAGAGTTACTCCTGGGAGAGTTTTACACATTACAATTAGCCGATCAAGTAGGTGTCTAGAAAGGTGTTTACGGGATTACGCCCCTGGGAAAACGAGGTTTATTTTAATTAGGCCCGTGCGAAAGCACGGGGAATCTCCCTTAAAGTACCGACACTGGCCTGGCCGAAAAATTGGTGAACTTGTAGGGCATAATTAATACTGGCTAGTCTTTCCTTTTAGGGTTTGAAAGAAAATTTGATAAAAACAGTGGGAGCCATCCTGATTAGATAAAATAATAACCAATCTAATCTTGCAAGAGCGCACGTAGAGTGTTTTCTTCTCTCTCTCTCTCTCCTGGTAGCGACCATGCCACGCCTTAATCAAGATAATAATATGGATGTATTGACCGAACCTGCTTGTTATACTGAGCTGGGAAACGTTGGTCCCACTCTACCTTATAATTGTTATAAGACCGAGCATGAGATAGGGGATTTCCAGGATTCCCGTGCCGCCTAAATGAAGAAAGTGCATGATGATGCATCTTCTTCGGGTGTGTTCGTTACAGAGAACTTTTTCTCAGTATCCTCTAAGTCCTGGGTATGAGATACCGCATCAGGATCCCACATATGTAATCTGTTACATGGGCTACAGATAGGTAGAGAACTGGGAATGGGTGATAAGTTTCAAGAGTTAGAAACAGTGTAATTGTTGCAGCCAAAGTTGTTGGCGGTTATCACCCTGTATTACCAAATATATTGAACGAATGTTATTAGATACCGAACCTGATGTACAACATCATATCGGTCTCTTTATTTAGTAAAGAAGGATATAATTTTGTATTGATGGATAATGTTTTAAACATTTCCTATATCAAGAGTTGATCGGATCAGGCACGTTATCTAATGGCATATATGTTATAAATTAAACTGTGGTTCTTAACGTACAAAACACACACAAGAGGAAGAGTTTAGAAATGAGAGAATCCTTCTTGAGGCATTGTAGACTAGGTCATATCAATGCGACCCGACTAGCTAAGTTACATAAAGATGCATATTTATATCAGTTTGAATTTACATCTTATGAAGCTTGCCAGTCATGTCACAAAGATAAAATGACCATAGCTCCGTTTACTAGAAACAGAGAAAGAGTTAGTAAACTCTTGAGATTGATACATGATGATGTATGTAGGTCCCCAGTCTATACATGCCAGAATTGGTTCTTTGTACTTCATTATATTCACTGTTGATCTCTCAAGATTCGGACATATGTTCCTATTAGAACACAAGTCTAAAACTTTTGAGAAATTCAATGAATATAAGTCAGAAGTAGAGAACCAAACCAGGTATAAGTATTATGTCCTTTGATATGATCAGGGAGGAGAATACTTGAGCACGGAGTTCCTGGACAATTCAAAAGGAGAATGAGATTCTCTCTCCGCATTATTCCTCCGTATACACCACAGCACAACGGTGTATCGGGGCGGAGCAATCGCACCCTATTAGATATGATGCGCTCTATGATGAGTACTACTGAGTTGCCTATTTCATTTTTGGGAATTATGCAGTTGAGAAGTTGCATACCTATTGAATAGGGTTCCAACCAAATCAGGTGCCTACCACTCCATATGAGATATGGTATGGGAAGAGCCCATGTCTTAAGTAAGTTAAGATTTAGGTTATCCGGCCTATGCCTAAAAGCAAAATCCGGACAAGCTCGAGGCAAGGTCAGTTCTGTGGAAGTTTGTTGGATATCCCAAGTATTCTCAAGGGAATATTTTCTACCACATCGAGGAACAAAAGGTGTTTTATTTATCGGCATGCAACCTTTTTTGAAAAAGAATTTTTTATTGAAGAAATTAGTGGTCATGAGGTAGAACTGGAATAAGTTACAGCTATAAAAACTACAGCTGATGATTTGGTAGAACTGGAGGATTCAATAGCTCTCTAACGAAGCTCAGCCTCTCCGCGAATCAGGTAGGGTTCCTCATCCGCTTGAGAAATACTACGGTCTTCTCGATGATAGTAGGAGCGAGGATTGCATCATGAGATGATGACCTAACTAGTTTCGAGCAGGCCATCAAGAATGTGGGCTTTGTAAGAATGGCTGGATTCTAAGCGATCTGAGATGGAATCCATATACACCAACAAAGTATGGACTTTGGTTGCTATATCTGAAGGGTTAAACCCCTATCAGGAGCAAGTATATCTTGAGAAGATTACTTGGTATAGATGGAAAAGTTAAGACTTTTAAAGCTAGACTTGTTGCAAAAGGTTCTCGTCATCGATCAGATGTGGATTATGATGAAACCTTTTCTCCAGTAGCTATGCTTAAGTCCATCCGGATCCTACTTGCCATTGATACATATCATGACTACGATATCTGGTGGTTGGGTGTCATGACTGCTTTTCTAAATAGTGATTAAGAAGAGAGCGTCTATAAGTACACAGCTAGAGTGCTTCGTAGACAGTGGGAGCAGCAGAAACGTATGCAAGTTGCTTTACGGGTTAAAGCAGGCATCGCGGAGTTGGAACATCTATTTTGATATGGTAGTCAAAGCGTTTGACTTCATTAAAATGGTAGATGAACCTTGTATATACAAAACGGTAGTAGAGAGTAAGGTGGTCTTTCTCGTATTGTACGTAGATGACATACTCTTCATAGGGAAGGTGTTTCCTATACTACACTCGGTCAATCTCCTTTTATCACAAGGATTCTCCATAAAGGATCAAGGTGATACATCCTAAATCCTGGGTTTTGGATCTATGAGATAGATCTAAGTGGATGTTAGGATTCTTACTAGGTGTAGTGAGATGGTATCAATCGATCCTAGTGGAGAATCACTGGATAGCTTCCAGGGTGGTAAGGTCGACTGAATGTCAGTCAAAGGCATTGTCTTTACCCTCTGTGGAGGGATGGTATTTTGGAAGAGTTCCAAGCTAGATACCGTGGAAAACTAGATGATAAAGGCTGGATACATCGCTACCAAAGACGCTACCAAAGAGGCAGTCTGGGTGTATATTACTTCATGAGATGAACTTCGTTCCTACCATTATATGACAATGGAGTTGTGGCTTATGCCTAGGAACCCCCATCCATTCAGTATCCCATACATATTCTAAAGAAGTATCAGCTAATCATGGAGATGGTTGATCTCCAGGGAGATCGAGGTTAGGAGAGTAGACTCAGAGGACAACACGGCGGATCCACTCACAAAGGCCTTTTCCCAAGAAAGACATTTATGGGATGGTTGAGTATGAGATACTACAACCATTGCTGATTGTTGGGTATTGGATACTACAACATATAACCCTAGTGTAAGTGGGAGATTGTTAGTTATATGTATGCCTTAGAGGCCATTATTGTACATATGATATATATTATAGTGGATGCTTGGACATACATAGGGAGGACTTTCTTGCTAGACATGATAGTATGCAATCTGGTTACTCTTTATCTTAACATGTACACTGGTTGTCTCTCTGTTACATGTTGATAAAGCCCTTAGGATGTTTACTTGACTACCTGGATTATGAAGTGGATCAACTAGTGGGACAAAGGTAGTCCGTGAGTACATCCTTTAATATCCCTAATCATGGGTGTATCGAGATGGGGCATCGATATACCAGAGTAGACTAGCGTATACCTTCTCGACCCATGTAGATGGGCGATGGATGATCCCATATCCATTGGTGTTTGACATCAGAGATGATATACGGGTGCTCAGTGGAGACTGGGTATACTAGACGGACTCGCCGAGAACTCATAGATGGTATTATACCTCACGTCAGATGGCAGTTCTCTGGTGACACTTGTACAGGTTAGTCTGTCGACCCGAGATCGTCATAGAGTCTTGTGTGATTCCCACTGTTCTTTGATTTCCACCTTACCACGTTCAAGAGAACGTGCAAAACGGTGGTTTTTGGATACAGTCCTGAGTCACATGGAGGCAATGAGCGATAGGAGGGGGTTTCGTCTCTCCCAGTATTGGGGGTTGATATTGCGCTGTGCTCGATTGGCTATAACAGTAAGTCCCTGGCCAGGGCTGTTTCTGAGATTTACCGGTAAGTGTTATCAGTAGTTTCTCGACCCGTTATGAGCCTCACATTGGCATGACTTATCGAGTTATTGGGGTCTGACATTTACCACCCCTATATAAGATATGCGACATATCAGACGAATAGACCGGACTGTACGGTAGTGTTACCGATTGGATTCGCAGGAGTTTGTGTAGTCTTGCTTGTTGATCTTCTGATCTCTCAATATCCGGGTGGCCGTTACGTTTAGCAGACCGCTTGCGGCTTGTGAGTGTTTGATATGATCATCACCTACTGCCGGCGTATCGACGAGTCTTTAGAGTTCTACACAGAGATTTCCTGGTTCATGCGAAACGAAGTAGGAGCACATATGTGATATGTGCGGGACCGAGATTAATGCGCGTTTGTGATACCGCATTCTATTCTCGCGATATGTGATATCGGTCGGTTATATGTGATATAGCCGGGTTATCAGATCAAGTGTTGATTCGATAGTTTGTTACATTTGATATTAGCCGGTTGTATGTGATATAGCCGGACTATTAAATCAAGTATTGATTAATGATTTAATGTATAATTATATATATGTGATATATTAATTTACATTAACTAATATTAGCTCACTTAAACATTTCTTTTTCTCACTTATGTACACTTAGTATATATGTGATATATATTAATGTACATTTTATTGTGTCATGCTTGATGCCACTTGCAACATGGATGTATGAGACTCACACCATGCGTAATATAATGTAAGGTTTTTATTTATTTAAAGTAAACCAAATTATATGGAAATTAGTCACATGGTTGTAGCTTATAGAAGCTTGTGGAACTATTGACCAAGTCCACTAATTTTGTTTTACTTGTAGATATTTATGAACCTAACCATTATTGATTAGCCATGGTTTAATCTCTACATGAGTTAGTGTATGACACTAACTCACCCATGGTTGCTATTCTCACCTCATGAGTTCATTCTCTCATCTTCATTCTTCACCTTCTTCTTCATTGAGAAAGCTTGCTAGCTTTTCTCAAGGTGAGAAAATTTTGTGAGAAAATTAAATTTAAAGTGAGCCCATTTCCCACTTCATCATCCTCTACTATATTAGCTATTTAGTTTAGAATGTTTGCTTCATTAATCTACCATTAGTGAAGAAATAGCATGAGCTTGAGTCTCCTTGACATATATCATCTTCGGCCTCGAAGACTTCGAGCAAGCTTGTTCATTTCTTCATGTGAATCCTTACTAGAGTTCGAGTGTTCACTACTTGGAGCGAAGTGACTACTACACGGAGCTTTAAAAGTGAAGCACCAGTTTACAAAGGTTGTATTCCTCATTCACTTAGATGTAAAGTTGTTTACATTGTTGTATCGTCGGATTTCTAGTTAAGATTCTAGGGTTAGGGTTAGCTAGTACGGCAACTTTTTAAAAATGGCATGGACGATACCTCCCGAAACCTTGTTGCCGACCTAGGCAAACCTATATGTCGCACATTCTATTTCTAAATAGGATGAATTCATTGTTGTCACAACCCGAAATAGCACGTGACTGGCCTTTGAATCATATGAAGTCTATAGGACCTCATCTAACTCAAGTAAACCAAAAGCCCAGAAATCTAAAACCATTTTAAGAAATAAATGAAGGAAAAATAGTTTTAAGAAGTGAAGAAAACATGTTTTAAAAACAAGGTTTTTAAATAAGTAAGCCGAATATGCATTTTTTTTTTAAAATCTAAAGTCTTTTCTGAAAATTTCGGCAGAGTTTCCATTGTAAATACTGGCCCCGAACCGGGTACAACATGAATAATATATATACAATGGTAAAAGGCATCCCCAAGCGAGAGCTAGCTCTTCGTCAATTGACGGTCACAACCATGCAAGCAGTATAATATACAACGCCAAAGGGCGAGGATCAAACTCAAAAAGGAAACTCAAAATCAGCATGAAAACCGTAATACTACAACGCGCGACTCTAAGGTCGAAATAATACATAACTGGTTTTCTAAGTCTGAAACAATATACAGGTTTGGTTGATGGAATTACTAGATACAACTGAATAATACATGTACAATGGTGGTTCTGATGCAAAAGAACGCACCTACCAAAGCAAATCACCCGTAAGAGAAGCAGTGTGCCAGAAGCCGTAATGGAACCTGTACGGAAAAACCTGCAAGAACTGTGGCACAACGGGGGTGAGTTGCCAACTCGTGAATAAAAAACATCACAGAGCAGAAATCGTATGTATGACTCATCCTAGGTCAATACGATCAGATATATAAAAACCTCAAATGAATAAGTCTGAAGCATGATAAGGTGGCAATGTAACATCTATACATGAGTGTAGTGCCAAGTGCTCGTGCCAGTGCCTTAGGTAATAACATATCATAAATATGAGGTATGATCAATGTCGACTATATCATGAAGTCTATGAATATGTGGATATCATCCAACTATTTGATCAATGTCATCAATGTCAACTATATGTATGAGGATATCATCCAACTATGTGATCAATATCATCAATGTCAACTATATGTATGTGGAAATAGTCCACATGTCACCCAATGACAATAAGCATTATGCATGTAAATATCTTAAAGCTTATGCGTGGAAGTATGAGGATGTAAACCAACATGTGTCGCTCGCGACGTATCAAATCATGGAACCTGAGTGTCAAGCATCGACACTCGAAAATATCATGAAACCTGTGCCTAACATCGGCACGTAAATCCTCATATACATAGGGCTCCGTCAGTCCGGATCGGCCCGTCTCATCTCTCAACTCCGGTCGGTATCCCCCAGATATCCGCCGAGCTCAAAAACAATCACCGGTAGGTAGTACTCCCCTGCCAGGCTCACCGTCTAACATATACGAGTCTTCTTGTCCCGGGGTACCTCACAGGGTCCATCATGTACCCGCAGATGGTGCCTACCTCTCCTCGAATCGGGTTTCACATGTCGCTCTCAGAACCGAGAAAACACATGGTGGACGCACTGGAATATCATGTCAAGGGTAACCGGGTTTTTAAAAAACATTACATACTCTCTTTTGAAACACTCACGGTTCCCAAATCCAGAAATATCATGGAAACAACATACCTCAATGCATATAATCATAAAGCATGATGTATGCGACATGTAAAAGAAATGTAAGCATATCAGTATATCATGCAACATGGAATAGTAATATGCATATATTGAGAGAAACCGCTCTTTTAAAATGAATCAGTTTAAAGAGTATCTTGCGGTTCCCAAATCTCCAAATCAAGCCAGAATCATCTATGTATGTGCAATTACGTATATATATAAGTATGAGTGTACAATATGTAAGTACACAAGTATGAGTGTACAATAGGAATATGCATAAATATGAGTGTACAGTATGTAAGTACACAAGTATGAGTGTACAATATGTATGTGCACTAGTATGAGTGTACAATATGTAAGTACACAAGTATGAGTGTATAATATGTAAGTATACAAGTATGAGTGTATAATAGGTATGTGCACAAGTATGAGTGTACAATATGTAAGTACACAAGTATGAGTGTGTAGGGTTCCTAGGCACTCAATGAGGTCTCAAAAGGTATCAACCATGCCAATTTCAAATTTTACGGGTGCCGAGAAACCCTAATACGGATCGTTAACTAGAAATTTAGGCGAAACAATAAACTAGTTAACAACTTAACTACGAGTAGACGGAAAATACAACCTTTGTAGATCCGGTCCTCCACCTCCATAGCTCCGCAATGAAGTCTCCTCGCTGTCCATATCAAATCCCGGGCTCTAGCGTCGGCTTCATCGGAGAAATGGGCGGGCAAGGTCGTCGGCTTCGTGCCGAAGATGATCTACGTCGAGGCATCACAAGATCAAGCTCCCACTTCACCAAGTCATGAAACTTGTGAAGAAAACACACTCTGCTACTTGGCAAGAGGTAGAGGATGAATAAATAGGGAGTGGGTTCACTTTAGAATTGGATTTCTCACTCATTTGCTCAAGTTGCCATTGATGAGGCAAGCTTTTTCTTCAAGTAGAAGATGAAGAAGAAGAAGATAATATTATGATAAGTTATTAGAATAGAATAGAAAAATCAGTCCTTATCATAATTTATACCATGGTTAGATGTAGAGAATTAACTAAGGTTAGAAGAATGGTTAGGGTTTTGGAAATGAAGACAAAATGGTCACTTTGGTCAAAGTTGCATGAAGCTTCAAGAAGCATCATGAATGAAAGCAACCATTATCTTTTCATTTCTCATTTCTTTTAATCCAAATCATAAAGATAAATGAATGAATAAATAATTAAAAACCCTAACCATTTGCTTAACCAAGGCTTAACTCTTTACACAAACCCTAGCAATCATGTATCATCAAACATGATACAATCAAGTGAGAAAATCCTTTTAAAGTGAACCGATACTAGTTAATGCAAAGTAATATATCAAATATATAATTATGCATTAAATCATTAAATCAACACTTGATTCAATGATCCGGTCATATTGTATATGTAACCGACTAATATCTACAGTAACAACTTATCGAATCAACACTTGATTCGATATCCCGCTATATCGTATATAACCGATCAATGTCAAAAATCGCGAGAATCGAATACAGTATCATATACTGGTATTATTCTCGGTCCCGCACATATCTCATATATGCTCCTATTTCGTTTCGCTTGAGCCAGGAAACCTCTGTGTAGGACTCTAAAGACTCGTCAATACGCCGGCAGCAGGTGATGATCATATCAAACACCCACAAGCCGCAAGCGGTCTGCTAAATGTAACGGCCACCCGGGTATTGAGCGATGAGAAGATCGACGAGCAAGCCCGCTCACACTCCTGTGAATCCAACCAGCAACACTTACCGTACAGTCCGGTCTGATCGTCTGATATGTCACATATCTCGCCTAGGGGTGGTAAACGTCAGACCCCAATAGCTCGATAAGTCATGTCGATCCGAGGTCTATAACAATTCGAGAAACTACTGGTAACACTTACCAGTAAATCTCAGCAACCCTGGCCAGGGATTTCCGGTTATAGCCAATCGAACACAGCGCAACATCAACTCCCTATACCGGGAGAGACGAATCCCCTCCTATCGCTCATTGCCTCCATGTGATTCGGGACTGTACCCAAAAACCACCATTTTGCACGCCCTCTTGGACGTGGTAAGATGGAAATCAAAGCACAGTGGGAACCACACAAAACTCTATGACGATCTCGGGTCAACAGACTACTCTGTACCAATGTCACCAGAGAACTGCCATCTGACGTAAGGTATAATACCATCTGGGAGTTCTCGGCGAGTCCGTCCAGTGTACCCAGTCTCCACTGAGCACCCGTATATCATCTCTGATGTCAAACACCAATGGATATGGGATCATCCATCGCCCATCTGTATGGGTCGAGAAGGTATACGCTAGTCTACACTAGTATATCGATGCCCCGTCTCGATACACCCATGACTAGGGACTTTTAAGGATGTACTTTTGGACTACCATGTCCCCACTAGTATGATCTGCATCATAGTCTAGGTAGTCAAGTATGCATCCTAAGGGCTTTACCAACATGTAACAGAGAGACAATCAGTATACACGTTAAGGTAAAGAGCAACCAGATAGCATACTATCATGTCGAGCAAGAAAGTCCTCCCTATATATGTCCCAGCATCCACTACAATATACATCCTATGTACAGTAATGGCCTCTAGGGCATACATATAACTAACAATCTCCCACTTGCACTAGGGCCATCTGATAGCAGTGGTTGTAGTATCTCATACTCAACCATCCCATAAGAGTCTCTCTCTGGGAATAGGCCTTTGTGAGTGGATCCGCCGTGTTGTCCTCTGAGTCTACTCTCCTAACCTCGATCCCTTAGAGATCAACCATCTCCATGATCAGGTGATACTGCCTTAGAATATGTCTGGATCACTGATGGGACCTTCGTTCCTTGGCATAAGCCACAACTCCATTGTCACACAATGGGAGGAACATAGTTCATCTCATGAACCAATATACACCCAAACAGCCTCTTTGGTAGCATCTTAAGTACCGATGTATCCTGCCTTTATCGTCTAGTATGCCACGGTATCTAGCTTGGAACTCTTCCAACATACCGTCCCTTTATTGAGGGTAAAGACAATGCCTGTGACTGACATTCAGTCGTCTTTATCACCCTGGAACCCTTCCAGTGATTCTCCCCAGGATCAACTGATACCATCTCACTACAACTAGTGAGTATCCTAACATCCAATTAGATCTATCTCATAGATCCAAAATCCAGGATTTAGTAGGTATCACTTTGATCCTATACGGAGAATATTTGTGATAAACGGAGATTGATCGAGCGTAGCATAAGAAACTCCTTTCTTATCAAGAGTATGTCATCCGCGTACTCTACGAGGATCACCACCATACTCCCTACTACCTTTTTGTTTATACAAGGTTCATCTACCATTTTGATGATGTCAAACTCTTTGACTACTTCATCCAAACAGACGTTCCAACTCCGCGATGTCTGCTTTATCCTATAAAACATCTTGCACACGTTCCCACTGCTCCCACTGTCTACGAAGCCCTCTGGCTGTGTACTTATAGACGCTTTCTTCTAAATCATCATTTAGAAAAGCAGTCAAGACACCCAACCACCAGATATCGTAGTCATGGTATGTAGCCATGGCAAGTAGGATCTGGATGGACTTAAGCATAGGCACTGAAAAGGTTTCATCATTATCCATGCCTGGTCAATGATGCAAACCTTTAACATGTCTAGCTTTGAAAGTCTCAACTTTTTCATGTACACCAAGTAATCTTCTCAAGATATACTTGCTCCTGATGGGGATTTAACCCTTCAGATATAGCAACCAAAGTCCATACTTTGTTGGTGTATAAGGATTCCATCTCAGATCGCTAAGCATCCAGCCATTCTTACAGAGTCTCACTCCTGATGGCCAGCTCGAAACTAGTTGGGTCATCATCTCATGATGCAATCCTCGCTCCCACTGTCATAGAGAAACCGAAGTATCTCTCAGGTAGGTGAGGAACCCTACTAGATCAGCGGAGAGGCTGAGGTTCGTTGGAATCTACTGAATTCTTTGGTTGTACCAAATCATCTGCTGTAGTTTGTATAGCTGAAACACTTCCAGTTCTACATAACTGACCTTGCCTCGAGCTTGTCCGGATTTTGCCTTTTAGACATAGGCCGGACAACCCCAAATCTTAACTAGCTTAAGACATGGGCTCTTCCCTTTCCATATCACATATGAAGTGGTAGGCACTGATTTGATTCGAGCCCTATTCAATAGGTATGCAGCTTCTCAAGTGCACAACTCCCAAAAGGAAATAGGTAACTCAGTAGTACTCATCATAGAGCACACCTTATCATATAGGGTGTGATTGCTCCACCCCGATATACCATCGTGCTATGGTGTATACGGAGGAGTAATGCTGAGAGAGAATCTCATTCTCCTTTAGAATAGTCCAGGAATTCCATGCACAAGTATTCTCCTCCTCGATCACATCAAAGGACATAATACTTATACCCGTATTTTGGTTCTCTACTTCTCGCTTATATTCTGTGAATATCTCAAAAGGTTCGGACTCGTGTTTCAACAGGAACATATGACTGAATCTTGAGAGATTATCAGAGAATATAATGAAGTATAAAGAACCAGTTTTGGCATGTGTAGACTGGGGACCTTACATACATCAACATGTATCAATCCCAAGAGTTCACTAACTCTTTCTCTGTTTCCAATAAACAGAGCTATGGTCATCTTATCTTTGTGACATGACTGGCAAGTTTCACAAGATGTAAATTCAAACTGATTTAAATATGCATCTAAATGTAATTTCTGCCAGTCGGGTCGCATTGATATGACCTAGTCTATAATGCCTCAAGAAGGATCCGTTCATGTCTGAACTCTTCCTCTTGTGTGTGTTCCGTATACTAAGAACTATAGTTTGATTTAGAACATTAATGCTTTTAGATAACGTGCCTGAACCGATCAACTTTTGATATAGGAAATGTTCAAAACATTATCCAACAATACAAAATTTTACCATTTCTTTACTAATAAAGAGACTGATATGATTTTGTATATCAGGTTTGGTATCTAATAACATTCGTTCAGAATCAATGTATTACAATACAGGGTGACAGTGACCAACAGACTTGGCTGCAACACTTGCCCCGTTTTCTGCCTCATGAAACTTATCACCCGTTCTCAGTTTTTCTACCCTTTTGTAGCCCTATGTAATAGATTACATATCTGGGATCCTGATCCGGTATCAAATACCCAGGATTCAGAGGATACTGAGAAACAGTTCTTTGTAATGAACACACCCGAAGATGATGCATCAGCATGCACTCTCTTCATTTGGGTGGCACGGGAATTCTGGTAATCCCCAATTTCCTGCTCTGTCTTATAATATTTATAAGTTGGAACGGGACCAACGTTCCCCAGCTCAGTATAACAAGCGGGTTCGGTCAAATATCCGTATTATTATCTTGATTAAGGCGTGATATGGTCGCTACCTGGAGAGAGAGAGAAGAAAACACTCAGCGTGCGCTCTTGCAAGAATAGATTGGTTATTATTTTATCTAATCAGGATGGCTCCCTCTGCTTTTTATCAAATCTTCCTTCAAACCCTAAAAGGAAAGACTAGCCGGGATTAATTACACACTACAAGTTCGCCAATCTTTCAGCCAGGCCAGTGTCGGTACTTTGAGGGAGGTCCCCCGTGCTTTCGCACGAACCTAATTAATGTAAACCTCGTTTTCCCAGAGGCGTAACCTCGTTAACACCTTTCTAGACACCTACTTGATCGGCTAATTGTAATGTGTAAAACTCTCCCAGGAGTACAATTACTCGCAGCGGGTATCGGGATCCAACTATCTCATAGAAGGTATGCAATCTCATTGCAAATTTCAACACTTGAAATTTCCGATAATTTTTCCCCTAGCACCCTATGACCTTGACGGAGGTCAACAAACCATAGGCTACTAGTCAAGTTCAACCCGTCATTTCTTGATCGAATTAAACCCACCCGCACGACCCTTGACGGAGGTCAACAAGGCCGCACGACTACCCTAATCCAATCTGCATCATATGCATAAGCAGATAAATACTAGTTAGCTACCGCACACTACGCCTTGACGGAGGTCAACAAACATAGCACGAATACTAAGTAGGACTTATCTGAAATGACGGAGGGCTACGACAGGTTTTTCTAAAAACCTATTGCGTAATGAACTTGATATCGTTGTAGAATCAAATGATTTTAAAATGGAGTGTTTTTGAGGCTTTTCTAGTTTTGCTAAAGGAGTCACTCCCGGTGAAGGGATCGTCGGTCCTTTCCTCGTCGAATGAGGTGCGGGATAAATCATATATATCACTGTGCAAAACAGAACCCTAAAAAGCAATCAAAAGACAAACCGAGTGTGTAGCATCTGCCAGTTATTGCTAAAGGAGTCACTCCCGGTGAAGGGATCTCGGTCCTCTCCTCATCGAATAAGGTGCAGGATATATCATATATACCGCTGTGCAAAGCAAGAACTGTAGCTACCTGTTTTATTTTGAAATTCGATTCTACAACATCTTAGGTTTCTTTTATTTCATTAATCTCATTAATGAAGTCCAATCATTTAAGTACCTTAACATCACAGATAAATACGACGTACACTTATGCCATCCGCATTCGCCTCGATGTCCCCTCGTGCACCGTTAGGTTAGGTAACTAAGGGCAGAGCGGGGCAGGGCTAGCGCGGGTGTAAAACATAAGTAACGTCTATATAATATATCATATATACTATATACTGTATCTATCATAGAACATCACATGATCACATCACAGATATCGCAGCAGAAGAATATCATATGAAATATTGGATATACTAGGACTTCCGTGTTTTCAATACGAGCCAGTATAAAACACGGATTCCACGGTCGCGATGAATAGCCAAACCCACACCCCTAGACCCCTACGAGAGCGGCAAGCAACCCTCCCAATTCTAGAGTTAGGAGACCCGAACTCGACTCCTCGAGTTGGTCTCCCACTGGACTCTAGAACCCGGTTACTTGTGCTCCCCTCCTTGGGTCTATCCTAGTGCGGAAAAGTAAATAATATACAAACGGTGACATCTTTCGCAACCTGGAAGTGCCCCAATAAAAGAATATTACATACAAGTTTTTTACATGAATGAAAATGAAAAACACTCATCTCACATAAAAACCCCCGGCTATTCAAACACGACGATCCAATATAACATATCCAGCAACACATAACATCACATGTCATCAACGTAAGTAAATATGCCCATCCCAATTGTCGTTGACATATAGCAACGAAACCGGCGATATCACGTATTACACTTACGGTCACAGAAAAGAAAGTGTAAAACTACAACAGTTGGAATCCACAACCACCTCAGATATCGCATGCCTGACCAAATGAATTCTTTAGACATCGCATGCCTAACAATTATAAACCTCGCATTTTAGTCTCATATCGAAAACACTTTTCAATATCAAGTCGGGCAATTCAACAAGATTCCCGACATCCTGATCGAATGCTCGTCGCAAACTTCAGTAGGCGGCTGCACCCCCGATGCCGTCGACAAAGCGCACCATGGCGGAACACCGCTGCCGCGAGCACCCAAACGGATGCTTTCGGCGATGGGGTTCTCCTACAGTCACTTGGTCGAGGCTATGGAGTGAAGCTGTCTATTAAGTTTACCCGGCGAGTATCCGCGTACGCTACGTGATTGCGACAGACGTTTGATCACATCAAAATTCCGTGGCAACCGATCAAGTGAGACTAAACTGCTATGTTTAAAACATTCATTCAGTTATCTCATAACTTCTTGTGAATTCCAATTATTGTATCACATTCCAGATAATTAGAAAATGTTAAACTTTCCGATCGAATAGTCAAACACCCAAGTTTTCCCGATACAGATCAACACATGAAACAAGTTTAAAAACATTCAGTTCGTGCCTCAGTACTAACGGTCCAGCCGTAGAAGGGTCAAGCCAACGCCTCACATGTGGCACGCCGTACTGCCCCAAACCCGAAGGTTCAAAGGGCAGTTCAAGACGGTCACATAATCGAGTTAAGGTTTGTTGTCTTCTAGAGGGTCCATCGAGTTACTTGCACTACATAGAACGTCTTTAAACCACCGAAAAATCCAACACTTGGAAATTTCCCGACAGGGGAAAAATTGGGTATTTATATCCGGTCGAACTTTTTAACATATTCAAAAATTATCCGGAATACACATAGACAAAATCTGATAATCCGATCGAATCATCGAATCCCCAAAACAAACCCAGAAAATTCAACTCTTGAATAATATTTAAAAATACCCAGAGAACTCAGCACTGGATAAAAGAAGTTACTGTGCAAAATTGGGAGGGTGACGTCACACTTTAGCCGCGGAACCGCCGCATAAGCTAGGCTTATGCCGCGGTTCCGCCGCGCATTAGAGGGTTCAGGAGATAAATTTTGCGTCGTAATTCTTAGAATTCCCTGCTTAATTTTTTAAGCATTTTTAATCTGGAAAAAACCCAGTTTTTTGAAAAAGTCCAGAGAGCAGGAAATTTTAGGGTTTCGGGTTCGTCCGGGTTTCAAACTTCGTCTACGCATCGCCTAAGGCTCTAGCTAGGCTCTGATACCACTGTAGGGTTCCTAGGCACTCTAATGATGTCTCACAAGGCATCAACCTTGCCAATTTCAAATTTTACGGGTGCCGAGAAACCCTAAAACGGATCGTTAACTAGAAATTTAGGCGAAACAATAAACTAGTTAACAACTTAACTACGAGTAGACGGAAAATACAACCTTTGTAGATCCGGTCCTCCACCTCCATAGCTCCACAATGAAGTCTCCTCGCTTTCCATATCAAATCCCGGGCTCTAGCGTCGGCTTCATCGGAGAAATGGGCGGGCAAGGTCGTCGGCTTCGTGCCGAAGATGATCTACGTCGAGGCATCACAAGATCAAGCTCCCACTTCACCAAGTCATGAAACTTGTGAAGAAAACACACTCTACTACTTGGCAAGAGGTAGAGGATGAAGAAATAGGAAGTGGGTTCACTTTAGAATTGGATTTCTCCCTCATTTGCTCAAGTTGCCATTGATGAGGCAAGCTTTTTCTTCAAGTAGAAGATGAAGAAGAAGAAGATAATATTATGATAAGTTATTAGAATAGAATAGAAAAATCAATCCTTATCATAATTTAAACCATGGTTAGATGTAGAGAATTAACTAAGGTTAGAAGAATGGTTAGGGTTTTGGAAATGAAGACAAAATGGTCACTTTGGTCAAAGTTGCATGAAGCTTCAAGAAGCATCATGAATGAAAGCAACCATTATCTTTTCATTTCTCATTTCTTTTAATCCAAATCATAAAGATAAATGAATGAATAAATAAGTATAAACCCTAACCATTTGCTTACCCAAGGCTTAACTCTTTACACAAACCCTAGCAATCATGTATCATCAAACATGATACAATCAAGTGAGAAAATCCTTTTAAAGTGAACCGATACTAGTTAATGCAAAGTAATATATCAAATATATAATTATGCATTAAATCATTAAATCAACACTTGATTCAATGATCCGGTCATATTGTATATATAACCGACTAATATCTACAGTAACAACTTATCGAATCAACACTTGATCCGATATCCCGGCTATATCGCATATAACCGATCAATGTCACAAATCGCGAGAATCGAATACAGTATCACATACTGGTATTATTCTCGGTCCCGCACATATCTCATATGTGCTCCTATTTCGTTTCGCTTGAGCCAGGAAACCTCTGTGTAGGACTCTAAAGACTCGTCAATACGCTGGCAGCAGGTGATGATCATATCAAACACCCACAAGCCGCAAGCGGTCTGCTAAACGTAACGGCCACCCGGGTATTGAGCGATGAGAAGATCGACGAGCAAGCCCGCTCACACTTCTGTGAATCCAACCAGCAACACTTACCGTACAGTCTGGTCTGATCGTCTGATATGTCGCATATCTCGCCTAGGGGTGGTAAACGTCAGACCCCAATAGCTCGATAAGTCGTGTCGATCTGAGGTCTATAACAATTCGAGAAACTACTGGTAACACTTACCAGTAAATCTCAGCAACCCTGGCCAGGGATTTTCGGTTATAGCCAATCGAACACAGCGCAACATCAACTCCCTATACCGGGAGAGACGAATCCCCTCCTATCGCTCATTGCCTCCATGTGATTCGGGACTGTACCTAAAAACCACCATTTTGCACGCCCTCTTGGACGTGGTAAGATGGAAATCAAAGCACAGTGGGAACCACACAAGACTCTATGACGATCTCGGGTCAACAGACTACTCTATACCAGTGTCACCAGAGAACTGCCATCTGACGTAAGGTATAATACCATCTGGGAGTTCTCGGCGAGTCCGTCCAGTGTACCCAGTCTCCACTGAGCACCCGTATATCATCTCTGATGTCAAACACCAATGGATATGGGATCATCCATCGCCCATCTGTATGGGTCGAGAAGGTATACGCTAGTCTACACTGGTATATCGATGCCCCGTCTCGATACACCCACGACTAGGAACTTTGAAGGATGTACTTTTGGACTACCATGTTCCCACTAGTATGATCTGCATCATAGTCCAGGTAGTCAAGTATGCATCCTAAGGGCTTTACCAACATGTAACAGAGAGACAATCAGTATACACGTTATGGTAAAGGGCAACTAGATAGCATACTATCATGTCGAGCAAGAAAGTCCTCCCTATATATGTCCCTGCATCCACTACAATATACATCCTATGTACAGTAATGGCCTCTAGGGCATACATATAACTAACAGAGTGTACCACAGGTATGTGCACAAGTATGAGTGTACAATATATAATTACACAAGTATGAGTATACAATATTTATGTGCACAAGTATGCCATGCAATGGGTCATATCCTGAATGCAACAATCCTACAATGTAGTGACATGGAAGTTATCGATGATGAAGTGTGTGAGCCGGCAAGCAGGTGTACGTGGAACATATGCATTATCGATAATGGTGCTGGTGTCCTAACAACATGGTTTTGATATGACAATAAACATATTTAACATGCAATGCGATGCAAACAGTAAGAATATGCGGCAAATGAATAATAAACACAACAGTGTAGGATCTACATCAATGTATCTATTTCATACTGTTATGCCATTTAAAAGAAGACAAATCGGGGTTTTTAGGAAAATAAGGACTACGGTGTTTTAAAGAAAAGATGCGTCTTTTGAAAATATCCGTAGAATCCTTTTGCCTATCTTTAAAATACTCCCGATTCGTTAGTTTTTGAAATAGGTATGACATCGGCCTAGCCTAAAATCTACTAGCAAAACTACAGCTCTAACTAACAAGTCAATCAGGAGGGGTATGAAAACCACCTAAATCTGAGTCGATATATATATATATATATATATATATATATATATATATATAATAGTCGGTGATCCCGCCTCAAAGGTACCGTGTAAGATACAATATCATACGACATCCTCGAGTCATGAGTGCGGATCTATCATAAATATAAAACTCGTACGGTAAATCATCATACGGCATCCCAAAAGCTGGGTACGGGTCAATATCACATTCATCTCATCAATTATCTGGTATCCTTATCATCATATCTCATGATCCGGGATACTGATCTAAGTCTGGTACAAATCGATACCATCTATATAAGTATAAATGCGTGTGTGAAACACACGTCCAAAGGCCCGCTAAAATCTCATGTCGTATCCCAAATACGAATCACATTATATCACCGATCTCATGGCACTATGCCCAATCTCATCGACTCATCTCCAAATATCATACACTATCCTCATCATCTAGGTATAAATATAACAAGCAAGCATGTGGGTGTGTGCGGGTGTAAACCTATTCTAGGGTTCGCAACTAGAAAACTATACTAGTTTACTTCTAAACCCTAATCTATCCATAGTACACCTAATCACGTCTAGAATATTCATGTCACACATAACGCTGTCGTATATATAAATATAGTATATATCTTGTATACTAAATATCGAACTGCGGGGTGCTATACGCTATCCACCCGACTTCCCCCATAGATATAATATATTCACTTGCATTCTGCGTGTCGGTGTCGATGTTGCCTTCACCTTCTTCATCGTATGAAGCCCTCGAGAAGGTACCAACAAGATAATACAATCGCAAACACACATTAAAATCACATCGGGAAAACCAAACGACACGCTAAGGCCTATAGGTTTGAACCTATGGATTACGCTTTCAAAACCATCAAATATTCTTCGATATCGTCGTACAAACGTCAAATGATCGAGGTAAAACACAATACTAGAAATCCAGAATTCAAAATACGCAAAACGAAACTCCGAATCAAAACAACAACTTAGGAAAAAGGTCCCAGATTTCACCCTAGGTTAAATTGGTCAATTTTGCATATGCCAAGGGTCTAGTTTACTGATGAGGGGACCACAGAACCAACACAAACCAAATCTACCCTGATCTGGCCGTAATTTGTGGCCAGAAAGATTAAATTTGTGGCCTAGAAAAGGAGTCAGGGGCTGGGGTTTTGGGGTTAGCTTCCTGGGTGCCTGCACATCTCTCTGTGTTTGCAAAATAATTTTCAGAGTCTCCGAGTGATAGCAGATTTCAATTAACCCTCACAGAATCCACAATTTTCCGATATCGACTTTTCTAAATCCGTATCCCGGGGTTCTAGTCTCTGGGTTAGGTCTGAATTCTAGCACTAGGGGGTTTGTGTGGCCTCTACTGAGATCAATTGCACAGCACTAACCAAATCTTCCCTAAACCCTAACTAGAGTTTTCAAAGTTCACCCAAACAACACAATATCGGTTCTAATCTAACATGGGGGTAAAAGTAATGGAAATACCAAGCTAAAGGTTCATAAAATACCTCATTTGGCAACTCAAGAATTTTCTTGAGTTGCCCAAAGTCCTCAAAATTTGATTTTTCTTGGTCCAATGATCTTCCCTTGAGCTTGTGCATCTTTTTAACGAAAAGGGACTTGGGTTTTGAGGTGATTAGCATGGAGTTTTAGGGGATTTTGTGGAGAAGGAGAGGAGGGGCAGCAGCAGTAGCAGAAAGAAGAGGAGAGGGGAGAGGAAAATGAGTGCAATAATGATAGGGGATGGCTCAAGACCAAGTCAACATAAACCCTCACCTTTCTCTCTCTCGCCCATACCTATTTCTTTATTCTTTCCTTTTCTATTTTCCCTCTCTTAACTTAAAAACAACAACCATGGTAAAAAGAACATGAAGTCAAGCCATCGAAGTAAATGTAACAAGTGTAAAATTATATGGTGCTTGTTTTGCATAAAATATGCTTAAAATCCGATTAGCGATTTTTAATCGCGATTAGCACTAAATTAGCATATAATTAATCATAAAAACTTAAATTTTGCATAATTCACATAAAACACCCTCTTTTAGTAATTTCTATAATTTTCCAAATTTTATCGGTATTTAATTATACCACCTTATTAAAATATTCAATATTTTATTATTAAATTATAAAAATTCCCCAAAAATAATATTTTATTTTTTTTGAAATGTTACAATCTTCCTCCCTTAAAGAAATTCGGTCCCCGCATTTAAATTTAAACCCCTCAAATACTAAAACATTTCAGTAAAAGTCCAAGTCGTCGGGGCTCCGAAATCATCACTACAGAAGACGCATCATAGCGCAATGCATGCGCATGAACGATGAGCAGATGACTCAAAAACAAAGCTCCGTAAAGCATCCCGCAATTATCGAAGTCATGGTAAAGACACAAATGTCAAATCCATAACAACACCAATATGATATACATCAAAATTATGCATGTAGACCTCAAATCCATACATGTAAATAACTGAAGGAAATGCATGCCAAACCCTTTTAAGTCGTTGTGCGATGCGCGTAGCACTGCACAGTGGCAGACGTCTATTGTGAGAAAATAACCATATATGTATATATCTTTTGTTTAATATGTACGTTCCGCTGTTTTGAAAACAATTTAGAAGGGTTTCCTTGTTTTAAACGTTTCGTGTCATATCAAACACGTAGGTATATACTGAGACTATAGCTCGCTTTTTGGAAATCCCTTCGATAACTATCAATGCATGCAAAATATATCCATGTACTGTCCTCTGACTAGTCCTATTCTGTACGAAAACAAATAGCAATATCATAAAAACGTACTGGTCCATAAGGAATAAATCCCAAAATGTATATAAGAATACCCAGTGCGTCTGGTGCGCATGGAAATCAAAATCCATATATGTGCCATACATGTGCATAGAAACAACATCTAGGTGCAACAGGTGTGCACGAAACATCTGCCAAGGGCAACGGGCGTGCCTGACAGCAACATCAGGTGCATCTGACATGCACGAAGAATCCCGATTTAGTGCATCGGGTGTGCACCAAAATCGTATCTCAAAACATGCGCTCAACACGCGCAAAAATTCAAATCCGATGCATCCATCATGCACGAATAAAATCTAAATCAGGTGCATTCAATATGCACGAAATCAAGAAATCCAATATCAAGCGTCGAACATGCGCAAAGTCCAAATCAAATGCACGGAGTGCAAAAAATAAACATCAATATCAGAATCAAAATCGACGGTATACAATATGGCTCAATCAAAATCAGGTATACCGCGGTATATAAGCTCACAACCATGTGCATCAGCGTGCACAAATCAAATCAAAATACTAAAAGTGCATGTAAACGATGCCGAAGGCATAAGTCAAATCGCATGCATAACATAGGCATGAAATCAAAATCAACACATCTAATGACATCAAAGCGAAGTCAGGTGGAACCGTAGTGCACAAAATATAAATCCGGTGCAACAAAGGCACGAAATATAAATCTGGTGCGATAAACGCACGAAACATAAAACTGGTGCGTCCTGTGCAAGAAATACAGATACGGTGCATCCTGTGCACAAAACCCAAACAATAACTCAAATGCATAAATAGCAACACCGGGTGTACCAAGGTGTAAAAATCGTAAATGTGTACAACTGCATGCACAAAACACATATCAATGCACTACAAGCACATATAAGCTATACCGAATGCAAAAATCAAATCGTGTGCATAACATATGCACAAAATCAACTCAACCGTATGAAATCCATGAAGTCATAAGCATGTGCAGCCAAGGCACAAAACAACATCAGGTGCACTAACTGTGCACAATATGAATATCCAGTAGGTGCAATCATGGTGCACAAAAACAAATATCATGGAACCCGGTCATCAAGACTAAATCATGCAAATAGATTGCCCAAAATACCGAAATCCAAGGTGACGGATACGTGATAATCGAATCACAAAATCACAAATCATAAATACCGTCGTTGATATATCATCCTTCAAAGTCAGGAAGGTATCGGTGCATCCAATGTTAGCAGCGCAAGATATCTACTTGTCTCCTGCTCATGGTTTGGCGTCCTCTTTCTCTGGCCCCTTATCTTCCTTGTGGATTACTAATCTCGCAATCCATCGGCTCATCGGCCCTGTCAGGTGTGCTAACGGGTACGATTCCATTCTGGCACTTCTCCGGTCATCTCTTGGTCAATCCTCACGACCACTCGTAAAGCAGCTGTGTCCTGGAAGGAATCCTGCTCAAGGTCTCTTCCGATCTCGCCTATGCCGAACTGTATGGAGGCTGGTACTCTTGCATAATCTTTTTTCTCTCTCTCTCTCTGGACATCTGCGTTCTCAGCACCACATTTCCTTGGAAACTGGTCGCATCCCAACGCCTCTATAGACATATCCGACCTTTAATCTTAACGGGGAGTAACAATAGCTCGTCAGCATCTCGCACGAACCTCTTGTCCCTCTTATCTGTATCATCGTCTACTTCGACGTCACGTCTCTATCTGCGCACTGCAAATATTCTCGGCTACGGTCAATCCGAAGTCTCTCATACGGACTCGAAATCACGAACTCGGTATCTTCATCACTCTGTGGAAGATATCTAGCCGAACACATCCTCAGGAACTCTTCCTAACTTGCGGAGGTATACTCCACGCGCGTCCATTCTTGCTCAACTTACAACGCATCTGGTTGATGTCCTTTATCCGAACCTGCTCAGCTATCTCGTTGACGATGCCGAACCCTGGCCTGCTGGGTGTGCGCAATATGACCACTCTTGGGTCTAAGTCTTCTCGTATAGTATTCCAGAAAGGTCCTGTCGATGTCTCTCTCAAATCTCGTTTCTGCCGAATTGCCCGGAAGTTACCATCCTTCATTATATCTGTTTCTTGTTCCGGAACGGCTGCATACTCATCGTGACTCCTTCTGGAAGGTATATCAATAATCAACGCCTCTACATGTGTATCACATCTCTGGTGTCAGCGGAGTGGCATGCCATCTCGTTGAAATCTCGTGCGAACTCTTTACTCCACTCTGTTCCGATGTCGACTGATTCGGACTCGTCTTCTCGTGGCTGCATGGACTGCGCTCCAACGGCTATACTCGTATCTGGGGTCTCCCAAGCAATGTGTCCTATCACATGATATCCGAATGATGTCGAACCATCCGATCGATTCGTCAGAACCTCATAATCCCCCAAGAGATCAACATCTTGAGTACAGTTTAATAGTATTCCAGTACATGCCACAACACATGTGGACCAACCGTAGAAGGGCAAACCCAAGCCTCATAAATGGCACCGCTAAACTGCCGCAAACCCTAAGGTTTGAAGGCGTTCCATGGTTATTACGTCGAGTTAGGGTTTCATTCTTCTAGAGGGTCCATAGCATTACTTGCATTGTCTTTGGAATACTTTAAACTTGGAAATGGGTTCCTGACATTCGATCGTCTCTATCGACTCTCAACGAATCTACGTGAAGTGGTCTCTAGCTGGAATCAATCTATCTGATGACTTCGTACTGGAGTAAGCGAACGAACCACATGTCCTAGTCGTTCCTCCTTGGGTGACTAGCGACCTTCCATCATATCTCTGAGCATATACTCATGCTGCAGTAGCTCCAACATCTGGGCGATATCTCATCATTTGCAGTAGCAACTGGCTCATTCGTCTGTATGCTGAACAGTGCCTCAATCATCATGAATAAGCGATATATCAATGGTCATCACATCCTGGCTGGCCTCTAGCAGTAGCCTAATCCTCTGGTGCTGATCTGCACGTCCAAGAAATCTCGTAAAAGCGACCCGTCAAACGCTCATAGCGCGAAACACAATAAAATGACGCCTCTCTATGCAATCGTACGTCCCTGGAATCACGCCCTGGTCAGTCCTCGTCCGTGACGAGCTCGTGCTGACGCAACTCTAGCCGTAGCTCTCTCTACCTGTGTAATCGTGGCAGCAAAATCATAACCAGTATCGATGAGGATAGATCATAGGATTGAATATAATACTGTGCAAGGAAATGTACATCCTAAGGTTTCTTAAGCGGAGTAGCATATCGTAAGTATGCCGCAGAACATACGTACGATATGTCACTCTACTCAAGCTACCTACTCCATCAACCAAGGGTCATCCTACGCGACGAAAGTTCGGGTATAATACCCTCTCGACTAGGTCTAAGTTCCGTAAGGTCAAGCCTAAGTTCCGTATATATATAAACGCTCTAGGCTCCGCATCGTCAAACTTAGACTCGAACCAATGTTAACCTAGTGCTCTGATACCAACTTTGTCACGACTCGAAATAGCACGTGACTGACCCTTGAATCATATGAAGTCTATAGGACCTCATCTAACTCAAGTAAGCCAAAAGCCCAGAAATCTAAAACCATTTTAAGAAATAGATGAAGGAAAAATAGTTTTAAGAAGTGAATAAAACATATTTTAAAAACAAGGTTTTTAAATAAGTAAGCCGAATATGCATTTTAAAAAAAATCTATAGTCTTTTCTGAAAATTTCGGCAGAGTTTCCTTTGTAAATACTGGCCCCGAACGGGGTACAACATGAATAATATATATACAATGGTAAAAGGCATCCCCAAGCGGGAGCTAGCTCTTCGTTAATTGACAGTCACAACCATGCAAGCAGTATAATATACAACGCCAAAGGGCGAGGATCAAACTCAAAAAGGAAACTCAAAATCAGCATGAAAACCGTAATACTACAATACGCGACTCTAAGGTCGAAATAATACATAACTGGTTTTCTAAGTCTGAAACAATATACAGGTTTGGTTGATGGAATTACTAGATACAACTGAATAATACATGTACAATGGTGGTTCTGATGCAAAAGAACCCACCTACCAAAGCAAATCACCCGTAAGGGAAGCAGTGTGCCAGAAGCCGCAATGGAACCTATATGGAAAAACCTGCAAGAACTGTGGCACAACGGGGGTGAGTTGCCAACTCGTGAATAGAAAACATCATAGAGCAGAAATAGTATGTATGACTCATCCTAGGTCAATACGATCAGATATATATAAACCTCAAATGAATAAGTCTGAAGCATGATAAGGTGGCAATGTAACATCTATACATGAGTGTAGTGCCAAGTGCTCGTGCCAGTGCCTCAGGTAATAACATATCATAAATATGAGGTATGATCAATGTCGACAATATCATATAGTCTATGAATATGTGGATATCATCCAACTATGTGATCAATGTCATCAATATCAACTATATGTATGAGGATATTATCCAACTATGTGATCAATATCATCAATGTCAACTATATGTATATGGAAATAGTCCACGTGTCACCCAATGACAATAAGCATCATGCATGTAAATATCATAAAGCATATGCATGGAAGTATGAGGATGTAAACCAACATGTGTCGCTCGCGACGTATCAAATCATGGAACCTGAGTGTCAAGCATCGACGCTCGAAAATATCATGAAACCTGTGCCTAACATCGGCACGTAAATCCTCATATACATAGGGCTCCGTCAGTCCGGATCGGCCCGTCTCATCTCTCAACTCCGGTCGGTATCCCCCAGATATCCGCCGAGCTCAAAAACAATCACCGGTAGGTAGTACTCCCCTGCCAGGCTCACCGTCTAACATATACGAGTCTTCTTGTCCCGGGGTACCTCACCGGGTCCATCATGTACCCGCAGACGGTGCCTACCTCTCCTCGAATCGGGTTTCACATGTCGCTCTCAGAACCGAGAAAACACATGGTGGACGCACTGGAATATCATGTCAAGGGTAACCGGATTTTTAAAAAACATTACATACTCTCTTTTGAAACACTCACGGTTCCCAAATTCAGAAATATCATGGAAACAACATACCTCAATGCGTATAATCATAAAGCATGATGTATACGACATGTAAAAGAAATGTAAGCATATCAGTATATCATGCAACATGGAATAGTAATATGCATATATTGAGGGAAACCGCTCTTTTAAAATGAATCAGTTTAAAGAGTATCTTGCGGTTCCCAAATCTCCAAATCAAGCCAGAATCATCTATGTATGTGCAATTACGTATATATAAAAGTATGAGTGTACAATATGTAAATACACAAGTATGAGTGTACAATAGGTATGTGCACAAGTATGAGTGTACAGTATGTAAGTACACAAGTATGAGTGTACAATAGGTATGTGCACAAGTATGAGTGTACAATATGTAAGTACACAAGTATAAGTGTACAATATGTAAGTACACAAGTATGAGTGTATAATAGGTATGTGCACAAGTATGAGTGTACAATATGTAAGTACACAAGTATGAGTGTACAACAGGTATGTGCACAACTATGAGTGTACAATATGTAAGTAAACAAGTATGAGTATACAATATGTATGTGCACAAATATGCCATGTAAGGGGTCATATCTTGAATGCAATAATCCTACAATGTAGTGACATGGAAGTTATCGATGATGAAGTGTGTGAGCCGGCAAGCAGGTGTACGTGGAATATATGCATCATCGATAATGGTGCGGGTGTCCTAACAACATGGTTTTGATATGACAATATACATATTTAACATGCAATGCGATGCAAACAGTAAGAATATGCGGCAAATAAATAATAAACACAACAGTGTAGGATCTACATCAATGTATCTATTTCATACTGTTTTGCCATTTAAAAGAAGACAAATCGGGGTTTTTAAGAAAATAAGGGCTACGGTGTTTTAAAGAAAAGATGCGTCTTTTGAAAATATCCGTAGAATCCCTTTGCCTGTCTTTAAAATACTCCCGATTCGTTAGTTTTTGAAATAGGTATGATATCGGCCTAGCCTAACATCTACTAGCAAAACTACAGCTCTAACTAACAAGTCAATCAGGAGGGGTATGGAAACCACCTAAATCTGAGTCGATATATATATATATATATATATATATATATATATATAATAATAATAATAATAATAATAATAATAATAATAATAATAATAGTCGGTCATCCCGCCTCAAAGGTACCGCGTACGATACAATATCATATGACATCCTCGAGTCATGAGTGCGGATCTATCATCAATATAAAGCTCGTACGGTAAATCATCGTACGGCATCCCAAAAGCTGGGTACGGGTCAATATTACATTCATCTCATCAATTATCTGGTATCCTTATCATCATATCTCATGATCCGAGGTACTGATCTAAGTCTGGTACAAATCGATACCATCTATATAAGTATAAATGCGTGTGTGAAACACACGTCCAATGGCCCGCTAAAATCTCATGTCGTATCCCAAATACGAATCACATTATATCACCGATCTCATGGCACTATGCCCAATCTCATTGACTCATCCCCAAATATCATACACTATCCTTATCATCCAGGTATAAATATAACAAGCAAGCAAGTGTGTGGAGGGGGTGTAAACCTATTCTAGGGTTCCCAACTAGGAAACTATACTTGTTTACTTCTAAACCCTAATCTATCCATAGTACACCTAATCACGTGTAGAATATCCATGTCACACATAACGCTATCGTATATATCATGTATACTAAGTATCGAACTTGGGTGGTGCTATCGCCATCCACCCAACTTCCCCCATAGATATAATCTACTCACTTGCATCCTGCGTGTCGGTATCGATGTTGCCTTCACCTTCTTCATCGTATGAAGCCCTCGAGAAGATACCTACAAGATAGCACAATCGCAAACGCATATTAAAATCACATCGGGAAAACCAAACGACACGCTAAGGCCTATAGGTTAGAACCTATGGATTACGATTTCAAAACCATCAAATATTCCTCGATATCATCGTACAAACGTCAAATGATCGAGGTAAAACACAATACTAGAAATCCAGAATTCAAAATACGCAAAATGAAACTCCGAATCAAAACAGCAACTTAGGAAAAAAGGTCCCAGATTTCACCCTATGTCAAATTGGTCAATTTTGCATATGCCAAGGGTCTAGTTTACTGATGAGGGGACCACAGAACCAACACGAACCAAATCTACCCTGATCTGGCCACAATTTGCGGCCAGAAAGATTAAATTTGTGGCCTAGAAAAGGAGTCAGGGGCTGGGGTTTTGGGGTTAGCTTCCTGGGTGCATGCACATCTCTCTGTGTTTGCAAAATAATTTTCAGAGTCTCCGAGTGATTGCAGATTTCAATACCCTCACAGAATCCACAATTTTCTGATATCGGCTTTTTTAAATCCGTATCCAGGGGTTCTGGTCTCTGGGTTAGGTCTCAATTCTAGTACTAGGGGGTTTGTGTGGCCTCTACTGAGCTCAATTGCACATCACTACCCAAAATTTCCCTAAACCCTAACTAGAGTTTTCAAAGTTCTCCCAAACCACACAATATCGGTTCTAATCTAACATGGGGGTAAAAGTAAAAGAAATACCAAGCTAAAGGTTCAGAAAATACCTCATTTGGCAACTCAAGAATTTTCTTGAGTTGCCCAAAGTCCTCAAAATTTGATTTTTCTTGGTCCAATGAGCTTCCCTTGAGCTTGTGCATCTTTTTAATGAAAAAGGGACTTGGGTTTTGAGGTGATTAGCATTGAGTTTTAGGGGATTTTGTGGAGAAGGAGAGGAGGGGCAACAGCAGCGGCAAAAAGAAGAGGAGAGGGGAGAGGAAAATGAGTGCAATAATGATGGGGGATGGCTCAAGACCAAGTCAACATAAACCCTCACATTTCTCTCTCTCGACCATACCTATTTCTTTATTCTTTTCTTTTCTATTTTCCCTCTCTTAACTTAAAAACAACAACCATGGTAAAAAGAACATGAAGTCAAGCCATGGAAATAAATGTAACAAGTGTGAAATGATATGGTGCATGTTTTGCACAAAATATGCTTAAAATCCGATTAGCGATTTTTAATCACGATTAGCACTAAATTAGCATATAATTAATCATAAAAACTTAAAATTTGCATAATTCACATAAAACACCCTCTTTTAGTAATTTCTATAATTTTCCAAATTTTATCGGTATTTAATTATACTGCCTTATTAAAATATTCAATATTTTATTATTAAATTATAAAAATTTCCCAAAAATAATATTTTATATTTTTTTAAAATGTTACAGTTGTAGCATTCTTTAAGAAATTTTATCCTAATCATAAGACCGTCCGCGTTCGAAGCGAGATCAACCAGTTTTACCAACTTCCCAATGAACCATTTTGGAAATGTTTTGAATGGTTTAAGGATCTTTTTCTACAATGCCCTCAACACGGAATTAACAGATGGGATCTGTGTCGCATTATATATGAGGGTATTGATCCTATAACAAAATAAATGCTTGAAATCATGTGTCAATGTCATTTCCTGTCTAAAGATGATGGTGAAGCTTGGCAATTTCTGGAAGATCTCGCCGAACAAACTTTGCAGTGGGAAAGCGTTAGACCAACATCGTCTAGGGGAGGTATCCATCAGCTCGAGGTTTCTATCGCAGTGAAAGCTGAAATGGCCGCGATACAAAGGAAACTCGATGCTATAGAAAACAAAGTCTCTTCAGCCTTCCTAAACCAATTTACGCACTCCAAAACCGTGTGTGGTTGCTGTTCCAACCCATCGCACTTAACGGAAGAAGGTCCTTTGAATCCACCGTTTCAAGGTCAAGAACAAATGAATCTACTTTTCAACAGTGACCTAGAAACGATCCTTATTTTTCCACATATAATCATGGTTGGTGGAATCACCCTAATTTTTCTTGGAACCAACACCAAACTCAAAATCAAAACATGTTCCCAAGCAACTATCAAATACCTCCTCCACAGCAACAACAACCACCACAGAGTCAGCACCCCTTTCAACCACAATTCTTTCAGAATCCGGCCAAAAATTCTATACCTTATAATAATTATTTCCAAACAAACGGTACGGTACTGAAAACTCCTCTGTACTCAAACGAACTTTGGATATGTTTATGAAACAGTCCATGCAAACGTCGGCAGATATAAAGTCTTCTATCGAAACGTTAATGAAGGACTCCGCCTCCCACGGCGAGAGTATAAAATTGATAGAAGCACAAATTGCACACTGAAATGCGCAATGAGTGCGAGAGAGAAAGGGAAACATCCATCTCAACCCCTACCGAATCCTGGCCACTTACAAAATTATAATGTGAGTGTCGTTACCACGTTGAGATCGGGAAGAATGCTGAACAACCAAGTGGGTCAACAGATTGATGATGAGGAATCAATTGAAACCCCGGCTTCTACTCTTTTTCTAATTCTTCTAGTCTCCCACCATCTTCCGAGCCTATTCTCCGTTTTCCACAAGGCTCGAACCCTCAGCCCACTTCCTCGAATCTATCTAAACTGATCCCCACTCCAATTTTAGGATCCATTCCATCCCCACAACCCTCTCCAATATTGGACCAAACCCTTATTGATAAAGCACCTTATCCAAACAGGTTAATGGGCAACAGACCAAGTCCCCAAATGGAGAAGATTGTGAAATTTTTTAAGCAAGTTAACATAAACATTTCTCTCCTAGTTGCTGTCCAACAAGTTCTGTCCTATGCGAAAATTTTAAAGGACTTGTGCACTAGGAAGAGAAAAAATCAAGTACCTAAAAAGGTTTTCCTTGCGAGTAATTTGAGCACTGCTTTTACACAACGACTACCCAAGAAATGAAAGGACCCCGGAAGTCCTACAAATTCTGTTTCTATTGGGGGTAAAAATATCAATCGTGCTCTACTCGATTTAGGTACTAGTGTTAACTTGCTTACATATTCTGTCTATGAGCAATTAGGGACTTGAGAGTTAAAACCGGCGCACTGCACTCTTCAGATGGCTGATCGATCTATCACCCAACCGAGGGGTGAGCTCGAGGATGTGTTAATCAAAGTCGGGGAATTTATATTCCCTATGGGCTTTATCGCTATAGATACACAGCCTGTAGTTAACCCACAAAACCAAATCTTAGTGATTTTAGGTCGACCTTTTCCTGCGACTTCCAACGCAATTGTCGAAACGACATTATGACCCTATCCTTCGGGAAGATGTCAATTGAGCTTAACATTTACAACTTGGGAAGTGAACCCTCCGAACCCTATGCTCAAGTATTTTTTGTCGAAGCAATAAATTCCGATAGCAATGAATTTGAACAGCTTCACGATACTGATATCGACTTCACTATTACGTTGTTGTTTGACCCTGCTATTTATTATACACATATGGACCCTTCTATCGAGTTGTCTGGGTCAACATATAACGCTAATTATGAAACTTTTATGATGTCTGGGTATCATCCCATTCTTTCCGATGAGATTATTATTTGGCATATCGATGAAAAGTTTGAAGAAATCTTCGCTGAAGAACTCGCATTCTTAGAAAATATTGGAGTTGTGATGAATCAACCCCAGCACAAAGAAATTGAACCACCACCCCTTCTTCTTAACAATAACGAGAATGCGAGTAATCCATCATCATTGTTTCGTCTCTATGAACCAAGACGTAAACCCGTACTATTCCACCTCTTATCTCCTCCCCATTTCTTTACGTCGATAGGTGACACGTTCTTCTACCAACCAGTGCGTTACATCGATAAAAATTTTGAATGGTTGGTGTTGACTTTTGGTCTTTGTAAAACTTTATATTGACCAATAACTTTAACCCCCATCATAATTTTAAATGCTTAATACTATTTTACTCAAGTTTGGGGGGGTGATAAATATTTTGGCTCTTGAACGAAAAGATTTTTTTATTGTGAGCCAAAAATAAGTTTGGGGAGAATTTTGTTGTCATGATTTCATATCACCTTTCATAAATTTTCCTCCTAAGTCTACAGTATTTTGTAAGCTTAACAGATGATATCAGTGAGGACACTGCTGCAAACAAGTTTGGGGGAGGTTTATGCTTATTCACGCATTATCTTGCATTATACTATATATAAGCACAAAAAAATTGATAATGAAAGTTAGAAAGTGAAAAATTACATACGAAATATAGGAAGAGTTTAAGAAAAACAAGGAAATTAGATGTTTTCTTACACAAAACTAGTAATAAGTAATTATGAGCCGTTGTCCCAAGGGTTAGTAAAATAAAAGAAATTACTAGTCTTAGGATAAAAATAAGTCTAAAAAATAGTCTCTATTCTTGAAGCCAAATATCTGAACGTTGATATCCTGCTATACGCACTTGCTGTAGTTATATGTATGCCCTAGAGGCCATTATTGTACATATGATGTATATTATAGTGGATGCTTGGATATACATAGGGAGGAATTTCTTACTCGACATGATAGTATGCTATCTGGTTGCTTTTTATCTTAACATGTACACTTACTGTCTCTTTCTTCCATATTGATAAAGCCCTTAGGATCAGTACTTGACTTCCAGGATTATGATAGGGATCATACTAGTGGGTTCTGAGAAGTCTGTGAGTACATCCTTCAAATGTTCCTAGTCGTGGGAATATCAAGACAGGGCATCGATATTCCAGAGTAGACTAGCATATACGCTTCTCGACCTATATGATGGGTGATAGATGATCTCATATCCATTGGTGTTTGATATCAGAGATGGTATACGGGTGCTCAGTGGAGACAGGGTACACTGAACGGACTTGCCGAGAACTCCTAGATGGTATTATACTTATCGTTAGATAGCAGTTCTCTGGTGACACTGGTAAAGGTTAGTCTGTTGACCCGAGATCGTCATAGTCTTTTGTGTATCCTACTGTGCTTTGATTTCCACCCTACCACGGTTCTACTGAGTCATGCAAACATATGGTTTTTGGGTACAGTTCCGAGTCACATGGAGGCAATGAACAATAGGAGGGGATTTCGTCTCTCCTGGTATTAGGGGTTGATGTTGTGCTATGCTCGATTGGCCATAATAGGAAATCCCTGGTCATGGTTGCTGAGATTTACTGGTAAGTGTTATCAGTTATTTGTCATTCCGTTATGAGCCTTACATCGGCACGACTTATCAAGCTATTAGGTTCTGACATTTCACCAACCCAAGGCTGGATATGCGACATATCAGACGGACATACCGGACCGTACGGTAGTCTTACTGAATGGATTCACAGGAGTATGAGCAGGCTTGCTTGTTGATCTTCTGATCGCTCAATACTCGGGTGGCCGTTACGTTTAGAAGACCGCTTGCATCTTGTGGGTGTTTGATATGATCATCAGCTACTGCCGGCGTATTGACGAGTCTTTAGAGTCATACACAGAGGTTTCCTGATTTATGCGAAATGAAGTAGAAGCACATATATGATATGTGCGGGACCGAAATTAATACATGTATATGATACCGTATTCTAATCTCGCAATATATGATATCGGCCGGGTAAATGTGATATAGCCGGGTTATCGAATCAAGTGTTGATTTGGTAAGTTGATATTATTGATATTAGTCGGTTATATGTGATATTGCCGGATCATTAAATCAAGTGTTACTTTAATGATTTAATGTATAGTTATATATTTGGTATATGAATTTACATTAACAAATATTAGCTCACTTGACCATTTATTTTTCTCACTTGTGTATACATGTTATATATGTGATATATATATATTGTATCATGCTAGGTTATACATCAAACATGGGTGTGAGACTTACACCATGCTTCATATAATTAGGGTTAACATTTATTTAAAGTACTGCCTCTTCACTAATGTGGGATTAGTGAAGCAAACACCCTAAACTAAATGGCTAATTGTAGAGGATGATGAAGTAGGAATTTTGCTCACTTTAGATTTGATTTTGTCACTTGAATTCTTTATCTTCTAAAACCCTAGAGAGCTTGAAGAGATGAAGAAGAAGATGAACAAGAGAATGAACAAATGAATGAGATGAGGTTAGAAAATCAACCATGGGTGAGTATTGTCATAGACTAACCCTTGCAGAGAGTTAACCATGGCTTAGTATAATAGTTGGGTTAACACTTGCACACGTCTTGAAACTTGGGATAGTAGAGGATACTTTGAAATGCTCTTGTCTAAAAGGCTTAGTATGAAGGAAAAAAATTTATATAAGTGGTGAAGAAAAAAATGAACACTAGTTTTGTAATTACCAAGGCAGCATAAAAAATATAGCGAGGGTGCTTTATCACCTAGTGCCTTAGACCAACTTGTTTAGGAGCCACTGTTAAACCTTAGGTATTGCAAGACGAGAATATTGCTAATGAACGAGCACATTTGGTAATCGGTTGGTTAGTACCTCAAGAAGTATTAACGGGCGCATGAAGAATGTGTAAGCGAGAAGCATCTAAAATATTCACCATAAAAAAATAATATTTAGGTAGATGGACAAGAGTATGATAGCTTGAATTGAATTCTCCGAGTGTAGGGATGTCTTTTACACACACATAGTGGTATATGATCGATGTTTAGAAGAAAGTTAGGGAGGAAGACTAACGGCGATGTTTTATCGAGAGATGATGTGATTTCTGACATCTTTTCATGACCATTAAGATAGAGCTCATGGCAACCGAAAAGCTAGTGTAGTTGGAAACTCTTATTTTCAAGTTCTTTTTTTTTATAGTTTTTATCTTTATATGTAACTTTCACCATCTTCCTTTTATTATGGGATTTTGTGGGTGTAATCCGCTAAAGTTATTTATTAACCAAACCATTATCCTTAGCCATAGTTTAGTCTCTACATGAGTTAGCATGTGATACAAACTCCCCCATGGTTGCTATTCTCATCTTATGAGTTTCATTCTCTTCTCCACTTCATCTTCTTCTTCATCAAGAGAAAACTTTCTAACTTTTCTCAAGGTGAAGAAATATTATGAGAAAAATAAATCTAAAGTGAGCAAAATTCCTATTTCATCATCCACTACTATGCTAGCTATTTAGTTTAGGCCGTTTGCTTCACTAAACCCTAATTAGTGAAGAGATAGCTTGAGTTGGTGTCTTCTCGACGTAGATCATCTTCGGCGTCGAATACTTCAAGCAAGCTTGTTCCATTCATCTTGTAGAGCCTTCCTAAAGTCTGGGAATTCACTACTTGAAGCGAAGGGACTACTATACAGAGCTATTGAAGTGAACGACCGGTCTACAAAGGTTGTATTCCTTGTTCACTTAGATGCATGTAAAGTTGTTTACATGATCTATTGTCTAATTCTCTAGTTAAGATTCTAGGTTAGGGTTCTTTAGCGCGCCAAATTTTTATAAAATCGCATGGTCGTTGCCTCCCGAAACCCAGCGGAGACCTAGGGAACCCTACAGTTGGGACTTTTACAGTCCAGATACATCAACACCAAACTAAAAAAATTTAGTATGGAAGATTCAAAGCGCGGTAATCTACCGGCTTGTCACGGAATCACCCTCTCCAAAAAGATGTCTCCAAAAACTGATTTAGAAAAGGATCGCATGACTATTATATTGCAGATTGTATGCATGGGCTCTATAATATATGCGATGTTGTATATCAGACCAGATGTTGCTTACACACTATGCGTGGTAAGGAGGTATCAGTCAAACCCTGGGGAGAAGCACTAGATAGCAGTAAAGAACATTCTCAAGTATTTAAGAAGGACTAAGGAGACGTTCTTGGTGTATGGCGGAAAAGACCTCCAAATCGAACACTTTGCTGACTCTAGCTTCCACAGTGACAAGGATGACTCCAAGTCCATGTCGGGTTATGTCTTTACCCTCAATGGAGAGGCGGTCTATTGGAAGAGCTCTAAGCAGGACACTGTTGCTGACTCGACAATGGAAGCGGAGTATATTGTTGCTTGTGACGCTGTTCAGTCAAAAAAACTGCACTTTTGATATAACATTTTCCATACTTTTCTTAAATATTTAAAGGTGTTTATTATAAATATAGAACATATTTGGATTTATCTGCAAAATACTATTTACCATATATTTATATATTATAATTAACATTATGAAGGAAAATATATGCATTTTATATTTATATAATATTTTGGTAATTGAAAATATGCATATCATATCAAATATTCTAATCAAGATTCTTAAAAGAAATAATATCATACAAATGGTTAGAATAATGTTTCAAAATATATGCATAATATTTTAGTAATTAAAAGATGCATAGCATATTAAATATTCTTAATCAAGTTTCTTAAAAATTTATTACAATATATAGTGATTAAGATACTCTCTCTAATTTAATAAATAGTACTAACATTATTCATGCAGATATTGTGCAAGATTTAGCTCAGGTCAAGATATCAAGATATTCAAGATGTCAGGATCAAAAATCTGCCAAAATCATAAAATCAATACTGACAGAGATTTAGAATCCAGGCATGGAAATCACCATGTTAGGAAATCACCATATTATGTAACTTGGTTTTCTGATTTGAGAGCTATATAAAGGACCGATGGCTAAAGTTAGAGGGCATCACCTTTACACTAATCAAATCACCGTCAAAGAACAAGAGATCCACGACATGTTCACGATTCAACGTGATAGGGCGACGTGAAAATCGACGGAGCATCTACTTCCTACGGGGCAGAGATCGAGAGCAACTTCTTCCTCTTGTAATCTAAATTCGTAGGATTTGTACTTGTGAAGTTGATTAATAAAGGTAGATCATTTTTTTTAATTATTTATTTTCTGTATTTTTCTGCATTATGATTTCTTTAAATATGCTTTCTTCTTTTATCTCCAACATGCACGAGTAATTCTCCGCTTGTTAGAGTTCGTAGGATTAGGGTAGAATAATGGATGAGGCAAGAAATCCCTCTCGCCAAGTTCCGGCGCCTCTGACTTCCTAGTTCAAGCTAGCGCTCTCCGGGTTCCAGTTCTGTTTGGACTAAAAGAAAGGCAAGGAAAATATTTTAACTTCTTTTAAGTCTTATGAAGTTTATAAAGTTTAGCAAAATAATCGTTAACATCCTAATCGGGCGCACTACCAATTTATTGCTAGTCTCGACCGCAATTTGAGATTAGATTAACAATTGTTTTGTTAAGGGCTAGACATGAATAGAGATCAATGAAAGGACAAGGGTCAATAGTGTGGAAACCCTAGATTCTTTCAAGAACCCTAATTCTCATTCATCACTATCAATCTAATTTTAAATCTATCAATAGATAAAAGGAGTCATTTTTATTAGTCATCCATGACTACTAAATCCTAACGAACCCTACAAGCCTTCTTCTTATATATTCTATATCCTTATTTAAAATAGATCATAAAACTATTTTCCCATTTTTCAATCAACACGTCTAAAGCAAGATTAAAAGTTCCACGAATCCCTGAGGACGACCCGTACTCCTCTCGGCTAGCTATGAGCGACACCGTTATTGATTGCGGTTATTCTACAAACACTTTTCATATCAATCAGACGCCGCAGAAGAAGCTGTCTGGATAAGAAAGTTCATAACAGAACTTTAGGTGGTCTTATCCATTGTTGATCCAATACCTTTGTATTGTGACAACAACGGGGCTATAGCTTTAGCGAAGGAACCTGGTCCCATCAGAAGTCCAGACATATCTTGAGGCAGTATCACCTGATCAGGGAGATCGTGGATTGCCAGGAGATCGAAGTGCAAAGAGTAAACATGGAGAACAACATTGCAGATCCACTCACAAAGGCCATCCCTCAGGCGCAGTTCGAGAGGCTATTCGAGATGATAGGTCTGCGATATGCCAATACATGGCCTTAGTGCAAGTGGGATATTGTCAGTGATATATTCCCTAGAGGCCATTATTGTATAGTACTGGTTTGTATATTACATTTTGGAAGCTTGGGATATACACGGGTATAATAACAGTCTTGCTCGATATGGTAGTATGTTACTTGGTTTGATTCTAACTTAATATGTGTATATGTTTGTTTTAACGTATCGCTAATACATATTGATAGAGCCCTTAGGATCTTTGCTTGGCTACCAGCGTTGTGATGGCAGTCATACTAGGGGGCTGGGTAGTCTATAAGAACATCCTTATACAGGTACCTAGTCGTAGGATTTTCGAGATGGGGAATCGATACTCCAGAATAGACTAGTGTATACGCTTCTCATCCCAGCAGGGGAGATGGTATGTCCCACAACCATTAGTACGTCATACTGTAGATTGTATGCATGTGCTCATTGGGTTATGAGTTACACTGGACATGACTCGCTGGGAATTGCTGGTTGGAACTATACCTATCGTCAGGTAGCAGTTCCCAGGTGACATGAGTATATGTTAGTCCATTGACTTGGCATCATTATTTGTCTTGAGTGTGTTCTTACTGTACTTAGATCACTACCCTACCACGGCTCTAATGAGTCATGCAAACAGGTAGTGGTTGGGTGCAGTCCCGCTGCACTGGGAGGCGGTAGTGGTTATGTTAGTGTAATATGCCCTAGAGGCCATTATTGTATAGTACTAGTTTGTATATTACATTTTGGAAGTTTGAGATATATATACGGATTTATGACAGTCTTGCTCAATATGATAGTATGCTACTTGGTTTGTATCTATCTTAATATGTGTATATATTTTTTTTACGTATCGCTAATACATATTGATAGAGCCCTTACGATCTTTGCTTGACTACCAGTGTTGTGATGGCAGTCACACTAGTGGGGGATGGGTAGTCTACAAGCACATCCTTATAAAGATCCATAGTCATAATATTATCGATACAGGGTATCGATACTCCAAAGTAGACTAGTGTATACTCTTCTCATCGCAGTAGGGGAGATGGTCTGTCCTACAACCATCAGTACGTCGTACTGGAGATAGTATGCAGGTGCTCATTGGATTATGAGTTACACTGGACGGACTCATGGCGAAGTGCTGGTTGGTATTATACCTATCATCATGTAGCAGTTCCCAAGTGACATGAGTACAACATAGTCCGTTGACTTGACACTGCTTCTTCGCCTTAAGTGTGTTCCCACTGTTCTTAGATTACTACCCTACCACGGCTCTATTGAGTCGTGCAAACAGGTAGTAGTTGGGTGCTATCCCGAAGCACTTGGAGGCAATGGTGGTTAGATAGGATTCGTCTCTCCCAGTATTGGGGGTTGATATCGTGCTGTGTTTGGAAAGCCATTACACAAATTCCCTGGCCAGGGCATGCGAGATTTGCTGGTAGGTACTCCAGTAGTTTCTCAGGGTGTTTTTGGGCTGCACTCCGACATGACTTATTGCGCTATTAGGGATATGACGTTTTCCGCCCCTTAGGCCCGATATGCGATACTCTTAGACCAACAGACCAGACTGTACGGAGATTGCCACAGACAGAATCTGTAGGAGTTCGGATGAGTTTGCTCGTCGGCCTTCTTATTGACAGATACCTGGGTAGCCGTTACGTGCAGCTAGTACCGCTGACGTGCTTGTAGTTAAACCCACTGCCAGCGTACTATCGAGTCTTTAGAGTCCCACACAGAGGGTTTCCCTACTTCAGGCGAAACGATGTAGAGGTCGTATGGTTTTACGACATGATTCGATCACATACGTGTACTTATGCACATATGATGTTCGGGCGGACAATACTAGTGGGCTTTGGTTTAAGCCAGATCCTAGTATTTGGTTATTGAATTAGTTTTGTCTCATTGTATTCGTATTTCTCGGAATTCGGATACGGGTATGTATATACGATTGAGAAGGGTATTCTTGTGATTTGATCAAGATTGTTTCTTGAAATGAGACACCTCAATTAGGGTTTTCTTTTTGATTAAATCTTTAGTGAGGTGGAGGAAATGAGGTGGGATAGTTTGTGTTATTTTAGTGAAATATGAACATGGCTTCATGTTGACTTTCTTGGACTCATATGAGATATGAAGACTTAGATATTTGTGTGAGATATTTTCATTTTCTTTAAAAGTATAAATATAAGCCATTTTCATTATTCATTATCATTCTACAAATACTTATCTCTCTCTTCCATTCTCCTCAAGCTTTCTTCATCTCCTCTCAAACCCTAATTGTCTCATGAGTTGAGAATCCTAGGGTTTGTGAGACAACTAGATCCTTAATCACTCTCTACACACTCTAGCTACTTAGTCTAGCACACCAAGTGACCTAGTTACCTCATCTTGGAGGTGAAAGCTCAAGGTAGACACTCTTGGGTGGATCTTCTTCGAATTGGAGAAACCGACGAGGGGGCACGATCCATTCTCACTTTGAGTAGCTCACGACAAGAAGAAGGACAACGAAGCGAAGAAGGACTTGTAACTTGAGGTATAACATTCTCACATAGTAGTTAAACCTCTGATTAAGTTTGTTAGTCAATCCTAGAGTTTAATCGATATACGAAACACTTAAAAATCGTTTTTTGCAAACTCCGCCTCCCCGAGAACACGTGGGGTGTGTGGCATTGACTTACAGTGGTATCAGAGCTGACTAAACCATAACTAACAGATTAAATGACAAGTAAAACTACAAAACTGAAATAACCCCAAAACATCGAAGCGTAGATCCTAGTTTCTGTTGATTTTTCACGAAGCTCTAAATTTTTTTTAAACAATTGCAGAGTTCTCCTTTACTTGTAAAATGAACACAAACAAAAAATGAGACATTTCCATCTGAAATGGACCGGCCACAAAGCCAAAAAATATGGCCTTACCAGTTTTTTAGTGGGGGAATGCTTCGTGTTTTGTTCTATGGTCTTGTTATTTTGATCTAGGGTTTCAGGAGTTATTTGTTTTTGCCAATTTTGAATATGCTGTCAATTCTTTACTGTGGCAATACGGGGTGTTTCGAAGTCGTAGTTGTAATGTCGTTTAATGTTTCAAGTAGTGATATATGTGTTCGTAAACATCCGCTAATTGCTATATGTCGGTTAGTTGGGGGTTGCACATATCTGTGATGCTTTTGTAGTTTGTGTATATGAATTTATTGGATCGTCGTGGATGAATAGCCGGGGATGTGAGATAAGGGTTTTCATTCTTTCATTCGATGTAAAATTTTGTAAGGTGATGTAATATTATTTTGCGGGGCATATTCGGGTTGAGGTTGCATCCACCGTTATATTTTTTCTTTTACTGTTTTCTGTTCCTAGGATAGACCCAAGGTGGGGTGCACAAACTATTGGATACTTTGAAGTGTCGAGTGGCCTAATCACTTTGATAAGGGAGGTTGCTTCACTTCGGGTATTTGGCGGGTAGTTTGCCGCACCCGTAGGGTTTTGGGGTGGGGTTTAGCTATTCATCACGACCATGGAATCCATCTTTCGTTACAGGCTTAAACGAAACGCGGAATTCCTAGTATATCCAATATATTCATCTGTGATCTGGAATGTCTATTATTACGAATGGATATTATATATATATATATATATATATTATAATAGACGTTGCTTATGTTTTGCATCCGCACTAGTCCATCCCCCAGCTCTGGAATTAGTTATCTAACCTGACGGTGTAAGACGGGGCTCAGTGGCGAATGCGGATGGCATAAGCGTACGTTGTATTTTCGCCTTTTTCTGCAATGGTAGGTTAATTGATGGGACTGCATTACATTAATGCAAAGCAAACAAACCAAAGCTGAATCGTTGGAAAATTTTAAAATCACTCGGTTTTTTCAAAACAACAAAACTTTTAAAAAGGCGGAGCTTAAACTACTCCTTTTAAAAGCTATCAGGTTCCTTCGATTATATCAAGTTCACAACGTTCATGGTTTTGCCAAAACCATTCGTAGCCCTCTGTCATTTCAGTTTGGTATCCAGTAGTATTCAAGCTATATATTTTGACCTTCGCCAAGGTATAATGATTGGTAACTACTGAATATTCATCTGTAGCATAGATAGATATGTTGGTTTGGAACAGTCGTACTACTATTTTGGCATTCGTCAAGGGTATGTGCGGGTGGGTTCAAATTAACCTGGACAATGACGAGTAGAACTTGACATGTGAGTTATAATATGTTGGCCTTCGTCAAGGTCATAAGAGAATGGGGTAAAAATTCACATCAGGGGTTTCTAAAAAAAATGAAATTTGCTAGTGTTGTATACCATTTGGAGTGTGATAATTTTGGTAGGATTCCTTCGACTTTATCACACGATGATATTTGGATCCCGATCCTACTGTGAGTATATGCTACTCCTCGGGAGATTTTTTCACTTAACGATAAATGCTATAAACCAAGTAGATGTCTAGAAAGGTGTTAGCGGGGCTACCCTCTAAGGAAAGGAGGTTATTTAATTAAGAAACTTCGCGAAAACGTCGTAAAACCTCCCTCGAAGTACCGACACTGGCCTGGCTGAAAGGTTAAGCAAGTATTGTACGGTGAGATTAATCCTGAATAATTCTTCTTTTATAGTTTGAGGAAGGATTCGAGAAACAGTAGGAGCTATCCTGTTTAGATAAATTAAAAACCAATCTAAACTTGCAAGAGCATCATGCTAAAGTGTTTCTTCTCTCTATCCTAATTGCAGCGACCAAGATGACTAGCCTTAAGTTACTATTAGATAAAAAAACATATTGACGGGGCCGAACTATAAAGATTGGCTCAGGAATGTCAAGATGGCAATCACATATGACAAATTGGGCTATATTCTTACTGTTAAAGCCCCCACCGTCTCAGGTCCAGATTCCAGCGTCGCGGATAAGGAAATCCGTAAGACCTGGGAAATTGACAGCGCGAAAGCCAAGAGGCTCGTGCTGGCTTTTATGGACAATGAACACCAGATGAAGCATGAGAATATGGATGTTGAATCCATATTCCTCCATACTAAGGAATTATATAGAGAGCAATCTCGTATCGGAAGATACAAGACCTCGAAGAAGCTATTTCAGGTGAGGTTGGCTATTGGGACATCTGTAGGGGAACTCCTTAAGATGATCGGCTACATTGAGGAGCTCACGGACCTAGGGACTACGTTGGAGAACGTGCTGTATACAGACTTGATTCTGCAGTCCATCCCTTCCACCTACGCCCAGTTTATCTTGAACTTTAATATTCAAGGTAAAGAAGTTGAACTTCCGGAACTCCTCAACATGTTGAGGAGTGCTGAGGGCACCCTGCAGAAATCCAGGGAAACACCCGCTCTGCTTATTGGTGGAGCTTGCTCTTCTAGATTCAAGAAGAAAGCCAAGAGAAAGAAGAACAAGTCCCCCACCAAGCCAAGAGGCGGTGTTAGTAAAGTGGAAGCGAAGGGTAAGGCAAAAGTGGCGGGGCCGACAGTAAGGAAGGAAGAATGCTTCTACTGTCATAAGAAGGGTCATTGGAAAAAAGATTGCAGGGCCTGAAGAGCCAAGAACCTGGACTCGAAGCAAGTTGTGTCTTCGGCTTCAGGTGCGTTTGTAATTGAAAATTGTTTGTCAATCAACTCTACTTCCTGGGTATTAGATACCGGATCAGGATCTCATATCTGTAATTCTTTGCAGGCACTAAGAAGCCGTAGTGTTCTGAAGACTGGTGATATGACCCTCAGGGTTGCTAACGGAGGGAGCGCAGATGCTGTGTCCATAGGATAATATCACTTAGGGTTAACAAGTGGACATATTTTGGTTTTGTACAACTGTTTTTGTGTACCTAGTTTGACTTGTAATATCATTTCTGTCTCTTTGTTATCTAAAGAAGGTTATGATTTTACATTTGTAAGCGATATCGTAAGCATCCACCTTAATCATGGTCTGATTGGGTCAGGTACTTTAAACAACGGTATATACGTATTAAACCAACTACAAGTTTTCAATGTCCAGAACACACATAAAAAAAGTCTCCAAAATTAAATCAAGCTTTCTTATGGCATTGTAGACTGGGTCACATCAACGAAACATGGTTGACCAAGTTACATAAAGAAGGATAGTTGGATATGTTTGAATATCAATCTTATGCAACTTATCAATCATGTCTTATAGGAAAGATGACAAAGACTCCGTTCACTGGACACGGACTAAGAGCAAGCAAGCTCTTAGGACTCATACACAGCCACGTGTGTGGTCCAATGTCTACACATGCAAAAAGTGGTTATTCCTATTTCATTACTTTTACGGATGATTTCTCTAGGTATGGACATATCTTCTTGATGAAATATAAATCCGAGGCCTTTGAGAAATTCCGAGAATATAAGAATGAAGTGGAAAAACAAACCGGCAAAAGTATCAAGACACTAAGATCTGATCGAGGTGGTGAATACTTGAGTGCCGAGTTCTTGGATTACCTAAAAGCGAATGGAATTCTCTCTCAGCTTACTCCTCCATACACGCCACAACACAACGGTGTATCAGAGAGACGGAACCGAACCTTATTGGATATGGTGCGTTCCATGATGAGTAACGCTGAGTTACCGCTATCATTCTGGGGTTACGCACTAGAATCAGCTGCATATCTTTTAAACAAAGTTCCTACCAAGACCGTGCCTACCACACCATATCAGATGTGGAGTGGGAAGAAACCCTGTCTTCGGTATTTAAAGATATGGGGATGTACAGCTTTTTTCAAAAAGCAGTATACGGACAAGCTCGAGGCACGCTCAGTACTGTGTAAATTTGTGGGATACCCAAAGAACTCCAGGGGGGTATCTTTTCTATTACGCAGAGGAATAAAAGGTTTTTGTTTCTCATCATGCCTACAATTTTGAAAATCAATTTTTAGAAAAGGAGACTAGTGGGAGCGCAATAGAACTGGAAGAAATTCCAGAACCACAATCTATTACTGAAAGCATGGTGGAACCAGAAGTTTCAAAGGAATAGGACATTCCCGCGCCACTCCGCAGGAGTAGTAGGCTGTCTCATCTGCCCGAGAGATACTACGGTTTTCTCGTAGACAGGGATAGAGAGGATTTCATCATTGATAATAATGAGCCAACTAACTTCCAGCAAGCCATTTAGCGCACAAACTCGGTAAAATTGTTAGATGCAATGCAGACCGAGATGGATTCCATGTACACCAACAAAGTATGGACTTTGGACATTGCTCCAGAAGGGATAAAACTCATAGGCCGCAAATGGATCTTCAGAAAGAAAATTGGTGTAGATGGACAGGTTGAAACCTATAAGGTTAGACTTATTGCAAAAAGATTTTGTCAAAGACCTAGTTTGGAATATGATGAACTTTTTCACCAGTGGCTATGCTCAAATCCATCTGGATCCTTCTTGCCGTTGCTGCCTTCTACGATTATGAGATTTGGCAGATGGACGTAAAGACCACTTTTCTAAATGGAAATTTAGAAGAGTGCGTCTATATGGACCAGCCAGAAGGTTTCATTCAGAGTGGGAGGGAAAGTGTGCAAGTTGCTTAAGTCCATTTATGGACTAAAGCAGGCATCGCGGAGTTGGAACATCTGTTTTGATGAAACGGTCAAAGAATTTAACTTTATCAAAAATCTAGATGAACCATGCATCTATAGTAAGATTGTAGCAAGAACTATTGTATTCCTCGTCTTGTACATGGATGACATTCTCTTGATAGGAAATGACATTCCTATGCTACAATCTGTCAAAGGATTCTTATCACAAAGGTTCTCCATGAAAGACCTGGGTGATGCCTCTTATATTCTGGGGATCCAGATCTATCGTGATAGATTTAAGAGGATGTTTGGACATTCACAGTCCTGGTACATCGACACCATACTGAAGAGATTTAGTATGAATTCAAAGCGCGGTAATTTACCGGCTCGTCACGGAATCACCCTCTCCAAAGAGATGTCACCCAAGAATGATTTGGAAAGGGATCGCATGTCTATTATACCCTACGCTTCTGCAGTAGGCTCTATAATGTATGTGATGTTGTGTACCAGACCAGATGTTGCTTACACACTAAGCGTGGTAAGCCGGTATTAGTTAAACCTTGGGGAGAAACACTGGATAGCAGTAAAGAACATTCTCAAGTACCTGAGAAGGACTAAGAAAATATTCTTGGTGTATGGCGGAAAAGACCTCCAGATCAAGGCCTTTGCTGACTCCAGCTTCCAGAGTGACAAAGATGACTCTAAGTCCATGTCGGGTTATGTCTTTACCCTCAATGGAGGGGCACTCTATTTGAAGAGTTCCAAACAGGACACCGTTGCTGACTCGACGATGGAAGCGGAGTATATCGCAACTTGTGATGCCGCAAAAGAAGTTGTCTGGATGAGGACGTTCTTAACAGAACTTCAGGTGGTTCCTTCTATTATTGATCCAATACCTCTGGTTTGTGACAACAACGGGGCTATAGCTTTAGCAAAGGAACCCAGGTCCTATCAGAAGTCCAGACACATCTTGAGGCGGTATCACCTGATCAGGGAGATCGTGGATTGCCGGGAGATCGAGGTGCGGAAAGTTGCTACCGAGGATAACATTGCAGATCCATTCACAAAGGACATCTCTCAGACACAGTTCGAGAGGCTATTCGAGATGATAAGTCTGCGATATGCCAGCACATGGCCTTAGTGCAAGTGGGAGATTGTTAGTGTAATATGCCCTAGAGGCCATTATTGTATAGTACTAGTTTGTATATTACATTTTGAAAGCTTTGGATATATACACGGATTTATGACAATCTTGCTCAATATGGTAGTATGCTACTTAGTTTGTATCTATCTTAATATGTGTATATGTTTTTTCCGACGTATCACTAATACATATTGGTAGAGCCCTAAGGATCTTTGCTTGACTACCAGCGTTGTGATGGCAGTCACACTAGTGGGGGCTGGATAGTCTACAAGCACATCCTTATAAAGGTCCCTAGTCATAGGATTATTGAGACAGGGTATCGATACTCCAAATTAGACTAGTGTATATGCTTCTCATCCCAGCAGAGGAGATGGTCTGTCTTACAGCCATCAGTACGTCGTACTAGAGATAGTATGCATGTGCTCATTGGGTTATGAGTTACACTGGACGGACTCATAGAGAACTGCTGGTTGGTATTATACCTATCATCAGGTAGCAGTTCTCAGGTGACATGAGTACATCATAGTCCGTTGACTTGACACTGCTACTTCGCCTCAAATGTGTTCCCACTGTTCTTAGTTTACTACCCTACCATGGCTCTATTGAGTCGTGCAAACAGGTAGTAGTTGGGTGCAATCCCGAAGCACTGGGAGGCAGTGGCGGTTAGATAGGATTCGTCTCTCTCGGTATTGGTGGTTGATATCGCGCTGTGTTTAGAAAGACATTATACAAAGTCCCCGGCCAGGGCAAGCGAGATTTGCTGGTAGGTGTTCCAGTATTTTCTCAGGGTGTTTTAAGGATGCACTCCGACATGACTTAGTGCGCTATTAGGGGTCTGACATTTACCGCCCCCTAGGCCCGATATGCGATACTCTTAGACGAACAGACCGGACTGTACGGAGATTGCCACAGACAGACTCAGTAAGAGTTCAGATGTGTTTGCTCGTCGGCCTTCTTATCGACAGATACCTGGGTAGCCATTACGTGCAGCTAGTACCACTGACGTGCTTATGGTTAAACCCACTGCCAGCGTACTATCGAGTTTTTAGAGTCCCACACAAAGGGTTTCCCTACTTCGGGCGAAACGATGTAGAGGTCGTATGTTTTTACGACAGGGTTCGATCACATATGTGTACTTGTGCACATATGATGTTCGGGCGGAAAATACTAGTGGGCTTTGGTTTAAGTTGGATCCTAGTATTTGGTTATTGGATTAGTTTCGTCTCATTGTATTCGTATTTCTCGGAATACGGATGCGGGTATGTATATACGGTTGAGAGGGCATTCTTGTGATTTGATCAAGATTGATTCTTGAAGTGAGATACCTCAGTTAGGGTTTTTTCTTTTTGATTAAATCATTAGTGAGGTGGAGGAAATGAGGTGGGATAGTTTGTGGTATTTTAGTGAAATATGAACATGGCTTCATGTTGACTTTCTTAGATGCATATGAGATATGAAGACTTAGATATTTTGAGATATTTGTATGAGATATTTTCATTTCCTTTAAAAGTCTAAATATGAGCCATTTTCATTATTCATTATCATTCTACAGATACTTATCTCTCTCTCATTCTCCTCAAGCTTTCTTCATCTTTTCTCAAACCTTAATTATCTCATGAGTTGAGAATCCTAGGGTTTGTGAGACAACTAGATCCCTAATCACTCTCTACACACTCTACGCTACTTAGTCTAGCACACCAAGGGACCTAGTTACCTCATCTTGGAGTTGAAAGCTCAAGGTAGACACTCTTGGGTGAGTCTTCTTTGAATTGGAGAAACCGATGAGGGGGTGATTGGCAGAGATTCTGCGTGTTTAAGTTTAATTACCGCAATCAGGACGGTGTCGCTTTGCAGCTAGCCGGATGAGTACGGGTCGATCCACAGGGAGATGGGAGTCTTTTTCTTAATGTCTTGACGAGTTAAGTCCAAGTATGTTGGGTTTGTTTGAGTTTAGCTAAGTGAAAAATGAATGATAAGAGAACTTGTAAAGGGTAGGATTTAGTTGGTTTGGTTTGGGAGAATCGCTCACTTGATTCTTTTGCCACTTCTTAATATTGATGTTACGGTAATAGGCAACAACGGGGATTAGGACGACTAAGAGAAAACTTGCGAGTATAAGCTAGGCTTTCCAACACTTCGTTTTCTCTTTTTGGTCCTTGTCCGTCCGTTCTTGGCTCTTAGTCGCAACCTCAGGTTGATTCAACCACAACCGGTCTCACTAGGGTATCACCGCTATTATGAAGAATAGGGTGCCGTAGGGAGCGGATTGTGGATCAATTAACAGGAGTTCAAATCAAGATAAATGTAAAAGAGAAAAGTAAAGGAGTTTTCCGTATTTCAAACTTTCCGTTTCCTACCCTAACAAGTGAAAAGTTACTCACCCATTAGAATAATTAAATGAAATAAAACAAAGAAAGAGGGTAATAAGAATTGAGGTAGAAAATCACAACTAGCTATTCGGGACCTCACTTAGGCAAGGATCACACTAAGCATCATGGTTGTAAGGATAACCGAAAAATGGAAGAAAATTAAAACGACGATTTTAAGAAATAACAACGACTACGTTTAACAATGAAAATTACAAGCAATATAAGAAACGGAATTACAAATTACACATATAGATAAAGAACACTTCTTGCATGCTTCACACTCAAGAAAACCTCTCACAAGCTTTAATGGAGGAAGATGGAGGAAAATGGACTTTTATTAGAAACTAAATAATTCTAATACAAAAATTACAAAATAAAACTTAAGTTCTTCTCTTGGTTCTGCTCGGGGCTATTTATAGGCCTGGTTCTGGGAAATTTGCAATAAAACCCAACCCTAAATAACATTATACAAATACCACCAAAATTTCACACAGCATGGACACGTGTCCGCCGCGCATGCGCGGCCAAAGCAAGGGTTTGGCCGCGCAAGCGCGGCGGTTTGGTGGCCAAACCATGCTTGGTTTTTTCTCTGGTCTTGTGCCTATTTTTCCTGTCTTTTGAACACTTTACATTGCAATATTTCAAACAGAAAATCTCCAGATTTCTGATCCAAGACTTCTCCATTTCTTTCACTTTTGACTTTTCACCATTTTGACTTCAAATTTCTCTTTAGTCCCAAATGACGACTCTTTTCGTCCCCTCTTCTGAACTGGTACGGGACGGATGCTGGAACCCGGCTTTTATCTGTTTGTGACAGATGTTCTTGATTTTTGCCGTAAATGTGGTGATTTTTGTCGGATTTGCTCTCTCTTGGACTGGAAACCTGTAATCTGTAACATGCAGCAAATACGGATAAAAAGCACCTACCTGTATGCAATGTGATTAAGAATGGGCGGTACAAATATACAAAAATATGCGATGAACAAATACCCCCAAACTTATCTTTTGCTCGTCCCGAGCAAAACCATGTTATTCGCAAAAATTTCCTAACCTCACTTTCGCAGGGAACGCGATTGCACTGAGCACGTGCAACAAGCCGTTAAACCTCTAGGTGTCCCTAGTAGGAGGAGTGTTGTCTCCTGAGGGTTTTCAGCGGATTACACCCACAAAATCCGATCAATTGGCCGTTGACTCTAATCTTCTATTTCAGTTTTCTAGCCAAAAACCCTATTATCATAAACTTAGAAATTACTAACCCGTATTCTTCACACTTCCTTTCCATTTAACTTAAGATCCTATACGCCTAGCCAGTTTATTATGCTTTCAGCATCTCCTGAGTTTTCCTTCTTAAGCGGAATCTCAAATCCGGAATTTTTATCCATTCTATCGAAGAAATAAACCCTATCTTTCATTCTTCATCTTTCCTCCAAACTCTGATTATATACCCCTACGTGTGTGTAATTGTCACCCCTACACTTGGAAATTCAGTTCAAGCTATAATACCCTTGCCTTAATACCTAGTACTACTTCTTTTTATTAATGATGGACGGGTTCGTTCATACACCTTTCATGCGACTATTAATGCTTCTTAAGGCACTAACGGCCGATTACTGAATGTATGAACTTAAAGCGTAAATAGCAGTATCCAGGTCTTGACTATTTTCTATTTTCTCTTTCTTTTTCTTTTTTTTCTCTCTTTTTTTTTTTTCAAGACCTGATATATTTTCTTCAGCGTGCTCTTTTGGTGGTTAGCTTCAAATACCGTTTTTTCTTTCATACTAGGCTTTCAGGCAAGAGTATTTCTAGGTATCCTCTACTATTCCGAGTTTCAAGGTGGTGTATGTGCGTTTTGTAGGGTATATACTTTCAAAATTTGGATTTAAGATTTAGAATTATTTTTCAGACTTATTCTTCAAATAGAGCTTCAATAATTTTCCCTCATTTTAACTTCGCCTAAGAACTAGACTCAAAATTTGCTTATTTCAAAACAAACCGCTGGAGCGTATACTTTCTATAGTTAAATTTCAAGGAATGTTATTTTTAGGGTTCATAATTAACTAAGTTTAAGATCTAGTAGTTTCTAACTAGTTAACCTTCATATTAGACTTGAGTCAGACACGGTCAATAATATTTTTGTTTTTTTTTTTTTTTTCTTTTAAAATTTTTGTTTTTATTTTCAAGTTTTCCAATTTTTTTTGTATTTTTCAATTTTCAAAATTTTTTTTTTTATATTTCAAAAAAAATGCAGTGCAGAATTTTAAACATGCAAAGTAAAACCAAATATTTACATAAAAGATAAAAAATATGCAGATGCAATGCAAGGATAACTATTTACAATCGAATCCCTCCCCCAAACTTGTTAATGGCAGTGCCCTCACTGCCCCCTGCGTCGTCTCCCAGACGATGCGGCACTCGTTCCTGGTTCACTTGACTCTGCCCTAGGGGCCCTAGATCGCGACCTAGATCTCTCCTCTCGTCCCAAAAGTGTTGCCATCCCCTGTTCTAAGCGTGCCATTCTCTGATCTAGGGTTGTCATCATTCCCATCATTCTTTCTACCCCCCTATGTGTCCGTCTAAGTAAGCGTGCTTGCTCAGCGGGGGTAAGCTCTTCTTCGCTCGCTGTGGAGCTCGAGCTGGCTATCACATGCTCGCTCGGTTCTGTTCGTGACCATAAATCTTGAAGTCTTGTGTAGGATGTCGAAACACCCTCAAGAACTGGTCGAATGAGTGTACCAGCTTGCATGTGTACTGCAAACTCGTCGGAAGGGATGAACTGGCGACACAGTTGTGTCACCAGTATAGGGCACGGAAGGTTGGATGAAGTTTTGCCAGCAGCAATCGACTGAAGCAGTACTGTGCACATGTCATAACTTGGATGTTTGTTCATTAATGTGTGCACGATGTGTAGTGAGGGTGTAAAAAATGTCGTGTTGTGCGAGCTGCCAAAAATATTATTTTGTGCCCATCGGCACACAGTTAGCACATTCGCGTAAAGTGTACGCGCCTGAATCCCTTTCCGTGGTTCTCTATTACAATCATTTCCCATCAACGGGGTGTAATCCTCAAATTGGAGGGGTTGGTCATGTGCGGGTATTCTAGGAATCATCGTGACCTCATGAATGAAGTCCCTATTTATGCGTATTTCTTGCCCTCCCCAAAACAACCGAATAAATCCGTATCTTTGGAAACCCCCCTCCTCCATTGAAGCATAGAACCGTTGGACCAGATCCGGAATCGCGAATGCGTTCGGATGGTTATACAAAAGATAATTCCATCCGCGTTTCCGGATCTCGTCGCCGAAATAGCTTCCATATACATCATGTTCAAACATTTGCGAAAAGTTTCTCTCATATTGAAAATGTAAACCCATTGCAGAATTTCAAAATTTTACAGATCTAAGAGGGGTTAGAACAGTGCAAACCTCCTCTGGAAAAATTTCCAGAGGGTGAATCTTCCAACCCGCGGCGGATGCGCGGCGGAAAGGAGGGTCGCGCGGCGGAAGGGCGGCGGCGGCAGCGGCTCAGGCGTCGGGCTTCTGGTGGCGGCTAGGGTTTCTGAAATGGAGGGTTGTGAGGCAGAAAAATAAAAGTTAAGGGATTAGAGGGCTATTTATAGGGGGTTTGTATTATTTACACTTAAACCCCCATAAATAGAAGTATTAGTTGCAAATACATATTTACATGTTTATTTTTATTTTATTTTATTTATTTTTTTCTGAATATTTTTATTTTTAGTTTTTGTTTTTATTTTTATTATTTGAAATTTTTCCAGGCATAAAAAAAACAAAATTGTATTTACATACCCCCAAACTTATTTGAAACAGTGTTTCCACTGTTTTTGGCTGTATTGTCGAAGTTTGGGTGTAGGGGGAGAGGTAGATCAATCAGGGTAAACCGGCTCCTGTAAAAACAGGAGCTCCTCTGTTTGATCGGCGCAAAGGTACGGTTTGCATCGGTGTCCGTTCACTTTGAAGAGTGAACCGTCCTTTGGATTTTCCAAATCCAGAGCGCCTTGCGGATACACATTCCGCACAAAATACGGCCCTATCCAGCGAGATCGGAGCTTTCCAGGATGGAAATGAAGTCGGGTGTCGTAAAGCAGTACCTGTTGACTAGGTACGAAGATTTTGCGCAACAGGTGTTTATCGTGAAACACCTTTGTTCGATTCTTAACGACAACCGCATTGTCGTAAGCCTCATCCCTAAGCTCGTTCAGTTCGTTCAGCTGCAGCTTCCGATGGCTGCCCGCGTCCTCAAGAGAAAAATTCAGCTCCTTAATCGCCCAAAACGCGCGATGCTCGATTTCGACAGGAAGGTGGCAGGCTTTTCCGTACACAAGCCGATAAGGAGACATGCCAAGGTCGGTCTTATAAGCAGTTCTAAATGCCCAAAGGGCATCAGTGAGTTTCAGAGACCAATCCTTACGGTTCTTGGAAACCGTCTTCTCCAGTATCTGCTTGATCTGCCGATTTGAAACTTCGGCCTGCCCGCTGGTTTGGGGGTGGTAGGGCGTAGAAAGCTTATGATTAATGGAGTATTTCCGCATCAAGGCCTCGAAAGTCCTATTGCAGAAATGACTTCCATTGTCGCTAATGATCGCTCGGGGGTGCCCAAACCGTGAGAAAATGTTTTCTTTGAGGAATCTAACGACAACCTTGTTGTCGTTAGTTCGGCTGGGCACAGCCTCGACCCATTTAGAGACGTAATCAACGGCTAGAAGAATGTACAAGTTCCCAAAAGAGCTGGGAAACGGCCCCATGAAGTCTATCCCCCAAACATCGAAAATCTCCACAACCAAGATCGGTTGGAGCGGCATCTCATTCCTCCGGGATATCCGGCCCATGTGTTGGCACCGGGAGCAAGTCTTGCAATAGTCATAAGCATCTTTGAAGAGTTGTGGCCAGTAGAAACCACATTGCAAGATCTTCTCAGCTGTCTTCCTGGGCCCAAAATGCCCACCACACGCTTGATCGTGGCAAAATGACAGCACACTCTTGAATTCCTCATTAGGGACACACCACCGAATGATCTGGTCGGGACAGTACTTGAACAAGTAGGGTTCGTCCCAGTAAAAGTGTTTTACTTGGGATAAGAAGCGAAGTCTGTCCTGACTCGACCATTCGGTCGGTAGCAATCCCGTGGCCAAATAGTTCACAATATCTGCGAACCAGGGTTCGCAAGATATTGTCAAGAGCTGTTCGTCCGGAAAAACGTCGTTTATCGGAATTGGAAGCGAAGGCGAAGAAGGAAGTCGTGAGAGATGGTCGGCAACCACGTTTTCACATCCTCGTTTGTCCTTAATGACAAGGTCAAACTCTTGAAGCAAGAGGATCCAACGGATTAACCGAGACTTGGCATCTTTCTTCGCAAAAAGATGGCGCAGAGCTGAATGGTCCGTGTAGATGATGACTGGAGAGCCGATGAGGTATGGCCTGAACTTTTCTAGAGCAAATACAACAGCCAAGAATTCCTTCTCAGTTGTTGTATAGTTGAGTTGGGCGTCGTTCAGGGTTCGGCTAGCGTAATAGATCACGTGCGGCATCTTGTTGATGTGTTGTCCAAGGACAGCACCGATGGCAAAGTCAGATGCATCGCACATAATCTCGAATGGGTGCGTCCAGTCGGGAGAAGAGAGAACGGGAGCAGAAGTGAGTGAGCGTTTCAGTGACTCGAATGCAGTCATGCAACTCGAGTTGAATTCAAAAGGTGTATCCTTGGCCAGCAAAAGAGTCAAAGGCCTAGCAATCTTGCTAAAGTCTTTGATGTACCGTCTATAAAAACCGGCATGGCCAAGGAAGGCTCGGATATCTCTGACGCAACTGGGAGGAGGAAGATTGGAAATGACCTCAATCTTTGCTTTGTCTACCTCTATGCCGTTTTGCGAGATGATATGTCCTAAGACAATACCTTCGCGCACCATGAAGTGGCATTTCTCCCAGTTCAAAGTGAGATTCTTGTCCTTACATCGGGTAAGGACAGCGTCAAGATGTAGCAGACACTCGTCAAAGGAGTCGCCGAAAATGGAGAAGTCATCCATAAAGATCTCCAAAAATTTCTCCACCATGTCTGAGAAAATTCCCATCATACACCGCTGGAAGGTAGCGGGCGCATTGCATAACCCAAAGGGCATGCGTCGATATGCAAACGTGCCGAAAGGACAAGTGAAAGTGGTCTTGTCCTGGTCTTTTTCGGCGATGGGAATTTGGTTATAGCCAGAGTAACCATCAAGGAAGCAGTAATACTCATGTCCAGCCAATCGTTCAAGCATCTGGTCAATGAAAGGTAGCGGAAAGTGGTCTTTCCGCGTTGCGGCGTTGAGTTTTCTGTAATCAATGCAAACTCGCCACCCAGTTTGGGTGCGAGTTGGGATTAACTCATTCGCCTCGTTGGTTATGACCGTGATGCCCGACTTCTTGGGGACAACATGAATGGGGCTGACCCACTGACTATCAGAGATAGGGTAAATGATACCACTATCTAGACATTTGACGATCTCCTTCTTCACAGCCTCCTTCATGACTGGATTAAGACGTCTTTGTGGATCCCGGGCTGGTTTGGCATCATCCATCAGATGTATGTGATGCTCAACAATGAGGGGACTAATCCCCTTGATGTCCGCCATGGACCAGCCAAAAGCTTGCCTGTTGCTGTGCAAGACCGCGAGAAGGGCTTTCTCTTGCTCGAAAGCTAGAGAAGCCGAGATGATGACAGGTAGGGTCTCGTCGTCTCCCAAGTAAGCGTACTTGAGGTGAGAAGGCAAAGGCTTGAGTTCGAGTGCTGGTGGTGAAACGATGGAAGGCAAGACTGGTGCAAAGGTTTCGAACTCAAAGGACTCCAGCAAAGGTTCAAAGCGAGTGTAGGCAACCGAGTTGGATGGTTCAGGTGACGCATCCGAAAAGTCGAAAGTTTCAAACTCGGGTTGTGCGCAGCTAAGATCGTTCGAAAACGTGAAACACTCGTATTCGTAGTCGGGCGCGGAAATAGCAGCAGGTTCGAAGAGAAACGCACTAGTGGCGTCAAGATGATCGTGGTCAAACAGAAACTCCTCGAATTCACACTCTTCTGAGGTGATCTCCTGGATCGAGCAGACATCCAGTATATGAGCATTAGGTTCAGAGGGCTGATTCCCCAACCTAAAAATGTTGAGTTCAATCGTCATATTTCCGAAGGATAGGTTCATAGAACCATTGCGACAATTGATCACAGCATTTGAGGTTGCGAGAAATGGGCGACCGAGTATCACAGGAATTTGATTCCGGGGGTTAGCTACAGGCTGTGTATCTAACACAATGAAGTCAACGGGGAATATGAAGTCCCCGACTTTTATCAACACATCCTCTAGCTCACCCCTAGGATGGGTGATCGATCGGTCGGCCATTTGGAGAGTACAATGCGTAGGTTTCAGCTCTCCTATGCCTAATTGCTCGTATACTGAATATGGAAGCAGGTTAACACTGACACCAAGATCTAACAGTGCGCGGTTGATGTTCTTATCCCCAATAGTAATTGAAATAGTAGGACAGCCAGGGTCCTTCCGTTTTAGTGGTAAAGATTGGGTAAGGGCATCACTCACTGCACTAGCCAAGAAAACTTTCTTTGGTACCTGAGACTTCCTCTTTTTCGTGCACAAGTCCTTTAAGATTTTTGCGTAGGAGGGGACTTGTTGGACGGCATCTAAAAGAGGAATGTTAATGTTAACCTGCTTAAATAACTCCAAAATCTTCTCCATTTGTGGATTTTGTTTGTTAGACCTCAACCGGTTTGGAAATGGAACATTTTGAAAATTGGTTGAGTCTAATGCTGGAGGAGATTTTGGAGTTGGAACGGATCCCAGAATAGGTGTTTTCGTGGAGTGAGAAGTGGGTCCATTCAAAACAGAAGAAGAGGAAGAAGAGCCTTGTGAAGAGCGGAGAATAGGCTCAGAAGATGACGAAGTAGGAGAAGAAGAAGAAGATGAAGAAGAAGCGGCGGCCGGGGTGTTATCGTTGATCCGTGTGCCAATGTTGTTTTGCAGCACCCTCCCCGATCTCAGTGTGGTCACGGCACTCACATTATGGTTTTGTTGTTCAAGAGCAACATGTGCATTATGTGGGTGACCGGGATTTGGAAGTGGCTGGGATGGGAGCTTCCCCTTCTCTCGCTCGCTCAAGGCCGCGTTTAGCTGTGCAATCTGGGCCTCGATGGTTTTGATGCTTTGCCCGTGTGCGGCAGTGTGTTGCACTAAAGATTGAATCGAAGACTGGATGTTGGCGGTGGATTGAGTCGATTGTTTAACAAACGCCTCCAGACTTCGTTCGAGCGAGGAAACCTTATCATTGTTCGACGGAACAAAGTTGTTTTGTGGAAAAGAGTTGTTTGGTGCAAAGTTGTTCGTCTGGTTCTGGAAAGGTTGGGGTTGGAAGGGCTGCTGAAATTGAGTTTGTTGCTGCGCTTGTTGCTGCGGCGGAGGGGGTCTTTGGAAATTGTTGCCCTGGAATTGATTTTGATTCTGATTCCAGGCGAAATTGGGATGGTTCCTCCAGCCGGGATTGTACGTAGAAGAGTATGGATCATTCCTTGGTCTTTGCTGGAATGCATTAACCTGATCCTGTCCTTGCGATGGTGGATTGTAGGGACACTCTTCTGTCAAGTGAGAAGGATCGGAACAACAAGCGCAGATGGTACGAAGGGGGAGAACAGGGTTAGGAGCAGGAGAAGAAAATTTGCTCTCAATTGCCTCAAGCTTTCTCGTTATTGCAGCCATTTCAGCTTTCATCGCAATAGAGACGTCAAGTTGGTGAATTCCTACCCTAGACTGACCGGTAGAAGTGGATGAAGAGGAAGATGAAGAAGAAGAGGTCGGTCTGGTGCTCTCCCACTGTAGCGTTTGCTCCGCAAGGTCGTCAAAGAACTGCCACGCTTCCTCGTCGGATTTTGATAGGAAGTGGCCCTGACAGATGGTTTCCAGCAACTGCTTCGTTGCTGGGTTCAGTCCTTCGTATAAGGTTTGGCAAAGTTGCCATCTCTCTATACCGTGGTGAGGACACTGAACAAGAAGGTCTTTGTATCGGTCAAAGCACTTCCAGAAAGGTTCAGAAGGAAGCTGGGAGAATTGATTGATTTCATTTCGAATCCTTGCGGTCTTATGATTTGGATAGAACTTCTTGAGAAACGCCTTAACAAACTCGTCCCAACTTGTGATGGAGTGGGAAGCGGTGCTATACAGCCATTTTTCGGCGAGATCGCATAGAGTGAATGGAATGACTCGTAGACGTATAGCATCGTCCGACAGCTGGGTTGTTTTCATCATGGCACAGACGTTTTGAAATTTGTTGATGAAGATATAGGCATCTTCAGATTCAAGCCCGTGAAAACGTGGAAGCATGTTGATGAAGTGGGGTTTAATTTCAAAATTATCCCCATTGGCCGGTGGAAGAGAAAGGCAAGTGGGGAGTGCGGAACGTGTGGGATAGAAACGATCCTGGAGCGCAATTCGCTGCGGCGCTACAACAGGCGGAGGTGGTGGAAGATTGGTCTCCGTAGGAGGTGGAGCCATTCCAGGGTTAGTCAAAGAGATGTTCGGATTAAATCCTGACATCGCGGAAGAAGAGGTTGGTGATGGAGTATCGACTTCTGGGTCGATCGCGCAGTCGGATGCGACTAACGAAACGCGGACTAAACGGGCGCTAGTGTCCCGAGTCCAAGCGGACATATACTAAACGAGTTTAGTATAGTCAAAGCGAAGAAGGTGAGGGTAAGAAAACGTCAATGAGAAAGGTAATGGGTGGTGGAGTGAAAAATGGAACGTGGCGACAAAGGGCAAGTTTTTATAAAAGTTTTTGATTTTTTTTTTTTTTTTTTATATTTTTTTAGAAAGAGTTTACAGAGATATGTACAGATTTACGGCTTTTCGCAATCACAGATAAGATATGCACACTCACACCTAGATCTAGAGTCACCTAGGTCTGCTAGACTTGCTCCAAGACTTGATTGTCGAAGCAAAACTGTGTCGAGAAACAAACTTAAGATACACTGATCAAGAGGCCAGGTAAGTGCAGAGATAAGGGGAGGTTTTCCAACGCTTTCGCGAAGTTCCTTAATTATGTAACCCTTTCTCTTTTGGCGGTTGCGCCGTTAACACTTTCCTAGGCACCCCTTAAACAATGCACCGTTAAGCGAGATTCTAGACACGGTTTAACTTCTCCTAATGAGCGCGAAGTCCTTAGGGCCGAGTCTAGTATTTTTTTATTAACAATGGTCAATGCATATGCTTTTGTGATTTCTGGGGTCCTGGGAAGGGTGATGAAATCCCCACCCAATCTGAATTGGTTTCAAGCCCCTTAAAGTCCGTATTAATCAATGCAAAGCAGTAACAAATCAACTGCAAACAATTTTTTTTATTTTTAGCGCGGCGCAAAGAATGCTGCAGAAAACACAGTTCAGTGGAGTTTAGAGGAGTTGAGAAGATGGTTGGGATACTCACAGAGGATTTTGGTTTTCGCCTTGATCCGCCGCGGTGTAGCCGCGAGATATGGGTCTAACTTCCCACAACTTTGGCACTGAACTTGAAATTCTCCTTTTCCTGCACTCTTGCACAAAGAATAATAAAATGATTTTGTACAGTATATTTTTTTGTTTTGTTTTTGGTTATATTTTTATTCACAAATTAACCCGAAATTACAAAAAGAAATAAACTACCGTCTCCCCGGCAACGGCGCCATTTGATTGGCAGAGATTCTGCGTGTTTAAGTTTAATTACCGCAATCAGGACGGTGTCGCTTTGCAGCTAGCCGGATGAGTACGGGTCGATCCACAGGGAGATGGGAGTCTTTTTCTTAATGTCTTGACGAGTTAAGTCCAAGTATGTTGGGTTTGTTTGAGTTTAGCTAAGTGAAAAATGAATGATAAGAGAACTTGTAAAGGGTAGGATTTAGTTGGTTTGGTTTGGGAGAATCGCTCACTTGATTCTTTTGCCACTTCTTAATATTGATGTTACGGTAATAGGCAACAACGGGGATTAGGACGACTAAGAGAAAACTTGCGAGTATAAGCTAGGCTTTCCAACACTTCGTTTTCTCTTTTTGGTCCTTGTCCGTCCGTTCTTGGCTCTTAGTCGCAACCTCAGGTTGATTCAACCACAACCGGTCTCACTAGGGTATCACCGCTATTATGAAGAATAGGGTGCCGTAGGGAGCGGATTGTGGATCAATTAACAGGAGTTCAAATCAAGATAAATGTAAAAGAGAAAAGTAAAGGAGTTTTCCGTATTTCAAACTTTCCGTTTCCTACCCTAACAAGTGAAAAGTTACTCACCCATTAGAATAATTAAATGAAATAAAACAAAGAAAGAGGGTAATAAGAATTGAGGTAGAAAATCACAACTAGCTATTCGGGACCTCACTTAGGCAAGGATCACACTAAGCATCATGGTTGTAAGGATAACCGAAAAATGGAAGAAAATTAAAACGACGATTTTAAGAAATAACAACGACTACGTTTAACAATGAAAATTACAAGCAATATAAGAAACGGAATTACAAATTACACATATAGATAAAGAACACTTCTTGCATGCTTCACACTCAAGAAAACCTCTCACAAGCTTTAATGGAGGAAGATGGAGGAAAATGGACTTTTATTAGAAACTAAATAATTCTAATACAAAAATTACAAAATAAAACTTAAGTTCTTCTCTTGGTTCTGCTCGGGGCTATTTATAGGCCTGGTTCTGGGAAATTTGCAATAAAACCCAACCCTAAATAACATTATACAAATAACACCAAAATTTCACACAGCATGGACACGTGTCCGCCGCGCATGCGCGGCCAAAGCAAGGGTTTGGCCGCGCAAGCGCGGCGGTTTGGTGGCCAAACCATGCTTGGTTTTTTCTCTGGTCTTGTGCCTATTTTTCCTGTCTTTTGAACACTTTACATTGCAATATTTCAAACAGAAAATCTCCAGATTTCTGATCCAAGACTTCTCCATTTCTTTCACTTTTGACTTTTCACCATTTTGACTTCAAATTTCTCTTTAGTCCCAAATGACGACTCTTTTCGTCCCCTCTTCTGAACTGGTACGGGACGGATGCTGGAACCCGGCTTTTATCTGTTTGTGACAGATGTTCTTGATTTTTGCCGTAAATGTGGTGATTTTTGTCGGATTTGCTCTCTCTTGGACTGGAAACCTGTAATCTGTAACATGCAGCAAATACGGATAAAAAGCACCTACCTGTATGCAATGTGATTAAGAATGGGCGGTACAAATATACAAAAATATGCGATGAACAGGGGGCGCGATCCATTCTCACTTCGAGGAGCTCACGACGAGGAGAAGGACAGCGAGGCGAAGAAAGACTTATAACTTGAGGTATAACATTCTCACATAGTAGTTAAACCTCCGATTAAGTTTGTTAGTTAGGGTTTAGTATCGATCCTCGAGTTTAGTCGATGTTACGAAGAACTTAAAAATCATTTTTTGCAAACTCCTCTTCGCGAACACGTGGGGTGCGTGGCATCGACTTACAGGTTAGATAGGATTCGCCTCTCCCGGTATTGGGAGTTGATATCGTCTGTGTTCGGAAAGCTATTACACAAAGTTCCTGGCCAGGGCAAGCGAAATTTACTGGTAGGTACTCTATTAGTTTCTCATGGTGTTTTTGGGCTCTTCTCTGACACGACTTATCCTCGAGTTTAGTCGTGCCGATGTGAGGCTCATAACGGGTCTAGAAACTACTGATAACACTTACCGGTATATCTCTGAAGCAGCCCTGGCCAGGGAGTTCCTGTTATAGCCAATCGAGCACAGCGCAACATCAACCCACAATACCGGGAGAGACGAAACCCCTCCTATCGCTCATTGCCTCCATGTGATTCGGGAGTATACCCAAAAGCCACCATTTTGCACGTTCTCTTGAACATGGTAAGGTGGAAATCAAAGCACAATGGGAATCACATAAGACTCTTGGGTCTACAGACTAACCTGTACCAGTGTCACCAGAGAACTGCCATCTGACGTGTGGTATAATACCATCTGGGAGTTCTCAGCGAGTCCGTTCAGTGTACCGAGTCTCCACTGAGCACCCTTATTCTATCTCTGATGTCAAACACCAATAGATATGGAATCATCCATCGCCCATCTATATGGGTCGAGAAGCTATACGCTAGTCTACTCTAATATATCGATGCCCAGTCTCGATACACCCACGACTAGGAACATTTGAAGGATGTACTTAGCGACTACACAGTCCCCACTAGTATGATCTGCATCATAATCCTCGTAGTCAAGTACTCATCCTAAGAGCTTTATCAATATGTAACATAGTGACAATAAGTGTACATGTTAAGATAAAGAGCAACCAGATAGCATACTATCATGTCAAGCAAGAAAGTCCTCCATATATATATCCAAGCATCCACTACAATATAAATCGTATGTACAGTAATGGCCTCTAGGGCATACATAGAATTAACAATCTCCCACTTGCACTAGGGCCATCTTTTGTAGTATCCAATACCCAACAATCAGCAGTGGTTGAAATATCTCATACTCAACCATCCTACAAAAGTCTCTTTTGGGAAAAGGCCTTTGTGAGTGGATCCTCCATGTTAACCTCTAAGTCTACTCTCCTAACCTCGATCTCCTTAGAGATCAACCATCTCCATGATCAGGTGATACTGCCTCAGAATATGTCTGGATCACTGATGGGATGGGGGTTCCTAGGCATAAGCCACAACTCTATTGTTACAGAATGGTAGGAACGAAGTTCATCTCATGAACTAGTGTACATCCAGACTACCTCTTTGGTAGCATCCTTGGTAGAAATGTATCCAGTCTTTATCGTCTAGTATTCCACGGTATCTAGTTTGGAACTCTTCCAACATACCATCCCTCCACTGAGGGTAAAGACAATGCCTATGACTGACATTCAGTCGTCCTTACCACTCTGGAAGCTATCCAGTGATTTTCCTCAGGATTGATTGATACCAACTCACTACACCTAGTGAGAATCCTATCATCCACTTAGATCTATCTCATAGATCCAAAAAACAGGATTTAGGAGGTATCACCTTGATCCTATATAGAGAATCCTTATGATAAGAGGAGATTGACCGAGTGTAGCATAGGAAACTCATTTCCTATCAAGAGTATGTCATCAACGTGCAATACGAGGATCACCACCATACTCCCTACTACCTTTTTGTATATAGAAGGTTCATCTACCCTTTTGATGAAGTCAAACTCTTTGACTACCACATCAAAACAGACGTTCCAACTTCGCGATGCCGACTTTAACTCATAAGGAAACTTGCACACGTTTCCGTTGCTCCCATTGTTTACGAAGCCCTCTAACTGTGTACTTATAGATGCTCTCTTCTAGATCACTATTTAGAAAAGCAGTCATGACACTCAACCGCCAGATATCGTAGTCATGGTATGTAGCAATGGCAAGTAGGAGCCGGATGGACTTAAGCATAGGGACTAGAAAAGGTTTCATCATTATCCACACCTGGTCGATGATGGGAACCTTTTGAAACAAGTCTTAGCTTTGAATGTCTCAACTTTTCCATGTACACCAAGCAACCTTCTCAAAATATACTTGCTCCTAATGGGGATTTAAACCTTCAGATAAAGAAACCAAAGTCCATACTTTGTTGGTGTATATGGATTCCATCTCAGATCGCTTAGCATCCAGTCATTCTTACAGAGTTCCCACTCCTGATGGCCTGCTCAAAAATAGTTGGGTCATCATCTCATGATGCAATCCTCGCTCTTACTTTCATAGAGAAAACCGAAGTATCTCTCAAGTGGATAAGAAACCCTACTAGATCAGGGGAGAGACTGATGTTCGTTTGGAACTATTGAATCCTCCGGTTCTACCAAATCATCAGCTACATTTTGTATAGTTGGAACTCCTTCCAATTCTACCTCATGAGTACTAATTTCTTCATAAGAAATCCCCTTTCCCAAAAGGTGGCATGCTGAGAAACAAAACACCTTTTGCTCCTCAGTGCGGTAGAAGATATTCCCTTGCTAATGCTTGGGATATCCAACAAATTTCCACAGAACTGACCTTGCCTCGAGCTTGTCCGTATTTTGCTTTTAAACATAGGCTGGACAACCCCAAATCTTAACTTTCTTAAGAGATGGGCCCATCCCATACCATATCACATATGGAGTGGTAGGCACCTGATTTGGTTGGAACCCTATTCAATAGGTATGCAGCTTCATAAGTGCATAACCCCCAAAAGGAAATAGGCAACTCAGTAGTACTCATCATAGAGCACACCATATCACATAGGGTGCAATTGCTCCGTCCCGATATACCAACGTGCTGTGGTGTATACGGAGGAGTAATGTTGAAAGAGAATCTCATTCTCCTTTAGAACAATCCAGGAATTCCATGCTCAAGTATTCTCCTCCCTGATCACATCAAAGGACATAATACTTATACCCGTTGTGGTTCTCTACTTCTGACTTATATTCTTTGAATTTCTCAAAAGCTTCAGACTTGTGTTTCAACCGGAACACATGTGCGAATCTTGAGAGATCATCAGCGAATGTAATGAAGTACAAAGAACCAGTCATGGCATGTGTAGACAGGGGACCTACATACATCACCATGTATCAATCCCAAGAGTTTACTAACTCTTTCTCTGTTTCCAATAAACGGAGCTATGGTCGTCTTATTTTTGTAACATGACCTGCAAGTTTCACAAGATGTAAATTCAAACTAATTTAAATATACATCTAAATGTAACTTCGCTTAGTCGGGTCGCATTGATATGACCTAGTCTACAATGCCTCAAGAAGGATTCATTCATTTTGAACTCTTCCTCTTGTGTGTATTTTGTACGTTAAGAACTGTGGTTTGATTTAGAACGTATATGCTTTTAGATAACGTGCCTGAACCGATCAACTCTTGATATAAGAAAATGTTCAAAACATTATCCAACAATAAAAAATTATATCCTTCTTTACTAAATAAAGAGACTGATATGATGTTGTATATCAGGTTCCGTATCTAATAACATTCGTTCAGAATCAATGTATTTGGTAATATAGGGTGATAACTGCCAACATCTTGGCTGCAACAATTACACCGTTTTTAACTCTTAAAACTTATCCCCTATTCCCAGTTCTATACCTCTCCGTAGCCCATGTAACAGTTTACATATGTGGGATCCTAATCCGCTATCTCATACCCAGGACGTAGAGGATACTGAGAAACAATTCTCGGTAATGAACACACCCGAAGAAGATGCATCATCATGCACTTTCTTCATTTGGGCGGCATAGGTGTTAGTTATATGTATGCCCTAGAGTTCATTACTGTACATTGGATATATATTGTAGTGGATGCTGGGACATATATAGGTAGGACTTTCTTGCTCGACATGATAGTGCACTATCTGGTTACTCTTTATCTTAACATGTACACTTTCTGTCTCTCTGTTACATGTTGATAAAGCCCTTAGGATGTGTACTCGACTTCCAGGACTATGATGCAGATCATACTAGTGGAGCCTGGGTAGTCTATGAGTACATCCTTCAATGTTCCTAGTCGAGGGAATATCGAGACGGGGCATCGATATTCCAGAGTAGACTAGCGTATATCTTCTCGACCCATGTGATGGGAGATGGATGATCCCATATCCATTGGTGTTTGACATCAGAGATGGTATGCGGGTGCTCAGTGGAGACTGGGTACACTGAACGGACTCGCCGAGAACTCCCAGATGGTATTATACCTCACGTCAGATGGAAGTTCTCTGGTGACACTGGTACAGCTTAGTCTGTTGACCCGAGATCGTCATAGAGTCTTGTGTGTCTCCCACTGTACTTTGATTTCCACGCTACCACGGCTCTACTGAGTTGTGCAAACAGGTGGTTTTTGGGTACAGTCCCGATTCACATGGAGGCAATGAGCGATAGGAGGGGATTCGTCTCTCTCGGTATTGGGGGTTGATGTTGCGCTATGCACGACTGGCCATAACTGGAAATCCCTGGCCAGGGTTGCACTGATTTACTGGTAAGTGTTATCAGTAGTTTCATGCTATGTTATGGACCTTATATCGGCATGAATTATCGAGCTACTGGGGTCTGACGTTTATTACCCTTAGGCGAGATATGCGACATATCAGACGAACAGACCGGACTGTACAGTAAGTGTTACTGGTTGGATTCACAGGAGTGTGAGCGGGCTTGCTCGTCGATCATCTGATCGCTCAATACCCGGGTGGCCGTTACATTTTGCAGACCGCTTGCGACTTGTGGGTGTTTGATATGATCATCACCTGCTGCCGGCGTATTGATGAGTCTTTAGAGTCCTACATAGAGGTTTCCTGGCTCAAGCGAAATGAAATAGGAGCGCATATGAGATATGTGCGGGACCGAGAATAATGCGTGTATGTGATACCGTATTCTATTCTCACGATAAATGTATCGAATGGTTGTATGAGATATAACCTAGTTATCGAATCGAGGATTGATTCGATAAGTCGATACATTGGATATTAGTCGGTCATATACGATATGACCGGATTGTTAAATCAAGTGTTGATTTAATGATTTAATGTATAATTATATATTTGATATATTACTTTGCATTAACTAATATTTGTTCACTTTAGATGGATTTTCTCACTTGAAGTGAACATTGTATATATGATATAGTTTTGTGCACTAGTTTGTATCATGTTTGATGATACATGCAAACTTGGGTATGTGTATGCTTTAAACCTTGTTTAGGTTAATGGTTAGGGTTTTGTAATCTTTACTTATTTATTTATTCTTTTATTCATTTATTTTGGCAAGAATAAAATGGTGGCTAACTTTGTTTCTTTCTTGAAACTTCATGAAGCTTTTGACCATTTTGTTTCTTAGCCTTAACCTAACCATTAAACCTAACCCTAGTTTATTCTCTACACTTAACCAAGGTTGCATTATGATAACTTTATTTGATTAATCAATTGATTTTAATATACTTATCATATTCTTTCTTCTTCTTCTTCTTCAAGATGAAGAAAACCTTTGCTACCTTCAATAGTGATTTGAGAAAAAGAGTGAGAAATCCAATTCTAAAGTGAACCCACTTCCTATTTCTTCATCCTCTACCACTTGCCATGTAGTATAGGGTGTTTTCTTCACAAGTTTCATGACTTGGTGAAGTTGGAGCTTGATCTTGAGTTGCCTCGACGTAGATCATCTTCGGCATCGAAGTCGACGACCTAGCCCGATCATTTCTCCGATGAAACCACCGCGAGAGTCTAGGATTATGATGGGTACAGCGGAGCGACGTCATCATGGAGCTGAGGAAGTGGAGGACCGGATCTACAAAGGTTGTAGCCTCTTGCATTTTATAGCAAAGTATTTTGCTTGCTAGTTTCGCCTTTACCTCTAGTTATCGATGTTGCATAGGGTTTCTTTAGCACATGAAAATTTTGAATTGGCCATGTTTGATCACTTGGAGAACCTCATGGGTGTGCCTAGGAACCCTACAATAGGAATCCTGGTAATCCCCTATTTCCTGCTCGGTCTTATAAAAATTATAAGTTAGAGCGAGACCAACGTTCCCCACTCAGCATAACAAGCGGGTTCGGTCAATACATCCATATTATTATCTTGATTAAGGCGTGACATGTTCGCTACCTTGAGAGAGAGAAGAAAACACTCAGCCTATGCGCTTGTAAGATTAGATTGGTTATTATTTTATCTAATCAGGATGGATCCTACTGTTTTTATAAAATCTTTCTTCAAATCCTAAAAGGGAAGACTAGCCGGGATTAATTACACCTTACAAGTTCGCCAATCTTTCAGCCAGGCCAGTGTTGGTACTTTGAGGGAGGTTTCCCGTGCTTTCGCACGGACCTAATTAAAATAAACCTCGTTTTCCCAGGGGCGTAACCCCGTTAACACCTTTCTAGACACCTACTTGATCGGCTAATTGTAATGTGTAAAACTCTTCCAGGAGTAACTCTTACTCGGAGTGGATTTCGGGATCCAACTATCTCATAGAAGGTATGCAATCTCATTGCAAATTTCAACACTTGAAATTCCCAATAATATTTTTACCCCTAGCGTCCTATGACCTTGACGCGGGCCAAAAAACCATAGTCCGCTAGTCAAGTTCAACCCGTACATTTCCCGATTGAATTAAACCGACCCGCATGACCCTTGACGCAGGCCAACAAAGTCGCACGACTACCCTAACTCAATTGCATCATATGCTTTAACAGATAAGCATAAATAGATACCACACACTACGCCTTGACGCAGGCCAACAAACGTAGCACTAATACTCTGAAGTACTTATCTGAAATAATGGAGAACTACGATAGGTTTTTAGGAAAACCTTTTGCGTAATGAACTTGATATCGTTGTAGGATCGAGTGATTTTATAAAGGAGTGATTTTGAGGCTTTTACTAGTTCTGCTAAAGAGGTCACTACCGGTGAAGGGATCTCGGCTCTTTCCTTATCAAATAAGGTGCTGGATATTCTATAAGGAAAACCGCTATGCAAAGAAAGAACTATAGAAGAAATCGAAAACAAAACCGAGTGTATAGCATCTGCCAGTTATTGCCAAAGAGGTCACTCCCTGTGAAGGGATCTTGACTCTTTTCTATTCGAATAAGGTGCTGGATATTCTACAAGGAATACCGTTATGCAAAGCAAGAACTGGAGATACCAGTTTTTAAAAAAAGTTTCTGCAACATCTTTTAGGTTTCTTTTATTCCATTAATCTCATTAATGAAATCCCATCATAATATGCTTCCCAAGCATCACATATGAAACGAAAGAAACAATATATAATATATATCATATATATATAATATAAGCATTCGTCTAAGAATATAATCAATGATCACATCACAGAATATCGCAGCAGAATAAAACATATGAAATATTGGATATACTAGGATTTCCGTGTTTTAGATTAAGCCAGTATAAAACTCGGATTCCACGGTCGTGATGAATAGCCAAACCCATATCCCTAGACCCCTACGAGAGCGGAAAGCAACCCTACCAATTTTAGAGTTAGGAGACCTGGTCTCGACTCCTCGAGATGGTCTCCTACTGGACCCTAGAACCTGGTTACTTATGCTCCCCAACTTGAGTCTATCCTAATACGGAAAAGAAAATAATATACAATGGTGACATCATCCTCAACCCGGAAGTGCCCCAATAAAAGAATATTATATACAATAAATTTTACATGAATGAAAATAAAAACTCTCATCTCACATAAAACCCCCGGCCAATCACGACGATCCAATATAACATATTACATCAACACATAACATCACATGTCATTAACGTAAGTAAATATGCGTATCCTAATTGTCGTTGACGTATAGCAACGAAACCGGCGATACACTACATATTAAACTTACGGTCGCAGAAAAGAAAGTGAAAAACTACAACAGTTGGAATCCGCAACCATCTTAGACGTCATAAACCCGACGTATCTCATACTTTGGATTTCATGCCTAACCATACGAATTCCTTAGACATCGTATGCCTAACAATTATAAACCTCGCATTTTAGTCTCGATATTCACAACACCTTTTAATATCAAGTCGGGAAATTCAACAAGATTCCCGACATCCTGATCGAATGCTCATCGGAAACTTTAGTAGACGGCCGCACCCCCCAATGCCGTCGACGAAGTGCACTAAGACGGAACACCGCTGCCGCGAGTACCCGAACGGATGTTTTTGGTGACGAGGTTCTCCTACAGTCACTTGGTCGGGGCTATGGGGCGTGTCTATCTAATAAGATTACCTGGAGAGTATCCGCGTACGCTACGTGATTATGACGGGCTTTTGATCACATCAAAATCCCGTGGCAACCGATCAAATGAGACTAAACTGCTAGATTTATAAAATTCAAACTAGTTATCTCATAACTACTTTTGTGGATTCCAAGTATTGTATCCCATTACATAATATCCGGACGAGGTTAAACTTTTCAATCGATTTATCAAAATCCCACAATTTCTCGACAGCTCAACACTTGAGCACAGTTCAATAATACCCAGAATATACCACAGTACCTATGCACCAGCCGTAGAAGGGCAGACCCAAGCCTCACTCATGTCGCCACGGAATTGCGGCAAACCCTAGGGTATGACTGCAGTTCCGCGATCCAAAAAGTCGAGTTAGGGTTTCATTCTTCTAGAGGGTTCATAGAATTACTTGCATGTTTTTCCGAATACGTTAAACTTGGAAAAATGGGTTTTTGATAATCGTTCGAACCTTTTTAATTTCGCCTAGATAATATGTAAATAACCCGAAACAATGTTAAAACTACGAATACGAAACACTCCGAATTTCTTATAGTGTAAGATTACATCACATGCAAAATTTGCAAAAACAAACAACACCTGAAACACCAAAACCCAGCCACTGGAATACAATGAAAATTTCAGGCAAAAACAACATTTTTTGGCCGGCCACAACTACCTTGATCTCGGCCAAAAACAGAGAAAACCCCCTGAAATTTTCATAGTGTTCATGATATATCTCATACATCATTCTGTACTTGTTTAAAAAAAAATTTGACAACATTTTAAATTCGACAGAAACTACATTTTTGCATTTCAAGTTTCGGAGTGTTTCGATTTCGTAATCTTAACAAAATCCGTCTAAATTTCTAGCATGGATCTGATACAACTACAGGGTTCCCTAGCATGGAAGCAAGGTTTCGGGAGGCATCATCCATGCCAAATTCAAAAATTTGTCGTTCTAGCTAACCCTAACCTAGAATCGTTTACTAGAAATCCGACGGAATAAAATGCAAACACTTTGCAACTAAAAGAGAACAAAGAATACAACCTTTTAGACCGGTCCTTCACTTCATAATCTCCGTGTAGTTGTCCCTTCGCTGCGATCATGAAATCCGGACTCTAGCTCCACAAGAAGAATAGAACAAGCTTGCTTCGAAGTCTTCGAGGCCGACGATGATCTGCGTCGAGGAGACACTAAAACAATCTATCTCTTCACTAATTGTGAAATTAGTGAAGAAAATACCCTATAATAAATGGCAAGTAGTATAGGATGATGAAGTTGAAATTTGTTTAACTTTAGATTTCATTTTCTCACTCAAAATCAACACTTGATCACAAACTAGAGAGCAAGCTCAAGAGGAAGAAGAAGATGAAGTCAAGTGAAGTTGTGATGAATTATTGTTGAGATTAGAAATGCAACCAAGGGTTAAACATGTCATGCTTAACCCTTGTAGAGAGTTAACCATGAGCTAGGGTTAAAGGTTAGGTCAAAAAATATTTTAAGCTAGACAAAAAGAGTGGACAAAGTCAAAGATGCTTACAAGCTTCTACAAGCTTTCAACAAATATCAACCATGACAAAATCCATAATATTTGAATTACTTAATGATAAATATAAACCCTAATCTTAACCCTAGAATGGTTTAATCCTCATAAACCCTAGTTGCATTTGTAACCTAGCATGATACTATTAACATATATCACATATATATCAATGTATCCAAAGTGTGAAAAGAAATCTTAAGTTAGCTAATATTAGTTAATGTAATGTAATATATCAAATATATAATTATAAATTAAATTATTAAATCAACACTTGATTTAATAATCCGGCTATATCACATATAACTGACTAATATCAAATGTAACATCTTATCGAATCAACACTTGATCCGATAACCCAATTATATCACATATAATCAATCATGTCACACATCACGAGAATAGAATGCGGTATCACATACACGCATTAATCTTGGTCCCGCACATATCACATATGTGCTCCTACTCCGTTTCGCTTGAGCCAGAAAACCTCTGTGTAGGACTCTAAAGACTCGTCAATACACCGGCAGTAGGTGATAATCATATCAAACACCCACAAGCCACAAGCGGTCTGCTAAATGTAACGGCCACCTGGGTATTGAGCGATCAGAAGATCAACAATCAAGCTTGCTCACACTCCTGCGAATCCAATCAGTAACACTACTGTGCAGTCCGGTCTCTTCGTCTGATATGTCGCATATCTCGTCTAGGGGTGGTAAACGTCAGACCCCAGTAACTCGATAAGTCGTGCCGATGTGAGGCTCATAACGGGTCGAGAAACTACTGATATCACTTACCAGTATATTTCTGAAGCAGCCATGGACAGGGACTTCCTGTTATAGCCAATCGAGCACAGCGCAACATCAACCCCCAATACCGGGAGAGACGAAACCCCTCCTATCGCTTATTGCCTCCATATGATTCGGGACTGTACCCAAAAGCCGCCGTTTTGCACGTTCTCTTGAATGTGGTAAGGTAGAAATCAAAGCATAGTGGGAATCACACAAGAATCTATGACGATCTCGGGTCTATAGACTAACCTATATCAGTGTCACCAGAGAACTGCCATCTGACGTGAGGTATAATACCATCTGGGAGTTCTCAGCGAGTCCATTCAGTGTACCCAGTCTCCACTAAGCACACGTATACTATCTCTGATGTCAAACACCAATGGATATGGGATCATCCATCGCCCATCTATATAGGTCGAGAAGCTATACGCTATTCTACTCTAGTATATCATTGCCCTGTCTAGATACACCCACGACTAGGAATATTTGAAGGATGTACTTAGCGACTAGAATGTACCCACTAGTATGATCTGCATCATAATCCTGGTAGTCAAGTACTCATCCTAAGGGCTTTATCAACATGTAACATAGAGACAATAAGTGTACATGTTAAGATAAAGAGCAACCAGATAGCATACTATCATGTCGAGCAAGAAAGTCCTCCATATATATTTCCAAGCATCTACTACAATATACATCGTATGTACAATAATGGCCTCTTGGGCATACATATAACTAACACCTTACCGATGGTCAAAATTTTATCTACAAAGATGATGTTGTCCCCAACCATGCGTGGGCGAAGAAGCAATCGCCAAGCCTCTCGCTGGGTTAGTCTGGAGAAGAAGTATCGACTAAGTGCATGACATGAGGAAAATTGTATCCTTCATAAAATCGAGGCCGTTTATGCACACCAAAAGCACCCAGCTCATGCATCTCGATCCATGAGGTAAAGTAATGCAGTGGGAGATTAACGGGCTTCACACCCGGATGAGTGGTGTCGACCGCTAAACTCAGACCATGATATAAGTGAGCCAGTCTTGCAACCCCAATAGCCATGCCTGTTGCTGCCATAATACAGTGAGCTGGGTAAAAGACAGACGGTCTCATATGATGGGGGTGCATTGGAAGTGCAAACCAGCTCAACCACAAGCCGATGAACCCTATGAAGATCGTCTCCTCATCGATGTCTGAAGCGGCAATCTCTACGTAGGGGACAACTAGAGTATCCGGAATAAAGAACTTCTTTAAATATGCCTCCGTTGTCGGAAGTTTGTCTAAACCAAATCCGAATGGATTGTCGAGATTGGCGAACTTCACAGCTTTCTTAGATAGAGCCTCTGGATGAAGGAAGCGGGCAACGAAGTACATGAAGTTCACTCCGTGCCCCCAGACTCCAAGAATAAGCTTTCAATATGTTTAACACTTTGATCAAGCTCGGAAATTTGTGTCGAACGACATTCTCTGGGGTAAGACCCATAACCACTATTTCGGTAGCGAAGACATACTCGTCAGGAGGAAGTATCTTCTTATAAGGCTCTCCTCTGACGGGTAATCCAGATATCTCCGTGAATTCTTCCAGCGAGACTGAGACCTCCCGGTCCGATAGGAGAAATGTGTGGGTCGGGATATTCCATTGCTCCAAAAAGGATTTAACCCACCACACATGAGGAGTGTTGTAATAAAAGTGTCACGCCGCGCTTTCTAGTGTATGGGGAAGGAGACGTGGCGAGGAACGCGACGTATTTACTCAGAAATAAACACATTAAACGTAAATAAGCAATATAAGTGAATAATACAAAAATAACAAGAGATGTAATAAAACAACAAATTTTTAGGTTCAAGTATAAATGGTATGCTTTCTAGCTCAATGTCCGGTCAAGGAAGGAAGCACAGCAGGGCCGAGCGTAGCGAGTTGAGTTAAAATGAGGAATGATAATCATTCTTTACATACAACTGAAATGTAAAGTACAATGAAAGAAAGCGATGCCTAAACAATGGCATATGAACTGAAATGAAATAAGTACAAGTAAAAGCCTAGAAGTCGTGTTGCTCGGTGATCTAGTCCAAATCATCCTGGCTGGGCTCGGTCTCCTAAGGGTCAGGTCCTCCTGACGAACATTCCAAAGACAGAAGAGACAAGAATGTCTTCAGCGAACTAGCGCTCGGTAAGTCCTAACAGATAGAATGGAATAGACAAGTAAAGAGAATATAACTGGTAAATTATCTGTTTGTTATGTTAACGTAGTTGTTTGTACCTTGATACAGAAGGTATCAGTGTATACGAGAGGAGTCCAACTTATCTCATGAACTATGGTAACCCGTAGTACAAGGCCCCATCGAAAAAACCATAGGACAACGGCATGGATGTTCATGAAGTGTCTTTTAGTGACCATCTCGTTCCACTTCTAATACATTCTGTACCAGTCTACCCCGTTAAAACCTCATAATGTATATTGTATTGATTGCATTGATTTGTAATTATCGGACTTGCCTAAACTATGGTATAAGTTGTTCATGTAAACGGATCAGGATGTAAACAGATAGTCATGTAGTCAAGTTCAAGATATGGCTATGGTTCGATCAAGTCAAGTCATGTTACATGTTCGTATTGTTCGGTATTCATGTTCAGGTTCAAGTGTTCATGTTTGGTATATTGGATTCATGTTGAATTGGAGTTATGATTGGAGTCATATTTGGATTGTATTCAAATTAGACCGAGAATCAGATTGTGTCAGACACTTAAATGGATTTGGATCCTGAATTAGATTTTAGTGTTATCGGTAACTGCTGCATATGGATGGCAGGATTTGTGTCTTTTTCCAAGATAATTACCATTGATAACCCCGTTTTAGTTTTCTACCTTAAATAAGCATGTGCGCCGCCGAAAGACGCGGCCGGGACGTTGGGACGTTTGGCCTGAATTTTGGGGGCAGATGCTATTTGGTTTTATCCGTCCACCTCTCCGAAGATGCCAAGTTGATTTATGGAACCGTGTATTAGAGGTTTAGACGGATGCGGCCATTGTAGCTGACTTCGTCAGAGTCCCCCTCGTTTACGAGGGGTTTTTGATTGTGGGGACGCTCTTTTCTGCAGGCGCAAGCCCCTGCAGTTAATTACATTACCGCGTAGCGATAACCACTTTCTCCTTCACTAGATGTTCACTTCATGTCGTGTGTGTTTATTTTATTTTTTTGGTTGCCCGTGGATTGTATACGGAGACTAATTTATGTTGTCGCCCGTAGGGCGAGGATTAGTCTAAATCCGTATTGTCTTAGATTTGGGTTTGGTTTGATTTAAGGATCGTTAATCTCATTTGAGATTAAGATCAACTTAAATATTTATTAAGAATACGTTAGTCTAATTTTAGACTAAGATCTACTTAACAAGATTTAGGATCATTTAGATCCAACAAAAGAGCATTTGTGCTCTATTGCTTTAGTTTAGGGATGTTGCGGTCCATGGTTTAAGGACATCATAGTCCGTGGTTTAAATACATCATAGTCCGTAGAGTTTAAAGACAGCATAGTCCATAAAGTTTAGTTTAGGGACGTTGCGGTCCATTGTGCTTAAGGATATCATAGTCCATGGAGTTTCTGATTGTCGGGACCCACCACCTCTCTGAAGACGTTGAAGAATTACAACGACACATATCAGAGGTGTGAAGAGATGTACCCTTGAACCAATATTGGTTGGGAGATCTGTAGTTAGGTTTGGGACTAAGACCAATTAAAGAGATTGTGAGAAAATAGGCTTGGTTGATCTGAATTAGGGACTTGTGGCCAACTTGGGCTCAGTCCACTCAGTTTTGAATAAAATGTTGAACATTTTTTTGGGCTCAGTCCACTCAGTCTCTTTTTGTTCAACAATACTGAGTATTGATTTGGGTTCTGATACCCATCTTTCTTTTGTTTTTTATTAAGTGTTGAACACTCTTTATTGCGCTGAGCTCTATTTACAGAGCGCTCTTTATTTCATCAGCGCCCACGTGAAGAGCACGTGGTGCACTTAGCGCTGAGCACCAGACTTGGAGTTCTAAGGCACTTTTTATAAAATAGCGCCCACGTGAGGAGCATGTGGGGCGCTTGGCGCTGAGCGCCAGACCTGGAGTGCTAAAGCGCTTTCTTTAAAATAGCGCCCACGTGAGGAGCACGTGGAGCGCTTGGCGCTGAGCGCTAGACCTGGAGTGCTAAAGCGCTTCCTTTAAAATAGCGCCCACGTGAGGAGCACGTGGAGCGCTCGGCGCTGAGTGCCAGACCTGGAGTGCTAAAGCGCTTCCTTTAAAATAGTGCCCACGTGAGGAGCACGTGGAACGCTCGGCGCTGAGCGCCAAACCTGGAGTGTTAAAGCGCTTCCTTTAAAATAGCTCCTACGTAATGAGCACGTGGAGCGCTCAGCGCCAGGCACTGTTTTTGGCAGTTCTGATTAGCTCAGTGCTATGAGAATTAAATTCTCATTTGTGAAAAACTTTGTCTCATGGATCTAAGAACTAAGTTTTTCTTTTATGAGGAGATGATATGATCTCTTTTGTTTTTCTTTATGAGAGATTTTGTCTCATGGATCTAAGAACTAAGTTATTCTTTTAAGAGGAGATGCTATGATCTCTTTTGTTTTTCCCTAGCTTGAAGAGAGGTAGTTCTCTCCTTAAACTCTGAAGTTTATGGGAGAGTGCTTTACTTTTTCTTCTTTCAATTTGAAACTTATGGGGAGGTCCCTTTGTCCAAGACTTGAAGTCTTGGGTCCTTTATATAGGGGAGGCTGATTTGTTGAATCGGTTAAGGAAATCTCTCGTTGAGAGATCTCTAATTAATTTGGGGAATTTATCCACTGTTGGATCTTTGATTCAAGGACTTCTGTTTTACGGAAAATATTTTTCTTGTTTTTTTTAAAGAGATTGGGAAAATATTTTCCCATACAGAACTTATTCTATATCTTGGTGATTTTTAATCACCATTGGATCTTTGATCCAATGGTGCTCTGACTTACAGAGCACAATTTTTCTTATTTAGAAAGATTTAAGGAGTATTTCCTCAATCAGAATTTAATTCTACACTCTGATGATTTATCATCTTCGTTGGATCTTTGATCCAAGGGTGGAAAACTTTTAGTTCTGGCGCTGGCGCTCGTGCTTTGCACATGAGGCGCTGCCTCAGGGTCTTTGACTCCTGGCTCTGGCGCTTTTAGCGCCGGCGCTCTCATGCTTTGCATGTGAGACGCTTCCTCAGAGTCTTTGACTCATGGCGCTGTCGCTATAGGCACGAGCGCTCTCGTGCTTTGCACGTGAGGCGCTGCCTCAGAGTCTTTGACTCATGGTGCTAGCGCTCTTGTACTTTGCACATGGGGTACTGCCTCAGTTCAAATTTCAAATTTTTAATAAAGTCATGCTCTCTTATTAGGGGAAACAAATGCCCCCCCCACCGTTGCGCTCACGTGGCTCACACGTGAGTGCAGCGGTGGCAACCTTTCCATCGTTGGATTATCTTGGAAGTTGGATCGACTTCCAGCGCCTATAAATAGGGCCTTTAGCGCTTTGAGATAACCGCTGTTCATCTTCTCCTTTTCTCTTATCATTTGTGAGAATATAATTCTCCCCCTTTCAGGGCTTAGTTCTCTGCCTTAAGAAACTCTTCCCAGAGTTAGAACTTTGCCCAATTTTTGGTAAGGATAATTGAACCCCTTGACAGAGCTTTGATCTTCTGAGATCGTAGATCTTTTAAGATGAATTTTATGGTTTCTTTAAACCGTTAATTAGAAAAGATTTTTGCTCTTCTTAGATCATAGATCTAACGAAATCTTTTTTATGGTTTCTTAACCCTTTAATGAATATCTCTTAGAGTTTCTAAGATCTGTATTTCAGATCTTTTAAAGATCTCAGGGTTTTACCTCTGTAAAAAGCTCTGCTTTTTAGGATTTTGATGGATCATTCCATCGTTTTCACAGAGCATGGCTCTTAAATTTTTTAGGGAATTTTATTCCCCTCATGATTAGAGTCGACAGATATCACTCCTGTTTGCAGAGTGTTGCTCTCGAGAGAGATTAACTCCTTGGCCCGAGGATCATTTTTAGGATTTCTTCTTTTTTATGAGTGATTGTCTCATCAATGATGAGCCGTCACCTTGATTTTGTGGGCCCCCCTTAGTCCATTTCCACTGCATTGCAGTGTGGTACAATTTTAAAGTACCAAGTATCAGAATTTGGACTGTAGCACTAGCGGCTAACCCTCGTTCCTTTTCGTGCAGGTACTATGTCTTTCGACACTTCATTCCCGTTTGTTCGCCCGGAGAGTGCTTATGCAGACGCACCCGTGGATCAGGAAGTTTTCGCATTGATTAAAGATCATGACCCGGAGAAAAATTCTCTTCATTTATGGGGGTTGTGGTACAACCAAATTATTCGGGGTCGGCGCAGCTTCTCTTGTGCGATGCCTTCAGTGCTAATTTCCGCCATTAATTATGCTGACTCATCCCAAGTGAATTATGCAGTGGAGGAGGTTAATTGGATTATAAATGGACGCCTCCATCCCTCGATGGGTTCGATACATGTACAACCACCGATGGCTTTAGATAATCTAGGGCGGCGCATATATCAATGCGACTTGCGCCCTTAGGGACAAGTGTACATGATTGGCTTGACTCCTCGCTATTCAGCCGGATATCTGCAATGGGCTCGATACATCTTGTCGTCCAAGAAATCGTTGCTACTGAAGCTCGGGTTGTACCCCGCGATTTATGCGTCTCTTTTCCAGTATTCCACGCCCCTTGTATGGTGGGTCAAAGCTTTCTTGGAACAATGGAATGTCTCGACTCACACCTTTCTTCTATCAGAACGGGAAGTTTCAATCTCCTTGGAGGAGTTCGCGGAGATCTCCGGCTTACCCGTCAGAGGGGAACATTACGAGGAAATACTTCCCCCTGACGAGCACATCTTCTCTACCAAATCAGTGGTGATGGGTCTTACTCTGGAGAATGCTATTCAACATCAATTACCGTGTCTGATCAAGGTGTTGAATATTTATGAAGGTATGTTTCTCGAATCCGGAAGGCATGGGGCCAGTTTCACAGATTTCATCGCCCGCTTTCTTCACCCGGAAGCCTTGTCAAAACAAGCTGCGAAGTTCTCTAAACTTGACGATCCTTTTGGTTTTGGCTTGGACAGCCAGCCGACAAGGGAAGCAGATCAAAAGAATTTCTTCTTTCCGGATACCGCGTGTCGTCCCCTTTGCAGAGCTCGCAGCTTCAGACATCGACGAAGAGGCATTCTTTTTGGGGTTCCTTGGTCTATGGTTAAGCTGGTTTGTGCTCCCAATGCACCCTCACCATATGAGGCCATCCGTCTTCTATCCGGCTCATCGAATGGTTGCCGGGACGCGAGTGGCCGTCGGGGTTGCTGGGCTAGCTTACTTGTGTCATGGCCTCAGCTTAGCAGCAGATACCACTCAGCCGGGGGTGCAGCCCATAAACCTCCCGCTGCATTATTTCACGTCGTGGATTGAGCTTCATGTGCTCAGCGCTTTTGGAGTCCATAAACGGCCCCGTTTCTACGACAGTTATAATTTTCCTCGGGTCATGTTCCTAGTTGATGCTTCTGCTTTAGATCCGTCATCGCGAGAGGCTCGGAGCCTGGTCCTTCACCCGCATATGGTCGGGGATGGCATGACTTTTGTCGACAAGGTTTTAACTATCGGCAAGGAATCTACCAAAATGTTGCAGCCGCTGTGCGATACCTTCAAAGACGGGGCTTCTACATTGAAGGCTCGGGAGATTCTGCATCTGTACTCAATCAGGCCGGCTTTTTAGTGTTCAGGCAGAACGACTCGGCGCTGTTCATGAGGTACAACCTGCACCGTTTTGCTCAACAGTTGAGCTATGACCAAGGTATCCCACTAGAGGTCTTTTTAGCTGAGCCGGTTGCTACAGAGGAGGGTATCCGTAGCGCGCTGCACCATTTCATGCGGCGAAACACCGGGTCCAACTTTTTTATCAGTGAGCCGAGCTGCGTTCCGAAAATCCCAAACGCATACGTGGCGTGGTACTTGCATGCAACGAGCGCTGTTATTAGGGAAGAAAAGCGGTTATTGCTCGATCGCAAGGGTGCAGTCCCTGCCGGTAATCCAGCTATCCCCTTAAAGCGACGGTCCACCATTCGTTCTTCCTTAAGAGAAGCTGTTGCGGTTGTAGTCCCCCACGCCTTTCCTGATAAGCCTCTACCCCGTGTTCCTGTAGAAGCGGTAGCGGCAGCGTCCCCGGAGTCTAGAGTGGGTATGGAGATCGGGACTTGTCGCCCAAAATTTCCCGCCAAGCGCAAGCTCCTGTCATCGGCTCCCGGCGCTCGCTCACAGAAAAAGAAGAAATCGCTCTTTTCTGCCGACGTTGTACTCAGCCAGGAGCCCCATGCTCCCTACAGCGAAGGCTTGTGTGAGTACAGGACCAATGAGGGTCTATTTATCGCGCCCGCGGATGATACTGATCTTCAGGCTACCCTTGCGGCTTACGAGCAATTGGCTCGCGATGAAGTGGCACTGATTACTATAGCGAAGTCAGGTATATTTCAATTACATTCTTTCGTTTTCTATCTTCTTTTATTATGCTTTTACTAATTCCCTTTTCTTCAACAGGTATTTCTGCCGAAGAGGCCCTCGCTGCTTCCATCAAGACTTTCGAAGAGGAAGAGAGGCTCCGTACTTCCTTGGGTCTTGGTATAATTCAGCTCATTATGCCTTCATTCCCCCTTTTTTTTATTCGTGCTCTGACCCTTTCCTTTATTTTATTGCAGGGACTACCTTGACTCAGGTTATCCCGAGTACGGTGCCGATCCTAAGTGGTGATGCGGCGATGCTTCCAGAGCCAGCTATTGTGGCCCCAGCTCCTCCAACATTACTGCAGGAGGCTTCACTAAAGCAGCCGATGATAGATGTTGTAACGCCTCCAGAGACAGAGCCTGGTTCGGACGATGACGTCCCTTTGACGGAGGTCTTGAGGAGATCAGCTCTCATGCCCCAAACTGAAAGGAAGCGCAGGAAGCACGCAGCGAAGGAACGTGATGCCTCCTTGGCTGTAGGTGCAGGCTCAAGCACGACTCCATCTGTCGCTATTCCTTCAGAGGGTGCTCCAGCTGCCCTATCTACCGCTTATAGAAAGGTTGCGCGCGCGACTCGGGAGGCGACCGAGAATCCTTTGCAAGGTAACGTAATGCTTGGTCTTTTTTATTAGACTCAATCTGCAAATTATTGTACACAATATCCTACAGGGCCAAGTCCTGGAGATGAGATGGCTGGCGAGACGATGGTGACAACAGAGCCCAAAGTGGCTACTCTCGAAAGAAAGTCCAGGACTGCCCAAACCACCGCTCTTTCCCGTTGTGGTACCCTGGTATCGATGGGCATCGCGAGTGTTACGACGGCCCTTGTTGAATCAGGGGATGAAGCCACGGGCGCAGAAACTATTCCAGTGAAGGAGAGCGAAGAAGCCGCTGCGCCTGGTGATGCTTTTATCGTGGTTTTGGCTGATGACCCATCAGGTAGGTCTTGAGTCACTGTTTTCTTTTATTTCTCAATCCCGTTCATCTTCCTCTGACGATATTTTGTTTGTTTTGAGTGTAGATGCAGTGAACGCTGAGATCGCGCCATCTGAAGCGCCTCTAATCGCCGCCACGACGGCTGTTGTTCCGTCGCCTTCTCCTATGTCCTATGGAATGCTGGAAGGTATAGGTTTCACGATTTATCGGTTTCATTGTGGGTATCATCCTCTTCGTACTGACAGTATATTGTCACAACTTTGCAAAAGTCCTTTTTGATCATCTTTATCAGGTGTTGAACCCGCATTTCTCCTTCCAGTCAGAAATCGTCCTACCTGCTGATGTCGGTGAGTATAGTTTTTAACCGACATCCTTTCCTTTCATTTACGGGTAGCCATGTCGTTGCTAATTCTTCTTTGCATTGATCGCAGTGTTACAAATTGGAGGAAGGGACGAGACAATAGTCGTGCCTCCGGTACTCCCAATTTTGCCATCTGCCACGGCCGGTATAGTAGACTCCATCGCTCGTGTATTCTCTTTACCTTCTGAGTCGATATTTGATCATAATTTGTTTTACAGCAATCGCACCAACTCCAGCTCCTTTTGAGTCTCGCATCCCAATGCCAGCAGGGCCCTTTGCTAGATGCCCATCTTCCAGGGGCGCTGCGACTAGCCTACGAATGTTGAGTGAATTCGTTGAGGATTTTGACGCCTAGGCTCTCGCATTCTCTGCAGATTTTGCCGCTGAGGTTAACCCTATGCTGGTGACACTCATGAACTTCCATAACGAAGGTGTCGTCGAGTCTTGGGTTAATTACTGCCGAAAGATCGAGGCCTGCCTGCATGAAATTGAGCTCAAGCGTCCCGCTCCTGAAGTATCAGCTTTGAACTCCCGGCGGGCTGCGTGGATCGAGAGTAGTGTTCCTTTCATCCGCCATTTTGGACAAGAGCCGACTCTGAGGCGAAAGGAACATGAAGTAGCTTCAAGTGAATCTGCCCAGTTGCGCACCCAGGTTGAAGCGAATACTGCGCAGTTAAAAGATGTCTTCAACAATCTCCAGCGATGCATTTCGGATGGGTTGACGCTGAGGCGGACGTTTGACTCTACCGAGCGGGTCGTGAAAGACTGCAAAGCTGCCCTGCTAGAAACCGATGAAAAGCTTTCGTCTTGTCTACGGCAGCGGACTCAAGTTGAGGCGGTCTTGGCCGCGGTGGATGATTGCAAGAGAGGACTGAAAGGAGCGCGCGTGCAACTGGCTGATTTGTTGAAAACGCCCCCTCCTTAATAACCATCTTTGTATCGACTGAAAATTTGTAATCGATGAATAACATGCATTCATTCATTTCTTTATTCTTTTATATAATGTATCTTGTACTCAATTGAATTCATGAATAAAAGACACATTTTTGTTTTTATCCCGTACTATCGCTTTCTTTTCTTCGCTGTGTCATTGGCATGTTACTTTATCAAATGTGGCCTGTAGATAGTAGATAGTAGTCCATCTTAATCTCTTTATAGGGTAGCGACAGCTTAGGAAACAGGTTCAGGTCTGTTGCCTAAGACTTTTTCACTTTATGAGCCGTGAGGGTCTCATAAGGACTTTTCTCCCTACGAGTCGAAAGGATCTCGTAGGTGTAATTTCTCCTAAGGAATCATGAGGATTCCTAAGTGCGTATTCTCTCTCGAGAATCGTAAGGATCTCACAAGAGAATTTTTTTCCCTTTTACAAATCGAGAGGACTCGTAAATGGTTGTTTACCTCTTTGTCGAGATTTGACTTTGGAGAGTGTGACCCGTGAATAATATACAATGGCCCATCTTGGGCCAACTTGCAGGGTCCCAATGCTTAGGAAACAAGTCTTTATCCCCATTGTCTAAGGCTCTCCCTTACGAGTCGAGACGAATCGAAGGATTATTGGTTGACTGCCTCCGCTTTCTGCGGTGTTATGGTTGACTTTCTCTACTTTCTGCGGTGTGATAGTTGACTTTCTCTACTTTCTGCGGTGTCCGTGTTTGACTTTCTCCGCTTTCTGCGGTGTCCGCGTTTGACTTTCTCCGCTTTCTGCAGTGTCGGGTCGACTTTCTCCGCTTTTTGCGGTGTCAGGGTTGACTTTCTCTGCTTTCTGCGGTGTCGGGTTGACTTTCTCCATTTTCTGCGATATCGGGGTTTGACTTTCTCCGCTTTCTGTGGTGTCGGGGGTTGACTTTCTCCACTTTCTGTGATGTCGGGTTGACATTCTCTGCTTTTTACGGTGTCAGGTTTGACTTTCTCTGCTTTCTGCGGTGTCGGGTTGACTTTCTCCGCTTTCTGCGGTGTCAAGTTGACTTTCTCCGCTTTCTACGATGTCAGGTTTTACTTTCTCCACTTTCTGCGGTGTCGGGTCGACTTTCTCCGCTTTCTGCGGTATCAGGGTTGACTCTAGGTTGTTTTTGAACCGTGGAGTCTTAGAACTAGAGACTTTGTCGTGGCTCCGATTGGTGGTGTCGCGTCCGTATCCTGCTAGAATGAGGAAGAACGCCGTTGTGGGTCTCCAGGCTGTAGATGTGGCCGTCGAGATTTAGAACTAGGGAGTTTGCCATGGCTCCGCTTTGTTGCGACTCTGAGGTCGGTTGTTGACGTCATGTCTACATTGGGTTGGAGTGAGAAGAAAGGTCGTTGTTGATCTTTAGGCTGTAAATGTTGCCGTCAAGATCTCACTCTCCCTTTGACAGAGTTTGGTGGGGAAATGTGGTTCCCTTTCGTTTATGCCTATGGATTGTATACATAGGTCAGTATGGACTTACCTGTAGAGCAAAAGTTTCATTCTTTCATTCTTTCTTTTCTATTTCGATGCTATATCATTTCATCTTTTTATATCGCGAAAGTTGCGATTGCCCAATCATTTCGGCTATTTTCTGCGGTGCCCAATCATTTCGGCTATTTTTTCTTTTTCTTTACTCTCTGATTTTTATTGCGAGTTTCCCAATCATTTCGGCTATTCTTATATGCATATATTTTACTCGCTGATTTTTATTGCGAGTTGCCCCATCATTTCGGCTATTTTATATGCATTTTTGGCTCGCAGATTTTATTGCGGCGAGTGCGGAACTTGGGTTCTGATACCGATCTTAGCATCAGCATCGCTGCGACTGGAATATTGCCAGGAGCGAATCATCACTTGCCGTGAAAGGACTTGGGATTTGATACCAATTTAGGCATCAGCAATGCTACCACTGAGATATTGTCAGGAGCGAATCATCATTTGCCTTTATCGGTATGAACAAAGGTGGCTTAGTAATCAGGATTAGGATCTTGTCGACTACAGCTTTTAATTTCATGAGCCGTAAGGGTCATAAAGATGTTTTTCCCTATGAGTTGTGAGGATCTCGTAGGTGTGTTTTCTCCTTAGGAGTGGTGTGGATTCCTAAGTATACGTTCTCTTATAAGTCGTAAGAATCTTACAAGAATGTTTTCTCCTTATAAGTCGAGAGGACTTACAAGTGTTGTTCACCACATGAGGACATTCCTCGTCGTTGGTAGGACTTGGTGAGAGAACATTTATTTGTGCCCGTGGATTGTATACAAGGGTCAATATTGAACCGCTTGTAGGGAAATCTCGGGAATGTGATGGCTTAAGAACAGGTTCAGATCCTTGAAGCTTAAGGCTTTTGAATCCTATGAACTATGGGGGTCTCATTAGAGGATTCTCCTTACGAGTTGTGGGAATCTCGTAAGTTTAATTTCTCCTTAGGAATCGTGAGGATTCCTAAGTGTGTTTCTCCCTTGTGAGTCGTAAGGATCTCACATAGGTATTTTCTCCTTATAAGGTCGAGAGGACCATGTAAGTGTGCATGAATTTTTTACGAGTCTTTGCCCTTTCGGGTTTTCACAAACTCGCCAGTAGCCCTTCTGTTTTTACTCACGGAGCCCTTTCGGGTTTTCATCCATGCCCATTTCGCTTATGGACGTACCATTTTTTTTTGCCGTGTTAGCGCAAGGATGTCGTGGTTTGTAGTAGTTTTAAAAATGTTTTGGTCCATATCTAGTTTCAGGACGTTTTGGTCTGTTGTTTTCCGTGTTTGGGACGGGTTATCGTTGGATACTACTTTTAAAGTCTTGAATCAAGAAGATAGCGAGCGGACATAGGCGTCGTCATCTATCATTAACCTGAGCTTTGACTCGTCAGGCATAGTATTTCTTAAGGAATCGGCCATTCATTGGCCGGAAGGGTCTTTCGCCGTGCATATCCATGAGTAGGTAGGCCCTACCTTGGTAGACCATATCTATGATGTACGAGCCTTTATAGTTCGGCTCGAATTTCCGTCGTTTGGCACGATTGGGGATCATAGGTCTTTTGACAACTAGCACGAGTTCGCCTTGGCGGAATGTTCTCGGCCTAGTTAGTCTTTTGTATGAACGCGCCATCCTTGTTTTATAATCTTCTAAATTTTGCTGCGCCATGAGATGAGTTTCATCGAGAGCGTCGAGCTCCTCAAGCCGAAGATGAGCATTCTCTTCATCTGTTAGCTCGTAATGAACTGCCACTCATAGAGAGGTAGCTCTATCTCGAGGGAGAGTACATCTTCTGTGCCGAATACCAACGCGAATGGCATTGTATTTGTGGCCGTTTTGAACGTAGTTCGATACGTCCAGAGAGCTTCATGCAGTCTCTCATGCCAGTCCTTTTTATTTTTGGACACCGTCTTCTTTATGATCTTTGTCAAGGTTTTGTTGAAAGCCTCAGCTAGACCGTTAGCTCGGGGATTATAGACCGAAGTGTCTCCAGTCTATATTATGTTGCTGTGCGAAGCGGCTGATTTTGTGACTTCTGTAGGCTGGCCCGTTATCGGAGATAATCCGTCGCGTAGTGCCGAACCAATAGATGACGTGTATCTTGAAGAAATAGAGGATGTTCTCCGTCTTCACTTCTCTTAGCGGTACTGCTTCTGCCCACTTAGAGAACTAATCAGTTGTCGCCAATATGAACCGATTTCCTCTGGATAACGCTGGTTCAATGGGCCCAATTATGTCGGTTCCCCACCTTTCAAACGGCCAGCTAGCCACCGCTGGATGTAGAGGGTTTGGATGCTGGTGGATAAAGTCTCCATGAATTTGGCACGAGTGGGACTGCTTGCATATTCGAGGTAGTCCTGAATTATCGTGGGCCAGTAGTATCCCATTCTTTTGATCTTCAGCTTCATCTTTGGCTCGGCTTGATAAGAACCGCAATGTCCATCGTGAGTTTCTTGGATGACTCTCCTTGCTTCTTCTGGTCCCAGGCATCTTAGCTACAGAGAGTCAAACGACCTCTTATATAGAGTATCATTGACGAAGGCCAAAGACAGAGCTCGTTTCATGAGCTAATGTCTTGAGGATGCATCTTCTGGCGTTTGATGAGATTTGAAGTAGTCTATAAAGACTTCTCTCCAATCCTTACCTTTTTCTTGGTTCTCTATTTGTAGGGCCGTTTGCTTGGTCACTTACATTTCTTCAGACGGCTCCGTGGACATTTCTGCTGGTGCAAGAACCCGACGGTTTTGTACAACGATCCTCACGTCATCGAGGTTTTCGTCAGCCAGTTCTTTAGAGAGTTTGGCTAATGCGTCTGCTTTGCTATTTTCTGTACACGGTATGCTTTCCAGGACGTAGGAAGAAATTTGAGTTAGCAATTGTTGCACTCTTTTGTCGTATTTTACCAACTCCAGTTTGCACGTTTGATAGTCGTCGTTTAGTTGACTAACGACCAGCTGGGAGTCTCCGTATATGAGGAAGTTTTCAATTCCCATGTCGAAAGCAATCTCAAGACCTGCTATCAAGGCCTCATATTCCGCTTCGTTGTTTTTTCTTGGCTCCGTTAAGGAAATGGCAAAACATATTATCCCTCCTTGTAGAGTCACGAAGATGAGGCCTACCCCAGATTTGATTACAGGGGAGTTTTGCCTTCGCTTCTTCAAGGAGGACGCTCCATCGAAGTAGAGTTCCCAACAGGTATCATTCCCTTCTTTCTCCCTGTCAATTGCGTCAAACGCGTGTTCATCTGGCAACTCACAATGTAGGGGTGAATCGGCAGGTATCGAATGCTCGGCGAGGAAGTCGGTGATGGTTTGGCCTTTCACTGCTTTGAGAGGTCGGTATGTTATCGAGAATTCCATTAAGAGTAGGGCCCATTTAGCGAGCCATCCTGTTATAATGGCTTTCGACATCAAATATTTAAAAGGATCCACCTTTGTTATGAGATGGACCGCATGCGCCAAAGCATAATGCCGAAGCTTCGTTATAGCGAAGATTAATGCCAGGAAGTGTTTTTCGATAGGGGAGTAATTGTTTTCTGCCCCAAGGAGAACTTGGCTCAAATAGTAGAGGGCTCTCTCTTTCCCTTAGTCTTTCTCCTGTGCCCATAGCGTGCCTATAGAACCTTCAAAGGAGATTGTGTACAGGATGAGGGGATTTCCCTTGACCGGAGCGATCGGTACCGGCGGATTTTGCCGGTATTGCTTGATTTCATCCAGTGTGCTTTGGGATTTGTGATCCCAAACGAACGGGGTCCCCTTATTCATTAGATGACTGTAGGGCGGCATTTAATAGAGAGGTTAGCTATGAACCCTCGGATATACGGAGCTTTCCTTGGAGAGACTGCAGTTGCTTGAGAGTTCTTGGCGGAGGCATTTCCATAATCACCTTGATCTTTAACGGATCTATTTCGATACCTCGATGTCGCACGATGAATCCAAGGAATTTGCCTGAGGAAACTCCGAACGCGTATTTCAGACGGTTCATCTTCAGGTTGTATTTCCGAAGGTACTGAAACACTATCTTTAGAGGCTCTCAGTGCTCCTCGTACGATTTGCTTTTCACCACGAGATCATCAATATAACATTCGACAATCTCATGTATGAGGTCATCAAAGATCTTTGTCATAGCCCTCTAATAGGTAGCACCGACATTCTTTAGACCGAAAGGCATCACTTTGTAGCAGAATATGCCCAAGGAGTCCGGAAAGCGGTATGCTTCTGGTCTTCGGGATGCATCTTTATTTGATTGTACCCCGATGATCCATCCATGAAGGAGAAGACTTCATGAGTAGACGTGTTATATATCATCAACTCGGTAACTGGTACGGGAAAATCATCCTTCGGGCAAGCTTTGTTGAGGTCTCAAAAGTCCACGCAGATGCGCACCGTCCTATTTTTCATCACTGGGACAATGTTGGCGATCCAGTCAGGGTATTGAACTTCTTGGATGAAACCAGAGTCGATTAACTTCTTGACTTCAACGTTGATGCTCATTTCAAGTTCGAGCCGCATTTTTCTTGGTGCTTATTTGACTGGCTTGACATCCGGAGATATCACCAATTTATGCACAGCTATTTCTGGATTTAGCCCTGGCATCTTGGAATAGTTCCATGTGAAGCAGTCTTTATACTGCATGAGCACATCTTTTAGCGTAGCCACCTACTCTTTGGACAACAGCTCACTAACGAACGTTGGTCGCGGGTCGTTTGCCGTCCCTAAGTCGATTTTCCTTAGGTTGTCTGCAGTAGTCTGTATTCCATCTTCCAACTCTTTTGGCGCCGGTGGAAATTCTGAGATCAACTCATCTTCATCCTCATTTTCGAAGCACCGGGAGAGGTCATCCATATTCTCGGGCACTCCGTCTTCTGACAACGTTACCATGTGACAGGTACAAGCTCGTTTCCAAGACCGATATTGATTTGGTGCTACTCTCTCTATATACGCTACGTTGGGCACATGATTTTGTGGTGGGGCAACCCTCCAACTATCGGATAGAGCGAATCTGCCGAGTTAATATTGGTCTTCGATCCAGTTTTTGAAGGTGAAGTAGTCTTCGAGAGGATGTCCTATCGTTTGGCGATAGGAACAATAATCCGGGTGATTAACCTCATTTGCTTGATCGGGGTTCCGAGACTCCGGGGGTGTCATCATCTGATATTTTATGACAATGTCAAAGATTCTCCTTGTCTTGTCTTGAGGGAAAGAATATGTTCGACCCATCTTTTTCATAAAAGACGGACTCCGGCTGACCCTTTCTCGATCGCGTCGCCTTTTGGATCCGTTTCGCCACTGTCGAACGTTTTTTCCGTTCTTTAACTTGTTTTTGCCTCCGCGTTGGGCCTTTTTCTTCCATAAGGAATGCATGGCGGGCTGACGGTGAAGGGCATCGTCATCCTCCGTGGCCTGAAGGAGGCGTTGTGCCTTAGCTTTCTTGTAAATGGCCATTTCGCGGCTATGGTCGTTCCGAACCTTTTGACTCGCTTCGCTTACTAGCTCGTCCATCTGTTCTTCAAACGATGGACTCGGCGTTTTCATAGCAGGACCTCGTTTCGTTTTAGCGTCAGCATCTTTTAAAAGAGCATCCCCTTTTTCATCGAGTTCATTTATGACATGGCGGTCATAGAATTGCTCCCGTTTCTTGGACTGGACATATCCAAGCCCGATCATTTCCATTCTTCCGCTGGGCAATTTTTGCTGAGTTCCGGGGATACTCCAAATCTTGTTGTAGAACTGAGCTTGTCGAGCAGTTTTTTTGAAAGGTACGCCTTGGCATCTCAATAACCTCTTTAATCCCTTTGCGTAATATCTGGGCAAACGGATGGGTTGGAGCCTGTCGAGCGTAAAATCGGCACCATGACAGACTTCTCTTTCGACCTTAGTCTCCGTGGATCGATAGAATAGGATCTTCTTTACATCTCTTCGCCTGGGGGGGACGTAGAATGTTTGCAGCTCTTGCATACTATATGTTTCAAGCGCATCGAGCTCTCTGTAGTGATGCCGCGGAACCATGGCAATTTGCAAACTCTGATCATCTCCAGTGAGAGCCTACATTGATGGACGGACCGAGAACATTGCATTGACTTCATCGTCAGAGTCACTGCCAAAGACCAGGATAGGGGTAGATGGTCCCGGCCTGTTGCATTGGGGCAGCCCTGAATAGACTATCTCTTCTTCCTCCTCGGTATCGCTCCCAAAGACCGGAATAGTGGTGATAGCTTTTTGCTTATTCTCCGGTTTATGGCATCTTTCCGTGTCTTCAAAGTCTGGTAGGAAATAGTTAGCGTCTTCATACTTGCGGACTTCATTTACGGAGAATGTGTTTAGTTCCCCTGTTACGGTGTACACTAGACCATATTTGAAATACTTCATACACTGATATTGTGTTGAAGGGATGATGTTTTACTCGTGTAATCAAGGCCTACCGAGTAAAGCGTTGTAGTAGGTCTTGGCATCAATGATATAAAATTTGATGTCAGTGACGAGCAGCGCAAAGCGTTACGTCGGTATTGCGGACCTGAGCATTCGTGATGACTGCGATTCGAACCCGGAGATAGTGATTTTATCCCGAGCGAGATGCTGAACGCTCATGCAGATTTCTTTTAATACCCTCACATATAGAAGGTTGACAGAGGACCCGTTTTCAACTAAGATCTTCCCTATCTTAATGTCATGGCAGTACCCGGTGACATACAGGGATGATTGTGCTCGCACGTTCCGAGGAGGAGATCTTCATCACTGAAAGTAATGTCAGCTGTGTGAACTTTTTCCAGCTCGTCCTTCATCTTTTCTTCGGCAAAAAAAGCTTGAAACTGCTCGAGCTCTTGTAATGCCTTGATCAGAGAATCTCGTGCCTCTTTAGACAACAGAAGGGCATCCAAAACGCTTAGCTGTGAGGGTATCTTCCTCCGGTGTGCTAGTACATTGTAATCCACCTTGTTTTTCTTGGGCGGGTTCTTGGCTGCCAGCTCTTCGATGACTCGGTCATCGAGGGCGATATCTTCAGGGACTTTTTCCTTCTCCTTATCTTTTTTATTCGATCCTTTGTTTGTAGGTTCGAGATTCTTTTTAGGCAACGTACGACTACGCAGCTGAATGTTTTCATAGTTCTTTATCTTTTCCTCTTTTCCTGAGGTGGATTCCTTAAAGAGAGGTCTGAGGGCTATCAGAATCACTTCCGAAGGTGAGAACATGAGATCTCTTGGTATCAACCATATGACAGTTGCCGGCAGTTCTTTTGTGCTCATCTATCGTATTTCTCTGCTGCCGACGAGTTTTGCGCTTCATCTGCTTGAAATGTTGTCGGTGAGCAACATATCCTTGCCGCCACTTTTTATAGGCCACGCATTCTTCGGTTGGGTGTGCAACCTTCCGGTGGTACAAGCAGTAGCTTGGATGAATATCCGCTTCGTCAAGGTGTATACCGCCAGGAGTATTTCCTTTAGAAGATGGCAGCTTCATTCCTATTGACAGGGTTTTAGCGAACCGTTTCCTCATTTTAAGATTGTTTTTTTCTGCCGCAGGCGTACTTCGATCTGGTTGGAGCGCTTTGTGACTCATCCCTACCATGACTTCTTCAACTCGATGCATGTGCCTGGCCCTTTCAAATATGGCCATTTCACGCTCTTAATCAACTTTTCTCTTCCGACGGGCTTCGCACAGAAACATGTCAATCATCTCGTCTGACGGTTCCAAGAATTTTGGCACCGATCTTGCCCCCAGCTCCTTTACATTATCTTTTGATGCCGAGTGAACTTCCTCGTCATTTATTGGTGAATGAAAGATCATGTGACAATTCGCCACATAATCCTCAGGTTCTTCCGACCAGTACTTTCCGTCGTCATTGTCATTATCTCTGCTCTAAAGGATATGGTTGAGAAACTCTTGGAGTGTGACCGGGGTTCACGCCTTCTGGTTATATTCTTCCAGGACATCAATATGCTTTTGCAGATCCGTGCGTTTGCCATAAGAATGCACGGGCTTTTTGGTTTTCTTCTTGTTCTTCGAAGACTTTGACGGCAGGGCCTTGGTGTTTTTCCCATTGCTGCCAACTCTCGATGTTGGGCACTGTTTCAGCATCCCCTCAATGATCTCTAGCTTCAGCCGGCTTTTCCATCTGATTGCCGGACATGCTTGAAGATCCTTGAGCATTCTCTTAGTTTTGTCTGAAAGAACAACTTCCTATGGAGCTTCCTATATAAATGAGCATGATGCCCCCAGCGTGTCCACCTTTTTAGGAGAGAGCGGTTGTAGTGGATTTACCCTCCAGTTTTCAGACAACGCGAATTTGCCTTGTTAATATTGGTCCTCAATCCAGTTTTTGAAAACGAAGCACTTTTCGATTGGATGGCCTAATATTCGGTGATAGGGGCAGTAATTAGGATTGTTGACGTCGTTATGCTGTAGTGGGCGTTTCGGATCCGGCAAGGTGATGAGCCTGTTGCGCACCGCTAGTTTGAACAGTCTCCTCATTTTATCCCGGGAAAACGAGTAAGGATGTCTCAACTTCTTGTCGAAGAATCGTGATTTATTGCCTTGGCGAGCAACCGGATTCGGATTACTCGACTGTTGCTGAACGTTGGCGACGAAGGTCACTTTACCTTTCCCCTTTTCATTTTGAAGCTCCGTTTTCGAGGAAGGCGGTCTATGGCCCATCTGGTCTATTTGGGCCAGCTTGTCAATCATGGTCTGGAAGGTGATCGGCTTGAAAAACATCATGAATTGCGATATAGTCGCCTGCGGATCGAGGGTTCCCATGAACATGCCCACGGCAGGAGCTTATTCCATGCGTTGTTCACATCTCGACCACAAGTTCCGCCACCGAATTGCATACTGAACCCATGTATCTCCTAGCTTCACCCTGGCATTGATCAATGCCATGATCGGGGTCCGTTCGCTGGCGCTTGCGAAATGCTGGGTGAATAGCAGCTCCATTTCTGTAAACGTTTTGATGGAGTCGTTCAGAAGCTCTGAGTACCATTCAAAAGCTGTCTCTGCTAAACTACCGACGAACTAGAAAAGTAGCAATTTGTCGTCACCTCCAGTATTGCCGCAAAGAGCCCTAAACTGAGCGACGTGCTGATGGGGGTTGCATGTCCCCTTGTACACGTGAAATTTGGGGATCATATATCCCGGCGGGTACTTAATCTGATCGTACCAGCCTGGATATGGTTGCCCAATTCTAACGACTTGGCCAATTGCTACACTTGCTTGATGAGCTCGTATTTGCTGAGCTATGTAGTCATCAAGCGCAGCTTTCGAGATCGTCTCCTCCATGGCTGTTGATAAATCCGGAAGAGGGTTTGATGTCTTCCCTCTGTCGTCTTCAATAATTATTGGGGGATCTTCTGCTGGAGGGTCCGACCGGATCATCATCCCCACCATATCTTGGAACATGAGCGTCATTTGTTTTATGTTAGCCGCTTGTTCCGTGGCTTCTTTATCTTTATTTTCGAGCATTCTTCGGAGGAACTCGGTGTCGGTTTCCTGCTCCTAGCATTGATCCGACGAAACTTCCGGGCTTTCCTTTTGCCCAGTGAGTGAGGCCATTTTCATCAGCATCTCCTGGAGTTTCTGTTGCTGCTCTTGAGCCTTTGTTACAGACCGCATAAGTGGTCGATGACCCGCAGAAGTACGGCTTTCCTCTTTTCCGGAAGCCATGTAGACGGTGTGCACTACCATGCCCCAAGACTTAGGGCGTTTAGGTTCAGTTCCCTTGAGATTTGTCATAGACACAGGGATCTTCTCTGGCCTTCTCCTTTTATGGGCAGTCGAAGTTGAAGGGGCTGTAATAGGCACTTCTATAGACGACACCTTCCGTAGCATGGCGGCGGGATGGTCCTCCTCTTGCCGAACTTTCATTTTCTTCTGTTGGCGGGAGTAGTCTTTGTCGATCACGGAGTCTTGAACTCTTCGCCAGACCCTGTGGATTTTGGAGGACAGCCGCTGAGGGGCTGTTCCGGATTTGCTTTAGTAACATTCTCCATAGGTGGAGGAGAACATTTCAATACGGCAGTTGGAGAGTTCTTGCGCACCCTCCTGAGCGGATCAAAACTGTTCCCAGTTGGAACAACATCGTCAATTTCCACCCTTGGAGCTGGTGGGCTAACTCCAGAAGGAGAGTTGCCCCCAGTCTTCCTCACTCGGCACCAGTGGTGACGTCGAGCATGTCTTACAGATGGGACTATCTCAGTTACGGGGGTGGTTTCATCATGCTCCATGTCCATCAAGCCTGCGAGAGTAGGAGATATCACCAACACCCCTTGTTGGGCCCCTGAAGATTCAACATGTCTAGGTGGTATGAGGGAGATTTCTCTCGCTGACTCTGGTGAAGGGCTGCTGGGGTCAACCTGTCGAAGACCGACGTCCGCTGAGAGGGAACGGTCAATCTTGCAAAGACCGACTCTGTGGCAGGGGAAGCATTTTTAACGACCTCACCCGAAGCAGGAATTAGGATGGCCAGTCTTGCAAAAACCGATCCCTTAGCAGGAGAATCCTCTCTGACGACTTTGTTTACCGGAGCTGGGATGGCTATCCGCTTCAGGATAACTCCTTCGGGTATTGCAGGCTTCTTCATGGGCCCACTTGAGCTTTGGCCTAGTCTGTTAAAGACCGAGGCATTGGACTTGGAAGACCCGTTGAGAGGGGCCGTGGTAGTGGTAAGCCGATCAAAGACCGACTTCTTTGGAGCTTCCTGTTATGGCACTGGGGCGTTGAAGCTCATTGGTGGGAGTATGGTCCCGAAGAACAATCCCGGGGTAGCCTGTGTCACCTGTTCCACCGGCATTGCGTAGATGGAGGCCACTTGGGGCCCGTAAGTTACTCTTCCAATAGGGACAGAGTGGTAGTTGTTCTTGCAATTAGTGCAATTGGAAACCATTGATGTCATCTTCTCTTCTGCACGGAGCAAGACACCAAATCTTAGTACCTCGAATCTAGGGGCAACCATATTAAACCGCGATTCGTTCATGAACACGCCACACGAAGTGTGGAGTGGAAAGAGGAGAAAGTCCCACCGGGCATTCCAGAATCTGTGTGCCGTCGAAAGACGCGGCCGGGACGTTGGGACTTCTGGCCTGAATTTTGGGGGGAAATGCTATTTGGTTTTATCCGTCCACCTCTCCAAAAATGCCAAGTTGATTTATGGCACCGTGTATCGGAGGTTTAGATGAATGCGGCCGTTGTAGCAGACTTCATCATATTCCCCCTCGTTTGCGAGGAGTTTTTTATTGTGGGGATGCTTTTCCCTGCAGGCGCAAGCCCCTGCAGTACGTTACCGCGTAGCGATAACCACTTTCTCCTTCTCCAGATGTTCACTTTGTGTCATGTGTGTTTATTTTATTTTTTTGGTTGCCCGTGGATTGTATACGGAGACTAATTTATGTTGTCGCCCGTAGGGCGGGGATTAGTCCAAATCCGTATTATCTTAGATTTGGATTTGGTTTGATTTAAGGATCCCTAACCTCATTTGAGATTAAGATCAACTTAAATATTTGTTAAGGATACGTTAGTCTAATTTTAGACTAAGATCTACTTAACAAGATTTAGGATCATTTAGATCAAACAAAAGAGCATTTGTGCTCTATTGCTTTAGTTTAGGGACATTGCGGTCCATGGTTTAAGGACATCATAGTTCGTGGTTTAAGGACATCATAGTCCGTGGAGTTTAAAGACATCATAGTCCATAGAGTTTAGTTTAGGGACGTTGCGGTCCATTCGATTTAAGGACATCATAGTCCATGGAGTTTCTGATTGTCGGGACCCGCCACCTTTCTGAAGACGTTGAAGAATTACAGCGATACATATCAGAGGTGTAAAGAGATATAACCTTGAACCAATGTTGGTTAGGACATCTGTAGTCAGGTTTGGGACTAAGACTAATTAAAGAGATTGTGAGCACGTAGACTTGGTTGATCTGAATTAGGGACTTGTGGCCAACTTGGGCTCAGTCCAATCAGTTTTGAATAAAATGTTGAACATTTGTTTGGGCTCAGTCTACTCAGTATCTTTTTGTTCAACAATACTGAGTATTGATTTGGGTTCTGGCATCCCTATTTTTTTGTTTTTTATTTAGTGTTGAACACTTTTTATGGAGCTAAGCTCTAATTACAGAGCGCTCTTTATTTCATCAGCGCCCACGTGAGGAGCACGTGGTGCGCTTAGCGCTGAGCGCCAGACATGGAGTTCTAAGGCACTTTTTATAAAATAACGCCCATGTGAGGAGAATGTGGAGCACTTGGCGCTGAGCGCCAGACCTGAAGTGCTAAAGCGCTTTTTTTAAAAATAGCGCCTACGTGAGGAGCATGTGGAGCGTTTGGCGCTGAGCGCCAGACCTGGAGTGCTAAAGCACTTCCTTTAAAATAGTGCCCACGTAAGGAGCACGTGGAGCGCTCGGCGTTGAGCGCCAGACCTGGAGTGCTAAAGCGCTTCCTTTAAAATAGCGCCCACGTGAGGAGCACGTGGAGCGCTCGGCACTGAGCGCCAGACCTGGAGTGCTAAAGCGCTTCCTTTAAAATAGCGTCCGCGTGAAGAGCACGTGGAGCGCTCGGCGCCAGGCACTGTTTTTGGCAGTTCTGATCAGTTCAGTGCTATGAGAATTAAATTCTCGTTTGTGAGAGACTTTGTCTCATGGATCTAAGAACTAAGTTTTTCTTTTATGAGGAGATGATATGATCTCTTTTGTTTTTCTTTATGAGAGACTTTGTCTCATGGATCTAAGAACTAAATTCTTCTTTTATGAGGAGATACTATGATCTCTTTTGTTTTTCCCTACCTTGAAGAGAGGTAGTTCTTACCTTGAACTCTGAAGTTTATGGGGGAGTTCTTCTCTTTTTCTTCTATCAATTTGAAACTTATAGGGAGGTCCCTCTGTCCAAGACTTGAAGTCATGGGTCTTTTATATAGGGGAGGCTGATTTGTTGAATCAATAATGGAAATCTCTCATTGAGAGATCTCTAATTGATTTGGGGAATTTATCCACCGTTGGATCTTTGATTCAAGGACTTCTGTTTTACAGAAGACATTTTTCTTGTTTTTTTAACAAGATTGGGAAAATATTTTCCCATACAGAACTTATTTTGTATCTTGGTGATTTTTAATCACCATTGGATTTTTGATCCAACAGTTCTCTAGAGCACAATCTTTCTTGTTTAGAAATATTTGAGGAGTATTTTCTCAATCAGAATTTAATTATGCACTTTGATGATTTATCATCTTCGTTGGATCTTTGATCTAAGGGTGGAGAACTTTTAATTCTGGAGCTGACGCTCTCGTGCTTTGCACGTGAGGCGCTGCCTCAGAGTCTTTGACTCCTGGCGTTGGCGCTTTTTGCGCAGGCGCTCTCGTGCTTTGCACGTGAGGCGCTGCCTCAGAGTCTTTGACTCATGGCGCTGGCGCTCGCCAGCGCTCTCGTGCTTTGCACGTGAGACGCTGCCTCAGAGTCTTTGACTCATGGAGCTGGCGCTCGCCAGCGCTCTCGTGCTTTGCACGTGAGACGCTGCCTCAGAGTCTTTGACTCATGGCGCTGACGCTCTTGGTGCTAGCGCTCTCGTGTTTTGCACATGGGGCGCTGCCTCAATTCAAATTTCAAATTTTGAACAGAGCCCCGCTCTCTTAGTGGGGGAACAAGGCAAGCACCCACTTTCTCCGGCTCCCTGAATCTCAAGAGAATTGGTCCCGCTTAAACTTATATTTACTAGAGTCCTTAATGTAAATTTAATATAAGTTGATGGGGGTTTTATGAATTTTTTTTAAATATACTTTCAAAATAAATCTCAAGTATTTATTTATCATATTTATGGTTTTCATGGATGTATCTTTTAAAAGGTGAGGTATTCTAGTGAATATATACCTAGCTTGAATAGTTCAAGGTATTTTAATATAAAATTTCACTACTACAAATAGGGGTTGCTCCTACGGATTTATCCGTAGGAGCAAACTACTGCCCCTACGGATATATCCGTTGGGGCAATAAAATACCCTGTAGATGCAAACGCCGTAGGTGCAAGTTTTAGCCTTGAACATGCCCCTACGGTCAAAAACTTGCCCCTACGGAGTAATGTGTAGGTCCAGTTGTCCCTACGGATTAGGCTGTAGGGACAAAAAATTTATTTAATTTATCTATTTATAAAATAAATTAGGTGTCCCTACGGACTTATCCGTAGGGCCAAATAGTTGCCCCTACGGATAATTTCGTAGGTCTGGATGTGTAGGGACAAAATATCAAGTATCCTGATATTTTGTCCCTACGGATACCTGTATAAGGGCATTTGTTTGCCCCTACGGATATATCCGAAGGGACAAGTGTAACCCCTAGTACTGAGATCATAGGGGCAAAATATCAGGTATCCAGATATTTTGCTCCTACGGATAAATCTGTAGGGACAATATGTAACCCCTACGGATAAATCCGTAGGGGCAATGTTGGGCCCTACGGATTAATCCGTAGGTACATATTATCAGTTTTTTTTAAAAAGGGCTGTCTATTTTTTTCTCGCCCTGTGCACAATAATATATACATCATATATAAGATTAATCAGTACGCAGACATATATCGCAGTATTCATAATCACATCTCACGCATAATATACAAAAGAAATCAACAAACAGAATATGATATCAATATAAACACGCAAACACCACCAATATCAATATCGTCCAAAATATAGTACAATATGTATCATATAAATAAATACATGTTTAAAATATAAGAATTAAAAAGCTACCCTAGCTCGGTCCAGCTTCACCACTGATAAACACTATAATCTGGCGTGCCTGCTCCTCGGATATACCCTGAGTCAATAAATCATGCAATGCAGAGTGTACGGGAGTCTGAGCGGGTTGTGGACCTGTAGGAGTGGTCTGCGCAACCGCCGCCGAGGTAGTGGCTTGCGGAGCCGCGGCTGCGGGAGTTTGAGTGGACAATGGAGCTATAGGAGCTGTCTGCGGAACCGCAGCTGATGTAGTGGCTTGTGGAGCCGCAGCCGAAGGAGATGCATGTGGAGGTTCGGCCGATGTACCCTATCGCGTCTGGACCTACGTGTGTAATAAACGAATAAGAACTGTGTATTATTCAAGTTCGTATCATTATCAAGTTATTTCGAAACCCCAATCTATGTATACTTAGGGACTTAGGCCTCGTTTGGATATCTAGTTTGGAAAACCGTAGTTTATTTTAATTAGATATGTATGTATGATTAATCAAAGCTAAGTCTACAACCAAATAAGCTCAGGCTACGTACTAATATTAGATATGTTGCTATCTATAATATGACATAATATTTTACTATAAAGTAGTATACATACCAACATCTCCTTCAACTCCTGAATGGTGGCCTTCAAGCTCTCCAGTTCTTACTGGAAACGTCGCTCACTGGAGACAGAGGAAGTAACTGCTAAAGTGGAGTCCAACCTCATATGGGCCCTGCTAGGGCCCAGTCCCCGGCCTCTCTCCCAACCTTCGTGGTGCCCTCCGTGTGCGGCGTCCAGGACTGGGGTCAGCAGCAGCGGGTCGTTCTATCCAGTAAAATCGATCCCCGATGCCTCGTCCTGCTCAACCACCCGCTCCTACACCCACATTAACCAGTAAAATATAAGTATATCATTTAAATTTGAACCTTTCAAAACTAAAATTTCAAATAGGGGTTGAATAAATATTAACACTTACGCAATACTCCTGGGTAGCGGCGTCAGGGTATCGAAGCTCGCCCGTGGCGGGATCTGTCGAGGTGTCGTGGATGGCAAGATATGCGGACAGCACGCTCAGTGTACCACCTTGCGCCAGGGTCTGAGCTCTCTGCAATATTAGAAAATAACTCTTAATATTAGATATATTAGAAAATAACTCTTAATATTACATTATATCACAGAGGCCAGTCTATTGTAATTTACCGATAACTCCATGGCACGAGTAATATTCCTCGAGCCACCTGTATAAGTGGGGCGACCCCTCTTCGCCGACTTCCTATTCTCTTTATTTTGATCGGCCTGTTTCTGCACAACACATTCACATTTAGTTTTCTAATTAAGCAACATAAAAAAATAAATTATATACTAAACAATGAATTACATTTAAAATACATACCTATTTGCGATGAGAGTTGAAAGATTCGCACAATAGAAGCCATGTATCTACGTCGACTCTCGCAAAGGCCGGAGTAGATAGGAGGGCCGCTCTCTCTGCCTCGGGGGTCGCCATCCATAGGGAATAGCAGTCGGTCTTCAGCTCATTCCTGTTGTATCGAACCTTCGTCTGCATGTTCTTCATCAGGCCATTGTACAGAGCGTGAAGATCGAGCACCCTCCCGGGGTAATCAGGGTCGGGTACAGGCTGAAAATCGTAATCCAACTGAAAATACAAAAAAAAAACATTGTTATTAGATTGCAAGTGTTAATAATAAATATATTGGATAAATCAAATGAAAATATATATTAATACCCGAGCCTGATCCCAGAAGAGGGCGAATGAGCGCCGGTGCTGGTCGCCCCACTCAACGTGAAGTGGATAGTTCTTCATGAGCCGGCTCTCATCCCTCATATACCGGCCGAACCTCTCGGCATGATCGCCGGTATAGCGATAATCAGGGGTAAAAAAGAGAGGGAATGCTGCCTCCCCTAGCTCTGTCGGGCCTCAGCCTGTGGGACTGATTCGGGCCTCGAGTCCCCCTCTGGGGATGGGGAGGCCCTGCGTCTGCAAGAAATATCAAGACAATCAATATTAAGACAAATTTGTATTAAGAAATCAAGGTTTAACGAAAATTGAAGTGTGATATATACCTCCGGTGACTAAAGCATGAGCCTGGGCCCAGGCAGCAGCACGAGCGGGACGATAGTTCCTCCGGTGAGGAACAGCCGGTAACCCGGATGCGAACGCATCCCCTCCAACTAGAAAATAAACATTGACGCTAAATTTCCATGAAGTTCATATTTATTCTTTAGAGGATATGTAAAATGAATAAATATTTTATATTTATTCATACTAACCTACAGACTGAGCGGAGGGTACGAAAGTGGCGGGAGTGGCCCCTGCGTCAGATGTGGATGCACCACCTATAATTAGACAATTAAAAATAGATTATATAAGTAATTGCAAAAAAATGTGTAGATCAATAATATAACATTCTAAATCAATATGCATGCACTATAAGATATATAAACATACCCGCAGGTGCGGTGGTGGCCTCTGCCCGAGATGTGGAGGCACTACCTACAGCTAGACAATCAAAAAATGATTATCTAAGTAAGAGCAAAAGGAATGTGTGTATATTTATGATATAGTATTCTAAATCAATATGCATGCACTATATGATATATAAACATACCTGGAGGTGCGAGAGTGGCCTCTGTCCCTGATGTGGACGCATCACCAACAGCTAGACAATCAAACATTGACAATATAAGTAATTTTGATATGAACAGGCATGTATATCTATAATATTACATTCAAAATGGATATGCGTGCAATATACGTGGAGCTGTGGCAAAGTCCACACGGAAGGAGGCATCCGAAGGGGTCTCCGATCGGGGTGCAAGACCGGCCCTCTGAAGCTCCCTACGCAGCTCTCCAAGCAGCAGAACCGCTCTGCCTTTGCCTCTGCCTCTGCCTCTGCCGGTGCCGCGGCTGGAGCTCCTGCCGCCCCTCGCTGCTCCCGTCATCGTCATCAAATCTAGATAAACGGTTCGTAGACATATTAGACAATCACTACAAGTATTGACTATATATGTATAGATCATAAAATATGAAGTAATAATATAACATTACTGATAACCGTTTTTGTTTCGTGGGCGCATTAGACATATCTACTTGGATTTCATCATCGATATCATTTCAAACCCACGTAACTTCATGATCAGCCGAAGACAACCTGTCTTTTGAAACAGACGGTCGGAGCACTCTAAGTCTTCTCTCTTCTTCATCCTCATCGCTGTCATCGAATTCTGGGACATCGTAAACTTCCCTGGGTTTCCAACGGCATACGACACTCCATCTCGGATGCTTCAAATACTGTGAGTAGTATACTGAGAACGCTTGGTTCGGAAAGATAAACGGATCTTCCTGACCGTAAAATCGAAGTGTGTTCACACTGGTCAATCCATATTCATCTTTCCAAGTCCTAAGATTGCTTCTCCACTTATCCGTATCGGTTCGCGTATCGCACCAAGTACACTGGAATATATAAAAGGGTTCTGATCGTCCTGGATAGTGGATGCCGAGTATACAATTTAAGTATCCATAATAAATCACACCGTCCGATCCTACCGTCGCAATCCCACTATTGTGAGTGGTTCTAAATGTTTCTATGTCCTTAACATCGAATTTATATCCAAGGACACCGAATCCTTTATAATATGGAACCTCCATACTAGGAAATTGAGCTAAACATCTTGAATCACTCTCAAATGATGCAGACAAGTTCGGATCGTGGATCTAACAAAACAAATTTTACGACAAATACATAACGATATAAGTTTAGATTAAAACCGATAGCAATAACATGTTATTCGAATAACTTACATGATCTGCAACCCAATCGCAAAAATTATCCTGATGATATTTTTCCAATCGTTCATCGTTCCAATCAGGATGCCCCTTACGTACCTCGTTAAAATGAATTCTGTTTTCGACAATAAATTATGACAATAATATTATATCATTTCATACTCACGCAAACACAAATATAACAATTAATCCAAAAAACTTACTCTTTAATTTGTTCAAGACATGCGCAATTAAGAAAGATAAACCGATATATCTTGTTGATAAACATAGTGTCTACTCTCTTATAATCGGCTTTACCATATGGCTCGTCTTGAATTCTTCGAGACCGGTTAAGTCTCGTCTCAATGTTCTCGTCCAGATAGCGGGAACAAAATGTGGTTGCTTCATCAAAAAGATAACCTTGCATGATAGAACCCTCTGGTCGATTTCTATTGCGTATATACTTTTAAGAGTGTAGAGGTACCTATTGAAAACATGTTGAATAAATAAATACGGGCATACAAGACAACAATAATTTAAAAAATTGCGCGAAACGAAAAATTCCATGTACCTCTCGACGGGATACATCCATCGATATTGTACCGGTCCGGCTAACTTAGCCTCAGTTGCAAGATGAACCGTCAGGTGTATTATAATATCGAAGAATGACGCTGGGAAAATACGCTCAAACTTGCAAAGTATCAATGCAATAGAATTTTCTAGTTTATCCAGCGTCACAACATCCAATGTTTTAGCACACAACTCTCTGAAAAAACAATATAGGTCATTGATTACTAGACCAACCGATTCGGGGAGAGAAGTCTTGAGGGCTAATGGAAGAAGGTGCTCCACGATAACATGGTGATCATGACTTTTCAGCCCATCGATCTTGCCTTTCACAATTTTTATCTCCTTGCTGAATGATCCTGAGAAACCTGTGGGAACTTTCAAATCATGCAACACCTACAGGAATCTTTTCTTCTCCGGTTGTAACATATGATAAGCGGCATTGGGAAGTACAAACTTTCCTGGTTTACCCGCTACCGGTCTAGGGTGCAATTCACTTCTTATTCCCCACTCCTGTAGATCCATCCGAGCATTCAGGTTGTCTTTCGATTTCCCGTCTTTACAAAGAAGCAAGTTGAGTATGTGCTCTGATACTCCCTTCTCTATATGCATGACGTCCAGACAATGACGCACTAAATTTGTTGACCGGTACGGAAGCTCGAAGAAAATGCTTAACTTGTTCCAAAACGGTGGTTTGACCTGTTTTGTCAGATCCATCCCGAAGGTCACATTATTGTAACCATCCCACTGAGCAGTCACTTCCTCTTCGGACAATGGGGCTAGAGGTCCAAGAAGCTCCTGATGACCATCAAAGTGAACAGCGTCTAACCTGTAGGGGTGGTCTAGAGGCAGGAAACGTCGATGGCCGCAATAACAAACCTTCCTGCTAAAATTCAAGAATTTCGATGTTGTGTGTTGATGGAAATGAGGGCATGCTTTGTGACAATGTACAAACCAATCTGATAGCATTCCATACGCAGGAAAGTCATTAATTGTCCACATTAAAGCCGCACGCAGTATGAAGGTTGTATTTGTGTTTGTATCGTAAGTCTCTACACCATCAATGAACAAAGATTTTAACTCTTCGATCAGAGGTCGGAGATAGACGACGATATTGTTTCCCGGTGAGTTTGTTCCGTCGATAAGAAGAAGCATCATAAAGTATGATTGGTCCATAGCTAACCAAGGCGACAGATTATAAATTATCATTACAACGGGCCATGTGCTGTGACTTCCAGCCATATAGTTGAATGGGCAAAAGCCATCACTAGCCAGTCCGAGCCAGACATTGCGAGGATCGCTACAGAATATTGCGTGCCTCCTATCGAAATCCTTCCATGCCGGTGAACCTCTTGGATGGCTCATTATTCCATCTTCACTTGGAGGAGCACGGTGATGCCAAATCATTGCCTCGGCTATTTTCTTGTACCTGAATAGCCTCTGCAGCCTCTGTGTTATGGTAAAGTATCGTGCTATCTTGACAGGTATATCTGGCTTCTTATCAGAATCTTTCAGCTTATACCTGGCCTCTCCGCATGTTGGACATGTAAGTCTACGGTAGCGCCCCGGGTGTCATTCTGACGCCAAACGCGGAACAAAAACTTTTATAACTGGCGCTATCGCATACTATAACCCGGATCTTGCCATTAACGCTAAACTAACAAACTGTAAAGAGGTAGAAAGGCTATACCGATCGATCCGAGTCCTTCGGTCTTTAGCCATCGTCCCACGCTCTTCGCAGCAACTCCGATCTCCTGTCTCCTCATCGAGGTGGCACCACGTCAACGGATCTTTAAATGGGCTCCCGCCTTTATACCAAGGCAACTCGGTCATCAAGTCTGCTAAAAGAGATGACCAAGATGAAGTAGAGAATGAGTAGAATACTTTTTCTCAAACACCCTAGGGTTCTCATCGCATGAGAGGGATAGGGTGGAGGTAGAAGATGTTTAGGATTGAAATGGTGAACTCAAGAAAATCAAGAGAGCAAAAGAAAACCAAGCATATAAACTTCTCTCTTATTTTCTTCTCATGTGAATAGATATATATGAGGTTATCTTTATCAAAAACCAAAGAGAAATATCTAAAGAAAATATCTCCTCAAAATATCCATTCACAAAACAAAACACATTAATTCTTAATGACTCAATAGATGACTCATTACATGAGTCATTAGTGATCATTCTAGAAGTAATGGGTCACAAAGAATGAGTCACCCTTTCCAAAACCAATTAATCATTTAAGCCAAAATGATTAATCCAAAAAGAAATGCATCTTCTAAAATATTCCCATAACGGATTACGAGAATACCCCTCAACTGTAAATACATACCTGTATCCGTATTCCGACCGAATACGAATACGAGAGACTAAAATATTCTGACTCAATATAAAACATGGATCCGGCTTAAACCAAATCGCACCAGTATTATCTGTCCGAAATATGACATGTGCGCAAACGCACGTGCATTTTCGAACCCTGCCATACAACCATACGGCCTCTAAAACATTTCGCCCGAACTTGGGAAACTATCTGTGGGGGACTCTAAAGACTCTTCAGTACCCTGGCAGTGGGTTTAACCACAAGCACGTCAGCGGCACTAGCTGTGCGTAACGGCTGCCCATGTACTGACCTCAAGGGAAGCCGATGAGCGAACTCATCCTGGAACCCTACTGAGCCTATCAGTGACAATATACATACAGTCCGGTCCGTTCGTCTATGGGTATCGCATATCGGGCCTAGGGGGCTGGTAACGTCAGACCCCTAATAGCGGTATAAGTCGTGTCAGAGTGTAGCCCAGAACACCCTGAGATACTACTGGAGTACCTACCAGTAAATCTCCTGCCTCGGCCGAGGGCTTTGTGTAATGGCTCTCCTAGACACAGCAAGATCTCACCCCCAATATCGGGAGAGACGAATCCCCTGCCGATCCGCTCACTTATCTCCATATGGCTTGGGACTGTACCCAAAAAACCTGTTTGCACGACTCCTTTGAGCCCTGGTAGGGTAGAAATCAAAGCACAGTGGGAACTCACACGATACAAATAACGACCTCAGGTCGATGAACTAACCTGTACACATGTCACCAGAGAACTGCTATCTGACGATAGGTATAATACCAACTAGCAGGTTCCCGGCGAGTCCTGTCCGGTGTACTCATAACCCAATGAGCACATGTATACATCTTAGGTGATCCAACTGACACCGGTGGCTTGTGAGACCGGCCACCGCCCCTCTTCGGGGTCTCGACTGTATACACTAGTCTACTCCAGAGTATCGATGCCCTGTCTCAAAACTCCCATGACTAGGGACCACTTTTAAGGATGTGCTTATAGACTACCCAACTCTCACAGATATGATTGCCATCATACTGTTGGTAGTCAAGTAGGATCATAAGGGCTCTATCAACATGTAATAGTGATCGTGTCACCTAAAAATGTACACGATGATAAAGGCAAACCAGATAACATACTATCATCTCAAGTAAGACTGTCCTACCGGTATAGGTCCTCCCTCAATCATTGCAATCGCGTACCTGCGATCCAATAATTGACTTTGAGGGCACTATAAAATCAACTGTGTGACTCCAAGTCACTTAAACAGAGTATGGTAGTGTAATCGTGATGTAGTTCACAATTACAACCACGAAACTTTGCCAAGTCACCTGAAACTCTAGTGAATGGATAGCAGAACACTCAATGTGAATATGGATTAAGAATATCAAGTTTACAATCTAGACCGATTGTCAAGCTATACGCGGAAAACTGCAATCCCAATCAAAGCAAAACCTGGCTCTGATACCAACTGGGATTAAAATGCGTTGCGAAATGGATTTCTAATTCTGAAACCGGATTTCCAGCCGCGAGCGCTTAAAATGAAATGGCTATAATTAGCAATCCTGGAAACCGATGGGCATGAAACTAAATTCGATGGATGGACAACTGAACATACTAATTACTACCTGTTTATCGTTTCGCTAAATTATATACGTACGTTTCATGATAAATCGTGCAAGTGATATAATACTGTTTTTATGACACCTTAATCGTGCTTCATATACTGTTTACGTATCATATCATACGCATATCATTGTAGTGATAACCTAGTGATATCGTGCATTTACCCAGTGTTAGATTTTAGTGATGATTGTGGCAAGTATGTCAGTGTTCGTGTATCCGTGATTAAGTGAAAGTGATTCGTACTTGTACACAATCAGTAACCCTATTATTCTATTGCATTGTCGACGTCTGTGGGATGCGTGTACGTGTGACTATAAGTGGTATGGGACACTTATGGAAGCGCTTGCACGGGTATCACAGATAAGGCATCAGACACTGTCATTTATCTTAGGTATTAGTCGGGACGTGCTTGATGGAGGTCCTGCCTCCAATTCTCACGCAGACTTGTCACGGATCGATTAGTATTTAGGGTTATAGTTAGCGTTTGGTGTAGACCACGGGGTGTGGGGTAGTTTAAGTGTGAGTTCAACAGAATCTCGGGAGTCCCATGCCGGCTTATATATTTAGGGAGATATATGGAGATTTACAGGGTATGTGATATTCACCGTGATATACATGTTACATGTTGGGCCCGTGGTCCCTTGCCCTTGGGTTCTACCCTTGGGTGGAGGACACTCGCGAGTGGTTGACTCTCACACTTGGACTGACGATAGGCTTAGTGACCTGTACAGTGAGACTTAGAGACTGATAGGGATACGGGCATTTATATACCTTATATACTGTGTTAACATACGTGACATATCATTCTACTGCTTTACTGCTCCGCTGCATTGATTACTGTACATTCATATTCATGCTGTAACACCCGAGCCCAATAATACTATGTATATTACTAGTTGAGGGTTGTGGTTTGCTCATTTCCAATTTTCCTGATTTTCTGGTGTTCATTGCTAAATTTTACCCGGCTAAGTCATTTTGGCACATAACAAATGTTAACTCCAAAAATGAAATTTAAGATGTCCATGTTGGCCTACTCGTCGCCACTAGTCGCGTGGTAGCGTCCGCGTGTCGAGATTCCGTTCCGTTTGGCTAAACGGGCAAGATTGGGCGACTACGCGCGCGTGCAAGTGTCCGACTTGGGGGCATGCATTTTAATCACTAAACACCTCTTTTCAAAATTTTGAACCCGCTTAAAATCCTATAATTTGAATTTGGAACATTTGGGCGCAATCCGGGCGCGATTTGGAAATGTTTCATTTCGCGCCAAAAAGGGCCCGTTTCAATTTAATATATATAACTAAAATTATATCTACGAATATATTTTTCCCAACTATTAATTCCTCAATCCTTAATCAAATATTTTCTCCTCTTGGCCTCAGCCAATCGCAGCACGAGTTTCCCTTCGCGTGGGCCCCGCTCCTGTTTCCTTATCTCTCTCTCTCTCTCTCTCATCCTCACAAATCTCTCTGCCTCTCTCCTCTTTCTCTCTCTCTCTCTATCTCTCTCCACTCTCCCTTTCTCTCTCTAATCTCTCTCTCTCTCTCTCCCTCCTCTATATATTTACCCATACACGCAGCCGCCTTCCCCAACTCCTCTCCCACGCGAAACCCCCTCAACCCTAACCCTAGCTCACCGCAGAACTCACCACCGTCGCCACCGTGACCTCGCCGTCGCCGCCTGCTACGCCTCCGCGACAACCGCGCCTTCCTCCTACCTCCTTCCTCCTCTCTCCCGCACCTGCACGCAACCCCGGCCTCGTCTCCATCCCTCGCGACCTCGCCGTCGACGTCGCCTCCGACCGTCGAAGCCTCCCACGACCCCCTTTCACCCTCCTCGTCGAGACCTCGCCGTCACCCCCTCCTCTCCTCGCCGGACCACCTTCAGACCCGAGCCCAACACCTGCACCATCTCCAGGTCGCCGGAAATCGCGCCGACGACCCTCGTCGACGTCTCCCGCGCCACCTCCTTTCCCCCTCGACCACCCTAGCCGACCACACTCCTCTCCAACTCGCCGCAGCACACTACCCTGCACACCCGAGGCCTCTCCCCTTGCTGCAGCCGCCGCCGTCGTTTCGCCGGCGTTCCGGTGCCGTCGAACCGCCGTGGTCACCCCCTGGTGTCTCCCTGTAAGTTCCTTCTCCTTCCTTTTGGTACAACCCCCGCTGGTCGTTAGTTTTGGCGTATATCGTATCTTTGTTGCTAACTTTGCTATTTGGGTGTTGCCGGAACCCGACCGTGCCGTTTGCCGAACCCGACGCTCCAGCGAAGCCCCCTGGTCCGTGTGATCCCATTGACCTCTGTTGGGACTCGATCCGTGGCCCGTGCTTCCGTATCGTGGTTTCTACCGACATCGCATCCGTGTTTCGGTTTGCGGAACCGCCGAGGCAAGTATCTGAATACTTGCTTAACATGCTACAACTTAATCATCATATTATAACCACACCACTAATATAATATCGATACCTGTTATAACTTAGAATTGCTAGCCACGATTATCCGTAACTTTAAATCAATGAAATCATTGCTCGCTTTAACCGGTCTGCTATTAAGTCATAATTAACTAATCAAACCAAGTAGATCATCCCCATTTCATTTGTTAAAATCACTCATGAGACAATTATTATGCTTAGTTTAAATTCATGCAACTTCATTACATAGGTTATCGATATCGCTTCATCTTGTGGCTTTTGCACCCCAAAGGTGCGTGAACCGGATTAATATGAAAATACAAACATCACTGTGTTCACATAGAATAATAATTGTTATTTACTGTTTCCTGCTACTGTTCATTATTTGTTACTATACCTGTTATCATCATATACCTGATTGCATTACATATTGGCCGATCTTGATACACCTGACACATGTACTGATACACCGGACACAACACCCTGTACATATCGACTTTACCTGTTGAAAGTAACCTGACCTGTTACCTGATCTTATGCCTAATGCCGACAAACCTAACCATTCCTGCTGTCGATCCAGACAGACCTAACTTTACTTGACTTGTGTTGGCATTAGTTCTTGACTACTGAATACCTGACTGACATACATAGTTTGGGGGTATGGGGAAATCAAAGGTGAAACCGACTTGTAACTCAACAGTTCGATACATTGTTCTGATCAGTCTTACGGGCTTGGCCAGCTCCGGAGTGTTGATGCTGACATCACTCATCTATCCTACTACCTTTTACTGCTTAGCGGCACGTCTCGGATTCAGCCCCGAGAATTATGACCGTGGTCCCGGGCACGCACGGGATACTATTGAGTTACATCGACGATTCATCAATTGGTTTCAAAGACTATAGAGTAGAAAACCTGATAGGACAGTTTAGTCACTACTGCACATTACCCTGTTTATTACTTCTTATTACTGCTTTATTCATGTTCATGCTTGCACTGTTTGTTACCATGTTTATGTTACATACTTGATATCATGACGCGCTGACGTCTGGGTTTTGCATGGCCCAGATTCCGTACCCTTGCCGCCGACCGAGCAGGAGTACTTCAGCCAGCCGGCTGAACTGTGAGTTCTTTAGAGTTTCGTTTATTTATGTCATTTCATTTCCAGATGTGAGCCCGCATTATGGGACATACTGTTATTTCATTGTATTGGATCATTAGCTTCCGCACTTATTGTTTATTGATTCTTGTTATTATGGATTTGGACATGTATTAGTTTAGTTTATTTTTTTACTGTTCTTGGTATCTTTACAACCGTAATGTGACTGTGGATGGATACTTCCTACCCACAGGTAGCATGGTTGGCTATGTCACGTGCCCAAATCTTGCGTACTCTGGGAAGTGGGGCGTGACATGGTTTTATGGTATCAGAGCCATGGGTTAATTGGGTTGATTCTCGTAGTTGGGTATTGCACCCGATACACGAATCAGAATACCCGTGATTAGGGAACATGTCCTGCCACCTTGACCGTTTTACCGTCCTTGAATCATTCTTCCAGATCATGTCGACATGCAAACTTACTTTGCATTGTCAAACTTGAAAACCTAACTTCTTGTTATCTCTAGGACTCAGGCGACTTGGATGGAGTTAAGTAATTGCGGCTATGATACCGCGGCATAGCTACAATGCAGCACTCTATTTAAGTATCTTGGAGTTCTAGCCTTGATCTATACTCGAAAACTATCATCATGCTAATGTGGGTACTTTGTTTCAGGAATATGGCCGGTCAGAATTTGGAGACGGACCCAGGGCATGCGGTCTTAGCCGCCAGGCAAAGAGTGATAAGGGGATTGATGGAGAAACTAAAGGAACAACTCGAGCTGGAACCAGCATTTACAATGGACCCCACGTCCGTACGTAGACGTATTCCAGTGAACAGGCGCAACGTAGCACCAATGAAGAAAACCAGTATGGGTGATCGGAAGGGGAGCGTGATCTGTAGTTACTGCCATAAACTCGGACACGTGCGAAGGGAGTGTCGTTTGAGGCTGGGACTTTGCTTTAGATGTGGAGCGGCAGATCACACCGTTGATGCTTGTCCGTCGAAGCCTCGCACGAAGGATGATACATAGAAGCCTCCGCAAGGACCGTTCCAGGGACAGGAACCGCTTACTCAAGGACCACAGCAGGCTCGAGCGTTCACGTTGACAGCTGAAGAAGCTAAGGCATCGGGAGAAGTGGTTTCAGGTAATTTACTCGTTCATGGTTTTCCCGCTTTGGCATTACTTAATTTCGGAGCATCCCATTGTTTATGTCATCCAAATTTATAACTACACACTGGAAATGGGAAAATTATAGCTAGTAAGGATAGTAGAGATCGTACAGTTGTTGTTTGCGGACGGGAGCTTTTTGCAGACTTCTTGGTGATAGATACGAGCAGTTACGAGGTTGTCTTGGGGATGGATTCTCCTGGCACTTTCCACGCCCACATTGGCTGTAGGGCAAGGAAGGTAATTCCAGATTCCCGGACATCCTAAGTTTACTTTCATTGGAGAAAGAGTTTCTGTCGGGCCAGTCGAGTTTAGGGCTAGGCCGACAAACAGTGTTCTTGCGGCTATGGTAGTGGAGAGTGATGAAGAGCCGGCAGTCGTCCGCGACATTATGGATGTGTTTGAAGACATTTCGGGCTTACCGCCGAAGCGAGACGTGGAGTTTGCGTTTGATCTTACTCCTGGTGCAACGCCAGTATCAAAAGCTGACTATCCAATGGCACCAGTAGTATTGGAGGGAGTTAAGAAACAAGTGAGTGAATTACTCGAGAAGGGATGGATTTGAAGCAGCAACTCACCGTGGGAAGCTCCAGTTCTCTTAGTGAAGAAGAAGGATCGCACTGCCGACGCTGAGACAAGAGAAGTTATTTGCGAAAGTGAGTAAGTGTGAATTCTGGTTGGAAGAAGTGAGGTTTCTGGGGCATGTCGTGTCAGGCGATGGAATCGCCGTTGATCCCGAGAAGATTGCAGCAGTTCGAGATTGGCCTGTTCCAAAGAATGTTGCAGAGATAAGAAGTTTTCTTGGACTCGCCGGTTACTACAGAAGATTTGTAGAGAACTTCGCTCGTTTAGCTGAGCCGTTAACCAAGCTTACGCGTAAGGAGGTACCGTTTGTTTGGACAGATGGATGTGCATTGGCCTTCGAGACGTTGAAGCAGAAGTTGATAACCGCCCCTATCCTAACCGTACCGGACAATTCCGAAGGACTGGTGATTCACAGCGACGCATCTGGAAAGGGATTGGGATGTGTTTTTGCAGAATGGGAAAGTCGTCGCTTACGCATCGAGACAGCTGAAGACACATGAGCAGAACTATCCGACTCACGACTTGGAGCTTGCAGTCGTGATCTTCGCCCTGAAGATTTGGAGACACTACCTTCTGGGCGAGAGAGTTGAAGTCTTTACGGATCACAAGAGTTTGAAATATGTGTTCAATCAGAAGGAGTTGAACATGAGGCAACGCAGATGGTTGGAGCTGATGGCCGACTATGACCTTGAACTTAAGTACCACCCGGGAAAAGTTAATGTCGTGCCAGATGCGCTAAGTCGGTTACCAGCAATTCAGTTATTGACTACACAGAGAGAGATCATTGAGGAGTTTCGGAGATTTGACTTGGAGGTTGTGTTACCGCATGCTACAGGACAGTTGATGCAGTTGCAAGTACAATCGTCCTTAGTTGAGAAGATTAAAGCGACACAATCGCAGGATCCTAGACTGCAAGAGTTTCGAGAGCAGGTTGGAGCCGGACTACGAACCGATTTACTGATCCATGGAGATGGTTCGTTGAGATATGGTAGCCGTGTGTGTGTGCCAAAAGGAGATGTGCGTGAAGAGCTTATGAAGGAGGCACGCAGTTCGGCTTACTCTGTACATCCAGGAGGGACAAAGATGTACCGAGATATTCGACAGCATTTCTGGTGGGAAGGTATGAAACGGGAAATCGCTCGCTTCGTGGCTAAGTGCTTGGTGTGTCAGCAAGTCAAGGCTGAACACCAAAGGGTTGCCGGTTTGTTGCAACCACTTCCGATTCCTCAATGGAAGTGGGAACATATAACCATGGATTTCGTGACGGCTTTACCGCGGAGTCCAAAGGGCAACAATGCTGTATGGGTGATTGTCGATCGTTTGACCAAGACAGCTCACTTTATTCCGTTTCGGGTTGGTCAATCGACAGAGACTTTGGCAGAGCGGTACATGCAGGAGATTGTCAGATTGCATGGAGTACCGGTAAGCATCGTGTCCGATCAGGACACTCGGTTCTTGTCACACTTTTGGAGGAGTTTATAAGAAGGTTTGGGGACTCGATTGAAGTTCAGCACAGCTTATCATCCCCAGACTGATGGGCAATCAGAGAGAACGATCCAGACCCTTGAAGATATGTTGAGGGCTTGCAGGTTAGACTTCAAAGGTTCTTGGGAAGATCATCTACACCTGGTGGAGTTTTCGTACAACAACAGCTTCCAAGCAACTATTCAGATGGCCCCGTTTGAAGCACTGTATGGTCGTAAGTGCCGTTCACCGGTTGTTGGGATGATGTTGGTGAACGAAGGTTACTAGGACCAGATTTGGTGGTACAGACAGTCGAGAAGGTGAATACAATCAGGAAGCTTATGAAGGCAGCTCAAGACAGACAGAAGAGTTGGGCCGACACGTCAAGAAAACCTTTAGAGTTCGCCGTGGGCGATTTGGTACTCCTGAAGATATCACCGACTAGAGGGGTGATTCGCTTGGGAAGTCGGGGAAAGCTTAGTCCCCGATTCGTTGGACCCTTCGAGATATTGGAGCGTGTTGGAGAGGTATCGTACCGGTTGGCGTTACCACCGTCATTAGCGGGGGTTCATGATGTACCTCATGTGTCTCAACTACGGAGGTATGTTCGTGATGAGACCCATGTTTTGGATCACTCGGAGTTGACCGTTCGTGAGGACCTGACTTTTGAGGAGCGACCAGTCGAGATCAAGGATCGAAGAGAAAAGGTTCTTAAGAACAGGGTTATCCCTCTTGTGCTAGTTTCTTGGGGTAACCGATCGCATGGAGAATCTACTTGGGAGCGAGAAGACGAGATCCGGCAGAAATTCCCTCATCTTTTCCAGTAGTTAGTCATCTTGTATTCTTGGAATTTCGAGGACGAAATTCTTTTGTAGTTGGGTATGATGTAACACCCGAGCCCAATAATACTATGTATATTACTAGTTGAGGGTTGTGGTTTGCTCATTTCCAATTTTCCTGATTTTCTGGTGTTCATTGCTAAATTTTACCCGGCTAAGTCATTTTGGCACATAACAAATGTTAACTCCGAAAATGAAATTTAAGATGTCCATGTTGGCCTACTCGTCGCCACTAGTCGCGTGGTAGCGTCCGCGTGTCGAGATTCCGTTCCGTTTGGCTAAACGGGCAAGATTGGGCGACTACGCGCGCGTGCAAGTGTCCGACTTGGGGGCATGCATTTTAATCACTAAACACCTCTTTTCAAAATTTTGAACCCGCTTAAAATCCTATAATTTGAATTTGGAACATTTGGGCGCAATCCGGGCGCGATTTGGAAATGTTTCATTTCGCGCCAAAAAGGGCCCGTTTCAATTTAATATATATAACTAAAATTATATCTACGAATATATTTTTCCCAACTGTTAATTCCTCAATCCTTAATCAAATATTTTCTCCTCTTGGCCTCAGCCAATCGCAGCACGAGTTTCCCTTCGCGTGGGCCCCGCTCCTGTTTACTTATCTCTCTCTCTCTCATCCTCACAAATCTCTCTGCCTCTCTCCTCTTTCTCTCTCTCTCTCTATCTCTCTCCACTCTCCCTTTCTCTCTCTAATCTCTCTCTCTCTCTCTCTCCTCTATATATTTACCCATACACGCAGCCGCCTTCCCCAACTCCTCTCCGACGCGAAACCCCCTCAACCCTAACCCTAGCTCACCGCAGAACTCACCACCGTCGCCACCGCGACCTCGCCGTCGCCGCCTGCGACGCCTCCGCGACAACCGCGCCTTCCTCCTACCTCCTTCCTCCTCTCTCCCGCACCTGCACGCAACCCCGGCCTCGTCTCCATCCCTCACGACCTCGCCGTCGACGTCGCCTCCGACCGTCGAAGCCTCCCACGACCCCCTTTCACCCTCCTCGTCGAGACCTCGCCGTCACCCCCTCCTCTCCTCGCCGGACCACCTTCAGACCCGAGCCCAACACCTGCACCATCTCCAGGTCGCCGGAAATCGCGCCGACGACCCTCGTCGACGTCTCCCGCGCCACCTCCTTTCCCCCTCGACCACCCTAGCCGACCACACTCCTCTCCAACTCGCCGCAGCACACTACCCTGCACACCCGAGGCCTCTCCCCTTGCTGCAGCCGCCGCCGTCGTTTCGCCGGCGTTCCGGTGCCGTCGAACCGCCGTGGTCACCCCCTGGTGTCTCCCTGTAAGTTCCTTCTCCTTCCTTTTGGTACAACCCCCGCTGGTCGTTAGTTTTGGCGTATATCGTATCTTTGTTGCTAACTTTGCTATTTGGGTGTTGCCGGAACCCGACCGTGCCGTTTGCCGAACCCGACGCTCCAGCGAAGCCCCCTGGTCCGTGTGATCCTATTGACCTCTGTTGGGACTCGATCCGTGGCCCGTGCTTCCGTATCGTGGTTTCTACCGACATCGCATCCGTGTTTCGGTTTGCGGAACCGCCGAGGCAAGTATCTGAATACTTGCTTAACATGCTACAACTTAATCATCATATTATAACCACACCACTAATATAATATCGATACCTGTTATAACTTAGAATTGCTAGCCACGATTATCCGTAACTTTAAATCAATGAAATCATTGCTCGCTTTAACCGGTCTGCTATTAAGTCATAATTAACTAATCAAACCAAGTAGATCATCCCCATTTCATTTTTTAAAATCACTCATGAGACAATTATTATGCTTAGTTTAAATTCATGCAACTTCATTACATAGGTTATCGATATCGCTTCATCTTGTGGCTTTTGCACCCCAAAGGTGCGTGAACCGGATTAATATGAAAATACAAACATCACTGTGTTCACATAGAATAATAATTGTTATTTACTGTTTCCTGCTACTGTTCATTATTTGTTACTATACCTGTTATCATCATATACCTGATTGCATTACATATTGGCCGATCTTGATACACCTGACACATGTACTGATACACCGGACACAACACCCTGTACATATCGACTTTACCTGTTGAAAGTAACCTGACCTGTTACCTGATCTTATGCCTAATGCCGACAAACCTAACCATTCCTGCTGTCGATCCAGACAGACCTAACTTTACTTGACTTGTGTTGGCATTAGTTCTTGACTACTGAATACCTGACTGACATACATAGTTTAGGGGTATGGGGAAATCAAAGGTGAAACCGACTTGTAACTCAACAGTTCGATACATTGTTCTGATCAGTCTTACGGGCTTGGCCAGCTCCGGAGTGTTGATGCTGACATCACTCATCTATCCTACTACCTTTTACTGCTTAGCGGCACGTCTCGGATTCAGCCCCGAGAATTATGACCGTGGTCCCGGGCACGCACGGGATACTATTGAGTTACATCGACGATTCATCAATTGGTTTCAAAGACTATAGAGTAGAAAACCTGATAGGACAGTTTAGTCATGTAAGTGCACGGCGGCGCCCCGGCCGTCAATCCGACGGCCAAACGCGGAAACGGTGGTAAACTTAAAATTTTGCGGACTTAGCAAACCGGCACCACCGCGCACTAAACCCCGGATCGTTCCATTAAACTAGTCTAAGCTAAGTAACAAGATAGGTTAGAGATGTACCGACTGATCCGAGTCCTCCGGTCTTCATCTCCACTCCGATTTCCTCGCGGGATCTCCGGTCGTCTCCTCCTCGTCGGAAAGGGGCACCATGAAGCCGGGTACTTTTACGGGCTCCCACCTCAATACCGAGGCAACTCGGGCGCGAAGCTGGCGAATCGACGCGTCCAAGATTTGCTGTAGGAATATAGTGTAGAGTGTATGTCTCACTTTGGGGTTGGTTGCCATAGATAGAGGAATGGTGTATAGAAAATTGGTGCTTTCAATTTTCTAGCAATGGAATAAGATGAAGAATGATATACACAAAATGAATCACTCTCATTTTTCTTCCTCTCAAAGATGAAGCTCTCATTTTCTTCTCTTTTCTTCTTCTCTCTTTCTTTTCTCAACCATGATAATAATCTCACTCATTTAGAAATGGTGGAGGATAACAATATGAAGTAAGAGGGAGGTGAGTGTAGTAAAAGGAGGAGGGTGACCACATCCAAACATAATCATCATCAAACTTACATCAACCTCAAATCCAATCTTTTCATAATAAAGCATGAAATGATGAAGGAAAAGAATGGAATAAAAAGATGCTCTCATCTTATAAATAAAACCTCCACAAATGTAATTTGCAAAACTGCAAATTACCCCCTCCATCATAAAAGTCCGGCCGGGAAAGAACAAAGGAAAACCGGCCGGAACGGAATGCAAACTGGCAACTCCAGAAAACTGGTCCCGTAATAAATTACAGGAAAACCCCTATACTGTGCATACACACCCGCATCTGTATTCCGTCCGGATACAAATGCAAAGAGACAAAATCTACACTGTACTAAACTAGGACCGGCTTAAACCAAAGCCGGCTAGTAATACCCGTCCGATCCTGATCCGTGCAATACCGCACGTATCTGATCGAACGCTGCCATATAACTATACGGCCACTAGTACAAAACCGTCCGATCCTGATCCGTGCAATACCGCACGTATCTGATCGGACCCTGCCATATCTCCATACGGCCTCTACAGCGTTTCGCCCGAAAGCTTGAGTAACTGAAAGTGTGGTGGACTCTAAAGACTCGTCAATACTATGGCTGTGGATTTAACCACTAGCACGTCAGAGGTATAAGCCAATACGTGACGGGCCACCAGCTATTGACCAAAAGGGACGTCGATGAGGAAGCTCACCCCGACACCCAACTGAGCCTGTCAGTGACAATATCCGTACAGTCCGGTCCGTTCGTCTATGAGTATCGCATGGCGGGCCTAGGGGGTTGGTAAAAGTCAGACCCCCAAAAGCGGTACAAGTCGTGTCGGAGTGTAGCCCAGAACACCCTGAGATACTACCGGAATACCTACCAGTAAATCTCCTGCCTTGGCCAAGGTCTTCGTGTAATGGCTCTCCTAGACACAGCGCGACCTCACCCCCAATACCGGGAGAGACGAACCCCTGAAGATCCGCTCACTGCCTCCATGTGGCTCGGGACTGTACCCAACTAAAACCTGTTTGCACGACTCCTTTGAGCCGTGGTAGGGTAGTAATCAAAGTACAGTGGGAACTCACACGAGACAAATGACGATCCCCAGGTCGATGAACTAACCTGTACACATGTCACCTGGGAACTGCTATCTGACGTCAGGTATAAGACCAACTAGCATGTTCCCGGCGAGTCCTGTCCGGTGTACTCATAACCCAATTAGCACCTGTATACATCTTAGGTGAACCAACTGACACCAGTGGCTTGTGAGACCGGCCACCGCCCCTCGTCGGGGTCTCGACTGTATACACTAGTCTACTCTGGAGTATCGATGCCCTGTCTCGAAACTCCTACAACTAGGGACCTTTTAAGGATGTGCTTATAGACTACCAGCTCCCACGTATATGATCGCCCTCATACTGCCGGTAGTCAAGCAAGAATCCTATGGGCTCTATCAACGTGCAATAGCGACATGTCAGGTCACCTAAAGCAGTACACGATGATAAAGGTAAACCAGATAGCAAACTATCATCTCGAGTAAGACTGTCCTACTGGGACAGGTCCTCCCTCAATCATTGCAATCACGTGCCTGTGATCCAATAATTGACTCTGAGGGCACTATCTCCAACAATCTCCCACTTGCACTCAAGGCTAATTATTGCGATGTCGCATACTCACAGCCCGTGTGATACCGAACACCCAACTCCTCTACTAGTCAGTCTCACAAAACTCGTTTGCGAAACTATTGCGTTCGAGGAATAGCCTCAGTGAGTGGATCCGCTTTGATGTTTCTTTCTATGTCTCTCTATATCTCAAATTCGCGGAGAAAGCCATCTCCCGAAATGAGCAATACCTGTCTTAGAATGTGTCTGGATGTCTGATGGGACATAGCTCATAAATGAACTTCAAATCCAAACTTCTTAGACTGTATTGTCAACTGAACTTAATCAGTATCCTGCGCCATGCCTCCCTCAGTATTGCCTTGGACCACCTGTCCAAAATACTGCCCCTCGTCAGAAGGAAAACTAAAACTCTGACAACCTCCTTGTCGTCCATGTCACCTTGGAAGCCTGGAATGATAACTGTCTCCCTAATGAGGCTGTCGTTGTCATATCCCTAGAACATCCACTTATGTTCTAAAACTGCTTCCTACCGTTTCTCCAGGATTGGATTAATGTCAACTTATTGCATCTAGTGCAAGAACAACATCTGGTGTGGTACTTGACATCTCACGATTGACTCAATTGCCTGAGCAAGTGTTCTGCCAATCATGCACGTCCCTCTCCCCTTTAGTCTGTAAGACACCTTTGGAGAGGGTGACTCCATTACCTGCAGGTACACTACCGTGCCAGGAGTCGTCCATTCTAAATACCCTTAGAATGCTGTCTAAGTACCCTGATTGGGAAACCACCCAAATCTAGATCTAAAACCATAGATCTAGTAACCAGTATGTCTGATATAATGTCCAAGTCCTTTGTGGAGAAAACACTGTGTGACGACCAAAGTATAACCGATCGTAGTAAAGGAATATCACTTCCTACTACCTTCTCAACAGATCCATCCCCTATTCTGATGACGTCAAACCTATGACTGTCACATCAGAAATAGATGATCTATCTCTGCTACATCTGCTTTAGTCTATAAATAGACATAAGCCCGATGTCCACCAATGCTTCCGCTGCTCCCACTGACTACGACAACCCTCTGGCAGAGTCATATAGACGTGCACTTCTAAAGCTAGTTTAGAACGACGCTATACTCATCCTCCTGCCGGGTCTCGCAGCCTGGAACAACAACAATGGCAAGTGTAGGTATACAAGAACTTCCCTGTCACCGTCCTTGAGGCTACCGAAGTACCTCTCGGGTGCCTGAAGTTACCCACCTTATCTGCGGAGTGGCCAATGGAATGTCAAATCAGATTGAATCTTTAGGTTCCTTATCAAATCTTCAGTAATCGTTTGCGGTTCTGGAATCACTTCCAGTTCTACCATACTCCCACTACTGTTTTCTGAAAGAAAAATCCATTTTTAATAAAACTGTGGCGAGTCTAGAACAATACTGCTATTGTTCATCCAGATGATAGAAAGTCAACCCTCGTCATAGCCTGGGTCAACCCACAAACAGCAATTACAGAAACTTTCCTTGAGTTGTCCAGTGTCTGGTTTTAAGCATAAGCCGGACAACTCCCCGTACCTTAACATCGTTAAGATATGAACTGTTCTATATCCAATATAGAAACAGAGGCACTGATTTAATTGAACCAGATTCAAATCATGCAGCTGTCTCCAGCGCATGTCAACTAAATGGAAGGAGGCCGATCAGCGTTACTCAACTTAGGAATGCTTCCAATTATGAGTAACCTGAAAGAGAAGCAAGATCTCTAAATCATTACTATCAACTGAATACCATACACAAGTATCTACATCTTCTATCATTTTGAAGAATCCCGATACTTGCAATATCTGGTTCTCTACTTTATTCAAATACCTATTACTTCTCAACATTCAGACGCTGTGTTTCCACGAAACACCTGTCTAAAAACTAGAGAAGTCATAAGTAAACTGAATATAGTACGAGGACCAACCCCTCTGTCCTAATGGACCCTGGACAACATACAATACTCTGTATAAGTCCCTTGAGTCTGATAACTCATTCACTGTGTGTCGTAGGTTGAAAACTGTACTTATGGTTAAGAAGAATTACACCGCTGTTTAATGCTCCTTACCTAACCATCCACTGATATAGGTAAATGTCGTAGACATAATTTCAGAAAGGTATATCTCACTCTATGAAAAAAGACGTACAGATATATCAATTTGAAATTGGTGCATAAAAGCGGATATTCAAAACCAAATATTTGCCGACCGGCAAACAACCCATGTGATTTCCTCAAATATCACCGATTACAACGAATCCCGATATAATGAGGATGATCACCCAATTCCCAATAACCTACTCCCACTCATCATCTGTAAAACCATACAGATGTGAGAATCATACTTGGTAAATACATACCCTGGAGTAAGTATCTAATCGGGAAATCAGTTCTCTTTTAACATTACACAGTGAAACTGAAACATCGAAATGTTTCGATAGGGTATCCTGGTATTCCTAGTAATGCCTCTTCCAGTATCCATATTCACAACTATAACCGTATAATTCTTTGCCACCTCTCCAAATCCCTTTATATGTCTTTAGTCATTACCTTCTGTACACCCCTTTAGGCCAAATGGTTTTCTTCCTTCCCTACCGTTCGGCACCAGCCTATGGTTTGGAAGAAGACTATCCAAAAAGCATAAAGGGTGTACTGTCCTAATCCTAGGAGTACTCGCAACGCGAGAGAAGGTGAAGATAAAAGACACCTGAATGTACTTTATTCCTATTTCTCCTGAACCAGGATCCATCCCCGAACTGGAACAAGTTCCTTTCGAGTTCGTATATAACCATACGATGGATTATCCAATAAAATGGGATCTTCGTAGTGATACGGGGTGTCCTGGAGAAATACAAAGGTGATTTAGGATTGGCGAAGAAATACTTGGTTTGGTCGTGAATAGCAGTCGCAATTTACTTTGCCCTCTTACTAATCCCTTGCTTTGTCTGAACTTAATACCTTCCGTACACCGTTTTAGGCTAACTGGTTTTCTTCATTCCCTACCGGTCGGCACCAGCCTATGGTTTGGAAGAAGACTATCCAATTTGCATAATAGGTGTACTACTCCTAAACTAAGGAGTACTCGCAACCTGAGAGAGGGTGAAAAGAAAAGACAACTGAATAATCCTATCCGTTTTCTCCAGAACCAGAAACCATCCTCGAAGTCCTTCGAGTTCGTATATAACCATACGATGGTTTTGTCCAATGGAAGTGGACGTTCGTAGTAATACGGGGTGTCCTGGAGAAAAGGGTAAAAGTAGGAGTGGCAATGAGGTCTGCAACTCTGACAATCCAAAAGCCAGTGTTAAGTAGGTTCGGTCAACTTGGTCACTGAGTCATAGTCTAGGGTCGGGTCAATGGTCGCTGCCAGAGAGAGAGAGAAAAGAAACACTCAGCGTGCACTCTAACCTAGATCAGAATGGTTATCACTTTTTCTAATCTGGAAACCTCCCACTGTACCTCAAATTCTCCTCCAAACCTAAAAGAAGAATTAGTCGGGATCACCCGAGGAGTAAACCAACTCATCAGTGGGAATCGGGATCCAACTATCATTGCATGATAACGTGACGGAATCCGCTCACGGTATCACACTCCAGAAGGTATGCGCATATCTGGCAAGTTTCAGTACTTTTGAAACTCCCGATGTGATTTCTGCCCCATGCTCTTATGACCTTGACTTTGGCCAACATATCATAAGTCACATGTCAAGTTCTACCCGTCATTCTCCAGGTTAATTTGAATCCACCCGTACATACCCTTGACTTTGGCCAAAATGGCAGTACGACTGTCCCAAACCAACGCATCTATCTATGCTGCATATGAATACCCCAATAGCTACCAATCACTGTGCCTTGACTTTGGCCAACATACACAGCTTGAATACTATTGACCACCCATATGAAACGACGGAGGGCTACGAATGGTTTCTGGCGAAAACCTTTAACGTAAAGAACTTGATATCGTCGAAGGAACGGATAGCTTTTAAAAATATAGCGACGAAAACCGTTGCTAAAGAGGTCACTCCCGGTGAAGGGATCTCGGCTCTTTCCCCGTAGAATGGGGTGCAGGATATTCCAAATGAATACCGCGATGCAAAGCAAAAGTAATCGGCTATAGTGAAGTTAATGCCCTGACGCAAACTTCTGTCCAAGGGGTCACTCCCGGTGAAGGGATCTCGGCCCTTGCCTCGTCGACTGAGGAGCAGGATATTCCAAATGAATACCACGATGCAAAACAAAAGTGAACGTCCTTGCAATAACAGCTTTTTGAAAAGTGTTCCAACAACATCAGATTAGGTTTGTTTAACTTGCATTGATCCGAATCAACGCAGTCCCATCATTAAATCATACCACAAAGAACGAAAATATACTGACGTACGTATATGCCATCCGCATTCGCCACTGGGTCCCGTCATCACCCGTTAGGTTAGCTAACTAACGGCAGAGCGGGGACTGGACTAGCGCGGATGTAAAACATATACAACATCTACTAATATATATACCAATATATTATATTTCGCTCAAGGCGTGAAAAGAAATGCAACATCACAGAAATGTACAGCATCACAGAACAATACAGATATCTGGGATCCCCGGGTTTCACAGAGCCACTACTGAAACCCGACGTTCCCCTGGTCGTGTGGATAGCCTGTGTAATGAAAACCTAGACCCCTACGGGCGCGGCAAGTCACCCGCCAAAACCTGAAGCGAGGCAGCCCCCTTCAGCTCCGTGAATGGACCACCCAGCACTCCACGGAATCCGGCAACTTGGGCACCCCTCCTGGGTCAACCTGTACCCCCTACGAGTGCGGCGAATAGCCCGCCAATCCTAGAGTGAAGCCCCCTCAGTCCCAATGCCATGAGATGCGGGCTTGTTGCCCTCTAGAACCCGGCTATCCGTGCACTCCTCCGCGGGGTAATCCTAGTACAGAAAGTAAAATATACATACACCGGGTACATCGACCGCAACCAGGTCGTGCCCCAAAAGAATAATACAATCAGGCAGTGACGGCAGTCCACATGTCGGACGCTCGCCCCGCAAAATCAAATGTACATAATACACCAACACTGTACTAGCATTGCATCCAGGCTATCCCCCACGACCGATCCGCAACATCACAGCATAAACATAGAACATCAACGTGAAAGTCACGTTCGCAAATCCGTCTAACCGGGCTATAGCAGTTAGACAGGATTTACCGATCGAGTGACATTCACGGTCGCAGATATAATGTAAATACTGTGAAAAATGTGTTTAAAATTTTCCGATTGATCAAACAATTAACAAGTGGGCCCCAAAGAAAACTGTAGCACTCACAGAAATAATTGGCCCAACTTTAACATTCCAAAACCCCTAATTACAGCCCATAAGCCCACTGCAAAAAAATAATCACACGACCCCACAATTCTGCGGCGGAAGCGAGGCCAAAAGGGTGTTTTGGCCGCCCTTCCGCGGTCGTACGGACGAGTCGTGTCACTAAATTTTTGCAGTTTTCTTAGAACTCCCTACACATCATTCTGAGACCACCTGAAAAATTTTTAGACTCCAAAAAATTTCGACAGAAACTGATGTGCTAGAAAAATACGGTTTTTGGAAATTTCGGTCGATCGGAACTGATAAACACATTACACAAAGCTAGACTACGTTAATGGTGAGGCTCTGATACCACTGTAAGTGCACGGCGGCGCCCCGGCCGTCAATCCGACGGCCAAACGCGGAAACGGTGGTAAACTTAAAATTTTGCGGACTTAGCAAACCGGCACCACCGCGCACTAAACCCCGGATCGTGCCATTAAACTAGTCTAAGCTAAGTAACAAGATAGGTTAGAGATATACCGACTGATCCGAGTCCTCCGGTCTTCATCTCCACTCCGATTTCCTCGCGGGATCTCCGGTCGTCTCCTCCTCGTCGGAAAGGGGCACCACGAAGCCGGGTACTTTTACGGGCTCCCACCTCAATACCGAGGCAACTCGGGCGCGAAGCTGGCGAATCGACGCGTCCAAGATTTGCTGTAGGAATATAGTGTAGAGTGTATGTCTCACTTTGGGGTTGGTTGCCATAGATAGAGGAATGGTGTATAGAAAATTGGTGCTTTCAATTTTCTAGCAATGGAATGAGATGAAGAATGATATACACAAAATGAATCACTCTCATTTTTCTTCCTCTCAAAGATGAAGCTCTCATTTTCTTCTCTTTTCTTCTTCTCTCTTTCTTTTCTCAACCATGATAATAATCTCACTCATTTAGAAATGGTGGAGGATAACAATATGAAGCAAGAGGGAGGTGAGTGTAGTAAAAGGAGGAGGGTGACCACATCCAAACATAATCATCATCAAACTTACATCAACCTCAAATCCAATCTTTTCATAATAAAGCATGAAATGATGAAGGAAAAGAATGGAATAAAAAGATGCTCTCATCTTACAAATAAAACCTCCACAAATGTAATTTGCAAAACTGCAAATTACCCCCTCCATCATAAAAGTCCGGCCGGGAAAGAACAAAGGAAAACCGGCCGGAACGGAATGCAAACTGGCAACTCCAGAAAACTGGTCCCGTAATAAATTACAGAAAAACCCCTATACTGTGCATACACACCCGCATCTATATTCCGTCCGGATACAAATGCAAAGAGACAAAATCTACACTGTACTAAACTAGGGCCGGCTTAAACCAAAGCCGGCTAGTAATACCCGTCCGATCCTGATCCGTGCAATACCGCACGTATCTGATCGAACGCTGCCATATAACTATACGGCCACTAGTACAAAACCGTCCGATCCTGATCCGTGCAATACCGCACGTATCTGATCGGACCCTGCCATATCTCCATACAGCCTCTACAGCGTTTCGCCCGAAAGCTTGAGTAACTGAAAGTGTGGTGGACTCTAAAGACTCGTCAATACTATGGCTGTGGATTTAACCACTAGCACGTCAGAGGTATAAGCCAATACGTGACGGGCCACCAGCTATTGACCAAAAGGGACGTCGATGAGGAAGCTCACCCCGACACCCAACTGAGCCTGTCAGTGACAATATCCGTACAGTCCGGTCCGTTCGTCTATGAGTATCGCATGGCGGGCCTAGGGGGTTGGTAAAAGTCAGACCCCCAAAAGCGGTACAAGTCGTGTCGGAGTGTAGCCCAGAACACCCTGAGATACTACCGGAATACCTACCAGTAAATCTCCTGCCTTGGCCAAGGTCTTCGTGTAATGGCTCTCCTAGACACAGCGCGACCTCACCCCCAATACCGGGAGAGACGAACCCCTGAAGATCCGCTCACTGCCTCCATGTGGCTCGGGACTGTACCCAACTAAAACCTGTTTGCACGACTCCTTTGAGCCGTGGTAGGGTAGTAATCAAAGTACAGTGGGAACTCACACGAGACAAATGACGATCCCCAGGTCGATGAACTAACCTGTACACATGTCACCTGGGAACTGCTATCTGACGTCAGGTATAAGACCAACTAGCATGTTCCCGGCGAGTCCTGTCCGGTGTACTCATAACCCAATTAGCACCTGTATACATCTTAGGTGAACCAACTGACACCAGTGGCTTGTGAGACCGGCCACCGCCCCTCGTCGGGGTCTCGACTGTATACACTAGTCTACTCTGGAGTATCGATGCCCTGTCTCAAAACTCCTACAACTAGGGACCTTTTAAGGATGTGCTTATAGACTACCAGCTCCCACATATATGATCGCCCTCATACTGCCGGTAGTCAAGCAAGAATCCTAGGGGCTCTATCAACGTGCAATAGCGACATGTCAGGTCACCTAAAGCAGTACACAATGATAAAGGTAAACCAGATAGCAAACTATCATCTCGAGTAAGACTGTCCTACTGGGACAGGTCCTCCCTCAATCATTGCAATCACGTGCCTGTGATCCAATAATTGACTCTGAGGGCACTATCTCCAACAAGTCACTACTGCACATTACCCTGTTTATTACTTCTTATTACTGCTTTATTCATGTTCATGCTTGCACTGTTTGTTACCATGTTTATGTTACATACTTGATATCATGACGCGCTGACGTCTGGGTTTTGCATGGCCCAGATTCCGTACCCTTGCCGCCGACCGAGCAGGAGTACTTCAGCCAGCCGGCTGAACTGTGAGTTCTTTAGAGTTTCGTTTATTTATGTCATTTCATTTCCAGTTGTGAGCCCGCATTATGGGACATACTGTTATTTCATTGTATTGGATCATTAGCTTCCGCACTTATTGTTTATTGATTCTTGTTATTATGGATTTGGACATGTATTAGTTTAGTTTATTTTTTTACTGTTCTTGGTATCTTTACAACCGTAATGTGACTGTGGATGGATACTTCCTACCCACAGGTAGCATGGTTGGCTATGTCACGTGCCCAAATCTTGCGTACTCTGGGAAGCGGGGCATGACACATGCTGTCATTGATTTACTGTCATTCATATCTATTACCACTGTTAGAACTGTCATTTGATTTTATATATATTATATTGCTATTGTGTCTCTCTGACGACCTGAGTATGCATGCTCAGTGCGAGGAGAAGATTTAGCCTGGACCAGAATTAGACGTGCATCACAGACTTCTTGACTTGCCATTCCGAGTTACATTCATTTGTTCCACTTCAGGTCAGTCTTTACATTGTTTCCCTCAGTTACTGCATTTCTCGTTACCTGCGCATCATTTACTGTTTACCATGAAAAACTAGAAGCCGAAGTGTGACTATGGCAGGACATTTCCTTGACCGTAGGAGCATGGCTAGGCTTGTCTACCCCTCGTATTCCGTAATTTGGGAAGCGGGGCGTGCAATGGTTTTGTTTCAGGTGACTTGGCAAAGTTTCATGGTTGTAATTGTGAACTACATCACGATTACACTACCATACTCTGTTTAAGTGACTTGGAGTCACATAGTTGATTTTCCGCTTGTAATAAATTTCATCACATCTGATATTCTTGAATCTTTGTCCAATCCATATTATATCCTTATAGCTTGTACCCTATATCATCCTCAAAATTTTTATTTCAGGATCATGTCTTCCAGCAACTCTTCCTTTATCTCCACTCCCCAAAATCAGACCGTTGAGATCCTGAGTGTACTGCAAGGTCTGAAGGAAGCCCAAGAGCGAACGAACGACTTGTTAGCTGAAGGACTGAGAAGGCAGGTAAATTAGGCACCAGCGGGAGTCTCCAATCATAAAGGGATCCCCGTTAGACGAGGAAAAGAGAAAATGATGAAGCGCCAATTTGTTCCCCCGCGACAGAAGAAGCAGAAGACCCCATGTTGTGGGTACTATAAGAAGCCAGGACATCTTCAGAGGGATTATCGCCGCGCCTAAAGGAAATGTCTGATTTGTGGATCCAGCGAACATCTCATTAACGGTTGCCCAGAAAGGAAGGAACTACAAGGAGGAAACTCGTCCACACTCCCCACTTCTGCCAAGTGAGGATTACTGCGTAGTTCGAACTTCGAGGATAAGGCGGACCCAGCCAAGGAATCAACTCGCGTGATGAAAACGCAGCGGTCTAGCAATCCAAGAGAAATTTTCATGTTTTCTAATTTCAATAATAATGTGGTCATCCTTTTATAAATATTTCTTTCCGTTTGAAATCTTGTATCTGTCGAACTTTTAGTTGAATGCAATAAAGTTTGAATTGTAAGATATGTATCATTCTCTTGGCTTTCCCCTTATCCATACTATTCATTATCACGGCATTTCAATCTTGATTTTTCATTTCCTGCCACCGCATATCTTTCTATGCTTCGTACACTTAGCTATTCTTCTTGATGTATTCCACTACCTAATCATGATTCTTCCTTTTCAGGCTATGGCCCACCCCGGAGCAGCGCCGCATCTAGACGAGGATGCACTGTCATGCGTTTCCTTAGACCGCACGCTGATGAGTTCTAACGATGAGATCAACGGTCCCCAAGTCAATTTCGGAAACCACGATCCAGAGGGCGAAGGAGCAGCCGCCCCAGAGTTTGACATGATAGCTGATTCTGATGAAGAAGAAGGAGATCCTGAAGAGAACCCTATAGAGGAAGACCCGATAGAAGAAGATCCCGATGAAGACCCGATAGAAGAAAATCCAGTTGAGGAAAATCCCGCGGAAGAAAATCTAGAAGAAGGGAATCACATGGAATCGGACCTCGATGAAGAAGCTCCATTCGAGAAAGAAGGACCAGAAGATCAAGACCCTGCTGTGGAAGAACTTCCAATGGCGATGCCTGCGAGGCAATATGGAAATGGACGCCCCTACCTGAGTGCACGAGCCTACCGCAACCTGCTGAATCTCCACAACCGTGACTGACGGGATTTCTGTTAGATGTTGTCTTCCGTGGCCAAATAAAATCTGTGTATAGTTTAGGGCTACATTTCGTTTTGATGATGCTTTGTTTAAAATCTTTTGAAATGAAATAAATCTTCTGAGATCGCAAATCTTTTATTTACTGGTTCACTCAATGTTTCTATTTTTTTCCCTTACCGTTTTTCCCTCCTGAGACCCTCACTGTCTACACCTACATCTCGTACTGATTCGACCCTCGCTCAGATTAACAAGTACCACTCGATCTTTTGAGTTTCACCCTCCCTCCTTCGTCTGTGCCTCGTTTGAGATCCTTCTGAGAGGAGAAAATTTTAGAGAAAACTTCCAAGTTCGCTAACCCTTCAAATTCTTGATTCATATGATGTACCATCTGTTACCCTCCCTATACCTTTCCCTTGTAGTCCCTTGTTGCTCATCCTTACTTCCTGTGCTGACCCGATCCCAATCTCCTTAACATTCAGTCTAAAGCCGCCACACTCCAACCTTTGAATAATCCACACTTCCTTGTAATCATTACCCTAGCTGGCCTTGTACATTTTAGGTGTTTCCTATTACCCTAAATATATATATAGGGACATTAGTATTCGAAAATTTGGTCTTCATTATTTTATGTTTATCGAAGAGAGTATTTTATCAACCATTCCCGTTTTACGCATTTCAAGTACTTCATTACTAGCTTTCCTATTATTTTCAGTAGCGCAATCTTACACCGCGCATATTCTTGTTCCACGTTTCTTATTTTCACTATAAGAGTTTTCTAAGTTATTTTAAAACTACTTGATCGATATATTATCCTAAAAATATTTTCAATCTACCGACAAATCTTTCACTATTTTATTGTCGTTACTTTATTTTCTGGTAGTATGCCTAAGTTTACTATGATATATAGTCGTGACTTATACCTATTATGTTGCCGTGCTATCGTTGATATACTCTTATGTGCATATAATTGATTTTCGATTACATCGAGTACGTCTCGAATATCATTGTTCATTATTGTTGTTATTGCTATTCTTATATACATATAAGTTACCTTCGTAGTTGTTCCTGTCTTATACTTATTTAAATCTATAGCTTTGTATGTTATTCTTACATATATAAACTTTCAAATTTCGTTATCTGCCTATTTCAAATAAAGCATCACGTGTTAGTGTGCAATCTAATATCTTTCGCCTATGTTTGTATTATTTATCGTTTATTTTAAATTTCGAGGACGAAATTTTTATAAGGGTGGTATGATGTAACACCCAGCCCTTTTTATACCAATATTTGTGTTTCTCATTAACTTATAAGATTTTACTTTATTTATAATTATTTATTATTTTATTTATTTTAGAACTCCTTTTTAAACCCAAACCCAGATTTTTCCCATTTTAAAACCCCCAGCCATTCTTTTCCCCATTCTATTTCTTTAAGCCCGGCCCTTTCTTTTCCCTAATTTCTAATAAAACCCCTACGGCCCATCCCCCATTTCTTTTATTTATTTATTCCCAGCCCAGCCCAGCAGCCGTCAAGAGCCCGGCCCAAGCTCCTCATGTTCCTTCCTTCATTTCAAATCTCCCTATATTTTTCCCTCTTAAATCACCTTTAAATTCTAAAATAAATTTCCACTAAAACCTCTTAATTTTCCCCATAAATTTCCATTAACCCCCATCCAATCCCTCCATTACTTTCCATATTAATTTTATTTACTCATCCCCATTTTCCTTTAATTCCCTTTTATTCTTACCGTTCTCTCTCTTTATCTCTTCTCTCTCTCCTTATCACTCACAACAATCATTCTCTCTCTCATCTTAATTTCCCTTCATTTACGCACGTTATTCTCTCTCTCTCTCTCTTCCTCTCGCACGTCTCTCTCTCTCTCCTCTCGTTCTCTCATTCTCTCTCTCTCTCTCTCTCACGCACACACACACGTTCCCTCTCCCTCCCTCTTTCATTTTCCCGCTCCCTCTCTCCCTATCGCTCCCATTCTCACACTCTCTCGAACTCACGCCCACGGCCGCACGTAGCGCGTCGCGCCCACCGCCATCTCCTCACAGCCGCTCGCCTCCACCTCGTCGTCTCCACCCTCGTCCTCAACCTCGTTGCACCCACCAACCCACCTACACCCGAGCCGACTCCCTCCTCACCGCCGTTCGACCACCGCCGTCGCCCATCATCGCACCCTCAACTCGAGACTCCATCGACCCGCCACCACCTACAACTCCAGCAACCACTACCCGAGCTCCCCACTGAGTGCCTGCCACCACTCCATCGCCGGCGCTCACCAGCCGCCTCCCTCGCCATTGTAAGCCCCGTTTCCAGCTGTGGCCTCCGCGTTCCACTGAGCTTCCCATCCTCTCCAACCCGAGCTACACCCTTACCGGCCGAACTCCAACCTCGACCATCTCAGGCACTCCGACTACGCCGACGAACCCCACTGCCTCGAGCCGCCTCATCAACCCACGCACTACCCCAGCACTGGCCCATCCGAGTATCATTCACCCCCCACTGCAACCACGACCGCGAGCCCTGCGCAGGCACACCCCTCACCTGAGTTCGAGCTCTCAAGTCGCAGCCAAGCTTCTTCGCGTCACCTCGGCCACCACCTGTGTACATCTCGACCACGAACTTCCCCTCAGCGTCTCTCCCCTGCTCCGGCCAACCAACGCCGCTCACCGCTGCCCAGAACAGACCCGAGCTCATACCGAGACGTTGTCGTCGCCGTTCGTCGCGCGTTCATGACGTTACCGTCGCCGTGCATCCCCGAAACGTTCCAGGAAAGTATTATACTTGCTTACATGCTATTTACCTAAGTTACGATCTTTAATTACATATATCATAAAGTTGCAAGTTTAGATCAATTATGTGCCATACCTGTTCGACGCGTGTTCCCAAAGAAAATACTTTTCTAAAATGATGGAACTAGATTAATTACTTTGTCCCTTGCTGTGATGAATACTTTGTGCAAGTTTTGCTGGAAATTACGACCGTTAAAGATTAAAACAACTACCCTCAAGTTTAACCGTAAAACTGGAATTTTCTTGTGCCTAAAATCTAATAAAATCGCCATAAATTATATACATACTGGAATGGTGTGTTCGAGGGCTCAATTCGAAGCCAACTCGACGAACTTTAACCCTATGCTAGTTTACAGATATTCCTAAACTTAAAATGTGACGATAATTGGATCGGAGTGCAACTCTGGACTGCAGTCCAGAGCGACTCCAATTGTTGGTTGCTGTTCCGTATTGGGTGCCACAAGATTTCCATGACTCGTAGGTTGCGGAACTCTGCTGTTTATTATAGATAAATCTGTTAGCTAGATGAAACAATTGATTTCATTCTGTTTCGTTACCATTTGTTATTTATTCTGTAATTTAAAAGATCGGGACGCATAACAGTCCCAGCAGAATCAGAACTGGCATATCGGTATTGAATAGTGTATATCTCCTAACGTACAGACGCGATCGAAGATCCGTCTGTTGCGTTGAAAATATTACTGAAATACCTAGAATTCATCCAACTGTAGTGTCGCTAAAATCTGATCCCAACTGGGATTAAAATGCGTTCCAAAATGGATTTCTGATTCTAAAACCGGATTTCCAGCCGCGAGCGCTTAAAATGAAATGGCTATAATTAGCATCCTGGAAACCGATGGGCATGAAACTAAATTCGATGGATGGAAAACTGAACATACTAATTACTAAATGTTTATCGTTTTGCTAAATTATATACGTACGTTTCATGATAAATCGTGCAAGTGATAGAATACTATTTTTATGACACCTTAATCGTGCTTCATATACTGTTTACGTATCATATCATACTCGTATCATTGTAGTGATAACCTAGTGATATCGTGCATTTACCCAGTGTTAGATTTTAGTGATGATTGTGGCAAGTACATCAGTGTTCGTGTATCCGTTATTAAGTGAAAGTGATTCGTACTTGTACACAATCAGTAACCCTATTATTCTATTGCATTGTCGACATCTGTTGGATGCGTGTACGTGTGACTATAAGTGGTATGGGACACTTATGGAAGCGCTTGCACGGGTGTCACAGATAAGGCATCAGACACTGTCATTTATCTTAGGTATTAGTCGGGACATGCTTGATGGAGGTCCTGCCTCCAATTCTCGCGCAGACTTATCACGGATCGATTAGTATTTAGGGTTATGTTTAGCGTTTGGTGTAGACCACGGGGTGTGGGGTAGTTTAAGTGTGAGTTCAACAGAATCTCGGGAGTCCCATGCCGGCTTATATATTTAGGGAGATATATGGAGATTTACAGGGTATGTGATATTCACCGTGATATACATGTTACATGTTGGGCCCGTGGTCCCTTGCCTTTGGGTTCTACCCTTGGGTGGAGGACACTCGCGAGTGGTTGACTCTCACACTTGGACTGACGATAGGCTTAGTGACCTGTACAGTGAGACTTAGAGACTGATAGGGATACGGGCATTTATATACCTTATATACTGTGTTGACATACGTGACATATCGTTCTACTGCTTTACTGCTCCGCTGCATTGATTACTGTACATTCATATTCATGCTGTCATTGATTTACTGTCATTCATATCTATTACCACTGTTAGAACTGTCATTTGATTTTATATATATTATATTGCTATTGTGTCGCTCTGACGACCTGAGTATGCATGCTCAGTGCGAGGAGAAGATTTAGCCTGGACCAGAATTAGACGTGCATCACAGACTTCTTGACTTGCCATTCCGAGTTACATTCGTTTGTTCCACTTCAGGTCAGTCTTTATATTGTTTCCCTCAGTTACTGCATTTCTCGTTACCTGCGCATCATTTACTGTTTACCATGAAAAACTAGAAGCCGAAGTGTGACTACGGCAGGACATTTCCTTGACCGTAGGAGCATGGCTGGCCTTGTCTACCCATCGTATTCCGTATTTTGGGAAGCGGGGCGTGACATGGTTTAGTTGGTATCAGAGCCAGGTTTTGCATTGATTGGGATTGCAGTTTTCCGTGTATAGCTTGGCAATCTAAGACATTCCTTGGTCTAGATTGTAAACTTGTCATTCTTGATCCATATTCACATCGTGTGTTCAGCTATCCATTCGCTATGGTTTCGAGTGACTTGACAAGGTTACATGGTTGCAATTGCACTACTGTACTCTATTTAAGTGACTTAAAGTCATACAGTTGGTTCTCCACTTGTAATAAATTCATCATCTCTGATATTCTTGAGTCTTTGACCCATCCATATTATATCTTGATTCGTATAGTTTGTGACCTATATCATCCTCAAAATTGTTGTCTCAGGATCATGTCTTCTAACGACTCTTCATCTATATCCGCTCCCCAGAATCAGACTCTTGAGATTCTGAGTGCCCTGCAAGGTCTAAAGGAAGCCCAGGAGCGAACAAACGACTTGTTAGCTGAAGGACTGTGAAGGCAGGTGAATCAGGCACCAGCGGGAGTCTCCAATCATAAAGGGATCCCTATTAGACGAGGAAAAGAGAAGAAGATGAAGCGTCAATTTGTTTCCCTACGACAGAAGCAGCAGAAGACCCCGTGTTTTGGGTACTGTAAGAGGCCAGGACACCTTCAGAGGGATTGTCGCCGTGCCCAAGGGAAATGTCTGATATGCGGTTCCAACAAACATCTCATCAACGGTTGCCCAGAAAGAAAGGAACTACAAGGAGGAGACTCGTCCACTCTTCACACTTCTGACAAGTGATGATTATCGCGTAGTTCGTACTTCGAGGATAAAGCGGATTCCAGCATAGGATTCAATTTGAGTGACGAGGATGCAACAGTCTGGTGATCAAAGAAGAATTTTTATGTTTTCCAATTTCAGTATTATGTTGCCATCCTCTTATAAACATTTCTTTCCGTTTGAACCTTTGTATCCGTCGAACTTTTAGTTGAATGAAATGAAATTTGAATCGTAATATATGCATCATTCTCTCGTCATTTCCCTTGTTCATACTATTCATTAGCATAACATTTTAATCTTGATTTTTCAATTCCTGCCACCGCATATCTTTCCATACTTCGTACATTTGGCCATTTTCCTGATGCATTCCATTGTCTAATCATGACTCTTTTCTTTCAGATCGTGGCCCACCCTGGAGCAGCGCCGCATCTAGATGAGGATGCACAGTCATGCGTTTCCTTAGACGCACGCTGATGAGTTCTGACGATGAAATCAACGGTCCCCAGGTCATTGCAAAAACAGTGATTCCGAAGGCGAAGGAGCAGCCGCCCCAGAGTTTGACATGATAGCTGATTCCGACAAAGAAGAAGGAGATCCTGAAGAGAACCCTATAGAGGAAGATCCCGATGAAGACCCGATAGAAGAAAATCCAGTTGAGGAAAATCCCGTGGAAGAAAATCCAGAAGAAGAGAATGATATGGAATCGGACCTCGATGAAGAAGCTCCATCCGAGGAAGAAGGACCATAAGATCAAGACCTTACTGTGGAAGAACTTCCAATGGCGATGCCCGCGAGGCGATATGGATATGGATGCCCCTACCTGAGTGCGCGAGCCTACTGCAACCTACTGAATCTCCACAACCGCGACTGACGGAATTTCTTTTTGATGTTGTCTTCTTTGGCCAAATAAAATCTGTGTATAGTTTAGGGCCACCTTTCTTCTTTGAGAATGTTGGTTTGGAATCTTTTGAAATGAAATAAATTGCTGAGTTCGCAAATCCTTCGATCTGCTTAGTTCGCGTGCTACTTGATTATCCCTTATGTACAATTATTCTTCCTATTGAGATCTGTCTACACTTACTCCTTACCTTGCCCTAACCCTCACTCAGAATAACCAGTACCACACCCCGATCTCTTAGAGGTCCACCCTTCATCATTCGTCTGTGCCTTTGAGATCCTTCTGGGAGGAGAACATATCTTGTGAAATTTCGAGTTCGCTAACCCTTCAAATCTTGATTCATAGGCTGTACCGACCATTGTCCTCTCCATACCTTCACCTTGAAGTCCCTTGTTGCTCACCCCTACTCCCTGTGCTGACTCGATCCCAATCTCCTTGACATTCAGCCTAAAGCCACCATACTTCAACCTTTGAATGATCCACACTTCCTTGTAATCATTACATTAGTTAGCCCTATACCTATAAGTACTCTTCCTATTATCCTAAATATATATAGGGACTTTATTATTCGAGATTTGGTTTTCAATAGTTCGTATTTATCGAAGAGTACGTGTTATTGACTAATTAGTTTTATGTATTGGAAGCACACTACTATTATTTTCATTTTTCAGTAGCGCACCCTTACACCGCGCAAATTTTGTTCCATGTTTCTTAGATTCACTATACAAGTTTTCTAAATCATTTTAAACCTATTTTTCGATACGTTATCCTAAAACGTTATAACCTACCAACTAATTTTTCACTACTTTATTGTCAGTACTTTATTTTCGGGTTTTGTGCCTATGATTACTATGTTGGAGGGTTGAGCCTTATACTTATTTTCTGCTTGCTTTTGATAGACTTAGATGTGCACTTATGTGGGTTTCTTCGACCTTTATCGAACACATTTTTATTATTATTGTTCGTTATTGATACGTATATTCTCGTATACTCGTAGTTGCCCTTATAGTTATTTTTGCCTTATACCTATGTAGACCTACCTTTCCACATGTGGTTCTTACTTATATCTATTTCAGATTTCTTCGTCCACGTACTGTTAATAAATCTTTTTTGTTAGTGTGCAATCTAATAGCTTTCGCTTATGTTTGTATAACTTACCGTTTATTTTAAATTTCGAGGACGAAATTTTTGTAAGGGTGGTATGATATAATACCCAGCCCCTTTGATACCAAAATCCGTATTTTGTTATTTTATATTTTTATTTATTTTATTTATATTTTTATTTCATTCTAAACCCATTTTCTTTTATCATTAAAACTCAAAACCCTAAATTTTTCCCTTTTTAACCAAAGTTCATTTTTCCTTTATATTCCCAAGCCCGGCCCGTTTCTATTTTTCTAATTAATTTTCTCTTTCCTTTTCTTTCAGCCCAAACTTTTCTCAGCCCGGCCCCATCCCTTTTTCTCATTTATTTTTTGATTTCTTCATTTAAATCCTGCAGCCCAAATGCCGGCCCAACTCCCCTTCGGCCCGCTCCCGCTTCAGACTCACCCGCACCCGCTTCGACCCGACCCGACCCGCTCCCTACAGTCTCTTCTTCCCAATGGCTCTCCCGCTAATCTCACGTGTGCGATCCGCCTTCTCCGCCGCCTCATTTGCCCACGCTCACGCTCTTGTCGGCCACGCTCGATCGCTGTTACTCCCCATGACGCGCGACTCTCGTCTCTCCTTCAATCCCCCACGTCTTCTCCCTCTCTCTCTTTCCTTCCTCCTCACCTTCCCTTTCCCCTGCACCCACGAAACGTGTCCCTTGCACTCCAATTTCCTCACCCGCTCCCCTCGCCGGAGCTCCGACCTCCACCATCTCTCCTCCCTACACCGAGCACCTGCATCCTTAGCTTTCTCCATCATCGACTCCATCACCCGCAACCGACCATCCTTGCACCCATCGCCGCCGGCACCTCTCTGAACCCACCGTCAACGCCCTCTACAACTCCGACCATCGCGATACCACCACCGAGCCCCTCTGTCTCTGTTCCCTTCAACCTCACCCTCACCAGCACCCCCTCAGCAGAGCCTACCTCGCCAGAACCCCAATCCCTGCACACCCGAGCTCAGACACCATACCCTCGACGCCGGCGAACTTGAACTGCATCTCGTCGACACCCTCACACCATCGTCGACCGCATCATCCCCTCTCTTCTACTCTCTCAATCTCTCTGATCTCTCTCCCTCTCTCTTTCTTGATCCCTCTCTGTGTTCTCTCTCTCTCTCTCCCACTCTAACTCTCTGTCTCTCTCTCACTGCACTTCTCACTCTCTCTCTCTCTATCACTTTCTATCTCTCGGCTCCCTCTCAATCTTCCCATCTCTCTACAACTCCACCTCTCTCTCTCTCACGCTCCTATCAACCGGCCAACACCACAAACAAGCACTGTACCGAGCCGTCAAGCGAAGCTCGAGCTGAGGCAAATCTTTATCGTATTCGCATCGTGATCGCGTCGTGCCTTTGCGATAGACCGCGTCGCTGCCGTGCATCCCCGAGACGCCTCCAGGCAAGTTCTCTACTTGCTTCATGCTATTCTATTTACGTTACAAATCCAAATTATATAAATTACTATGTTACTATTCCTGAAAACGTACACTATTTACCTGTTCGACGTGTGTTCCAAATGAGAATCCTTTCCTAATTTGGCGGAACTAAATGGTATTGTTTGGCCCGTATGGCTGTGAACCTAGTGCATGAATTTCGTTAGATAATTTGATCGTTAATGACCACAACAACTACCCCAAAGTTTAATCGTAAAACCGTAATTTTATTGTACCTGAAAACCGTTAAATTCACCATAAATCATATACATACTAGAATGGTGCGTTCGAGGGCTCAAATCGAAGCCGACTCGACGAACTTTAACCCTATACTGGTTTCCTGGTAGTCCTGTACTTAAATTGTGATGATTTTTGGATCGAAGTGCGACTCTGGACTGCAGTCCAGAGCGACTCCAGTTGTTGCTTGCTGTTCCGTAATGGGTACCACAGGATTTCCTTAATTCGTAGGTTACGGAACTCCACTGCTTATTGTAGGTAAATCTGTTAGATAGACAACACAATTTGGTTTCATTCTGTTTCGTTACCGTTTGATATTTAATCTATAATTTAAAAGATCGGGACGCATAACAGTCCCAACAGAATCAGAATTGACATGTTAATATTAAAAAGATTATAACTCCTAACGTACAGACGCGATTGAGAAACCGTTTGTTGAGTTGAAAACCTTAATGAAAACCCTAGATTTCATCCAACTGTAGTATCGCTAAAATATGATCCCAACTGGGATCAAAATGCGTTGCGAAACGGACTTCTGATTCTGAAACCGGATTTCCAGCCGCGAGCGCTTAAAATGAAATGGTTATAATTAATGATCCTGGAACCCGATTGGCTTGAAACTAAATTAGATGGATAGCTAACTGAACATACTAATTATTACTTGTTTATTGTTTCACTAAACTATATACGTACGTTTCATGATAAATCGTGTAAGTGATGGAATACTACTTTATGACACCTTAATCATGCTTCATATACTGTTTACGCATCATATCATACCCATATCATTGCATTGATAACCTAGTGATATCGTGCATTTACCCAGTGTTAGATTTTAGTGATGATTGTGGCAAGTACGTCAGTGTTCGTGTATCCGTGAATAAGTGAAAGTGATACGTACTTGTACACAATCAGAGGGCCTATTATTCTATTGCATTGTCGACGTCTGTGGGATGCGTGTACGTGTGACTATAAGTGGTATGGGACACTTATGGAAGCGCTTGCACGGGTGTCACAGATAAGGCATCCGACACTGCCATTTATCTTAGGTATTAGTCGGGACGTGCTTGATGGAGGTCCTGCCTCCAGTTCTCGCGCAGACTTGTCACGGATCGATTAGTATTTAGGGTTATGGTTAGCGTTTGATGTAGACCACGGGGTGTGGGGTAGTTTAAGTGTGAGTTCAAAAGAATCTCGAAAGTCCCATGCCGGCTTATATATTTAGGGAGATATATGGAGATTTACAGGGTATGTGATATTCACCGTGATATACATGTTACATGTTGGGCCCGTGGTCCCTTGCCCTTGGGTTCTACCCTTGGGTGGAGGACACTCACGAGTGGTTGACTCTCACACTTGGACTGACGATAGGCTTAGTGACCTGTACAGTGAGACTTAGAGACTGATAGGGATACTGGCATTTATATACCTTATATACTGTGTTGACATACGTGACATATCGTTCTACTGCTTTACTGTTCCGCTGCATTGATTTCTGCACATTCATATTCATGCTGTCATTGATTTACTGTTATTCATATCTATTACCACTGTTAGAACTGTCACTTGATTTTATAAATATTATAACGCTATTGTGTCGCTCTGACGACCTGAGTATGCATGCTCAGTGTGAGGAGAAGATTTAACCTGGACCAGAACTAGACGTGCATCACAGACTTCTTGACTTGCCATTCCGAGTTACATTCGTTTGTTTCCCATCAGGTCAGTTTATATTATTGTTTCTTTCAGTTACTGCATTTCTCATTACCTGGGCATCATTTACTGTTTACCATGAAAAACTAGAAGCCGAAGTGTGACTACGGCAGGACATTTCCTTGACCGTAGGAGCATGGCTGGCCTTGTCTACCCCTCGTATTCCGTATTTTGGGAAGCGGGGCGTGACAATATCCAACAATCTCCCACTTGCACTTAAGGCTAATTATTTCGATGTCACATACTCACAGCCCGTGTGATACCGAACACCCAACTCCTCTACTAATCAGTTTCACAAAGCCTGTTTGTAAAACTCTTGTATTCGAGAAATAGCCTCAATGAGTGGATCCGTCCTGATGTTTCTTTCTATATCTCTCTTAATCTCAAGTTTGCGGAGAAAACCATCTCCCAAATTGAGTAATACCTGTCTTAGAATATGTCTGGATATCTGATGGGACCTAGTTCATAAATGAACTTCAAATCCAAATTTCTTAGACTGTATCGTCAACTGAACCCCTGCACCATGCCTCCTACAGTATCCTTTTGGACCACCTGTCCATAATACTACCCACTTCGTCAGAGGGAAAACTATAACTCTGACAATCACTCTGTCATCCATATCACCTTTGAAGAATAGAATGATAACCGTCTCCCGAAGGAGGATGCTGTCATCAAATCCGTAGAACATCCACTTATGTTCTAAAACTGCTTCCGAATGTTTCTTCAGGATTGGATTAATATAAACTTATCGCATCTAGTGCAAAAACAACATCTGGTGTGTGGTACTTGACATCTCATGATTGACACAATTGCCTAAGCAAGTGATCTGCCAATCATGCATATCCCTCTCTCCTTTAGTCTGTAAAACACCTTTAGAGAGGGTGACTCCATCACCTGCAAGTACACCACCATGCCAGGAGTCATCTATTCTAAAATACTATTAGAATACTGTCAAAGTACCCATATTGGGAAACTACCCAAATCTAGATCTAAAACCATAGATCTAGTAACCAGAATGTCTGATATTATATCCATATCCTATGTGGAGAAACAACTGTGTGACAACCACAGTACAATCGATCGTAGTATAGGAATTTTACTTCCTACTCTGTGTATGTCATCCAAATACCATGGCATCACACCCTACTACCTTCTTAACAGATCCATCCCCTATTCTGATGAAGTCAAACCCATGACTGTCACATCAAAAATAGATGATCTATCTCCGCTATAACTGCTTAAGTCTATAAATAGACATAAGCTACCTGCCCACTATGCTTCCGTTGCTCCCACTGACCACAACAACCCTCTGGCAGAATAATATATACGTGCACTTCTAAAGCTAGTTTAGAACAACGCTATACTTAACCTCCTGCCGGGTTTCATTGCCTGGAACAACAGTAGTGTCAAGCCTGGGTAAACAAGAACCTCCCTGTCACCGTCCTTGAGGATACCGGAGTACCTCTCGGGTGTCTGAGGTTACCCACCATATCTGCGGAGTGGCTAATGGAATGTCAAACCTGATTGAATCTTTAGGTCCTATTAAATTTTCCGTAATCGTTTGCGGTTCTGGAATCACTTCCAGTTCTACCATACTCCCACTACTGTTTTCTGAAAAATCCATTTTACTAAAACGGTGGCGAGTCAAGAACAATATCACCATTGATCTTCCAGATGGTAGAAAGTCAACCCTCGTTATAGCCTGGGCCAACCCACAAACAGCCATTACAAAAACGTGCCTTGAGTTATCCAGAGTCTGGTTTTAAGCATGAGCCGGACAACTCCTCGTACCTTAACATCGTTAAGATATGAACCATTCTATATCCAATATAGAAACTTTGGCACTTATTTAATTGAAACCAGATTCTAATCATGCAGCTGTCTCCAGTGCATATCAACTTAATGGAGAGAGGCCTGATCAGCATTACTCAACTTAGGAATACATCTAATTATGAGTAACCTGAAAGAGAAACAAATTTCTCAAAACTATTACTATCAACTGAATACCAATCATAAGTATCTACATCTTCGATCTCTTTGAAGAATCCAGATACTTGCGACATCTGGTTCTCTACTTTATTCCTATACCCGTAACTTTTCAAAACTTAGACCTTGTATTTCTACGAAACATTTGTCTAAAAACTAGAGAAGTCACAAGTAAACAAAACATAGTACGAGGACTAACCCCTTTGTCCTGATGGACACTGGACAACATACAATACTCTGTATAAGTCCGCTGAGTTGAATAACTCAAAACCTGTGCATCGTAGGTTGAAAACTGTACTTATGGTTAAGAACTACTCCAGTGATCAATGCTCCTTACCCAATCGTCAACTGATATAGGTAAATGTCATGGACGTAAGTTCAAAAAGTTATATCTCACTTTATAAAAATAAACGTACAGATTTATCAGTTTTGAAAATAGTGCACAACAACGGATACTCAAAATCAAATACTTGTCGTCCGGCAAAAACCCAGGCGATTTCCTCAAATATCACTAATTACTATGAATTCCGATATAATGAGGATGATCACCTTATTCTCAATAACTTACTCCCACTCATCATCTGTAAAACCATACAGGTGTGAGAATCATACATGGTAAATACATACCCTGGAGTAAGTATCTAATCGGGAAATCAGTTTTCCTTTAACAACGCACAGTGAAACTGAAACATGAAAATGTTTCGTAGGGGTATCCTGGTATTCGTAGTAATGCCTCTTCCATAATCCAATTCATGACTGTGACCGTATATTTCTTTGCTATCTCTCCAAATCCCTTTATTTGTCTTTATTCATTACCTTCTGTACACCTCTTTAGGCTAAATGGTTTTCTTCCTTCCCTACCGTTTAGCACCAGCCTATAGTTTGGAAGAAGAGTATCCAGTAAGCATAATAGGTGTACTCTCCTAATCCTAGGAGTACTCACAACCTGAGAGAAGGTGATGAGAAAAGACAACTGAATAATACCTTATTTTATTTCTCCCGAACTGGGGAAAAAAGCAAAGGTGAAATAGGAGTGGCGATGAAGTACGCGGTTTGGTCGTGAATGATAGCAGTCGTAATTTACTTTGCCCTCTTTCTAATCCCTTTATTTTGTCTTTACTTATTACCTTCTGTACACCCTACTTAGGCTAATTGGTTTTCTTCATTCCCTACCTTTCGGCACCTGCCTATGGTTTAGAAGAAGACTATCCAATAATCGTAATAGGTGTACTCTCCTAAACTAAGGAGCCCTCGCAACCTGAGAGAAGGTGAGGATAAAAGACAACTGAATAAACTAATTCAATTTCTTCTGAACCCGGATCCATCCTCGAAGAAGTCCCTTCGAGTTCGTATATAACCATACGATGGATCTATCCAATGGAAGTGGATGTTCGTAGTGATACGAGGTGTTCTGAGAAATTCAAAGGGTAAAAGAAGGAGCGCCAATGACTTATGCAACTTTAGACAATCCAAAAGCCAGTATTTTAAGATGGTTCGGTCAACTTGGTCACTGAGTCATAGTCTAGGGTCGGTCAAAGGTCACTGCCAAAGAGAGTGAGAAAAGAAACACTCTGCGTGCACTCTAACCTAGATCAGAATGGTTATCACTTTATCTAATCAGGAAACCTCCCACTGTACTGTCAAATTCTCCTCCAAACCTGAAAGAAGAATTAATCGGGATCACCCGAAGAGTAAACCAACTCATCAGTGGGAATCAGGATCCAACTCTCATCGCATGATAATGTGAAGGAATCCACTCATGTTATCACACTCCAGAAGGTATGCGCAAGCCTGGAAAGTTTCGGTTTCTTTAGAAACTCCCGATGTGATTTTTACCCCATGTTCTTATGACCTTGATGAAGTCCAACAAATCATAAGTCACATGTCAAGTTCTACCCGTCATTATCTTGTCAATTCGAACCCACCCGTACATACCCTTGACGAAGGCCAACAAAGTAATATGACTGTCCCAAACCAACTCATCTATCTATACAACAGAAAAGTAATAAGCAGCTACCATCCACTATGCCTTGACGAAGGCCAACAAACATAGCATGAATACTACGTGCTACCCATCTGAAACGACGGATAGTTACGGCTGGTTTTTGGCGAAAAACCTTTAACGTAACGAACCTGATATCGCTGAAGGAACCTGATAGCTCTTTATAAAAATATAGTGGCGAAAACCTTTGCTAAAGAGGTCACTCCCGGTGAAGGGATCTCGGCTCTTTCCCCATGGAATGAGGTGCAGGATATTCCAACTGAATATCGCGATGCAAAACAACAAGTAATCGACTGTAGTGAAGTTATTACCCTGATGCAAACTTCTTCCCAAGGGGTCACTCCCGGTGAAGGGATCTCGATCCTTGCTTCGTCGAATGAGGTGCAGGATATTCCAACTGAATACCACTGTGCAAAACAAAAGAAAACGTCCTTGTAATAACACTTTTTAAAACCGTTCCAACAACGTCCAAACAGGTTTGTTTTCCTTTGCATTGATCAGAATCAACGCAGTCCCATCAATTAATTACACCAGAAAAGAACGAAAATAAAATGTACGTATATGCCATCAGCATTCGTCACTGGGTCTCGTCATCACCCGTTAGGTTACTTAACTAACAACAGAGTGGGGACTGGACTAGCGCGGGTGCAAAACATATACAACATCTACTAGTATATATACCAATATACAATAATCGCTCCAGGCGTGATAAAATGCACCATTACAGAAAAGTAATAAGCATCACAGAACAATACAGATAATCTGGGATCCCCGGGTTTCACAGAGCCGCTGCTGAAACCTGACGTTCCTCTGGTCGTGTGGATAGCCTGTGCAATGAAACCTACACCCCTACGGGTGAGGCAAGTTACCAGCCAAAACCTGAAGCGAGGCAGCCTCCTACAGCAAAGTGAATGGACCACCCTGCACTTCACGGAATCCGGTAACTTGAGCACCCCTCCTTGGGTCAACCTGTACCCCCTATGAGTGCGGCGAATAGTCTGCCAATTCTAGAGTGAGGCCCCTCTGCCTCTCAAAGCATGAGATGCGGACACGTTGCCCTCCAGAACCCGGCTATCCGTGCACTCCGTCGCGGGGTAAATCTAGTACAGAAAAGAAAAATATGTAAAACGGGTACATCGACCTCAGCCCGATCATTCCCCAAAAGAATATTATACAAACAGGCAGTGACGGCAGTCCACATGTTGGACGCTTGCCCCCGCAATATCAAATGTACAAATAAATCCAAACTGTACTACCATTGCACACAGCTATCCACCACGACAAATCCACAACATTACAGCACAATACAGAACATCAACGCGAATGTCACATTCGTAAATCTGTCTAAAAGGACTATAGCAATTAGACGCAATTTACCGCTCGAATGACATTCACGGTCGGAGATATAATGTAAGTACTGTAAACTAACAAGTTTAAAATTTCGATCGACAAAACTTCCCGAAGTGGGCCCCAAGTACAACTGCAGTACTCAAACAAAACCTGGGCCCAAACAAAATATTCCAGAAACCACAATTCCGTATGCAAGAGCCCCAGAAGAAATTTGGTACACTGAAGCACCAAGCCTGCGGTGGAACCGCGACCAAACCTGGGCATGTGCGGCGGTTCCGCGGCACTATGGTTGAATCAGTGGCTCGAATTTCTACTGTGCTCGTAAAAAAGCCTACTCGATTTTCTGAGATACTCAAATTAATTTTTAGACGACAAAACAAAATCGACAGAAACTTTAACATTGAAATTGCGGTTTTGGAAATTTCGTTCGATCGATGTTTTAAACATGTTAGAACAAGTTAGTAAAGGTTAATGGCGCGGCTCTGATACCATGTAAGTCTACGGTAGCGCCCCATCCGTCATTCTGACACCAAACGAGGAACAAAATCTTTTATAACTGGCGCTATCGCATACTATAACCCGGATCTTTCCATTAACGCTAAACTAACAAACTGTAAAGAGGTAGAAAGGCTATACCGATCGATCTGAGTCCTTCGGTCTTTAGCTATCATCACACGCTCCTCGCGGCAACTCTGATCTCCTGTCTCCTCATCGAGGTGGCACCATGTCAACGGATCTTTAAATAGGCTCCCGCCTCGATACCGAGGCAAATCGGTCAACAAGTCTGCTAAAAGAGATGACCAAGATGAAGTAGAGAACGAGTAGAATACTTTGTCTCAAACTCCCTAGGGTTCTCATCGCATGAGAGAGGTAGGGTGGAGGTAGAAGAAGATGTTTAGGATTGGAAATGGTGAACTCAAGAAAATCAAGAGAGCAAAAGAAAAGCAAGCATATAAACTTCTCTCTTATTTTCTTCTCATGTGAATAGATATATATGAGGTTATCTTTATCAAAAACCAAAGAGAAATATCTAAAGAAAATATCTTCTCAAAATATCCATTCACAAAACAAAACACATTAATTCTTAATGACTCACTAGATGACTCATTACATGAGTCATTAGTGGTCATTCTAGAAGTAATGAGTCACAAAGAATGAGTCACCCTTTCCAAAACCAATTAATCATTTAAACCAAAATGATTAATCCAAAAAGAAATGAATCTTCTAAAATATTCCCGTAACGGATTACGAGAATACCCCTCAACTGTAAATACATACCTATATCCATATTCCGACCGAATACGAATATGAGAGACTAAAATATTCTGACTCAATATAATACATGGATCCAGCTTAAACCAAAGCCCACCAGTATTATCTGTCTGAAATATGACACGTGCGCAAACGCACGTGCATTTTCGAACCCTGCCATACAACCATACGGCCTCTACAACGTTTCGCCCGAACTTGGGAAACTATCTGTGGGGGATTCTAAAGACTCTTCAGTGCCCTGGCAGTGGGTTTAACCACAAGCACGTCAGCGACGCTAGCTGTGCGTAACGGCTGCCCATGTACTGACCTCAAGGGAAGCCGATGAGCGAACTTATTCTTGAACCCTACTGAGCCTATCAGTGACAATATACATATAGTCCGGTCCGTTCGTCTATGAGTATCACATATCGGGCCTAGGGGGATGGTAACGTCAGACCCCCAATAGCGGTATAAGTCGTGTCAGAGTGTAGCCCAGAACATCCTGAGATACTACTGAAGTACCTACCAGTAAATCTCCTGCCTTGGCCGAGGGCTTTGTGTAATGGCTCTCCTAGACACAACGCGATCTCACCCCCAATACCGGGAGAGATGAATCCCTGCCGATCCGCTCACTTGCCTCCATGTGGCTCGGGATTGTACCCAAAAAAACCTGTTTGCATGACTCCTTTGAGCCGTGGTAGGGTAGAAATCAAAGCACAGTGGGAACTCACACGAGACAAATGACGACCTCAGGTCAATGAACTAACCTGTACACATGTCACCAGGGAACTGCTATCTGACGATAGGTATAATTCCAACTAGCAGGTTCCCGGCGAGTCCTGTCCGGTGTACTCATAACCCAATGAGCACCTGTATACATCTTAGGTGATCCAACTGACACCAGTGGCTTGTGAGACCGGCCACCGCCCCTCGTCGGGGTCTCGACTGTATACACTAGTCTACTCCAGAGTATCGATGCCCTGTCTCGAAACTCCCACGACTAGAGACCACTTTTAAGGATGTGCTTATAGACTACACAACTCTCACGTATATGATCGCCATCATATTGTTGGTAGTCAAGCAGGATCCTAAGGGCTCTATCAACGTGTAATAGTGATCATGTCACCTAAAGCTGTACACGATGATAAAGGCAAACCAGATAGCATACTATCATCTCGAGTAAGACCGTCCTACCGGTATAGGTCATCCCTCAATCATTGCAATCATGTACCTACGATCCAATAATTGACTTTGAGGGCACTATATCCAACAGGACACTCTTTCAAATCTGAATTCTCTTTCCGGTACAACACGCAATTTTTAGGACATGCTTGAATCTTCTCACACTTCTGACCCAAATCAGACATTATCTTCTGGGCTCCGTACCAGCTGTCGGGCACGTTTTTTCCCTATAGAATCTTTCAAGAACGAAAGAAGCATTGTGAATGACTTGTTGCTCCATCCATTTAGGCACTTAATCTGGAAAACTTGGACGAACCATGAGAGGGTGGAATACTTTGCATTCTCATAAATTGGTTTTCTAGCATCATTCATGAAATTTTCATATTTATCTGCACGCGGTCCTTGACCGAAAGGAATGTCATCTTCGGTACGAATAAATTCACCTAGGGCAGCCTCTGCCATATCCTCCATTTCTTCTGATGGAAATAAATTACCGTCTTCTTCTTCTTCCGCATTACCGTCTTCTCCTTCTTCTCCTGCCGCATTATCGTGTTCTCCTTCTTCTTCTGCCGCATTACTGCGTTCTTCTCCTTCCCCGTGATATTTCTAAGTTGTATAAAGTCTAGTAAAACCATAATTTACGATATGAAGCTCTGCCAATTCTACCTTCTGCCAGTACTTATTCCCACATCTATCGCACGGGCAGAGAATCTTCTCTATCACGATCTTATTATATGCGCATGCAAATTCAATAAAAGCAGCAACTCCTGCGACAAACTTAGGTTGCATACGTTATTGCCAATCCACATACATCCAGTCCTTAACTCTGACGTACTCATAGGCTATGTTAGACTGTATAACATATAAATTGTAGGTTATGGTGACTATATTGAGAAATCTAAGAACGGGATGGTTACTGACAAAGGAGAAAATCCGTGTATATGCTTAGTGTGTGCGTTTGTCGTTGAAAAGAATAAATTATCGATATTCAAAGTTAGATTTGAAAGTTTCATATTATCATCGAGTATCATATATTGGTTTTAACATGAACATCTTGAATCACTCTCTAATGATGCGTTTGTTGTGTATTCTTGTTGTATGTGTGTTTCGGCTGTCGGGGGTAAGGCTTCTATGCCATTAAGAATGTATAGAGCGAACACCCATTCGTTTGTGCTTTCAACCGTTTCGAGTAAATTTCGGCAGCACCTTCCCGCTGTTCTCCGAGTACACTGTAATAGAATAGATAATCATTTCAAAGCTGTGATACAACGTTGAAATGAACATCTAATCTATCTTTGTACACGGAGAACCAGCGGAACGGTACCGATGAAATATCTCGAAACGGATGAAAACACAAGTGAATGAAGGTGTTTGCTTTATAAATTCCTAACTTGTCCATGCGGGACAAATCTATCGGTTATCATACGATTGAATCTTCTCGTCACATAGAATATACGACGGTTGTTAGTATCGAGCTATACCGTCCGATATTTAACAACTTTCATATAGTTCTATGTCACGACGAATATCGAACGTATGTTAACCGATAGACGGAGACTAAGTGGCGCTTTGAGTTTCATATATGAGTATCGATGAGAATATGAAGGTTTCATATTATCATCGAGTATCATATATTAGTTTTAACATGAACATCTTGAATCACTCTCTAATAATGCGTTTGTTGTGTATTCTTATTGTATGTGTGTGTTTCGGCTGTCGGGGGTAAGGCTTCTATCCCATTAAGAATGTATATAGCGAACACCCATTCGCTTGTGCTTTCAACCGTTTCGAGTAAATTTCGGCAGCACCTCCCCGCTGTTCTCCGAGTACACTGTAATAGAATAGATAATCATTTCAAAGCTGTGAAACAACTTTGAAATGAACATCTAATCTATCTTTGTACACGGAGAACCAGCGGAACGGTACCGACGAAATATCTCGAAACGGATGAAAACACAAGTGAATGAAGGTGTTTGCTTTATACATTCCTAACTTGTCCACACGGGAAAAATCTATCGGTTATCATACGATTAAATCTTCTCGTCACATATACTATACGACGGTTGTTAGTATCGAGCTATATCGTCCGATATTTAACAATCTTCGTATAGTTCTATGTCACGACGAACATCGAACATATGTTAACCGATAGACGGGGACTAAGTGGCGCTTTGAGTTTCATATATGAGTATCGATGAGAATATGAAGGTTTCATATTATCATCGAGTATCATATATTGGTTTTAACATGAACATCTTGAATCACTCTCTAATGATGCGTTTGTTGTGTATTCTTGTTGTATGTGTGTGTTTCGGCTGTCGGGGTTAAGGCTTCTATCCCATTAAGAATGTATAGAGCGAACACCCATTCGCTTGTGCTTTCAACCGTTTCGAGTAAATTTCGGCAGCACCTCCCCGCTATTCTTCGGGTACACTGTAATAGAATAGATAATCATTTCAAAGCTGTGAAACAACGCTGAAATGAACATCTAATCTATCTTTGTACACGGAGAACCAGCGGAAAGGTACTGACGAAATATCTCGAAACGGATGAAAACACAAGTGAATGAAGGTGTTTGCTTTATACATTCCTAACTTGTCCACATGGGAAAAATCTATCGGTTATCATACGATTGAATCTTCTAGTCGCATAGACTATACGACGGTTGTTAGTATCGAGCTATACCGTCCGATATTTAACAACATTCGTATAGTTATATGTCACGACGAACATCGAACGTATGTTAACCGATAGACGGGGACTAAGTGGCGCTTTGAGTTTCATATATGAGTATCTATGAGAATATGAAGGTTTCATATTATCATCGAATATCATATATTGGTTTTAAATTGAACATCTAGAATCACTCTCTAATGATGCGTTTGTTGTGTATTCTTATTGTATGTGTGTGTTTCGGCTGTCGGGGGTAAGGCTTCTATCGGTTATCATACGATTGAATCTTCTCGTTACATAGACTATACGACGGTTGTTAGTATCGAGCTATATTGTCTGATATTTAACAACTTTCGTATAGTTCTAAACCGACGACGGTAAATAGTGAAGCATGAAACAACGGGTATAAAGCACTAACTTGAATGTATAAAATAACATAAACAGGTAGCAGTAATGAGCATGGATCATGACAGTACTCTAGGTTAATAAGCAAGTCACTAAACTAACAGTATTTATCTCATTTGAAATCGATTGGTAGAATATATCCTCATATTTAGACTCCTGGACCCCACAAGCTTATGTGAGAGGCCAACCCAATATTTTTTCAAGGATCCTCCAACCCAATTTTTTTTCCTTTTATGAAACCCAAACCTACCCAAACAAGATCAGGCAGGTTTATACAGACGAAAACACCCCTAATTTATTGGACGGGTTAGGGTTGAGTCTAACTTGACTTCACCATACTTAGCTGTTAGAATGTATATGAATACAGATAATTCGAGCTAACTCCGTATCCGTATTTGATTTGCATCATATACAAATAGTGATTTTCATTTTTGACGACCATCCATATCCGTATACGAAAATGATAACACCTATTCCGTTCCGTATCTGATACCAAAAATGGTAATTTTTGGCTTTATCAAGTTAAATTTTCCTAAAAATCATAACCCAATCCTAACCCTAGCCCCAGCCCTAGCCCCAGCCGAACCCCAACCCTAACCCTAACCCTAACCCTAGCCCCAGCCCCAGCCGAACCCCAACCCTAACCCAAACCCTAACCCCAACCGCAACCCCAGCCGAACCCTAACCCCAACCGCAACCCCAGCCCCAGCCCCAACCGCAACCGCAACCCTAACCCTAACGCTAACCCCAACCGATGCCTAACCCTAACCCTCATCGGTACCCAAACCCTGAACCCTAGCCCTAAAATCATCAAAATTATGTTTAATTGAAGATTTACTAACCTGTAGGCGATGGAGGAGACGACGGAGATGCTCGATCGGTGGTCGACAATGCGCGCAATCGGCGACGAGGAAGAACGAGGGCGGTGGCGACGACGAAACGGAGGGCGGTGGCGACGACGAGAACGGCGATGAGGCGGGAACGAGAGATTTGGGGATTTTGGGAGTTAACGCACGCGCGATAGGATTTTGGGAGTGAACAGCGTAGGGCATTTCTGTGCCATTTTAATTAAATTCCCATTTAGATGCCCCTACGGATTAGTCTGTAGGTCCTTGGTTTGCGGCTCCGTAGGGGCAACCAACAAATTACGAATTAATATTTTTAAATTAAAACATCTGGGGCCATAGGGGCAAATGTCTGGCCCTATGGATTAGTCCGTAGGGCCAAAATAAATCTGCCCCTACGGATTTCATTATCCTTAGGGGCAACCCCCTATTTTAGTAGTGTTTGACTTGTATTGATTCTTGATGGTATTTTCATGAAACTTTATATTCTAGAAAACATGAAATTTTTATTATATATTAAAAATACATGATTTAATAATATTTATATAATTATTAAAAATTAATTTTAATTATTAAATAGAAATTCTCGTTTTTCTTAAAAAAATTGTATTAAAATTTCATCGAGATCGTATGCTCCGTGAGAAGGTCTGTATCACGCTCTACTAATCCTGAGGATGTGCGATAATCCACACCATCTTGATCGGGTTCCCCAAAATAGGTTGTAGAAGCACAATCGTAAGGAATTAAGTACATAATTTAAAGAAATCCGGTATTTAATAGTTTAGGGTATTTTGATGAAAAGTTGTATTTTGCCACAAAAACATTGTTCAAGAGAATCATGCTATATCAAGATGTGTGTATTTGAGAGCTAGGTCATTACCTCGTGAGATATTCTAAAGGTATGCTAAGCTAAATACTTAAAAATGTCATATGTAAAGTTTGTGGTATTTAAACGAAAAATGCTAATTAAAGTTACATAACATGATATTTTATTATGAAAATTGTTCTCAATGTTTGTTTCATGATTGCTAAGCAATATATAATGATATGAATGAGTGATTTTTAAGAAAAATTGTGATTTTAAGGATTTTAGAAAAAAAGTCGGGATAACTCCACTTCCGACAAGTTTTGAAAAGAAAAATTTTTAAGGTGAAAGAATAGAATAAGAAGTGGGAATTAATAGCTAGAAATAGAGAGGAGAGGTATAGGAAGAAGTTTGTAGCTTCGTGAAGTCACGGGGTCACCGGAAACGTCTCGAATTCTCACCGGAAAGTGACCTTAGGCTAACTCCACATATACTTTTCTTTGACTTAGAAAATTTTGAGAATTTTTTACAAGAGATTTCAGAATGAAGAGGGCTAGGATATGGGGTTGTATTTATAGGATGGGATTAGGGTTTAAGAATTGAAGAGAGAATTAAAATTGTATTTAAAATTGGATTTAAAGCTCCATTTTTAATTCTCTGTTAATTTTCAGGGAAATCAAACAGAATATGGGTAGCGGGGGTAAGCCAAGAGGTTAGTGTGCAAAGCACGGGGGCCATTCCCTACGGAGGGGACCAGCGGTGCCGACCGTATGCTCAATCTCGCCGGCCCAATGAAGGAGTTGGGTGCTAGGATTTGAGCCACGTGTCCATGCCTGTATTAATACAATTTTGCACATGTTTGATTTTTTGTGAATTTTCATTTTACTTGTATTGCACGTGTAAACTTTTGGAATTCCAAAACGTTTAAAATAAAAATTCATAAAAATATATGTGGCGGATGGGATTCAAACACAGGGGCTACATCACAGCAGTGTAAGGCTTTACCGGTGAGTTACAAGTTGATTCTTGCTGTTCTTAAGCAAGTACAACGTTTAAATTGTGTTCAGGCTTACAAACTCCAATCTGTACTTTAAGAAGAAAAATTTTTTACAGAAAATTCAAGGTCGTTACATTAAGAGGGACGCGTAGATCGCTGGATATAGGCCGGTCTTCAGCAGTTGCGACTTCTTGGCTGACAGAATGTAACGGGCCCACTGCAGATAGCCAGTCGGATGATGGGAGGTCACTCCTATCGAATAAACCTGGCCCCAAGGACGTGCCTCTCCTTGGCATATGCAACGTCCAAGAATGTCTAGGGTCATCGGCGGCCGCACTGGTATCGACGCCATGGAAGGTTGGAGACGACCTTCCGAAATCTAGTTGACATCTTTCACTATGTAAGCAACCCGTGGAGGGTCGGCGTAATGGATTTACGGGATGGGTTCTGACGGCGCTGCATAGGTGAAGCTGCGCCGACCCTAGATAATGGAATTGTACTACATCCCCACAGATGAAGAGACTTACGCTCTGGGTCATAGTCCCTAATTAGCGCGAAGACTTCCCTATCTGTAGGCGCATCAGCAAAAGCGCTTTCCGAACGGACATAAGGAAAGGAGTAGTCGGAAGCCATAGTACCTGAAAAGAAAAACCCGTAGAGAGTTAGTTATCGGTGCAACGTAATTAACTACAACTAAGGGCCTCAACATCTAGAGAGAGAGGGAGATAGAGAAAAGGGACAGTATGCCCACAAAATTAGGGTGATGCCTCATCAATGATGAGACATGCACACATTGTGAGAATCCACAAGGATACTCATTAAATGAGAAATCTCATTAAGGGGTGGAGTCCAAGACTCCTAATGTTCTTGAAGAACATGTTCTACAACAGATTTAAAATTTGTAAGAAGAACCCTAAAAAGGAAATAGGAAAAGGGAATAAAATTCCCAAAAGAATTTTCAGAAGAAATTTTCTCAGAGCTAAGCTCTGTAGAACAAACCGGAATTGAATTCATTTGATAATGGGATTAAATCCCAGAAATCCCCATGGGAAACATATTGGAATTAAATTTCAGAGAACTCTTTAAGATCGGAGTAATAGGGTAAAACCCTAAGATCTCTGAGACCAACGGTCTACCTAAATAAAGTTTTTAAAGATCTCTAAGAGATCATTTCAAGAAAAAGAGTCAACCTCTGTTAATGGGTTAAAAATTCAAGACAAAAGAGAGTCTCTTTTAAGAGAATAATGGCCATAATCCTTACCAATTTTCTTAAGCAGAGTTAAAACTCTAAGAGTTCTTTGGACAGAGATTTAATCTCTGAGAAGAAAATTAAATTCTCAAGTAAGAAGAAGGATGATGACGAAACAACGGTCATCTTAAAGGCCAAAGGCCCTATTTATAGGATGTGAAGGGACAATTCAACTCCCTGAAAGATCCAACAGTGGAAAACAATGACACCGTTGCATCCATGTGTAAACCACGTGAAAGCAACGATGGGGGGTATTTGTTTCCCCTATATTTAACTTAATAAAAGAGCAAAGCTCTGCCCAATTTAATGAGGCAGCGTCTTACATACCCTCCACGAGGGCGCCAGCGCCAAGAGCCAATCTTATAGGATTAAATCCTATAGTGCCGCCTCACGCGCTCCTCACGTGGACGCCAATGTGCAAAGCACAGAAGAATTTACTACATAAGAATTAAACTCTTAGATGGTGCCGCACGTGCTCCTCACGTAGGCGCCCCCTTTTAATATCGCCTAACGCCGCACGAGAAAAATACGCAGGCGCCAATGTGCAAAGCACATAAGTACCTATCATAAGAATTAATTCTTAAGTGGCGCCCACATGCGCAACACGTGAGCGCCGGCGCCCAAGTAAAATTAAATTCCACGTTTCCTTAACAAAAAGTTGGGATACTATCTGATTCTAAAGCCGTTGGATCAAAAATCCAACGGAGATGATAAATCATCAAAATATATGATTAGGAGAAAACATCTCCCAAATCTTTCTAAATAAGAAAGATACTCTCGGTTGGATTAATTATCCAACAATAATATAAAATTCTATTTTTGGGAATATATTCCCTCAATATTGTAACATTTTGAAATATTTTAGATAATTAATTATTTTATTTATTTAATTAAAAAATTTTATTCTAATTTTTTTGTAATAAAAAGACCTTTTAATATGTAGTAGGTCAAATTAGTAAAGAAAGTAGTTTTTGTATATAATGATAAGTGTCATGAGGGGGTTTTGTGAAAAGTTTAATTCTTTGTGGAAATTGGAAATTTGGTGAAGGTTTATGTGTAAAAGGGTAAGGTCATGGTTAAGGATTGGATGAACCTCACACACACCACAACTCCAATTAAACCTCAAGCCTACACATCCTCCTTGCATGAAAACACCACCATCTTTCATGGTTACACCTCCTACTTGCATGGATACACCATACTCTTTCTAGGTGACACCTCCTCCTAAACATCATCCTTCATTACCCTTATCTTTTCATTTTAGCTCAGTTCATATATCAAGTAGAAATAAATTGGCCAAATTAGAAAATAAGAAAAATCTTAGAACACACCAAAGGAAAAGAGGAGAGGAAGCTAGGTACTAGGAATCTTTACTACAACCCTCAAGCAAGGATTAGTAGTGCTTGTGCATCTTTGAAGGAGCCTTTCAGTGATCATTCAATAGGTATAAGTTTCAACCCTGCATATTTTAATTCAATACTCTTTTAGTATAGAAATCGGATATCGGAAATATCGTATTTTGATAAGTATAGGCTCTGTTTTAATCTGCTATGGTTTAGATAATAATTAACAAAATCAAACAGTATCATAGCCATAATTATTGGGCCTAGAATACACACCAGAAACACGAACCCATTACTTGCACAATCGACCGGCGACATCTGCCCAAATTTCGAGCTCGCTGGTTTTTCAATGGAGTTAGGAGTTAGTTTTTTTAGGGCAGCTCTCTGTTTATATATTAAGGTGTTTGGTATAGTTAGTTTGTGTTTTATTTTCTGTATATTCCACATATTTTTTTTAGTGTGCAGTACAGAAAACAGTGTATTTTATGATATCTAGCTCACTGAAAATGAACCTGGAATTAATAGGTGTAACTACTAGAAAAACTAGCAAGACCCAAACTATAATGAGACCACTAGTAGACTTTACTCAAAGCCCGAGCCCCTAATTCAATGATCGGTCCGGCGAAATTCCCAGAAATTCTGGCGACGCCGCCCCCCTAGGCTTTTGGTGTTGATTTTTCTTCTGTGGCTTCTTTTAGATATTTTATGATCTGTAGTATTTTTTGATTTGTTCCAATATATATACAGTAAAATCTGGGAATGATTAGTAAAGGTTTTATCAAAATTCCGATATTACGATACAGGTTTTCGTATTTTTGTACTGCAGCTAAACCATTAACGTTTGTACGTTAACAACAGGGGTATATTGTCGTTTATGGGTTAAGTATACTGTAGGTTCTAACCTATGGATGCTTAACTCGTTGTTTTGATTTGGATATGATATTTACGCCAATACTTCAAAAATACGATTATAGGTACGATCGTGAAGGTTTTCGAGATGGAGATTGGCGGACATAGTAGCGTGAATTTCAGCGAGCTCAACACGTTGGTGAGTAGATTTACATCTACAGTGGAAGTCGGATGGATGGCGTATAGCACCCCCGCAATCTTATAAATAGTAGTATGATATATAGTAATTTTTGTAATTATATAAGATATAGATATTGAAATTAATTTGCATCTAATATGATACTCATTTGTATATAGTTTACGGATGGTTTGGTAACTAGGTACGAAGGAACATGCCGTACTAGAGATGATTTAAATATAGTGATAATGTGAGGAATTGTTCGAGGAATTATACCGTATTGATGATTATGAGATTAGTATGCCGGATAACGGCCCAGTTCCCTTTAGACTCGTAAAATAATGTTAATAATTACTTTAATTGTTTACGTTATATTTATTGGTATTATACGTTTCCAAAATACGAACACTCTGATAGAACACTGCACAACTACCAATGAGTACTATGCTGCATAAGCACGTATACATATATTACACTACACCTCATTGGTACTGCCATGTCATTGTAGAACCGCTATGTTATGTAATGCTTATGTAGATGTTGATATGAATAGGTTATTACACCGTTAGAACACTTGCATAAATATTAATGATTGGTATGCTGCACGAGCACAGACGCATATATTACCCCACATATCATTAGTAGTGCCATGATACAGTAGAATTGATATCTTTGTACCTGTATGAATTATTTACGCGGTCTTCCTTTATTTTCTGTTGCATATTGCGAAAATCAATACTATAGATGTTATATTAAATTCTTATGGATTTTCTGTATGTTTTACTCCTGATGATATATATCAGTGGCATGGGGACGCTGTTATATATTTATATATATAATATATCATCAGAATGATCTATGCAAGTATTCTTGTACTTTACTTGATGTTTCTGGAGTTGATGAGTTGACATCCACCATGGGTTTAGTGTTTTCTGATTTTTATTCTGGACCGAGTGGGGGAGCTATACGGTTGCGGATTTTTATGCTATCCGGACTGAGTGGGGGAGCTATACAGTCGGATACATGGTGGACCCTGATCGATACCGAGGGGCAGGATTGCCGCATTGAGGCGGGGGAGCCTAGCGAGGATACTCGATACCAGAGATAGAGATGAGCACGGCAGATATCCAGGGGATATTGACCGGGGTTCAATTGGGCACGATGTATATCCAGGGGATACCGACCGGGTCCAAGAATATCGGGTGGCGATCATCTATTAAGATGGTGTCGATGATATCTGCATTTGCGTGTCGATGATGGACACGAGAGATTTAAGGATTTACGTGTCGATGATGGGCATGAGAGATTTCTGATTTCGGGTGTCGATACTGGACATCCATATATATATATATATATATATATATATATATATATATATATATATATCATGAGGTACACAGTTAGATTATAGTTATTGTAGCCGTCCAGGACTGATCCGGAGGACAGTACCTGCATATCATTTTCGGGCATTTGCATATAAAAAGGAATTCAAAAGCGAGCTATAGCCTCCGTATTTTGACATGTCTGATATGACACTGAGATCTTTAAATTATAAACCTCTAAACCTTCTTTATTAAAACAGCAGAACATATATCTAAAATAAGATACATATTATATTTCATACCATCACGTTTGCTTGTATGCCGTGACATTCTATTCAGTGGCTATTTTTAAGAAGAGGTTTATATAAATATATTTTCGGCTACTTATAGGAGTATATCTAGATACAGGTCATTTGCAATTGATATATTCTATATTGGGATCATTTGATAGATAGACTTGCATTTATGATATACAGGATATGATAGTACTATACTTATGACCTAGGTATTGTTGTGCATTTCGATTTTGTGATGTACTTTTACTCACTGAGTCGGCAACTCACCCCCGTTGTGCCACAGTTTCTTGCAGGTGTTACCGTTTGGATTATCAGCGGTTTGGGGCACACATTCCTTTCGGTGATTGCTTTGGTAAGTGAGTTACTATTGTATCGTACTTACACTTGGTTATTCATATATTCTTGTATCTAGCAAAAACTCCATCAACATAGAAATGATATATTGTTGACTTAGAAGCGAGACTTAGAATTTATATGTTGTGGTGTCGCACTCATTGGAGTCGACTTTTTTATATCGTTTGCTTGGTTGCTCCGCCGTTTGGGTCTGGAAGCTAGCTCCCGTTGGGATGCTATTTTATTGTTATGTAGTATTGGGTTTTTATGTAAAATGTACCAAGGAGGTGCTGTCGAATTTCAAAATGACATAGATGCTCTTTAAACACACTTAGTGAAATTCAATTGGTTATTTTAAAGTGATTTCTTCTGATGATAATTTAAACTTCACCTCCAATGTTTTCAAAAGAAAAAGGTTTAGATTCCGGGTTTCGGCTTACTTAGACTGCGTCGACATCTTTAGATGTCACGTGATTTAAGTGCCGGTCATATGCCACATTTGGGTTGTGACAAAGTTGGTATCAGAGAGTTTGGTTTAACCTTTGTTCGAGTCTAGATTTGGCTATATGGGGTCTAGGCATGCACTTTTGTTACCTGGACTTACCTTATAAGATTTAGACTTGACTTTTTGGGTCTTATACCCAAACTTTCGTTATATAGGATGATCTTTGTTGATGGAGTAGGTACTAAGTAGAGTGACGTACTAAGTAGAGTGACGTACCGTACATATGTTCCACGGTATATTTACGATATGATACTCCGCCTAAGTTACCTTAGGATTTATATCTTGAGATCTTCCTTCTATTCATTCCGTTGATCTATCCTCATCAATGTATGTTGATTGTTCCGGTCACCATGTTTATGAGAGCCGAGAGGGCTGCACTTAGAGATATGGTCAGAGCAGACTTGTCTGGGACAAGGACCGACCAGGGTGACTTTCCGGTGATATAGAGACACATCGTTTGTATATAATTGATCGAGTTCTAATATTGAAGCGAGTTTCTTCGGGATCCGCACCAGATGGTAGAGTCATCGCTGGAGATCAACCGGCCTTGAGGCGTGATGCTTTCCCCTCTCCGAAGATCGTGGTGTTGCATACTGTTCATACAGCGATACCAATCATTGCTGAGGTTATCGAGATGTTGCTTCCAGATTTCATGAAGTCAAAATTTGATGATGTTTACAAGTGTAGATGGATTTGAAGGATTCGTAGCCGTTCAGATATGGAATGATTAGGGTATTTAATCTGTTGTGGCGCTCCGATACGGGATCGGTTAAATTGATTAACTTCTTTCGATGGATCTTGCTCAGACCTGGTGCAAGTCGCTCGAGAAGGAGATCGTATAGTGAGTTTTCCTCCGACGAATTGGGATGAGTTTTCGAAGGTGAGCTTAACCAGATTCTTCTACAGAGTGTTAGAGATGTCGGATTCATGTTTCTGAGTTTTGTAAGACTCCAAGCTTAGTCATAACCGAGTATGACTTGCATTTCACATGATTATCGTAAGACGCTCCTTAAGTGGTAGATATTGGAGATTTATAGAACAGGAGGTTAGTGTGAGATTTCAGTGGGCAGTTTTCTTCACCGTTGATAATAAAGACTTGATTCATATACTTAGACACGTACGATTACACTCTCTGGAGGAAATCTTAAGGAAATGACATTTTCTACTAAAGAGAAAATGGATTCAGCCATGAGTGGTAGTTCCGGACAGGCTGGATAGCTGAGATCAATAGGAGACTTGAAAGGGATTCTTTCTAGAAGTTGATAATAAGTAAGATTAGATCCAGGATCAGTTGTTAGCACACAAGCAGAGGATTGAGATTTCCGTCATCAATATGTTGCATTGCGAGAGACTGGACTACTGGCCAAAGAGGGGTATCAGCAGTGGGACTGATTGTGTCATTGCTCCTCACCGACCGTGTGTTTGAAACGACCCTGACGTTAGAGACCCTCAAGAAGAACCAGAATTTCAGAGATAGAGAACATTAGATCGTGGCAGACGGCAAGTAGTAATCCTTGCTCTGCCAATCCGGGTGTATAAAAACTTTTCGACATTGAAGAGGATATGCTTCGATATCATTGAGTTCGATTTGTGAATTTTTATAATCTAAAATAATTCATTTTCAACATTTAAGAAAGGACAACTCAACGTCCGTTATTTTGACATGGGTATTTTGAGGATTTGAGGGCCACATAAATGTTTTGTGCACACCAGGTGCACTTGATGAGATTTCCGTGCTCAGTGATTTCACTTTGAATTATATTTTGTGCACACCAGGTGCACTTGTTTGAGATTTTCGTGCGAGGTGACTGCACTCGATTGGAGTGTCATGTACACCATAGGCAATAAACCGATATTTTTTATGCACGTCGGTTGAACATGAATAATGGATAATTTTTTTATGCTTTAGGTATACTTGGTATAATTTTGTGCACAACAGTTGCACATTTTTATGTTTTTTGCACCCCAATGCACTTGAGATTTGTTTTGTGCATCCCGATGCACTTGAGATTTGTTTTGTGCACTCCAATACACTAGAGATTTATCCTGTGCATTTTTATGCACTCGGTAATTGCTCCATGTACAATTGATGCAGTGGATATTGTTTTTGTGCACACTTGTTGCGCTTGACATTGTTTTTGGTTTTCATGCACACCGTGATGTGTTGTTTGAGATTTGCACGCAAACCCATTAGGGTTGATTTTGTTTTCGTGCTTTGCATTTGATAGGATATATTATAGATTTGATTTCTATATTTTCGCTTGGTCGTATGCACCGATCTTGCATTACGACTATGTCATTGATTGTGTACTTGGGATACACAACAGTTTTCGTATTTGGCAATTTGCATTATAACAGGAGTAATTCTCATAGCAACTGCTAGAGTTACAGTTATGTGAAATTATATCTTTGGAGTTTTCACGCACACCGTTGCGTTATGTTATGTTTTATCTCATGTGGGACTTTGGAATTCCATTATATTGAGCGGATGATATATTTTAAAATTTTGTGTCCCGACAAAATGATTTGAAATACTTGGGTTATTAAGAAAAATGTTTTATGATGGGGGGTTAATTTAAATTCGGAGACCGAATTTTCTTAAGGGGGAATATTGTAACAATTTGAAATATTTTAGATAATTAATTATTTTATTTATTTTATTAAAAAAAATTATTTTAATTTTTTTTGTAATAAAAAGACCTTTTAATATGTAGTAGGTCAAATTAGTAAAGAAAGTAGTTTGTGTATATAATGATAAGTGTCATGAGGGGGTTTTGTGAAAAGTTTAATTCTTTGTGGAAATTGGAAATTTGGTGAAGGTTTATGTGTAAAAGGGTAAGGTCATGGTTAAGGATTGGATGAACCTCACACACACCACAACTCCAATTAAACCTCAAGCCTACACATCCACCTTGCATGAAAACACCACTATCTTTCATGGTTACACCTCCTACTTGCATGGATACACCATACTCTTTCTAGGTGACACCTCCTCCTAAACCTCATCCTTCATTACTCTTATCTATTCATTTTAGCTCAGTTCATATATCAATGAGAAACAAATTGGCCAAATTAGAAAATAAGAAAAATCTTAGAACACACCAAAGGAAAAGAGAAGAGAGGAAGCTAGGTACTAGGGATCTTTACCACAACCCTAAAGCAAGGATTAGAGGTGCTTGTGCATCTTTGAAGGAGCCTTTCAGTGATCATTCAATAGGTATAAGTTTCAACCCTGCAAATTTTAATTCAATACTGTTTTTAGTATAGAAATCGGATATCGGAAATATCGTATTTTGATAAGTATAGTCTCTGTTTTAATCTGCTATGGTTTAAATGATAATTAACAAAATCAAACAGTACCTTAGCCATAATTATTGGACTTAGAATACACACCAGAAACATGAACCCATTACTTGCACAATCGGCCGGCGACATCTGCCCAAATTCCGAGCTCGCCGGTTTTTCAATGGAGTTAGGAATTAGTTTTTTTTAGGGTAGCTCTCTGTTTATATATTAAGGTGTTTGGTATAGTTAGTTTGTGTTATGTTTTCAGTGTATTTCACACATCTGTTTTTAGTGTGCAGTATAGAAAACAGTGTATTTTTTGATATCTAACTCACTAAAAATGAATCTGAAATTAATAGGTATAACTACTAGAAAAACCAGCAAGACCAAAACTATAATGAGACCACTAGTAAACTTTACTCAAAGCGCGAGCTCCTAATTCAATGATTGGTCCGGCAAAATTCCCAGAAATTCCGGCGACGCCGACCCCCCTAGGCTTTTGGTGTTGATTTTTCTTCTGTGGCTTCTTTTGGATATTTTATAATCTGTAGTATTGTTTGATTTGTTCCAATATATATACAATAAAATTTGGGAATGATTAATAAAGGTTTTATCAAAATTCCAATATTACGATACGGGTTTTCGTATTTTTGTACTGCAGCTAAACCGTTAACGTTTGTACGTTAACAACATGGGTACATTGTCGTTTATGGGTTAAATATACTGTAGGTTCTAACCTATGGATGCTTAACTCGTTGTTTTGATTTGGATATGTTATTTACGCCCATACTTCATAAATACGATTATAAGTACGATCGCGAAGGTTTTCGAGACGGAGATTGGCGGACATAGCAGCATGGATTTCAGCGAGCTCAACACATTGGTGAGTAGATTTACATCTACGGGGGAAGTCAGGTGGATGGCGTATAGCACCCCCGCAACCTTATAAATAGTAGTATGATATATAGCAATTTTAGTAATTATATAAGATATGGATATTGGAATTAATTTGCATCTAATATGATACTGATTTGCATATAGTTTACGGATGGTTTGGTAACTAGGTACGAAAGAACATGACGTACTAGAGATGATTTAAATATAGTGATAATATGAGGAATTGTTCGAGGAATTATACCGTATTGATGATTATGAGATTAGAATGCCAGATAACGGCCCAGTTCCCTTTAGACTTGTAAAATAATGTTAATAATTACTTTACTTGTTTACGTTATAATTATTGGTATTATACGTTTCCGAAATACTAACACTTTGATAGAACACTGCACAACTACCAATGAGTACTATGCTGCACAAGCACGTATACATATATTACACTATACCTCATTGGTACTGCCATGTCACCGTAGAACCGTTATGTTATGTAATGCTTATGTAGATGTTGATATGAATAAGTTATTACACCGTTGGAACACTTGCACAAATACTAATAATTTCTATGCTTCACGAGCACAGACGCATATATTACACCACATATTATTAGTAGTGCCATGATACAGTAGAATTGATATCTTTGTACCTGTATGAATTATTTACCCAGTCTTCCTTTATTTTCTGTTGCATATTGAGAATATCAATACTATAGATGTTACATTCAATTCTTATGGATTTTCTGGATATTTTACTCCTGATAATATATATCAGTGGTATGGGACGTTGTTATATATGTATATATATAATATATCATCAGAATGTCTATGCAAGTATTCTTATTCTTTATTTGATGTTTCTGGAGTTGATGAGTTGACATCCACCATGGGTTTAGTGTTTTCTGATTTTTATTCCAGATCGAGTGGGGGAGCTATCGGTCATGGATTTTTATGCTATCCAGACTGAATGGGGGAGCTATACAGTCGGATACATGGTGGACCCGGATCGAGACCGAGGCCCAGGATTGCCGCATTGAGACGGGGGAGCCTATTGAGGATACTCGATACCGGAGATAGAGATGAGCACGGCAGATATCCAGGGGATACTGACCGGGTTTCGATTGGGCAAGGCGGATATCCAGGGGATACCGACCGAGGCCAGGGATATCGGGTGGCGATCATCTATTGAGATGATGTCAACGATATCTACATTTGCGTATCGATGACGGACACAAGAAATTTATGGATTTACGTGTCGATGATGGGCACGAGAGATTTCTGATTTCGGGTGTCGATGCTGGACATCCATATATATATATTGATATGTTGATATAAGGAGGTACACAGTTAGATTACAGTTATTGTAGCCGTTCAGGACTGATCCGGGGGACAGTACCTGCATATCATTTTCGGGCATTTGCATATAAAAAGGAATTCAAAAGCGAGCTATAGCCTCCGTATTTTGACATGTCTGATATGACACTGAGATCTTTAAATTATAAACCTCTAAACCTTCTTTATTAAAACAACAGGATATATATCTAAAATAAGATACCTATTATATTTCATACCATCACATCTGCTTGTATGCCGTGACATATCTATTCAGTGGCCATTTTTAAGAAGAGGTTTATATAAATATATTTTTGGCTACTTATGGGTGTATATCTAGATACAGGTCATTTGCAATTGATATATTCATTATTGGGATCATTTGACAGATAGACATGCATTTATGATATATATGCATTTCATATATTATATTAGTTCAGGATATGATAGTACTATACTTATGACCTAGGTATCGTTGTGCATTTCGATTTCTACATTGTGATGTACTTTTACTCACTGAGTCAGCAACTCACCCCGTTGTGCCACAGTTTCTTGCCGGTGTTCCCGTTTGGATTATCAGCGGTTTGGGGCATACATTCCTTTCGTTGATTGCTTTGGTAAATGAGTTACTATTGTATCGTATTCACACTTGGTTATTCATATATTCTTATATCTAGCAAAAACTCCATCAACTTAGAAATGATATATTATGGACTTAGAAGCGAGACTTAGAATTTATATGTTGTGGTGTCGCACTCATTGGAGTCGATTTTTTTATATCGTTTGCTTGGTTGCTCCGCGCTTTGGGCATGGAAGCTAGCTCCCATTAGAATGCTATTTTATTGTTATGTTGTATTGGGTTTTTATGTAAAATGTACAAAAGAGGTGCTGTCGAATTTCAAAATGACATAGATGCTCTTTAAACACACTTAGTGAAATTCAATTGGTTATTTTAAAGTGATTTCTTCTGATGATAATTTAAACTTCACCTCCAATATTTTCAAAAGAAAAAAGTTTAGATTCCGGGTTTCGGCTTACTTGGACTGCGTCGACATCTTTAAATGTCACGTGATTTAAGTGCCGGTCACGTGCCACATTTGGGTCATGACAAATATTTCCAAACAAAAAGATTGCTCTCTGTAAAACAGAGAACTCTTGGATTAAAAATCCAATGGTGATTAAAAATTCACCATTTTACAGAATAAATTCTTTATATGGGAAAATATTTTCTCAATCTTGTTAAAGCCAAGAGAACATATTCTGTAAAAACAGAAGTTATTAGATCAAAAATCTAATTGTGGATAAAATTCACCAACTCAATTTTGAGTCCAATTAAATCAATTGGAATCTCTCAATAAGAGGTTTTCTCAGAATTAAGTAACAAACTTGCCTCCACTATATAAAGAACCCAAGACTTCAAGTCTCATATAGAAAAAGAAACCCTATAAGCTTCTGAAAAATACAGAAAGCTTCCAAAAACAATAGAGAATTCAATCCTCAGAGAAGAAGAATTCCCATCCAAACGAAACCTAGGTAAAAGAAATTCAGACATCAAAATATCTCTTTTTACCTATTTTAAGGGTTTAACCCTTCTCAAAAAAATTAGTTCTCTCTTTGGATCAGAGATCTACAAGACAAGTCTCTCATAAGTTGAGAATTTAATTCTCATCGGGAGGATCCTTTTCTTGAGAATCAAAGATTCAGAAAAGAATTAGGTCCAAAAGAAAAACAAAAGGAAAAAGAACCTATAAAAGAACTTAGTTCTCAAAGAAAAACCTCATCTCAGATCTTCAAAATCGAAAATATTGGTGATCATTAATGGTCAAAATGCCATTAACAGAGATTTAATCTCTAATAAAAGAAAAAAGACTAGCGCCTCACATGTTTCTCACGTGGGCTCTCCCTTTTAACAGCGCCTAGCACCTCACGTGAAAAACACGTGGACGCTGAATAAAAGTGCTCAGCACTCCATATGCAGCCGAAGACAGCTAAGTGCTTAGCACTGATTGGGCAGCACCCAGCGCCGTACGTGCTCCTCACGTGGGCGCCATACAAAAAGTGCTGAGCAATTCATATATAGCCAAAACAGCTGAGTGCTTAGCACTAATTGGGCAGCGCCGCATGTGCACCTTACGTGGACGCTATATAAAAAGTGCTTAGCACTTCATATTTAGTCAAAATGACTAAAAGTATTCAACATTTATTGGACAGCGCCCATGACTGAAAGCTTCACATGACATACATGTGAGCGTCAGAGCTCAAATAAGTGATTAGCACTTTTACATGAAAAGAAAAGGGTTGAACAAATAGAGCCCAAATAAATGCTTAGCACTTTTGAATAAAAAAAAGACTAAATAGACTAAGCCAAAATTGGCCAAATCTCTGAAATTTTATTGCAGTTGAGCCCAAATGCTCTTTTGCTGGATCTTAAGCAAAAATGATCCTAGAATGTTGTGAAGTTGATTTTAGTCTTAAATAAGACTAACGCATCCTTAGGAAGAACAAACTGAGCCTAAATGCTTACCTGTAAAGTTAAGTTGATCTTAATCTCAAACTAGATTAACGGTCCTTAAAAAGAAAACAAAAATATTTCTGAACTGTAGAAATATACAACCTAAGTTCAAAACCCCATCGAGCAAATCCTTGACCCAAGTTTAAATCTAAAATATACGGATTTGAACTAATCTGCGCCCTATAGGCGATGACATAAACTAGTCTCCGTATACAATCCATGGGCAACAAAAAACATATACATGACACGAAATGAACTGTCGGAGCAGGATAAAGTGGTTATCGCAATGCGGAAACATAATTAATTGCAGGGGCTTATGTCACAGCCCACTTCCCGGTATACGCGAAAGGGGACGCGACTGGGTCCGCTACGTATTTACTCAGAAATAAGCACGCTATGCGTATCTAAGCAATATAAAGTAAAATGTACACAAGAGACATGAATATAATGAACAACAACTTTATTTATTAAACATTCTTTTACAGGTACAACTGGAAATGTAAATACAATGATAGAAAGTAATGCCTAAACAATGGTATGAACTGAAAAGAAAATATGTACAAGTGACTATAGCTCGGGGTCTTCAGTGTACTACTCAGGGGTTTGCTCCAAGTGCTCTTGGCTGGTCTTGAACTCTTCAGAGTCGGGTCCTCCTGACAATATTCCAAAGAAGAAGAGAAATAGGAATGTCGTCAGCGAACAATCGCTCGGTAAGTCCCAAAGAAGGAGAGAAGTAGAATAGACAGAAAAGAGAGTGTATCTAGTATAATCATTGATTGTTATGTTAACGTAGTGTTTGTAGCTTGGTACAGAATATGCCAGTGTATACGAGAGGAGTCCAACTTACACCGTGGATTTTGGTAACCCGTAGTACAAGGCTCCGTCGATAATACCACGGAACAACGGCATGGATGTAATTACGTCTTTTAGTGCCACCCCGTGCCACCTTTAACATGTTTCGTACCAGTCTACCCTTTTATAAACCCCATAATGTCTTTTGTATTGATTGTATTGTCTTATCTTGTAGTAAATAGAAGACTTGCCGAAACCATGATATCAGTGAACGGAATGGATATAAATGGATAGTCGAGTATAACCATGGTTCAGTTCGGTCATGTTCATGTTGATATGGATTGTATTCTGGCATTCATGGATACATGTTGTATTGTAGTTATACTTGAATTGAATTCAAGTCAGATTATAATCAGATTTGATCATGACTCGAACTGAGTCAGACATTTAAACAGAATTGAAGTCCTGATTGTTTTGGAGTTATCGGTAACTGCTGCACATGTACGACATGATTTGTGTCTTTTTCCAAGACAATTACCGTGTTGATAACACAGTTGTTAGTTTGTCTACCTTAGATAGGCAAGCACACATTTTCTCCGGCTCCCCGAGACTCAAGAGAATTGGTCCCGCTTAAACCTATATTTACTAGAGTCTTTATTGTAAATTGATATAACTTGAGGGGGTTTTATGTAAAAATAGTTTTGATATATTTTCAAAATACACCTCATGTATTTAATTATTGTCTTTAGAGTTTTCATAGATGTATATTTTATAAAAGTGAAATTTTCTAGTGAATAGAACCTAGTTTTCATAGTATATGGTATTTTAATGAAATATTGGAATTTGTATTGAATTATAATGGTAGTTTCATGAATTTGTGATTCTTTTGATTTAAAAAACATGGAATATTCATATATTATATTTAAAAATAGATATTTTGATAATAGTTATATATATATATATATATATATATATTTTTAATAAAAATAAAGTTTATTTATTTTGTAGAAATCTCATTTTATTAAAAATCGCATCATAATTCCATCGAGATCGAATGCTCCTTGCGGGGGTCTGCATCTCGCTCTACTAGGTCTGAGGATGTGCGATAAACCGCACCATCCTGATCGGGGTTCCCCAAAATGGGTTGTGGAGGCGTATTTGTAAGGAATTAAATAACACACTTTTAAAGAAAAAGATTTTTTAATGTTTAAGGCATTTAATCGTAAGCTCGTATTTTCCCATAAACCAATGTCCCAAGAGTTATTGTACTATGTCAAAAATGTGTGTTGGAATGAGCTAGATCATTACCTTAGGAGTTTTTTAAAGATAATATAAGGGAATATGTTGAATTGTGTTGAAAGTAAACTATATGGTATTCAACCGTAAAAATACGATAAAAGTTGCATATTATGTTCTTTTGAGATGAAACTTATTCTGATGTGTTTGTTTATGTTTGTTGATCATTATGAGGGAATATGGTATTTTATTGTTTAAGAAAAATGGAGTTTTTAAAGAAAAACGAATCGGAAATCGGAATAACTCCATTTCTGACGAGTTTTGAAAATAGATTGTTTTAGAATAGAGATGGAGGAGGGGAGTGGGAACTTACAGATTGTAAAATAAAAGGATAGAGAGGGTAAACTATTAGAACCGTCAGGGCTTCGTTTCGTCGCCGAATTCTTCTTGAAACGTCGCCGGAACTTCGACCTTTGCTAACTCCACTTGGACAACTTGGGACTCAGAATTTTTAGAGAGTTTTTATAATGAAATTCTGAATGAGGAGGGGTGAAATGTGGTGTTGTATTTATAGGGAAAATTAGGGTTTAGGGTAATGAAGAATAGAATTAAAATGTGTATTACAATGTGGATTAATGCTCATTTTTAATTCTCTGAAAATGTGCAGAGAAATCAAACAGCATAGGAGTAATGGGGTAGGCCATGGGGTGTAGGGTTAAAAATTTCAGAGTATTACCTACAGTTTTAACTGTCGGTGCTGGCCTCCCTTTCTTATCTCCCCGGTCCAAATCGGTGGGATGGGGCTCAAATCTTGGCCCGTGTCCCTGTCGCTTGGTATATCTCAGTGCACGTGTTTGATTACTTTGTGACTTTTCATTTTATGTGTAGTGCACGTGTAAACCGTTGGGTTTCTAAAAGATTAAAAGAAAAATCAATTAAAAATATATGTGGCTGGGGAGATTCGATCACTAGGGCTATGTCACAGCAGTGCAAGGCTTTACCAATAAACTACAAGGCTTTCTTGCAGTTCAAAAGCAAATCAAATTTATAAGTTATGCTCAGGCTTAGGTGTTCTTTTCTGTAGTTTGGAAAAATTTTGTACATAAAGTTTAGGGTTGTTACAATCAACCCTCCTTATAAATATTTCATCCTCAAAATTTGTAGAAGGAAAGTGTAACAGATTCAAAGTAATTTGGTGATAGAACTATTCACAGTGTATAAAAATATTTGGAAGATTGAAAGAACACAAAAGTTTTGGTAAGATTGAAAAAGATGTGAGGGAAATACCAGGGTTACCTTGGTCTACAGTCTCATCTTCTACGACCGCTAATGTGAAAACCTGACGCCGGGGTACATTCCTCCAAGCTAAAGGCATATTCTTCTGTCCTTGGGGCTTGTTTCTCTGCCCTCAAGGCATGTTCAGTGCTTGATGGAATTGGCGATTAGGCTGAGCAGGAGGTCCACGTAGAGGTGGAGCTAGATGTCACGACCCGAAATATTAGCTCGTGACCAGCACTTAAATCACGCGACGTCTAAAGGCGTAACGTAATTCAAGTAAGCTGAAACCCAGAAATCTAAACCTTTTAAAGAAAATAAAGGAGGTAAAGTTTTGAAATGGAGGTATAATGAAATCAAGTTTTCTTAATGCATAGAAAGGAACATAAAAATGCAAGTGAAATTTATTAGTTTGAAAACGTGTTTCGTCTTTTAAAAATTTGGGCAGCACCTCATTTGTATATTTGATCCAAAACCATAAATACATAACAAGAATAATGGCATCCCCAAGCGGGAGCTAGCTCTTCGCCAAACGGCGGATCCACAACCACGCAAAGCATAAATATAAGTATACGACGCCCAACGGCGAAGTTCACCACAAAAGATAAGAAATAAGCAAGACATCGAAACCACAAGTAGCGGAAAACCTCTCGCTCTAAGTCTCGCAACCACAATCTCACTAAGTCTCATTACTTATACAATTTACTACTTTTGATTGATGGAGTTGACTAAATACAATATGAAATAGTAAATACAAGAGTGTGTATGATACAAATGCCCCACCTACCAACGTAAAACACCCAAATGAAGCTATGTGCCAGCGATGCCGCTACGGATCCATGCGGTCAACCTGCAAGAACTGTGGTACAACGGGGGTGAGTTGCCAACTCATGAGTAGAAAAACATCTACAAGTAGAAATCGAATAAACAACGATTCTTAGGTCAACTATATCATAAAGGTAATACTATGATATCTAAGGTGACCGGGTCTGTATATGTGCCAACAAGGTAATCAACACCTATATGCATGCGGATAACATCCAACTAAATGATCAGGTCTGTATGCATGTGGATCTCGTCCAACCATATCATCAATGTCTGTATATATCATAAAAGCATATGCATGAAAATATAAGGATATAAATCAACGTGTGTCCCACGCGACACATCAAAATCATGGAACCTGAGTGTCCAACATCGACACTCGAAACATCATGAAACCCGTGTCCAGCATCGACACGTAAATCCTCATATCTCTCGGGCTCCGTCAGTCCGGATCGGCCCATATCATCTATTGACTCTGATCGGTATCCTCCGGATATCCACCAGGTCCAACCAATCACCGGTAGGTAGTAGTCCCTCTGCCAGGCTCATCGTTTACTGCACGACAGATCCGTTCTCGTCCCGGGGTACCATACCGGGTCCACCATGTACCCGCAATAAGAATCATCTGCCTCCTCAAATCGGGTTTCACATGTCACTCTCAGAACCGAGAAAACACATGGTGGACGTACTGAAATATCATATCAAGAGAAACCGGGTTTTTAAAACAGTACATGCTTTATTTTGAAATAGCCACGGTTCTCAAATCCAGAAATCTCACGAAAACAGCATATTTCAATGCGTAAAAGCGTAAAGCATGATGTATGCGACATATAACAGAAATGTAAGCATATCCGTAAATCATGCAACATGGAACAATGATATGACATATTAAGGGAACTCGCTCGTTTAAATGGATCCAGTTTTGAAAATATCTCATGCGGTCCCCAATTCTCCAAAACCAAAGCCAGCATCATCTATGTATGTGCAATAAGTATGTATGTAGATATGGATGCACAAGTGGTATATACGCAAGTATGAGTGTACAATATGTATGTACGCAAGTATGGATGTACAAATGGTATATACGCAAGCATGAGTGTACAATATGTATGTGCGCAAGTATGGATGTACAAGTGGTATATACGCAAGTATGAGTGTACAATATGTATGTGCGCAAGTATGGATGTACAAGTGGAATAGACAGAAAAGAGAGTGTATCTAGTATAATTTTTGATTGTTATGTTAACGTAGTGTTTGTAGCTTGGTACAGAATATGCCAGTGTATACGAGAGGAGTCCAACTTACACCGTGGACTTTGGTAACCCGTAGTACAAGGCTCCGTCGATAATACCATGGAACAACGGTATGGATGTAATTACGTCTTTTAGTGACCACCTCATGCCACCTTTAACATGTTTTGTACCAGTCTACCCCTTTATAAACCCCGTAATGTCTTTTGTATTGATTGTACTGATTGTCTTGTCTTGTCTTGTAGTAAATAGAAGACTTGCCGAAACCATGATATCAGTGAACTGAATGGATATAAATGAATAGTCATGTAATCAGAGTATATCCATGGTTTGGTTCAGTCATGTTCATGTTGATATGGATTGTATTCTGGCATATATGAATTCATGTTGTATTGTAGTTATACTTAAATTGAATTCAAGTCAGATTATAATCAGATTTGATCAAGAAAAACAAATCGGAAGTCGGAATAACTCCGCTTCCGACGAGTTTTGAAAATAGATTATTTTAAAATAGAGAGGGAGGAGGGGAGTGGGAACTTACAGATTGGAAAAAAATAGGAGAGAGAGGGTAAGCTATTGGAATCGTCGGGATATCATTTCGTCTCCGGATTCTTCTTGAAACGTCGTCGGAACTTCGACATTTGCTAACTCCACTTGCACAACTTAGAACTTAGAATTTTTAGAGAGTTTTTACAATGAAATTCTGAATGTGGAGGGGTGAAATATGGTGTGGTATTTATAGAGAAAATTAGGGTTTTGGGTAATGAAGAATAGAATTAAAATGTGCATTAAAATGTGGATTAATGTCTATTTTTAATTCTCTGGAAATGTGCCGAGAAATCAAACAGCATAGGAGTAGTGGGGTAGGGTTAAAAATTTCAGAGCATTACCTATGGTGTTCCTGTCGCTTGGTATAACTCAGTGGACGTGTTTGATTATTTTGTGACTTTTCATTTTACGTGTAGTGGCAGTGTAAGGTTTTACCAATGAGCTACAAGTGCTTTCTTGCTGTTTAAAAGTAAATCAAATTTATAACTTGTGCTCAGACTTAGGTGTTCCTTTCTGTATTTTGAAAAAAAAATTACATAAAGTTTAGGGTTGCTACTGCTTGCGCCTGCAGGGAAGAGCGTCACCGCAATCAAAAACCCCTCATAAAAATGAGGGGGAATCTGATGAAGTCTGTTACAACGGTCGTGTCTGTCCAAACCTCCGATATATGGTGTCATAAATCAACTTGGTATATTCGGAAAGGTGGACGGATAAATCCAAATAGTATTTGCCCCCAGATTCAGGAAAGACAATCCATCCCGGTTCGTCTCTGTTTCGAGCGGTGAGCAAGGAGCTTAGGGTAGAGATCCGAGACATGAGGCAGTCGCACGCCGATTTCGTCCAGCAGACCATACGCGGAGTTGAGCGCATTTTTTTAGGCTATAGGACGATGGAGGTGGATCGTCGTCCCAACGGCGTTAGATCTATATCTTGATTTGTTAACACATATAATAGGATTTTTGTGGAGTATTGTTCATATTGGACGATTTTTTTGACACGTGCATTTTTTGATTTGTTGATAAGTGGAGTATTGATCATATTGATTCTATGTATAATTTTTGTTTATATTTGCATGCGATTCAGAGTTTATTAATTTGATTATCGTATATTAATTGCGTGAGATTTGAATATATTGCATGAATGATGATTATATATTGATGGTTGTGAATAAAAATTATATATTACTTGTGATTGAAATTAACGCGCCTGGAGCGCGGAAAATTTGATTATTTAAAAAAAAAACTTGTTACGGTTGTACTGTGAACAATAGACTGCTCCAGATATTGATATCTGGAGCAAGTTTGTGTTATGGATCACGGTTACAGGTTTTGTTCACGGTTGTAAACGTGACTCATAACTGGTTTTGTCACGGTTAGAACCGTGAAAAAAAACCTGAGGCCCACCAACTAACTGAATTTTTAAACTTTTCACGCTTAGAAACGTTCACGGTTACACCCGTGAACGTTTCGTCTTATATTCACGGTCAGAACCGTGACCCATCCTTTGCTGACGCGGGTTTGGATCACGGTTTAAATCGTGACCAAAATGACTTTTGTTCTCGGTCTAAACCTATTCATCTTGGTATTCAAACCTATTCATCTTGGTAATCATGGAGATCTACACCTCACTCAACAAGCTATCACATTTTTTTCTATTATTTAAAAACCACCATTTTGTGACCCCTGAGCAAGACTTCCCTCCCCCCCCCCCCCCCCCAAAGCACATTTATGTTTAAAAAGAAAATTTATTTTTGCCTAAACATATTTGGACATGCAGTTAATGCTATATTAGGATAGAGATCAAGTATGAAGAATGTTATGTATCCAATACCCATTTTGCTCGTCTTTTAACCAGCCTATTGGTTGCTTTTATTCTACAATTACTCATGTTAGATTTGCTATAGAACAGAATCTGATATGCCTGCTTGCAATCTCATCTCTCTAATGGAACAATTGTTTTGTTTTCAGGTCACACCCAAAGAAAATCTTTATCCTTGATCCCCAACTTTCACAATCCTTTTTTTTTTTTGAGTAGTAAGAGCGGAAACCACCCGTCTCGCGATTATATTAAAACTGAAGTTCATAGACAAATACAAGCTTTAATTTATTACATCCCATCTAGAAACTAAAAGAAAGCAACATCAACAAAAAAATTAAAATTAAAATCAAGGGAAACATATGGATGTAAGAATAAGAAAAAGAAATAGAAGAGAGGCTCCCATCCAACAAAGTTTTTTGAAGCAGCATCCTAAAGCAGAATCCACAACTCGCCAACCTGAAAAGTTAATGGAAAGCGAGTCATAGCATCCAACCTGCAGATGTCGATATAATGGGAGGGAAACAGGTAAAAGAGAGTGGCATCAAGGCAAAACTAAGACATCATACATTTCTCTCAAGGCAAAAAAAATTAGACTATAGGATTCAAAGCTCAAAAACGCATCTCCTCAACCCTTTAGCATTCACCATAAAACAGAATGCAATCATCACCGCCTCGCTTTTCCAAAGGTTATATTGGGAAACAAAACAACAAGCAAAACAAACTTTAATATATTTTTTAAAACCTTGTTTGCCAAGCACCTGCTATACATTATAAAGATGGTGTCAAAATAACCACCCCGCCTTTTTCCAACTAAGCCGATGGTGTCATTTTGGACCCCAACCTTTTTCCAGTTTAGCCGATGGTGTCATATTAGACCCAATTTTTTTTCCATTTATAAGCAAACATGTGCTAGCATATAGAGCTCTCAAAAAGACCCGAAGCACATTTTATGTTTTTTGCTTCTAAAAAACCCAACCCAAACTAGGGAAAAGAAAAGGATATAACATTATAAAGCAAAAACCAGAGATAGAGACATGGTTCCAAATATGAGATCCAAGTCTACAAAGAACAGCAGGGGAATGAAGAAAGCTTATGAGATCAAGAAACACTACAGAAAGCCACAAGAGGAAAAAACACAGCTATAATTTTGGCTTCTCAGGCAAAAAAAGAGTATGCAGTTTAGATTCAGCTAAAGACTCAGAGAAAACTTTAAGAAAAGGATATCATCATTAGCCTTATATAAAAAAAAAAACTTTGAGAGGCAAACATATTAAGTATGGGATGAAATAAGGATCATAAGTATTAAGATCCCCTAAGTACATGTCCTTAATCATGGAAAAGGAATTGCAACAAGTGATTTTATCATGATTATTGTGCTTAGACACTCCATTCTCTAACAACCATATTTTCTTTAGAAAAAAGCTTATCATTTACAAGCAGCCAAATGAATAGTCATGTAATCAGAGTATATCCATGGTTTGGTTCAGTCATGTTCATGTTGATATGGATTGTATTCTGGCATATATGAATTCATGTCGTATTGTAGTTATACTTAAATTGAATTCAAGTCAGATTATAATCAGATTTGATCATGAATCGAACTGAGTCAGACTTATAAACAAAATTGAAGTCTTGATTGTTTTGGAGTTATCGGTAATTGCTGCACAAGGACGGCAGGATTTGTGTCTTTTTCCAAGACAATTACCGTGTTGATAACACCGTTGTTAGATTGTCTACCTTAGATAGATAAGCACCCACTTTCTCCGGCTCCCCGAGGCTCAAGAGAATTGGTCCCGCTTAAACCTATATTTACTAGGGTCCTTATTGTAAATTGATATAACTTGAGGGGGTTTTATGTAAAAATAGTTTTGATATATTTTCAAAATACATCTCAAGTATTTAATTATCGTCTTTAGAGTTTTCATAGATGTATAGTTTATAAAAGAGAAATTTTCTAATGAGTAGAACCTTGTTTTCATTGTATATGGTGTTTTAATAAAATATTGGAATTTGTTTTGAATTGTAATGGTAGTTTCATGAACTTGTGATTCTTTTCATTTAAAAAACATGAAATATTCATATATTATATTTAAAAATAGATATTTTGATAATAGTTATATATATATATATAATAAAAATAAAGTTTATTTATTTTGTAGAAATCTCATTTTATTAAAAATTGTATCATAATTCCATCGAGATCAAATGCTCCTTGCGGTCTGCATCTCGCTCAACTAGGTCCGAGGATGTGCGATAATCCGCACCATCCCGATCGGGGTTCCCCAAAATGGGTTATACAGGCGTACTTGTATGGAATTAATAACACACTTTTTAAAGAAAACGATTTTTGAATGTTTAAGGCATTTAATCGTAAACTCGTTTTTCCCCATAAACTAATGTCCCAAGTGTTATCATGCTATGTCAAAAATGTGTGTTGTGACGAGCTAGGTCATTAACTCATGAGTTTTCTAAAGATAATACAAGGGAATATGTTGAAATGTGTTGAAAGTAAAGTATATGGTATTTAACCGTAAAAATACGATAAAAGTTGTATAATAGGTTCTTTTGAGATGAAACTTGTTCTAATGTGTTTGTTTATATTTGTTGATAATTATGAGGGGATATGGTATTTTATTGTTTAAGAAAAATGGAGTTTTGAAAGAAAAACAAATCGGAAGTCGGAATAACTCCGCTTCCGACGAGTTTTGAAAATAGATTATTTTAAAATAGAGAGGGAGGAGGGGAGTGGGAACTTACAGATTGGAAAAAAATAGGAGAGAGAGGGTAAGCTATTGGAATCGTCGGGATATCATTTCGTCTCCGGATTCTTCTTGAAACGTCGTCGGAACTTCGACATTTGCTAACTCCACTTGCACAACTTAGAACTTAGAATTTTTAGAGAGTTTTTACAATGAAATTCTGAATGTGGAGGGGTGAAATATGGTGTGGTATTTATAGAGAAAATTAGGGTTTTGGGTAATGAAGAATAGAATTAAAATGTGCATTAAAATGTGGATTAATGTCTATTTTTAATTCTCTGGAAATGTGCCGAGAAATCAAACAGCATAGGAGTAGTGGGGTAGGGTTAAAAATTTCAGAGCATTACCTATGGTGTTCCTGTCGCTTGGTATAACTCAGTGGACGTGTTTGATTATTTTGTGACTTTTCATTTTACGTGTAGTGGCAGTGTAAGGTTTTACCAATGAGCTACAAGTGCTTTCTTGCTGTTTAAAAGTAAATCAAATTTATAACTTGTGCTCAGACTTAGGTGTTCCTTTCTGTATTTTGAAAAAAAAATTACATAAAGTTTAGGGTTGCTACTGTTTGCGCCTGCAGGGAAGAGCGTCACCGCAATCAAAAACCCCTCATAAAAATGAGGGGGAATCTGATGAAGTCTGTTACAACGGTCGTGTCTGTCCAAACCTCCGATATATGGTGTCATAAATCAACTTGGTATATTCGGAAAGGTGGACGGATAAATCCAAATAGTATTTGCCCCCAGATTCAGGAAAGACAATCCATCCCGGTTCGTCTCTGTTTCGAGCGGTGAGCAAGGAGCTTAGGGTAGAGATCCGAGACATGAGGCAGTCGCACGCCGATTTCGTCCAGCAGACCATACGCGGAGTTGAGCGCATTTTTTTAGGCTATAGGACGATGGAGGTGGATCGTCGTCCCAACGGCGTTAGATCTATATCTTGATTTGTTAACACATATAATAGGATTTTTGTGGAGTATTGTTCATATTGGACGATTTTTTTGACACGTGCATTTTTTGATTTGTTGATAAGTGGAGTATTGATCATATTGATTCTATGTATAATTTTTGTTTATATTTGCATGCGATTCAGAGTTTATTAATTTGATTATCGTATATTAATTGCGTGAGATTTGAATATATTGCATGAATGATGATTATATATTGATGGTTGTGAATAAAAATTATATATTACTTGTGATTGAAATTAACGCGCCTGGAGCGCGGAAAATTTGATTATTTAAAAAAAAAACTTGTTACGGTTGTACTGTGAACAATAGACTGCTCCAGATATTGATATCTGGAGCAAGTTTGTGTTATGGATCACGGTTACAGGTTTTGTTCACGGTTGTAAACGTGACTCATAACTGGTTTTGTCACGGTTAGAACCGTGAAAAAAAACCTGAGGCCCACCAACTAACTGAATTTTTAAACTTTTCACGCTTAGAAACGTTCACGGTTACACCCGTGAACGTTTCGTCTTATATTCACGGTCAGAACCGTGACCCATCCTTTGCTGACGCGGGTTTGGATCACGGTTTAAATCGTGACCAAAATGACTTTTGTTCTCGGTCTAAACCTATTCATCTTGGTATTCAAACCTATTCATCTTGGTAATCATGGAGATCTACACCTCACTCAACAAGCTATCACATTTTTTTCTATTATTTAAAAACCACCATTTTGTGACCCCTGAGCAAGACTTCCCTCCCCCCCCCCCCCCCCCAAAGCACATTTATGTTTAAAAAGAAAATTTATTTTTGCCTAAACATATTTGGACATGCAGTTAATGCTATATTAGGATAGAGATCAAGTATGAAGAATGTTATGTATCCAATACCCATTTTGCTCGTCTTTTAACCAGCCTATTGGTTGCTTTTATTCTACAATTACTCATGTTAGATTTGCTATAGAACAGAATCTGATATGCCTGCTTGCAATCTCATCACTCTAATGGAACAATTGTTTTGTTTTCAGGTCACACCCAAAGAAAATCTTTATCCTTGATCCCCAACTTTCACAATCCTTTTTTTTTTTTGAGTAGTAAGAGCGGAAACCACCCGTCTCGCGATTATATTAAAACTGAAGTTCATAGACAAATACAAGCTTTAATTTATTACATCCCATCTAGAAACTAAAAGAAAGCAACATCAACAAAAAAATTAAAATTAAAATCAAGGGAAACATATGGATGTAAGAATAAGAAAAAGAAATAGAAGAGAGGCTCCCATCCAACAAAGTTTTTTGAAGCAGCATCCTAAAGCAGAATCCACAACTCGCCAACCTGAAAAGTTAATGGAAAGCGAGTCATAGCATCCAACCTGCAGATGTCGATATAATGGGAGGGAAACAGGTAAAAGAGAGTGGCATCAAGGCAAAACTAAGACATCATACATTTCTCTCAAGGCAAAAAAAATTAGACTATAGGATTCAAAGCTCAAAAACGCATCTCCTCAACCCTTTAGCATTCACCATAAAACAGAATGCAATCATCACCGCCTCGCTTTTCCAAAGGTTATATTGGGAAACAAAACAACAAGCAAAACAAACTTTAATATATTTTTTAAAACCTTGTTTGCCAAGCACCTGCTATACATTATAAAGATGGTGTCAAAATAACCACCCCGCCTTTTTCCAACTAAGCCGATGGTGTCATTTTGGACCCCAACCTTTTTCCAGTTTAGCCGATGGTGTCATATTAGACCCAATTTTTTTTCCATTTATAAGCAAACATGTGCTAGCATATAGAGCTCTCAAAAAGACCCGAAGCACATTTTATGTTTTTTGCTTCTAAAAAACCCAACCCAAACTAGGGAAAAGAAAAGGATATAACATTATAAAGCAAAAACCAGAGATAGAGACATGGTTCCAAATATGAGATCCAAGTCTACAAAGAACAGCAGGGGAATGAAGAAAGCTTATGAGATCAAGAAACACTACAGAAAGCCACAAGAGGAAAAAACACAGCTATAATTTTGGCTTCTCAGGCAAAAAAAGAGTATGCAGTTTAGATTCAGCTAAAGACTCAGAGAAAACTTTAAGAAAAGGATATCATCATTAGCCTTATATAAAAAAAAAAACTTTGAGAGGCAAACATATTAAGTATGGGATGAAATAAGGATCATAAGTATTAAGATCCCCTAAGTACATGTCCTTAATCATGGAAAAGGAATTGCAACAAGTGATTTTATCATGATTATTGTGCTTAGACACTCCATTCTCTAACAACCATATTTTCTTTAGAAAAAAGCTTATCATTTACAAGCAGCCAAATGAATAGTCATGTAATCAGAGTATATCCATGGTTTGGTTCAGTCATGTTCATGTTGATATGGATTGTATTCTGGCATATATGAATTCATGTCGTATTGTAGTTATACTTAAATTGAATTCAAGTCAGATTATAATCAGATTTGATCATGAATCGAACTGAGTCAGACTTATAAACAAAATTGAAGTCTTGATTGTTTTGGAGTTATCGGTAATTGCTGCACAAGGACGGCAGGATTTGTGTCTTTTTCCAAGACAATTACCGTGTTGATAACACCGTTGTTAGATTGTCTACCTTAGATAGATAAGCACCCACTTTCTCCGGCTCCCCGAGGCTCAAGAGAATTGGTCCCGCTTAAACCTATATTTACTAGGGTCCTTATTGTAAATTGATATAACTTGAGGGGGTTTTATGTAAAAATAGTTTTGATATATTTTCAAAATACATCTCAAGTATTTAATTATCGTCTTTAGAGTTTTCATAGATGTATAGTTTATAAAAGAGAAATTTTCTAATGAGTAGAACCTTGTTTTCATTGTATATGGTGTTTTAATAAAATATTGGAATTTGTTTTGAATTGTAATGGTAGTTTCATGAACTTGTGATTCTTTTCATTTAAAAAACATGAAATATTCATATATTATATTTAAAAATAGATATTTTGATAATAGTTATATATATATATATAATAAAAATAAAGTTTATTTATTTTGTAGAAATCTCATTTTATTAAAAATTGTATCATAATTCCATCGAGATCAAATGCTCCTTGCGGTCTGCATCTCGCTCAACTAGGTCCGAGGATGTGCGATAATCCGCACCATCCCGATCGGGGTTCCCCAAAATGGGTTATACAGGCGTACTTGTATGGAATTAATAACACACTTTTTAAAGAAAACGATTTTTGAATGTTTAAGGCATTTAATCGTAAACTCGTTTTTCCCCATAAACTAATGTCCCAAGTGTTATCATGCTATGTCAAAAATGTGTGTTGTGACGAGCTAGGTCATTAACTCATGAGTTTTCTAAAGATAATACAAGGGAATATGTTGAAATGTGTTGAAAGTAAAGTATATGGTATTTAACCGTAAAAATACGATAAAAGTTGTATAATAGGTTCTTTTGAGATGAAACTTGTTCTAATGTGTTTGTTTATATTTGTTGATAATTATGAGGGGATATGGTATTTTATTGTTTAAGAAAAATGGAGTTTTGAAAGAAAAACAAATCGGAAGTCGGAATAACTCCGCTTCCGACGAGTTTTGAAAATAGATTATTTTAAAATAGAGAGGGAGGAGGGGAGTGGGAACTTACAGATTGGAAAAAAATAGGAGAGAGAGGGTAAGCTATTGGAATCGTCGGGATATCATTTCGTCTCCGGATTCTTCTTGAAACGTCGTCGGAACTTCGACATTTGCTAACTCCACTTGCACAACTTAGAACTTAGAATTTTTAGAGAGTTTTTACAATGAAATTCTGAATGTGGAGGGGTGAAATATGGTGTGGTATTTATAGAGAAAATTAGGGTTTTGGGTAATGAAGAATAGAATTAAAATGTGCATTAAAATGTGGATTAATGTCTATTTTTAATTCTCTGGAAATGTGCCGAGAAATCAAACAGCATAGGAGTAGTGGGGTAGGGTTAAAAATTTCAGAGCATTACCTATGGTGTTCCTGTCGCTTGGTATAACTCAGTGGACGTGTTTGATTATTTTGTGACTTTTCATTTTACGTGTAGTGGCAGTGTAAGGTTTTACCAATGAGCTACAAGTGCTTTCTTGCTGTTTAAAAGTAAATCAAATTTATAACTTGTGCTCAGACTTAGGTGTTCCTTTCTGTATTTTGAAAAAAAAATTACATAAAGTTTAGGGTTGCTACTGTTTGCGCCTGCAGGGAAGAGCGTCACCGCAATCAAAAACCCCTCATAAAAATGAGGGGGAATCTGATGAAGTCTGTTACAACGGTCGTGTCTGTCCAAACCTCCGATATATGGTGTCATAAATCAACTTGGTATATTCGGAAAGGTGGACGGATAAATCCAAATAGTATTTGCCCCCAGATTCAGGAAAGACAATCCATCCCGGTTCGTCTCTGTTTCGAGCGGTGAGCAAGGAGCTTAGGGTAGAGATCCGAGACATGAGGCAGTCGCACGCCGATTTCGTCCAGCAGACCATACGCGGAGTTGAGCGCATTTTTTTAGGCTATAGGACGATGGAGGTGGATCGTCGTCCCAACGGCGTTAGATCTATATCTTGATTTGTTAACACATATAATAGGATTTTTGTGGAGTATTGTTCATATTGGACGATTTTTTTGACACGTGCATTTTTTGATTTGTTGATAAGTGGAGTATTGATCATATTGATTCTATGTATAATTTTTGTTTATATTTGCATGCGATTCAGAGTTTATTAATTTGATTATCGTATATTAATTGCGTGAGATTTGAATATATTGCATGAATGATGATTATATATTGATGGTTGTGAATAAAAATTATATATTACTTGTGATTGAAATTAACGCGCCTGGAGCGCGGAAAATTTGATTATTTAAAAAAAAAACTTGTTACGGTTGTACTGTGAACAATAGACTGCTCCAGATATTGATATCTGGAGCAAGTTTGTGTTATGGATCACGGTTACAGGTTTTGTTCACGGTTGTAAACGTGACTCATAACTGGTTTTGTCACGGTTAGAACCGTGAAAAAAAACCTGAGGCCCACCAACTAACTGAATTTTTAAACTTTTCACGCTTAGAAACGTTCACGGTTACACCCGTGAACGTTTCGTCTTATATTCACGGTCAGAACCGTGACCCATCCTTTGCTGACGCGGGTTTGGATCACGGTTTAAATCGTGACCAAAATGACTTTTGTTCTCGGTCTAAACCTATTCATCTTGGTATTCAAACCTATTCATCTTGGTAATCATGGAGATCTACACCTCACTCAACAAGCTATCACATTTTTTTCTATTATTTAAAAACCACCATTTTGTGACCCCTGAGCAAGACTTCCCTCCCCCCCCCCCCCCCAAAGCACATTTATGTTTAAAAAGAAAATTTATTTTTGCCTAAACATATTTGGACATGCAGTTAATGCTATATTAGGATAGAGATCAAGTATGAAGAATGTTATGTATCCAATACCCATTTTGCTCGTCTTTTAACCAGCCTATTGGTTGCTTTTATTCTACAATTACTCATGTTAGATTTGCTATAGAACAGAATCTGATATGCCTGCTTGCAATCTCATCTCTCTAATGGAACAATTGTTTTGTTTTCAGGTCACACCCAAAGAAAATCTTTATCCTTGATCCCCAACTTTCACAATCCTTTTTTTTTTTTGAGTAGTAAGAGCGGAAACCACCCGTCTCGCGATTATATTAAAACTGAAGTTCATAGACAAATACAAGCTTTAATTTATTACATCCCATCTAGAAACTAAAAGAAAGCAACATCAACAAAAAAATTAAAATTAAAATCAAGGGAAACATATGGATGTAAGAATAAGAAAAAGAAATAGAAGAGAGGCTCCCATCCAACAAAGTTTTTTGAAGCAGCATCCTAAAGCAGAATCCACAACTCGCCAACCTGAAAAGTTAATGGAAAGCGAGTCATAGCATCCAACCTGCAGATGTCGATATAATGGGAGGGAAACAGGTAAAAGAGAGTGGCATCAAGGCAAAACTAAGACATCATACATTTCTCTCAAGGCAAAAAAAATTAGACTATAGGATTCAAAGCTCAAAAACGCATCTCCTCAACCCTTTAGCATTCACCATAAAACAGAATGCAATCATCACCGCCTCGCTTTTCCAAAGGTTATATTGGGAAACAAAACAACAAGCAAAACAAACTTTAATATATTTTTTAAAACCTTGTTTGCCAAGCACCTGCTATACATTATAAAGATGGTGTCAAAATAACCACCCCGCCTTTTTCCAACTAAGCCGATGGTGTCATTTTGGACCCCAACCTTTTTCCAGTTTAGCCGATGGTGTCATATTAGACCCAATTTTTTTTCCATTTATAAGCAAACATGTGCTAGCATATAGAGCTCTCAAAAAGACCCGAAGCACATTTTATGTTTTTTGCTTCTAAAAAACCCAACCCAAACTAGGGAAAAGAAAAGGATATAACATTATAAAGCAAAAACCAGAGATAGAGACATGGTTCCAAATATGAGATCCAAGTCTACAAAGAACAGCAGGGGAATGAAGAAAGCTTATGAGATCAAGAAACACTACAGAAAGCCACAAGAGGAAAAAACACAGCTATAATTTTGGCTTCTCAGGCAAAAAAAGAGTATGCAGTTTAGATTCAGCTAAAGACTCAGAGAAAACTTTAAGAAAAGGATATCATCATTAGCCTTATATAAAAAAAAACTTTGAGAGGCAAACATATTAAGTATGGGATGAAATAAGGATCATAAGTATTAAGATCCCCTAAGTACATGTCCTTAATCATGGAAAAGGAATTGCAACAAGTGATTTTATCATGATTATTGTGCTTAGACACTCCATTCTCTAACAACCATATTTTCTTTAGAAAAAAGCTTATCATTTACAAGCAGCCAAATGAAGATTTTAATTTTCAAAGGGACTTAGCTATTCCAAATGATTTTATAAGAATAGAAATTCTGATTAGAATCATTTACCACAGAGTAAGCAGATCTAACAGTATAGATACCATGAGAAGTATGTTTCCATATAAACTTTCCCCTAATGTTCTTATTTAAACTCATATTTGATAAGTAAAAAAAGAGATTAGAAAGCTCACATTGATTTTTATCTGACTAAACTCTGTTGAAGGCTAATTTCCAAGTTTAAGTTTCACCAATATAATAACTTTGAGATGAAACTGTTGCTTTTTTATTCCAGGCTAGAGAGTAAAGATCAGGGAAAGAATCTGCAAAAATCTTATTAGCCTGATCATCAGTCCAAAACCGGACATCCTTCCCATCTCCAACTTTCCAAACAATATTATTGAAAACCCAATTATAATTCTGAGAGATTCCCTTCCAAAAAACAGAGGAATTATTGGTTTTTAATCTATCTTTGTAATTGTAAATGGATGTTAAAACTTTAATATAATAGTTATTGGAGTTGTACAATTTTCACATCCATTACCTAACAAAGCAGAATTAAAGATCCCCAAACTCCCTTCTTTCTTATCAGTACAAACCTGATGGAGCTCCTTTTCGGGCCTCCGTCAGATGTTGTCTTCCGTTGATCTCACGGTGAACTTAGCTGATTATTCTTCGTTGCGTGTCGGTCTCAATGGATTTTTGGAGGAAGAGGTGAGGTGAGGAAGCGGTTACCGAGTACCTGCAAAGAAGTCCCGGGTGGTTTGGTACCACCGAGGACCCTCCGACGCTCAAGTTAGTGATGAGATCCGAGCAGAGTAACGGCATAAAAGTGTGAAAAATGGCTTACTTGACCCCTCTGTGATGGGGGTTTATATAGAGGTGGTGGCATGCAGCAGAAGGCACGAGAATCTCGCCGGCAGTTACGCTCCCGACGTCACACCCGTGTAAAGAGCGGATCGCCCGTTAATGGGGGTCGTAATGGCGTGGAACGTGGGATGTTGTCGGGGGAGAATCTGTGCATGGCAAGATTTGCAGAGGGCGGTTACGCCTGTGAGTGGTGTGTTCTCCGAAAGACGGCGCGCAAGACTCTGAGGTCTTGGCGCTGAGGTTCGGGGCAGATGCTAATTGGTGCTATCCGTCCACCTCTCCGAAGATGCCAAGTCGATCTATGGCACCTGTGTATCGAAGATTTAGACGGATGCGGCCGATGTAGCAGACTTCGTCAGATTCCCCCTCGTTTGAGGGGTTTTTGATTGTGGGGACGCTCTTCCCTGCAGGCGCAAGCCCCTGCAGTTAATTACGCTACCGCATCGCGGTAACAACTTTCTCCTTCTCCAGATGGTCACTTCGTGTCGTAGGTGTTTATTTTATTTTTTATTGCCCGTGGATTGTTTACGGAGACTGAGTTATGTCGTCGCCCGTAGGGCGTGGACTAGTCCAAATCCGCATTATCTTAAATTTGGGTTTGGGGGATTTGGTTTGAGGATACGTCAGCCATACTTGAGGCTAAGATCAACTCAAACGTTTGTTAAGGATACGTTAGTCTAACTTTGTGACTAAGATCAACTTAACGGGATCGTTTAGATCCGACAAAAGAGTGTTTGGACTCTAATGTTCCAGTTTAGGGACGTAGTAGTCCATCGTATGTATGGCCGTCGGGACCCATCACCTCTTTGACGACGTTGAAGGATTACAACGACGGATGTCAGAGGAGTTCAGAGATGTACCCTCGAGCCGGAGTTAATTTGGGGGATTCGTAGTCCAGTCTGTTTGAAGGTTTAAGGATACGTTAGCCGTTTTTGAGGCTAAGATCAACTTAAACGGGACCGTTTAGATCCGACAAAAGAGCATATGGGGGCTCCATTGTTCTAGTTTAGGGACGTTGCGGTCCATGGGTAGTTTAAGGACATTGCGGTCCATGGGTAGTTTAAGGACATTGCGGTCCATTGTTAGTTTTAAGATATCTCGGTCAAGGTTAAGGACGTCGTAGTCCATGGGTTTAAGGACCCCACAGTCCGTTGTTAGTTTTAAGACATCTCGGTCAAGGTTAAGGACGTCGTAGTCCATGGGTTTAAGGACCCCACAGTCCGTTGTTAGTTTTAAGACATCTCGGTCAAGGTTAAGGACGTCGTAGTCCATGGGTTTAAGGACCCCACAGTCCGGTATGTGCTCTGGATGCTTCACACGGGTTCACTGCCGTACTCTGCGAGGACCAGGCTCCGCTCTGGACGTTTTCCACGGGGTCAAAGAGTGACGTTATCCGCGTTCCACGTAACCAGGAATTTGTTTTAGACATGAGTTTAAGGACCCCACAGTCCGTATCAATGTGTGGCTGTCGGGACCCGTCACCTCTTTGAAGACATTGAGGGATTACAATGCCGAATATCAAAGGAGTGAAGAGATGTACCCTTGAACCAATGAGCTGGTTGAAAGAGCAGATGTGCTCGGTTCAATATGATTTGAGGACTTATGGCCATCTTGGGCTAAGTCCGGTTCAGGAGAGGCTTTGCCTCTATCCATTTAGGCCAATTGGGCCAAAGCCTAGTGTTAAACACTATAGAGCAGTCAGTGTTGAACACTGGGAATGAGGTTGACAAGTTAGTGTTTAACACTAAGAGATAATTGGTGTTAAACACCAGCAACAAGGCTTTTCAAATTAGTGTTAAACACTAAAACAGATCAGTGTTGAACATTGCAAATAAAGCTTTTTAATCAGCATTGAATGCTAAGGCCCGACAGTGTTTTAACACTGGGTTTGAGAGTTTTAATTTGGTGTTAAACACTAAGACAATAGGGGTCACGTGGCAGCACGTGAGAGCGCCCTCCCTTCATTTGTTCTGCTGAAGTTATTGCGTCTTTCAGAGCATCACGTGCCATCACGTGATGGGCATTCAAATGCCTATGTATTAGAGGTTCTGCCAAGGGTCACGTGGGTCACGTGGGGTGCTGCCTTAAAGGCTCTTTGGGGGCTTTCTGTGGACCTCTTGAGGGGGTTACGTGGTGGCACGTGACCCTGCCTTCATGTATTTTGTTTAGAGGCTTTGCTAATCTTTTTTCAGGAATTAAATTCCTCGAGTTGTAGATTTTCAGAGGAATTAAATTCCTACTTCCTTTCGAAGACTTTGTTTTTCTGGAACAGAGTTTAACTCTGAATTTTCTGTAGGAATTAAATTCCTCATCTATGTGAAGGGCTGAATAGGGTTAAACCCTAATAAAAGTTTTTAAGGAGTTTAAACCTCCATCCTCTGTTAAATTGTGATTAAGGGAATTAAATTCCCGATGTTTCAACAGAACTGGTTTTTTTTAATTAGGGTTAAACCCTGTTTCTTTTTAGTTCTGAAGGAATTAAATTCCCATGATATAGGGTCGAGCCCTAATTTTATTTTGGAGGAATTAAATTCCTATAGTTCTGTGAGAATTAAATTCTCAAGCTTGCATTCCTTCTCTATGTTTTGGATCTGTATGGCAGGATCTCGACCCATTGAGAATTAAATTCTCAACCTTAAGGGGAGATGTGCACTTTGCAGATCCTCTATCAAAGAGAGAAGAAATATGTTCTTCTGTTTTTACATATCAGAGTTAAACTCTGCTGAGAATTAAATTCTCTTTCTTTCAAACGTCTTTCCCCTTTCTTACCTAGGGTTTTTTGCAGAAGATCTGAGTCTTTTCAAAGTATCAAAGCTCTTCTCCTTTTCTCTTTTCTTCTCAGCGTATGTATCTCTCTCCTTTGTATCTCTTGGCTCCTATTTATAGGAGAAGCAGCCGAATCAATCAGTTCTTTGACGGATCTTCATCGAGATTTGATTTGCATTCATCATTCATTTTGGGCCTTTGGATTATTAGGTGAATTTTATTCACCATTGGATTTTAAATCCAAAGATTTTCCTTTGTTATTTTGGTTAGATTTAGAGGGGAAATCTTTCCAAACCCGAGATTTTCCATAGATAGGTGATATTTCATCACCTCTGAACCTTTAATTTGATTGGTTCCATATAGTTGTGTTCCTTTGGCAAGATTTGAATTTCTCTCAGAATTTAATTCTGTTGACAAAATGGGCTTTGAAAGCCGGTCACGTGTGACCACGTGACCCATGGTCACGTGTGAGCACGTGACCCCCTTTGGAATGAGCCTTTTTCTTTCTTTTGCGCTCTGTCTTCTGATCGTTGCTTAAGCGTCACGTGCCACCACGTGACTCCTGGTCACGTGTGAGCACGTGACCCTTGTTTGAACTCTCTTTCCTTGGTTCGTCTGGAGAACGAGTCTGCTGTCTTGAACGTCACGTGCCAACACGTGACCCTGGTCACGTGGAAGCACGTGACCTCTTCTGAAGCATTTTTCTTAACTTGATCAGTTAACCGACGTGCCTTTGACGCTTGCATTTCAACGTCACGTGTCGCCACGTGACCCTGATCACGTGGGAGCACGTGACTCTCCTTGAAGTTTTTCCTTTTCTTCTTCGTAGTCAGGGAATCGAACTTGCCTTGGTGACGTTTTTAGGTGTCACGTGCCAACACGTGACCACTAGTCACGTGTAAGCACGTGACCCTCTTCTGAAGCTTTTCACAGAAGCTTTCCTGATTTTAAATCAGGAAACAAATGCCCCCACAGCGTTGTTCTCACGTGTCTGCACGTGAGCGCAACGCTGTCACCTCTTGCGACCGTTGGATTCATTTAGGGATTTGGGAGATGAAGCGTCTCCATTGTTTTCTATAAATACCGATGTCTCTTCATAGGAGCCTTCACTCTGCTCGTCTTCTTCCTCTGAGAACTTTTCCTTTGAGAATTTAATTCTCTTCTTCCAGAGCTTAGTTCTCTGTTTTAAAATTTTCCAGAGTTTAACTCTGTCGACGGATCCCTTTCCCTCAGGTAATAATGTTGAACGGCCAAAGCGCCTTTGTCTTTAAAAGAACTCTTTGGATTTTAAATCCGCGTTAAGGGTTTCACAAAGAACCCATTTTTCTTCAAGTTTTTTCCATAAGAACAGGAAACCACCTAACTTTCGAACTGTAGATCTCTTAGGGTTTAGGTGATCTTCGGGGAGATGATGACAGCGTTTTAACTCCATGGAATTTAATTCCATCAAAACTATTCCTGGGAATTTAATTCCCTTTTTCCCGATAAGGAATTTAATTCCTATGAAGAACTCAATTTCTTCACACAGGGGCTCCTTGGGGTCTCTTGGCCCGAGGCTGTTCTTCTGCCATTAATGCGATGGGGATTTTGTAATGATGCCTTTTCGTGGGAATTTAATTCCTTTGATTTTGTTGGGTTCACTGTAGAGCCCGAGACAGATCCCATGCATGGTCATCATTCTTCATTAAATGGGGATGTTCCCTTTGTTTTATTGTAACTGTTTGGTCTCATTATTAATGAGCCGTCATCCGGATTCTGTGGGGCCCATGTGTCTTGTAGCCAATGGTCCCAGGAAACTTTGTTGTTGCTTTCTCCAATCATGTTCGTGCATGAACATATATCGCTAACTTTTCTTTTAACGGTCTCCCTTTATTGGATTTCAGGTATGATGGCTTCTGCTCCACGCTTCCCTTTCTCTCGCTCAGAGGCGGCCTTTCCTCAGTCACCGTCTGATGAAGAGGCGATGGCGATGATTAGGGCCCATGTCCCGAACTGCGCCAACCTTCTTCAATGGGGACCTTGGTACAGTCAGATTATTCAAGGTCGCAGGAGTTTTCTTTGCACGGTGCCAACGGAGCCCACTTTCCCATTTTTACCGATGGATCCTCCAAGGACAGCTTTTGCCGTGGAAATGCCCAACTGGACTCCAACGGGGAGGCTGGAGCCTTCGACGACCGGCATTCCGAACCATCCGATCCCGGCTATAGACATCTTGGGACGGCGCATCTGCCAGGGTGAGGCCCACCCGTGGGGGCAGATTTATAAGATAGGGCTCACTCCCAAGCATCCTACGGGCTACCTTCTCTGGGCTCGCTACATCCTTTCTGCCCATCGGGCGCGATTGCAGAAAGTCGGGCTTTATCAGGCTGTATACGCGTCGCTATTCCATTACAAGTCCCCGCATGCCTGGTGGGTCAAAGCATTTTTGAACCAGTGGAATCTTCCCACTAATACTTTTCTTCTGGGAGATCGCGAGGTTTCGATTTCTTTAGCCGAATTTTATGATATCTCGGGGTTGCCGATAAGGGGTAATATGTATGAGGAGTTGCTGCCCCCTGACGAGTACGTTTTTGAACCCGAGTCCGCCCCAGTTGATGGCTTATCTGCTGAGAATGCTGTTCGACACAAGCGCCCTAGTTTAATTAGGGCCCTAGGCATTTTTGATCGATTATTCACCGAGTCTGAGGAGCAAGGCGTTACTTTCAAGAGCTTCATTGCTCGTTTCATTCGTGAGGACGCCTTACCGAAGACAGCCCCAAAGTTTGCCAGCATTGGGGACCCCTTTGGGTTTGGTCCGAAGAGGTTGCCGACCAACGAATCAGATCTACCTCAGTATTACATCCCTATTATATCGCCGATCTCTTTTGAATCCATTGCTGTCCCCGGCATGGACGAGGAGACGTTCTTTGTGGGGTTTATTAGCGTCTGGCTCAGTTGGTTCGTTATCCCCATGCATCGCCGCTTCATGAGAGCCTCGGTCATCTACCCGACACATCGTATTGCTGAGGGGACGCGGCTGGCCATTGGCATCCCAGCCCTGGCGCACCTTTATAATGGATTGGGTACTGCGGCTAATACCTCTACGCCTGGCGTGGACGTAGTGAACTTTTCGCTTCATTACTTCACGTCGTGGATCGAAATGCATGTGTTGGGGTCTTTCGCCATGCATCAAAGGCCCGCTTTTTATGACGCCTATACCTTCCCGCGACTTATGCGACTGGTAGGTGCTTCTGCTGCCGATCCAACTCAATTTGGGGCTATTCGGGTGCTGATTTCCCCTCATGCCACCGCCGGCGGGTTAGCTTTTAACGATCGGGTTCTGTCTTCTCCTTCGGGTCCTGTTCAGCAACTTTGGGACCAGTCAAAGGACAACGCGCCTTCTCTGAAGCCCCGAGAGGCCACACACTTGTATTCAATTAGACCGGGCTACTTGGTGTTTCGCCAGGATAGTGCCGCCCTTTTTATGCGGTACAATCCTCATCGATTTGCTCGGCAGCTCGGATACGACCAGGGTGTTCCTTTTGAGGCCTTTATGATCGCTCCAATTCCTTCGCTCGATGCTGTTCGTGATGCCGCTCATCATTTCATGAGGCTGAACACCGGCTCTCATTTCATGGTCCCTGAAGCCGAGTACATCCCTCGATGCGTGGGTGCATTTACAGGCTGGTATCTTCATCGGGTCACCCCAATTATTGCTGAAGAAAGAAGGGTTTTTCTTGGTCACGACGCCCCTCCTCAGGTCTCAAGAGTTGAGTTGCGACCGAGGGTTCCAGTTCGCTTCCCTTTGAGGGAGATTGGCGCTGCCCTCATTCCGGGGGAGTCAGGGGTAGACCTTACTCCGACCGCTGGTATGCCCTTGGGTTCCCGATCGCGAGGTAGACGGGCTCCAGTGGTAGCACCTCTGCCGGTGGCGGAACCGCCCCCCGCGGCGTCGACGACGTCGACGTCGTCTTTGGTTGTGGCACTGAGTGAGAGTAACAGGGACGAGGGCGTTGAAGGCGATGTGGGCCAGCGTCGCCCTAAGGCTTCGCGAGGGAGGAAGCGGTCATCTTCAGCGACCGGCTCTGGGTCTAAGCGACGAAGGAAAGTGGCTACTACCCCGCTTGATTCTGTGGTGGGATCTGAGCCTATCCTTGAAGACGAACCCTTGGCCTTGCAAGAGTCAGATAATGGGCTTCTCTTCCCGGGTTCGGCTGACGAGGAGGCTGCACAACTGGCTGAGGCCTTACGGCGTTCGAAAGACCCGTCCCAAAATGCCAAGGTTCCGAAGAAGTCTTATCCCGCTGTAATCTTTTACGAAGACCCTTCGTGGATTCGGCGGCGATTTATCGGCCCTTTGGAGGAATGGGGGGAAAGGGCTTTGAAGCAGGTCGCTTCAGAAGATGCAGCTGATGCACTTTCTTTATGGACCGGCGGTCATGAGTCTACCCTTGAACCTCGGCGAGCTTATCTCCTTGAGAAGGAGAAGCGGCTTGAAGAAGCCATGTTGAGGGCTTCTTTGCGTATAGGTATGTCGTGCTCCTTCTGTAATCTTTCCGATTATTTATGCTGGTGCATACGTATCATTATTCTTATTTGAATCGTGCAGAACCTTCGACGTTGGGGGAGCTCCCTACTGGCCCATTAAAGCTAAAGCCTGCCGAAACTCTTAATAAAGCTTTGCCGGATGTGGAGAGGGCTGATGAGGCTGCTCCTCTCATGATAGAACCTCCAGCGGCGGTTCTTGGCCCGGGAGTGCTTGCCCCCTTGGGGGAGGTTCCCTTGGAGGCTGCCGCCCCAAGGGTTCTTGTTGGGGTTGGCTCGAGGGCCGGAAGCGAAGCAGTCGGGGCTCCTCTCCCTTTGTTGGAGCCTGAGGTCACGGCAGAGAATGTTGAAGCTGCTATCCCCCCGGCTCAGAATGGGAGAAGTGTTGAAGGTATCCTTCCGCGCCTTAATTTAGTAACCCCTTCATAGTCTGAACTCTTTTATCTTTCCCAGAATTGCGCGGCTTAGCGACCACGATCGCGGACCTGTCTGCTCGCCAGTCATTTCAGCGTTTATTGGAGATGGCAGCTCCGCAGGCAATCTTCCCTCAGCGTATTGTCCTTTCCTCTGGGCAAGGTTAGTGTCATTCGCCATTTCTTTACCATAGTATTGTTGCTGTTTTGCGAAATGACGTTGATGTCTCTTATAGTTTTAGAAGCCGATGATGAGGTTGAGGTCGTTGAAGGGCCAGGGGAACCTTCAGCTCCTACTTGCATGACTGTCGGTGAGTGACATTTATTATAGTCCCGTTCATTCATTTAAAAGTTTTACTAACATCCGCCGATTTTGAACAGCCCTGCCCGTCTCCATGGCTTTGGAATCGCGCATTGTGATGCCGTCCGGCCCCTACGCCTTGCGGGCTTCAGAGCGATTGGCCCAATTGAGCCTTGTCTCCCTATCTTCTTTCATCGAGGAACTCCGTGCTGGTAGTACGACCACGGCCGAAGCATTCGCCGCTGAAGCTAACGGCTCCCTCCCTTTTCTCGCCACTTATCATAGCGAGGAGGTGGTGCGGGTCTGGGTGGAGTTCTGTAGGAAGGTGGAGGCTTGTTTGTACGCTCTCGAGTGTTCTCGCCTTTCCTCGGAGGCCGTGGCTGCCAAAGCGGAGTTACGAGGTTTGATAGCACGACATACGGCCAACATGACGTCGTGCGAGAAGAGACTTGGCCGCAAGTTCTCAGAGAGGGAGATAGCCTCCAAGGCGTTGGGCGAGCTTGAGGTCAGCCTTACAGCCAAAGCCAACAAAGCGTATGAGCTCTGGCGGGTGCTTCAGGAATCCATCAAGGAGGCGGTGGCTCTTGATAAAGCCGCCACGTTTACTCGCGAGAGGGTTGAGGCTCACAAGGCCACTGAAAAAGAGCTTGAAGCCCGGCTTGCTTCACATCAGGCCCAGCAAGCTCAAGCGGAGGCTCGTCTTCTGGAGATCCTGCGTCATGAAGCCGTGGCTCAACAACAGAATGACGAGCTGGTGAAATTATTGCATCGCCCGCCGGCTTAAGGACTTGTATCTTTTCTTCTTTTTTTGTTCATACTCATGAATAAGAGTATCTTTTTCTTTGTTTCCTTCATAGATTGCACTTTGTATCCATTTTGGTTCATGAATAAAAGATACAGTTTTTCTCTTAATGATGTGTCTCCTTTTCATTGAATGCATTCTGCGGATATTCTATCTTGATCTCCTTGCAGGACAGCAATGGCTCAGGATTCAGGGTTAAGATCTGCTTCCTAGGGCTTTTTATTTTATGAGCCACGAGGGTCTCATGAGGAGTTTTTCTCCCTACAGGTCAAGAGGATCCCATAGGTGTGAGTTCTTCTTAAAGATCGTGAGGATCCTTAAGCGGGTTTTCCCTTGAGAGTCGTAAGGACCCCACAAGAGAGTTTTCTTCCTTACAGGTCGTGAGGACCTGCAAGTGCCGGGTATGGTCATCCTTATCCGTGTTTTACGGAGTCGGGGCTCTCTCAAGGTATCGTAGTTTAAAGACGTCACGGTCAAGGTTAAGGACCTCATAGTCCGTGGATTTAAGGACTCCACAGTCCAATGTTAGTTTTAAGACATCACGGTCAAGGTTAAGGACCTCATAGTCCGTGGATTTAGGAACTCCACAATCCGATGTTAGTTTCAAGACATCACGGTCAAGGTTAAGGACCTCATAGTCCGTGGGTTTAGGGACTCCACAGTCCAGTGTTAGTTTTAAGACATCACGGTCAAGGTTAAGGACCTCATAGTCCGTGGATTTAGGGACTCCACAGTCCAGTGTTAGTTTTAAGACATCACGGTCAAGGTTAAGGACCTCATAGTCCGTGGATTTAGGGACTCCACAGTCCAGTGTTAGTTTTAAGACATCACGGTCAAGGTTAAGGACCTCATAGTCCGTGGATTTAGGGACTCCACAGTCCAGTGTTAGTTTTAAGACATCACGGTCAAGGTTAAGGACCTCATAGTCCGTGGATTTAGGGACTCCACAGTCCAGTGTTAGTTTTAAGACATCACGGTCAAGGTTAAGGACCTCATAGTCCGTGGATTTAGGGACTCCACAGTCCGATGTTTGGTTGCAGGGACCCGTCACCTCTTTGAAGACGTTGAGGAATTACCACGCCAGGTATCAAAGGAGTGAAGAGATGTACCCTTAAACCAAGGCAGAATTCGTAGGGAACCGGGGGGTTGATCGTTAGTTTTAAGACATCGCGGTCGAGGTTAAGGACGTCATAGTCCGTGGATTTTAAGGACTCCACAGTCCGGTATTTGCTCTGGATGCTTCGCACGGGTTCACTGCCGTGCTCTGCGAGGACTAGGCTCCGCTCTGAACGTTTTCCACGGGGTCAAAGAGTGACGTTATCCGTGTTCCACGTGACCAGGAAGTTTGCACTAGATGCTTCACACGGGTTCACTGCTGCGTTAGGCGAGGACTAGGCTCCGCTCTGGATGCTTCGCACGGGTTCACTGCCATGCTCTGCGAGGACCAGGATCCGCTCTGGACGTTTTCCACGGGGTCAAAGAGTGACGTTATCCGCTTTCCACGTAACCAGGAAGTTTGCACTAGATGCTTCACACGGGTTCACTGCTGCGTTAGGGGAGGACTAGGCTCCGCTCTGGATGCTTCGCACGGGTTCACTGCCATGCTCTGCGAGGACCAGGATCCGCTCTGGACGTTTTCCACGGGGTCAAAGAGTGACGTTATCCGCTTTCCACGTAACCAGGAAGTTTGCACTAGATGCTTCACACGGGTTCACTGCCGCGTTAGGCGAGGACTAGGCTCCGCTCTGGATGCTTCGCACGGGTTCACTGCCATGCTCTGCGAGGACTAGGATCCGCTCTGGACGTTTTCCACGGGGTCAAAGAGTGACGTTATCCGCTTTCCACTTAACCAGGAAGTTTGCACTAGATGCTTCACACGGGTTCACTGCCGCGTTAGGCGAGGACTAGGCTCCGCTCTGGATGCTTCGCACGGGTTCACTGCCATGCTCTGCGAGGACCAGGATCCGCTCTGGACGTTTTCCACGGGGTCAAAGAGTGACGTTATCCGCTTTCCACGTAACCAGGAAGTTTGCACTAGATGCTTCACACGGGTTCACTGCCGCGTTAGGCGAGGACTAGGCTCCGCTCTGGATGCTTCGCACGGGTTCACTGCCATGCTCTGCGAGGACCAGGATCCGCTCTGGACGTTTTCCACGGGGTCAAAGAGTGACGTTATCCGCTTTCCACGTAACCAGGAATTTTTGTTGATTGTATCCGCATTTCACGGAATGGAGGTTTGACTCTTGGTGATGTGTATATCACCGAGTCATGGAACTGGGGGTTGCCGCTGTTCCGTTTCGCTTGATATTGTGTCTGTCGAACGACGAGATGATCTCTAGGCTATCTGTGAACCGTCGAGATTTGGCTTCTCCTTACGATGAAACCTGGGGAAGGAGTATGACCCCTTCTTTGTTTGCGCCCCTGGATTGTATACAGGGGTAGATGTACCATCACCCGTAGGGCGAGGATTTCACTTTTATTTTATTTCTTTTTCCGCGATGCTCTATCATTTCAGCTTTATATCGCGAAGGTCACGATTGCCCCATCATTTCGGCTATTTTTCGCGGTGCCCAATCATTTCGGCTATTTACTTATTTTCTGCTCGCTCCTTTTTATTGCGAGTTGCCCCATCATTTCGGCTATTTTTCATGCCTTCATTTTTACTTGCTGCTTTTTATTGCAAGTTGCCCCATCATTTCGGCTATTTTGTAGGCATGTGTGGCTTGCTAGCTTTTTCGTTGCAAGCCTGGATTTTAGGCACCGATTTCGGCATCAGCACCGCTACAACTGGAATGTTGCCAGGAGCGAATCATCATTTGCCTTTGTCGGTGATGAACAAAGGTGGCTCAGCAAACAGGGTTAAGGGTCCTGTCGACCAAGGCTTTTGACTTCATGAGCCGTAAGGGTCTCACGAAGGTATTTCTCCCTACAAGTCGTGAGGATCTTGCAGGTGCATTTTCTTCTTAGGGATCGTGAGGATTCCTAAGTGTGTGCTCCTTTGTAAGTCGTAAGGATCCTACAAGAGGACTTTCTCATTATGGGTCGAGAGGACCTATAAGGGTTGGACTTTGCTGGGGAAATGTTTATTCGCTCCCGTGGATTGTATACAAGGGTCAGTATTGAGCCACTTGTAGGGCAGTATCGGAGGTTGTGGAGGATTTGCTTAAGAACAGGTTCAGGTTTCTGTAACTTAAGACTTTCAAATCTCATGAGCCGTGAGGGTCCCATAAGAGAGTTCTCCCTACGAGTCGTGAGGATCTCGTAAGTGTCTTTTCTCCTTAGGAATCGTGAGGATCCCTAAGTGTGTTACTCCTTTGTGAGTCGTAAGGATCTCACGCAGGTGGTTTCTCCTTACAAGGTCGAGAGGACCCTATAAGTGTCTTTTAACGAGGTTGCGCCCTTTCGGGTTTTCGCAAACACTCGCCGGTAGTCCTGCTGTTTTTACTCACGGAGCCCTTTCGGGTTTTCATCCGTGCCCATTTTGCTTGTGGACCCACCGTTTTTTATTCTCTCTTTTTTTTTATCTCGTCAGCCTAAGGATGCTGCGGTAGTAGTTTAGGGACGTTTCGGTCTGTCGTTAGTTTAAGGACGTTTCGGTCCGTTGTTAGTTTAAGGACGTTTCGGTCCGTCGTTAGTTTAAGGACGTTTCGGTCCGTTTGTTAGTTTAAGGACGTTTCGGTCCGTCGTTAGTTTAAGGACGTTTCGGTCCGTTGTTAGTTTAAGGACGTCTCGGTCCGTTGTTAGTTTAAGGACGTTTCGGTCCGTCGTTAGTTTAAGGACGTTTCGGTCCGTTGTTAGTTTAAGGACGTCTCGGTCCGTCGATACGGGAAGGCCGGCTGCTGCTTGTAAAGTCTGAGCCTAGGAAGATAGCGAGCAGACATAGTCGTCGTCATCTATCACTGACCCAGGCTATGGCTCATTAGGCGTAGTATTTCTTTAAGAAACGGCCGTTTATTGGCCTGAAAGGTCTTTCACCGTGCATGTCCATGAGTAGATAGGCTCCACCCTGATAGACCTTGTCTATGACGTAAGGGCCTTCGTAGTTTGGCTCAAATTTTCCTCGCTTGGCACGATTGGGGATCATAGGTCTTTTGACCACTAGTACGAGTTCGCCTTGGCGGAATGTCCTCGGCCTGGTCAATCTTTCGTATGAGCGCGTCATCTTTGCTTTGTAGGCTTCTAGATGTTGGTGTACTATGAGCCGGGTTTCATCGAGGGCATCGAGCTCCTCAAGCCGGAGGTGAGCATTCTCTTCGTTCGTCAGCTCGTGATGGACTGCTACTCGTAGGGAGGGTAACTCTATCTCAAGGGGGAGCACTGCTTCTGTCCCAAATACCAACGCGTATGGTGTTGTGTTTGTGGCCGTCTTGAATGTAGTTCGATAGGCCCAAAGGGCTTCTTGCAGCCTCTCGTGCCAGTCTTTCTTATTCCTGGAAACGGTCTTTTTTATAATCTTCGTCAAGGTCTTATTGAAAGCCTCGGCCAGGCCGTTAGCTCGTGGGTTGTAAACTGAAGAATATCTCCAGTCTATATTGTGCTGCTGCGCGAAGCGGCTAATCTTATGGCTTCGATAGGCCGGCCCATTATCGGAGATAATCCGACGTGGGGTCCCAAACCGATAAATGACGTGTGTTTTGAAGAAGTGGAGGATATTCTCCGTCTTCACTTCCCTCAGTGGTACTGCTTCTGCCCATTTGGAGAAGTAATCAGTTGTTGCCAGAATAAAACGGTGTCCCCGTGATGATGCTGGCTCAATGGGGCCGACTATGTCAGTCCCCCACATTTCGAACGGCCAACTAGCCAGCGTCGGGTGTAGCGGATTCGGATGTTGGTGGATGAAGTCTCCGTGGATCTGGCATGAGTGGCATTGCTTCGCATACTCGAGGCAGTCCTGGATCATCGTGGGCCAGTAGTAACCCATCCGTTTAATTTTTAACTTCATCTTTGGGCCTGCTTGATGCGAACCACAGATTCCGTCGTGGACTTCCTGAACGACTTTTTCTGCTTCGTCAGGTCCCAAGCATCTTAGCCATAGAGAATCAAACGACCTCTTGTACAGAGTATTGTTGACGAAAGCAAAGGATAGAGCTCGTTTCATGAGCTGATGTTTTAAGGACGCTTCTTTGGGCATTCGGTGGGACTTAAAGTAGTCTATGAAGACTTCTCTCCAGTCCTCAGCCTTCTCACGGTCTTTTGTTTGCAGGGTCGCCTGCTCAGTCGCTCCCTTTTCTTTATATAATTCCGGAGGTATTTCTGCCGGGGCGAGCACTCGACGGCTTTGTACCACGATTCTTACATCATCGAGGTTTTCGTCCGCCAGTTCTTTAGCAAGTTTGGCTAACGCGTCTGCTTTGCTGTTTTCTGCGCGCGGTATGTTCTCTAGAATATAGGAGGGGATTTGGGCCAACAGTTGTTGCACCCTTTCGCCGTACTTCACCAATTCCGGTTTGCACGTTTGGTAGTCACCATTTACTTGGCTGACGACCAGCTGAGAATCCCCGTATATGAGGAGGTCTTCAATTCCCATGTCGATGGCAATTTCGAGGCCTGCTATCAGAGCTTCGTATTCGGCTTCATTGTTTGTCCTCGGCTCTGTTAAGGAGAAGGCGAAGCGCATTATCCCCCCTTGTGGAGTTGCAAAGATGAGGCCTATCCCTGATTTGATCATTGGGATACCTTGTTTCTGTTTCTTTATGGAGGACGCTCCATCGAAATAGAGTTCCCATCGTGTGTTTCCACCGCTAATCGCGTCAAATGCATGCTCGTCCGGCAAATCACAGTTCAGAGGAGAATTGGCCGGTATCGGGTGCTCGGCGAGGAAGTCGGCGATGGCCTGGCCTTTCATTGCCTTAAGAGGTTGATACGTTATCGAGAACTCCATCAAGAGCTGGGCCCACTTAGCGAGTCGTCCCGTCAATATAGCCTTTGACATCAAGTATTTAAGGGGATCCACCTTTGAAATGAGACGGACTTCATGCGCCAACGCGTAGTGCCTGAGCTTTGTTATCGCGAAGACTAATGCCAAGCAATGTTTCTCGATGGGCGAGTAATTGCTTTCTGCCCCCAGCAGCACTCGACTTAAGTAGTAAAGGGATCTCTCTTTCCCCTGGTCGTTCTCTTGTGCCCATAATGCGCCCAAAGAACCTTCAAGGGCGGCCGTGTAAAGGATGAGAGGCTTTCCCTTCACCGGAGCAGCCAGCACCGGAGGGTTTTGCAAGTATTGCTTGATCTCGTCTAGTGCACCTTGACATTTATGATCCCAAACGAACGGGGTTCCCTTTTTCATTAGGTGGCTGTAAGGACGGCATTTGCCCGAAAGATTAGCGATAAACCGCCGGATGTATGCGAGCTTCCCTTGGAGAGACCGCAACTGCTTGAGGGTTCTCGGCGAAGGCATTTCCATGATCGCCTTAATCTTTGATGGATCTATTTCAATACCTCGGTGCCGAACGATGAATCCTAGGAATTTGCCCGAGGAGACTCCAAACGCGTATTTGAGAGGATTCATTTTTAAATTATATTGCCGGAGGCGTTGAAACACAGTCTCCAGATGCTTTAAATGCTCTTCGTATGACATGCTCTTTACTACGAGGTCATCGATATAGCACTCAACGATGTCATGTATGAGGTCATCGAAGATCTTTGTCATGGCCCTTTGATAGGTAGCGCCAGCGTTCTTTAGACCAAAGGGCATAACCCTGTAGCAGAATATACCCAAAGGGGTCCGGAAAGTGGTGTGCTTCTGGTCTTCGGGATGCATCTTTATCTGATTGTATCCTGACGAACCGTCCATGAAGGAGAAGACCTCGTGAGTGGATGTGTTATCTATCATTAGCTCGGTCACCGGCACCGGGAAATCATCCTTTGGACAGGCTTTATTGAGATCCCTGAAATCCACGCATATGCGTACCGTCCCATTCTTTTTCATTACCGGGACGATATTGGCAATCCAGTCGGGATATTGGACTTCTTGGATAAATCCGGAATCGATCAACTTTTTGACTTCGGCGTTGATGCTCATCTCAAGCTCGAGTCGCATCCTCCTTGGCGCCTGCTTGACTGGCTTAATATCTGGGGATATTGCTAATCTATGCACAGCAACCTCCGGGTCTAATCCTGGCATCTCGGAGTAGTTCCACGCGAAGCAGTCTTTATGCCGTAGAAGCACGTTCTTTAACGCAGCCACCTTTTCTTCGGATAACAGCTCGCTGACAAATGTCGGTCGCGGGTCGTCTGCAGATCCCAACTCAATCTTCCTGAGGTTATCTGCAGTAGTATGTATACCGTCTTCCAGTTCTTTCGGAGCTGGCGGAAATTCGGAGATCATCTCATCATCGCCGTTCTCAAAGCACTGGGGAAGGTCATCCATGTTCTCACGCTCTTCTTTTAATATCGTAATCGCATAACAGGTGTGAATCCGCTCCCAGGACTGAGGTGGACCCGGTTCTGCTCTTGCGGCCTTGGGTTCATGCTTTCGCGGCGGCGTTACCTTCCAATAGTCGGATAGAGCGAATCTACCCCGTCGGTACTGGTCCTCGACCCAGTTCTTGAAGGTGAAGCAGTCTTCGGTAGGATGTCCCATGGCTTGGTGATAAGAGCAATAGCCCAAGCGAGGGGTCTTTTCAGCTTGCTCAGGGTGTCTAGACTCTGGAAGCGTGATCATCTGATGTTTTAGGGCGAGCTTGAGTAACCGTTCCGTCTTGTCCCGGGGGAAGGAGTACGCTCGGCTCATCTTTTCTATGAAGGACGAATCCGCGCCGTGCAGTACCCGTAACCTTCTAATCCTGCGACGTTGTTGTCGGCTCTTCTTTCCGCTTCTTGACTTATTTCCGTCTCCGCCTCGGGCCTTTCGTATGACGGGTTGACAAGGATGGAGATCTTTATCTTTTGCAGCCTGTTGGAATAGACGTTGCGTCCTGGCCCTCTCATAGATGGCCATTTCGCGGTTGTGGTCTTCCCGAACTTTCTGATCCACTTTCCTGATAGGCTTGCCCATTCGTTCTTTAAACGACGGATTTGGCGCTTCGATCGCGGGGTCTAGTTTTGATGAGGGGTTGGCTTCTCCTGACAGGGCGTCCTCCTCTTCATCAAAGGTATATATGGCGTAGCTTCTGTGAGCCCGTTCCCGTTTTCCGGTTCTCGCATATCCAAGTCCAAGTGTTTCCATTTTCCCGTTGGGCAATTTGCGTTGAGTCCCAGGGACATCCCAAATCCTGTTGTAGAACCGAGCCTGTCGAACAGTTTGTTTTAAGGGTACTCCTTGGCGCTTCAGTAGCTTCTTTAGTCCGTTTGTATAGTATCTGGGCAAGCGGATCGGTTGGAGCCTGTCGAGTGTAGCATCCACGCCATGCCAGATCTTTTTCTCTACTTTCGACTCTGAGGATTGGTAGAATAGGATCACCTTCTCACCCCTTCGCCTGGGAGGGACGTAAAATGTTTGCAGGTGCTGTACGCTGTGAGCTTGAAGCGTGTCGAGATCCTTGTAGTGTTCTCGCGGTACCATGGTGATTCGCAAACTATGGTCATCGCAAAGGGGTGCTTGTATTGACAGCCGACTGGAGAACACGGCATTAACTTCGTCCTCCGAATCACTCCCGAAGACCAGTATGGGGGTGGGCGTCCCCAGGTTGTTGCGTTGGGATGGCCCTGTATACACTATCTCTTCTTCTTCTTCGGTATCGCTCCCGAAAACAGGGATGGTGGCAGCGGCTTTGTTCTCCGGGTCGTAACACCTTTCTGTATCCTCGAAATCTGGCAAAAAGTACTTCGCATCTTCGTATTTGCGGACTTCGTTCACGGAGAATGGATTCAACTCTCCTGTTACGGTATACTCGAAACCATCCTTAAAGTACTTCATACACTGGTGTTGTGTGGAAGGGACGATGTTGTATTCGTGTAGCCAAGGACGGCCGAGCAAGGCGTTGTAGCAGGTCTTGGCGTCAATGACATGGAATTTGATGTCTGTGACGAGAAGCCCGAAGCGCAACGTTAGTATCACGGACCCGAGAGTCCGTGACGATTGTGAGGCGAAACCGGAGATAGTAATTTGGTCACGAGCGAGATGTTGCACACTCATGCAGATTTCCTTCAACACCCGGACATTAAGGAGATTGACGGAGGATCCATTATCTACCAGGATTTTGCTTATCTTGATGTCATGGCAGTATCCGGAGACATATAGGGGACGGTTGTGGTCGCACGTCCCGAGAAGGAGGTCCTCATCACCGAAAGTAATGTCGGCCGTATGCACTTCCTCCAGTTCATCCTTCATCCTTTCAGTGGCGAGAAAGGCTTGGAATTGTTCAGGTTCTTGTAACGCTTTAATGAGTGAGTCTCGCGCTTCTTTTGATAATAGTAGGGCATCAAGAATGCTAAGCTGAGAAGGTAGCTTCCTTAAGTGCGCGAGGATGTTATAGTCTACCTTACCCTTCTTAGGAGGGTCTTTGGTAATTAGTTCTTTCATGACTTGGTCATCTAAAGTGATATCTTCAGTGACCTTCTCATTTCCCTTATCTTTTCTGCTCACGGGCCCGAGATTCTTTTCTGGGAGTGTGCGATTGCGCAGCTGAATGTTCTCGCAAGCTTCCGATTCCTCCTCTTTTCCTAAAACGGATTCTTTGAAGAGAGGGCTCAGGGTCATTTCTTCATCAGAGTCGCTCCCAAAGGTGAGAACTTGTGACCCTCCGGCGTTAACCATGTAACAGTTGCTAGTGGTTCTGTTATGCCCGTCGGCAGTACTTCTTCGTTCTCGACGACTCTTGCGTTTCATGCGCTTAAAATGTTGCCGACGAGCGACATATCCTCGCCACCATATCTTAAAGGCGTCGCACTCCTCCGTGGGGTGTGAGATTTTCCGATGATATGCGCAATAGTCAGGGTGCCTCTCCGCCCCATTGTGCCTATTTCCTTCCGAAGGTGGTAGCTTCATTCCCATTGACATGGCTTTGGCGAACCTTTTCCTTGTCTTGAATATTTTCTTGTCCACTTCGGATGCCTTTTGCTCTGGCAGGGGTAACTCAACTCTTTCATCCAGTCGCCCGCCTCTGGTTTCCGTTGGCGTTGCCATTTCGCGCTCTTGATCCGCTTTACTTTTTAGACGAATCTCGTCTAGGAAGGCATTGATCATATCAGTTGTCAGCCTCGCACGCTCTGGTTCGGGCTCCGTCTCCAACTTCCTAGTGCTAGGAGTTTTCTCATCATCGGTAAACGAGTGGGAGATCACGTTGCAACTCGCCACATACTCTTCGGATTCATCCGACGAGCTCTCTTCATCATCTCTCTCTTGCAAGATGTGGTTAAGGAACTCTCGCAGTATGACAGGAGTTCGCGCCTTTTGATTGTATTCTTCCAGCGCGTCGATTTGCTTCTGCAAGTTTGTTCGCTCGTCTCCAAGCCTCGCGGGCTTCTTGGATTTCTTCTTCTTTTTCTTTGAAGATTTTGACGGTTGGGCGTGAGTATTTGGGCCCTTATCACGAGTCTTCGCAATTGTGCGGGGCTTCAACATCCCTTCGATAATTTGAGGTTCAAGAGGGTCCTTCCATTCGATCGCAGGGCATGCATGGAGGTCTCCCAGCATTCTTTTGGTCTTCGTTGATAGCACGACCTCCCATGGAGCTTCTTCGATAAAGGAGCAGGTTGCCCCCGGTGTGTCTGCCTTTTTAGGAGTATGTGGTTGTGGCGGGTTCACCTTCCACTTTTCAGACAGTACAAACTTCCCCTGGAGGTATTGATCTTCGATCCATCCTTTGAAGACGAAGCAATCTTCAATCGGATGACTTACCGTCTGATGGTAAGGGCAGTAGTTGGAGTTATTCACCTCGGTGGGTTGTGGCGGTCGCCTTGGATTTGGTAGGTTTATAAGTCTGTTGCGTATTGCCAGCTCGAATAACCGCTTCGTCTTGTCTCGTGGGAACGAGTAGGGACGCTTCATCTTTTCGTTGTAATATCGGCGTCTTTCTTCCAATTGATCTGCCGATTTCGGGGCGTTAGGTTGCTGTTGGGTATTCGCAACGAAGGTTGTCCTCCCTTTACCCTTGTCATTCCGAGGTTCCGACTTCGGTGTAGGTGGTCTATGACCCATCTGGTCCATCTGAGCTAACTTGTCGATCAGAGCCTGGAATGTGGTTGGCTTAAAGAACAACATAAACTGGGAGATAGTTGCGTGAGGGTCTAGAGTTCCCACGAACATGCCCACCGCAGGTGCTTCCTCAATGCGTTGCTCACATCTCGACCACAAGTTCCGCCAGCGTATAGCGTACTGGACCCAGGTTTCGCCCGGTTTTACCCTGGCGTTAATAAGTGCAGTTATTGGAGTGCGTTCGCTGGCACTTGCAAATCGCTGAGTGAACAACAACTCCATTTCAGCGAACGTTTTGATAGAATCGTTCGGGAGTTCTGAATACCATTCGAACGCTGTCTCCGATAAGCTGCCCACGAACTGGCGGAGCAATAATCTATCGTCACCGCCGGTGTTACCGCATAGGGCCCGAAACTGGGCGACATGTTGATGGGGATTGCCGGTCCCCTTATACACGTGGAATTTTGGTATCGTATAGCCTTGTGGGTATTTGATTTGGTCGTACCAGCTCGGATACGGCCGCCCCGTTTTCACGACTTGACCAGCTGCCTCAGTCGCGTGATGAACTCGGATTTGCTGGGCTATGTAGTCAGCCAAGTCAGCCTTAGAGATTGCCTCCTCCTTGGCCGTTGAGAGGGCGGGTGGTGGATTTGATGTTTCTCCTCGGTCGTCTTCCAGAACGATTGGGGGATCTTCAGCGGGTAGGTCCTGTTGGATCATCATTCCTATCACATCTTGGAAGAGAAGGCCCATCCGTTGTATGTTGGCCGCTTGTTCAGCAGCCTCTTTGTACCTTTTCTCTAGTGTCCGGCGAAGGAATTCAGCGTCGGTTTCTTCCTCCCGGCGCATATCTGAGGACGTTTCTGGGTTCTCTTTTGGTCCGGTGAGCGCGGCCATAGCATTCATCATTTCTTGAAGCTTTTGTTGCTGCTCTTGAGCTTTCGCCACTGATCGGGTCAGCGGTCGGTGGCCCGTAGAGGTGCGGCTTTCCTCCTTTCCAGAAGCCATATAAACGGTGTGCGCCACCATGCCCCCAGACTTAGGGCGCCTGGGCTTAGTGCTTTCAGCCGTCGCTGCATGTTGTGGGGTCCTCTCTGGCCTCCTCCTTTTATGAGTCAGTTGATCAACAGCCTTTTGGGGTTTAGCCTGGTGACCAGCTTCCGGTTGGATTTTCGGCTTCTTGTGCTGGCGGGAGAAGTTTGGATCGATGATCGAATCTCGGGCCTGCCGCCAAACCTTATAGATTTTGGAAGACAGCCGTTGAGGAGATCGGGGCTGTTCGGGTTTTGTTTCCACAACCTTTTTTAATGAGGGAGGAGACCTCTTCAGTACTGCCGTAGGGGAATTCCTTCGCACCTTATTTAGCATTTCAAAACTGTTCCCAGTTGGAACAGCAGCATTGACCTCTGCCACTGGGGCCGATGGAGTCAACCCGGAGGGAGAGTTGCCCCAGCCTTCCTTATTCGGCGCCAATGGCGACATCGAGCGCGTCGAGCAGACGGCGTAGAGTCAGCTATAAGAATGGTTTCGTCTTGCCCCCTGTGTGGGTGGGGGGTCGTTGTTGGTGTTAGCCTGTCAAAGACCGATGTCCTTTGTGCAGCGGGAGCGGGAGTCGAAGCTGTTAATCTTGTGAAGATCGATTTCTTGACCGGGGAAACCGCCTTGGCGATTTCGGAGGCAGGAGCGGCCGCTTTCTTAGAATCAGCCTTCTCTGAGATTGTAGGCCCCATGAAGAGTTCGCAAGATTTCTGGCCCAATCTAGAGAAGACCGAGGCGTTGACGTTGGGCGACTCGTTGAGAGGAGCCGCGGCAGGGGTAAGACGATCAAAGACCGACTTCCTGAGAGCTTCCTTCGTCAGCACCGGCGCCACGAAGCTTGATGGGGGGAGCATAGTCCCAAAGAACAATCCGGTAGTGGCTTGAGTCACTTGGTCCACCGGCATTGTGAACAACGAAGCAGCTTGGGGTCTATAGGCTATACCTCCTGGCGAGGTAGAGCGTTGGTCGCGATTGCAGTTTGAGCAGTTGGAGGACTTCGCGGAAGTAGCAGCCATCGATCCTTTGTTTTCTGCAATAGGCAAGACGCCAATTCTTAGTATCTTGAAACCCAAGGGCAATCATTAGCGAACCGCGATTGGTTCGCGAGTCACGACACACGAAGTGTGGAGTGGAAAGAGGAAAAGGTCCCACCGGGCGTGCCAGAATCTGTTCTCCGAAAGACGGCGCGCAAGACTCTGAGGTCTTGGCGCTGAGGTTCGGGGCAGATGCTAATTGGTGCTATCCGTCCACCTCTCCGAAGATGCCAAGTCGATCTATGGCACCTGTGTATCGAAGATTTAGACGGATGCGGCCGATGTAGCAGACTTCGTCAGATTCCCCCTCGTTTGAGGGGTTTTTGATTGTGGGGACGCTCTTCCCTGCAGGCGCAAGCCCCTGCAGTTAATTACGCTACCGCATCGCGGTAACAACTTTCTCCTTCTCCGGATGGTCACTTCGTGTCGTGGGTGTTTATTTTGTTTTTTATTGCCCGTGGATTGTTTACGGAGACTGAGTTATGTCGTCGCCCGTAGGGCGTGGACTAGTCCAAATCCGCATTATCTTAAATTTGGGTTTGGGGGGTTTGGTTTGAGGATACGTCAGCCATACTTGAGGCTAAGATCAACTCAAACGTTTGTTAAGGATACGTTAGTCTAACTTTGTGACTAAGATCAACTTAACGGGATCGTTTAGATCCGACAAAAGAGTGTTTGGACTCTAATGTTCCAGTTTAGGGACGTAGTGGTCCATCGTATGTATGGCCGTCGGGACCCATCACCTCTCTGACGACGTTGAAGGATTACAACGACGGATGTCAGAGGAGTTCAGAGATGTACCCTCGAGCCGGAGTTAATTTGGGGGATTCGTAGTCCAGTCTGTTTGAAGGTTTAAGGATACGTTAGCCGTTTTTGAGGCTAAGATCAACTTAAACGGGACCGTTTAGATCCGACAAAAGAGCATATGGGGGCTCCATTGTTCTAGTTTAGGGACGTTGCGGTCCATGGGTAGTTTAAGGACATTGTGGTCCATGAGTAGTTTAAGGACATTGCGGTCCATGGGTAGTTTAAGGACATTGCGGTCCATTGTTAGTTTTAAGACATCTCGGTCAAGGTTAAGGACGTCGTAGTCCATGGGTTTAAGGACCCCACAGTCCGTTGTTAGTTTTAAGACATCTCGGTCAAGGTTAAGGACGTCGTAGTCCATGGGTTTAAGGACCCCACAGTCCGGTATGTGCTCTGGATGCTTCACACGGGTTCACTGCCGTGCTCTGCGAGGACCAGGCTCCGCTCTGGACGTTTTCCACGGGGTCAAAGAGTGACGTTATCCGCGTTCCACGTAACCAGGAATTTGTTTTAGACATGAGTTTAAGGACCCCACAGTCCGTATCAATGTGTGGTTGTCGGGACCCGTCACCTCTTTGAAGACATTGAGGGATTACAATGCCGAATATCAAAGGAGTGAAGAGATGTACCCTTGAACCAATGAGCTGGTTGAAAGAGCAGATGTGCTCGGTTCAATATGATTTGAGGACTTATGGCCATCTTGGGCTAAGTCCGGTTCAGGAGAGGCTTTGCCTCTATCCATTTAGGCCAATTGGGCCAAAGCCTAGTGTTAAACACTATAGAGCAGTCAGTGTTGAACACTGGGAATGAGGTTGACAAGTTAGTGTTTAACACTAAGAGATAATTGGTGTTAAACACCAGCAACAAGGCTTTTCAAATTAGTGTTAAACACTAAAACAGATCAGTGTTGAACATTGCAAATAAAGCTTTTTAATCAGCATTGAATGCTAAGGCCCGACAGTGTTTTAACACTGGGTTTGAGAGTTTTAATTTGGTGTTAAACACTAAGACAATAGGGGTCACGTGGCAGCACGTGAGAGCGCCCTCCCTTCATTTGTTCTGCTGAAGTTATTGCGTCTTTCAGAGCATCACGTGCCATCACGTGATGGGCATTCAAATGCCTATGTATTAGAGGTTCTGCCAAGGGTCACGTGGGTCACGTGGGGTGCTGCCTTAAAGGCTCTTTGGGGGCTTTCTGTGGACCTCTTGAGGGGGTCACGTGGTGGCACGTGACCCTGCCTTCATGTATTTTGTTTAGAGGCTTTGCTAATCTTTTTTCAGGAATTAAATTCCTCGAGTTGTAGATTTTCAGAGGAATTAAATTCCTACTTCCTTTCGAAGACTTTGTTTTTCTGGAACAGAGTTTAACTCTGAATTTTCTGTAGGAATTAAATTCCTCATCTATGTGAAGGGCTGAATAGGGTTAAACCCTAATAAAAGTTTTTAAGGAGTTTAAACCTCCATCCTCTGTTAAATTGTGATTAAGGGAATTAAATTCCCGATGTTTCAACAGAACTGGTTTTTTTTAATTAGGGTTAAACCCTGTTTCTTTTTAGTTCTGAAGGAATTAAATTCCCATGATATAGGGTCGAGCCCTAATTTTATTTTGGAGGAATTAAATTCCTATAGTTCTGTGAGAATTAAATTCTCAAGCTTGCATTCCTTCTCTATGTTTTGGATCTGCATGGCAGGATCTCGACCCATTGAGAATTAAATTCTCAACCTTAAGGGGAGATGTGCACTTTGCAGATCCTCTATCAAAGAGAGAAGAAATATGTTCTTCTGTTTTTACATATCAGAGTTAAACTCTGCTGAGAATTAAATTCTCTTTCTTTCAAACGTCTTTCCCCTTTCTTACCTAGGGTTTTTTGCAGAAGATCTGAGTCTTTTCAAAGTATCAAAGCTCTTCTCCTTTTCTCTTTTCTTCTCAGCGTATGTATCTCTCTCCTTTGTATCTCTTGGCTCCTATTTATAGGAGAAGCAGCCGAATCAATCAGTTCTTTGACGGATCTTCATCGAGATTTGATTTGCATTCATCATTCGTTTTGGGCCTTTGGATTATTAGGTGAATTTTATTCACCATTGGATTTTAAATCCAAAGATTTTCCTTTGTTATTTTGGTTAGATTTAGAGGGGAAATCTTTCCAAACCCGAGATTTTCCATAGATAGGTGATATTTCATCACCTCTGAACCTTTAATTTGATTGGTTCCATATAGTTGCGTTCCTTTGGCAAGATTTGAATTTCTCTCAGAATTTAATTCTGTTGACAAAATGGGCTTTGAAAGCCGGTCACGTGTGACCACGTGACCCATGGTCACGTGTGAGCACGTGACCCCCTTTGGAATGAGCCTTTTCCTTTCTTTTGCGCTCTGTCTTCTGATCGTTGCTTAAGCGTCACGTGCCACCACGTGACTCCTGGTCACGTGTGAGCACGTGACCCTTGTTTGAACTCTCTTTCCTTGGTTCGTCTGGAGAACGAGTCTGCTGTCTTGAACGTCACGTGCCAACACGTGACCCTGGTCACGTGGAAGCACGTGACCTCTTCTGAAGCATTTTTCTTAACTTGATCAGTTAACCGACGTGCCTTTGACGCTTGCATTTCAACGTCACGTGTCGCCACGTGACCCTGATCACGTGGGAGCACGTGACTCTCCTTGAAGCTTTTCCTTTTCTTCTTCGTAGTCAGGGAATCGAACTTGCCTTGGTGATGTTTTTAGGTGTCACGTGCCAACACGTGACCACTAGTCACGTGTAAGCACGTGACCCTCTTCTGAAGCTTTTCACAGAAGCTTTCCTGATTTTAAATCAGGAAACATGGTGGAGTTGGTCGGTCGGAGGAACCGAGGAAGATGGTCTCGGCGGGAGAGCTCGGGAACGAGCAAGAGGGCCGAGGTATCTTGGTCCTGCGGTAGCTCGGAGGCGAGCTGAGAGACCGTGGTGACCAATTTGCAAGGGCCCTGAGGTGAGCCAGCTTTGTGCTTGTAGGTCGGGCCTGATCGGCCCCTGTGGGCCCTCTCTTCTGAGTTCTGGGACACGTCATCTGCCACGTGTCCTGATCTTGAAGGGTCGCCAATATTGAGCATCATCATTAGCCCCCCACTTTTATCTTGACCAGCTAGTGGGTCGGGTCATGAGTGGACTGCCAGGCCATCTGGGGTAAGCTCCCTCTTAAGGTTTCGTCGGGACGCGCCCTCGGGCTGTCAGCTGTCTTTTCTGCCAGCTTATCGGGGCGAGATCTCTGCATTTAGGGAAGGTGCGCCGGTTCGAGCGTCCTGCCACTGAAGTGACGGTCCACGTGTCGAGCGCCGGTTGGCCGACGCGACATATGCAGACCTGTGGACTGATGAGCGCAGCCCAATGTGGGCGTGACATGTGGAGCGATCGGTCGTCGAGTTGATTTCGATCACTTGCCGAGTGTGCCAAGCGCTGCTGAGAAGGAGGCATCTCCATGGCCACGAAGTCGAGGGGGGATTACTCAGACTTGGATAGACCTGATGTCTCTTGTTAGGGATTCGGATCCGCTGCATGTGATGGGCTCAGTGGCCTCGTTATGAGGGCTACAAACCCGCAGCGTCTGTTGGGCAGGAGGATGCCTGCTGGGGATGACCGAGTAGGGAAGTTGCTCGGTTGATCTTGGCGAGGGTCTTGACACCTGGCGTTGCGAGTAGGGAAGCTACCGGCTAGGGATAGTCGAGTCTGGAAGGACTTTGATCCTTGTCTTTGTTGGGTAGGAAGCTATCCGCCGGGATGCGCCGAGTAGGAAGGGGCTCGGCGGCCTCACGAAGAGGGCTCCAGATTCTCAGCGTTTGATGGGCAGGAGGACGCCCGCTGGGGATGCGCCGAGCAGGAAGGAACTCGGATAAGGGCTTCAGACCATCAGCGTCTGATGGGCAGGAGGATGCCCGCTGGGATGCGCCGAGCAGGAAGGAACTCGACGGCCTCACGATGAGGGCTTGAGATCCTCAGCATCTGATGGGCAGAAGGATGCCCGCTGGGGATGCGCCTAGCAGGAAGGAACTCGGCGGCCTCGCGATGAGGGCTTCAGACCATCAGCGTCTGATGGGCAGAAGGATGCTCGCTGGGGATGCGCCGAGCAAGAAGGAACTCGGCGGCCTCGCGATAAGGGCTTCATACCATCAGCGTCTGATGGGCAGGAGGATGCCTGCTGGGATGCACCGAGCAGGAAGGAACTCGGCGGCCTCACGATGAGGGCTTGAGATCCTCAGCATCTGATGGGCAGGAGGATGCCCGCTGGGGATGCGCTGAGCAGGAAGGAACTCGGCGGCCTCACGATGAGGGCTTGAGATCCTCAGCATCTGATGGGCAGGAGGATGCCCGTTGGGGATGCACCGAGCAGAAGGAACTCGGCGGTCTCGCGGTGAGGGCTTGAGATCCTCAGCGTCTGATGGGCAGGAGGATGTCCGCTGGGTATGCGCCGAGCAGAAGGAACTCGGCGGCCTCCCGGTGAGGGCTTGAGATCCTCAGCGTCTGATGGGCAGGAGGATGTCCGCTGGGGATGCGCCGAGCAGAAGAAACTCGACGGCCTCACGATGAGGGCTTCAGACCATCAGCGTCGAAGGGGACGTGGGAGGCCTGCTAAGGATGGCCGAGCAGGGTAGCTGCTCAGTGCCTCTTTCTGAGGGCTTTGACCTTTAGCGCTGGAAGGGCCGTGAGAGGCCTACTAAGGATGGCCGGGCAGTGAAGTTGTGCGGTTGCCTCTTGGCGAGGGCTTTGATCTCTGGCGTCGTGGGTAGGCAACTACCAGCCTGGGATGACCGAGTGGGGTAGCCGCTCGGATGCCTCTTGCGAGGGCTTCGATCCCTGGCGTCATGGGCAGGGAGCTATCAGCCGGAGATGACCGAGAAGGGCAGCTGCTCAGTTGCCTCTTGCGAGGGCTTTTGATCCTTCAGGACGGGGACCGAGCAGGGTTGCTGCCCAGTGCCTCTTGGCGAGGACTTTGATCCCTGTCGGTTGTGGTAGGAAGCTACCAGCCGGGGATAGCCGAGCAAGGACCCGACTGCCTCTGGGAGGACTTTGGTTCTTGGCGCGGGAAGAGATATAGGACTGTAAGAAGCCTACCAAGGACCCTTGGCCGGGCAGGGTTACTTCCCGGTGCCTCTTGGTGAGGGCTTTTGTCCTGAAAGATAGCCGAGCGAGGGATCCTCGGGCTCGACTACCTCTGGGAGGGCTTTCTGATCCCTGGCGTTGCGGTAGGGAAGCTACCCGCCAGGGATAGCCGAACGAGGGATCCTCGGGCTCGACTGCCTCTGGGAGGACTTTCTGATCCCTGGCGTTGCGGTAGGGAAGCTACCCGCCAAGGATAGCCGAGCAAGGGATCCTCGGGTTCGACTTCCTCTGGGAGGACTTTCTGATCCCTGACGTTGCGGTAGGGAAGCTACCCGCCAGGGATAGCCGAGCGAGGGATCCTCGGGCTTGACTGCCTCTGGGAGGACTTTCTGATCCCTGGCGTTGCGGTAGGGATGCTACCCGCCAGGGATAGCCGAGCAGGGTAGCTGCCGGGATGCCTCTTAGTGATGGCTTAGATCCTTGGGCGAGGTGGCCCTCGAACCGCCGTGGCGAGCCCCCTCTGTGCGACCCCGTCAAGGGAGGGGGTGTCGGTCTATTCGGCCGGCGAGGGCGTTGATTACGGTCGCCGGAGGAGGTTCATTCGCGCCTCCGGTGAGGGGGAGGCGGCGGCTGGTATCTGGATCTTCAGAATGATCGCTTGCCATGGGGATGGTGATCGGAAGGCCAACTTTGTTTTTTTGTGGAGTTTCGGTTCCCACAGACGGAGCCAACTGATGGAGCTCCTTTTCGGGCCTCCGTCAGATGTTGTCTTCCGTTGATCTCGCGGTGAATTTAGCTGATTATTCTTCGTTGCGTGTGGGTCTTAATGGGTTTTTGGAGGAAGAGGTGAGGTGAGGAAGCGGTTGCCGAGTACCTGCAAAGAAGCCCCGGGGTGGTTTGGTACCACCGAGGACCCTCCGACGCTCAAGTTAGTGATGAGATCCGAGCAGAGTAACGGCATAAAAGTGTAAAAAATGGCTTACTTGACCCCTCTGTGATGGGGGTTTATATAGCGATGGTGGCATGCAGCAGCAGGCGCGAGAATCTCGCCGGCAGTTACGCTCCCGACGTCACGCCCGCGTAAAGAGTGGATCACCCGTTAATGGGGATCGTGATGGCGTGGAACGTGGGATGTGGTCGGCGGAGAATCTGTGCATGGCGAGATTTACGGAGCGACGGTTACGCCTGTGAGTGGTGGAGTTGGTCGGTCGGAGGAACCGAAGAAGATGGTCTCGACGGGAGAGCTCGGGAACGAGCGAGAGGGCCGAGGTATCTTGGTCCTGCGGTAGCTCGGAGGCGAGCTGAGAGACCGAGGAAGCCAATTTGCAAGGGCCCTGAGGTGAGCCAGCTTTGTGCTTGTAGGTCGGGTCTGATCGGCCCCTGTGGGCCCTCTCTTCTGAGTTCTGGGACATGCCACGTATCCTGATCTTGAAGGGTCGCCAATATTGAGCATCATCAAAACCCTTTTCCAATTAATAAGATGATATCTCTTAGAACTAATATTAGTATCCCTCCAAATGAATGAGGCTCTAATAGGATCAGTTTTTCTTACTACCCACTTTGGTAATTAGAAAAAAGGCATATATATACATAATGTAAAGCTATAGAAGGGTGGCAGATTTTCTCTATTTCCCAAATTACCCCTGCTCAATTATTTGATTAAGCAAATGCAATTATGAGCATGCAACAACACATATTTTGTCTGCAATAATTCAATCTACGCATGCTCCTTTTCATGTTTCAAACACCATAGTCATGAATAAGGACAATAATTTATGTCAAATTATGTGCAGTGAAGTGAAAGAACATGGTAAACAAACAAATGAATTTAATATGTACAATGAAGCAAGCATAGAATTTCAATAAGCATACTGTATGTTGATGTAAAAATGACCTTCAATTTCATGTTTCAACCACCATAGCCATTAATAAGGACAATAATTTATGTCATATACATAATGTAAAGCTATAAAAGGGTGGCAGATTTTCTCTATTTCCCAAATTGCCCATGCTCAATTATTTGATTCAGCAAATGCAATTACGAGCATGCAACAACACATATTTTGTCTGCAATAATTCAATCTATGTATGCTCCTTTTCATATTTCAAACACCATAGTCATAAATAAAGACAATAATTTATGCCAAACTATGTGTAGTGAAGTGAAAGAACATGGCAAACAAACAAATGAATTTAATATGTACAGTGAAGCAAGCATAGACCTTCAATTTCATGTTTCAACCGCCATAGTCAATAATAAGGACAATAATTTATGTAAAACTATGTGCAGTGAAGTGAAAGAACATTGTAAAGAAATGAATGAATTTAATATGTACAGTGAAGCAAGCATAGAATTTCAACAAGCATACTATATGTTAATATACAAATGACATTCAATTTCATGTTTCAACCACCATAATCATCAATAAGGACAATAATTTATGTCAAACTATGTGTTGTGAAGTGAAAGAACATGGCAAATAAACAAATGAATTTAATATGTGCAGTGAACCAAGTATAGAATTTCAACAAACATACTATTTTTGATGTAAAAATAACCTTCAATTTCATGTTTCAACAACTATAGTCATCAATAAGGACAATAATTTATTTTCAACCACCTTCACAATTAAAAGCATGCAACAACACATATTTTGTTTGCAATAATTCAATCTATGCATACTCCTTTTCATGTTTCACACACTATAGTCATGAATAAGGATAATAATTTATGTCAAACTATGTGCAGTGAAGTGAAAGACATGGCAAACAAACAAATGAATTTAATATGTACAGTGAAGTAAGAATAGAATTTCAACAAGCATACTATATGTTGATGTAAAAATGACCTTCAATTTCATGTTTCAACCACCATAGTCATTAATAAGGACAATAATTTATGTCAAACTATACACATAGTGAAGTGAAAGAATATTGCAAACAAACAAATGAATTAAATATGTGCAGTGAAGCGAAAGAATATTGCAAACAAACAAATGAATTTAATATGTGCAGTTAAGCAAGCATAGAATTTCAACAAGCATACTATTTGTTGATGTAAAAATGACCTTCAATTTCATGTTTCAACCACCATAGTCATCAATAATGACAATAATTTGACAATACTTTATTTTCAACCACCTTCACTGCAACATGTAATTCTGGTATGTATTGTGCTACATTTAAGATATTGGGTGATTTTACTCAGTCTCCTACAACAAATACTATTTTTTCATCATTATAAATAGTTTGTGGATCCTTGCATCGACCACACCAATCTGTCTAATAACATGTCAGTTAACGCGAAAATTGTAAGTTATTATTCTTATCATATACATTTATTTGTATATTAACAAAATTACATTACTTATGTTTTCAAGTTCTAACAATACTTTAAAATCTCAACAATTATAAGATGAGACTATCATTTTTCTTGTCATTATGGATTGGTGTATTCAACCAGTCTCGCCAGTGTGGATGGATGGCAAAAGACGGCCAGCGAGTAGTGTGCCTACGGACGAGCGTAAGGTTGCAAAAGGGAAGGTCGGCGTCAGATGACCAATGGACTATCGACGGCCAACCGGTCGGTCAGCGTGAGGCGTCGAGGCGACGACTAGACCGCGATAGGCAGACGGAGACAGTTGTGGCAAATTTTCTGTTAGATGGGAATAATTGGGTATAATTTTGTGATAGGCAGTGACCTGAGTGGGAATAAGATTCTCATGATTTGGGGCATTAAATTACCATGCTAATCTTATATTCCCGGAAATATTTTTTGTATCAAAACAAGTTTGGTAATATTTCATGAGAATGTAGGATTACCACTTATCAAGCGCATCCTAAAGGGGTTATTAACTACTGCTTTGCATGACTTCTCTATTTGACCTAACGATAAGATTCTTAAATCTTATTTAGAATAGAAATATATCTTATAAACTCATCAATTGTTTTGAATGATTAAGTATGATATATCTGGTTTTGGAATTAGAGCATAAAGTACAAATATAATTCAAAATCACTTTGAAGTAGTTTTCATCATCCCATGATCCTTAATTTATGCTTTTCCGCGCGTAGCGCGGGTGCGTTGCTAGTGTAGTATAAAGGGATAGAAGAAAGCGCAACATTTATGAGAAAAATCTGCCCTCAATTGATAAGAGTTTGCCCTTCCAGCAATTTAACTTTGACTGGAATTTAGAAATGAGATGCATCCAAATTTTCCTATCCAACTTACCTTGCTTTAAAGGCATCCCCAGTTATGAAGCAGGCAAAATAGCAAACTTACGATCAAGAATTGCATACGATCAAGAATTGCATACAATCAGATGCCGAGAGAAGGATTCCGACCAAAATAAAAAATGGAGCTTTTTTGAAAGTTAATTTTCAAGCCTGACAAACCCTCGAAAATATAAAGAATAAGCTTTAAATTGAGAACTTCTTGTGGGTTGGCTTTACAGAAAATGATGATATCATCAACAAATTGCATGGAAGGTACATTTTTGAGATTACCCTTAAGCTTAGGGATAAAAAGAAAGCCTTGCTCTCTAGCCAAACACAACATTATAGCAAGAACATCAACATCAAGATTAAATAAAAGTGGGGACAGTGGATCCCCTTGTTTAAGCCCCCTCCTGCATTTGACGATCTTACACAGTGACCCATTTACCAAAACCTGAGAGCTTGAGGTATAAAAGATAACAGAGATCCAATGAACCCATTTAGGACCAAACCCTCTGACTTGAAGAAGATAAATAATATAATCCCAATTGATTGAGTCAAAGCCCTTTTGAAAATCAAGCTTAAGAAGGATAGTCTCATTTTTGGACTTGCTGCAAATATTTACAAGTTCATGTACAATTGAAAAACAATCAAGAGTCGATTTTTCCTTCATAAAAGCAAACTAGGTTTCACTAAGAAGATTAGGCAACACAGGTCGTTAGCTAGAATTTCTGTAAGAATCTTGAAAATGCCATTTAACAAACTAATGGACCTGAAATCTTTGGCAAACCGAGCACCATCCACTTTAGGAATCAAAACAATAATAACATAGTTTATTCTATTCAAATAATAGGGATCTTCATAAATGGATTGAATTCCACCTAAAAGTTCTTCTTTCACAATCTATTCAGCACTACTAGAATATAAAGTGGATTAAATTACATCAGACCCAGTTTTTCCATTAGACAAAGATGTGTGATAATCTGTTAGTTTGGAGATCTCAAGAGGAGGTTGTTTGAAACTCAGAAAGGCACGCCAACATAATTTAATATCTCACGTTAGACCGGTATGTAGCAATCAATATATTTGTCTATATTGCGTATTAGATATTTGATAAATAACTAACAGTTTACCGCCGCCAAGTATTGTGTTTTATATAAATATCTTTCAGAAGATGACCCTTAATGTTTTTCCGGTAAGTTTTTTTATATAATAGATCCTTCCAATTTATGAGCGAAGAAGACATGTATCTCGTTTTTTTCCTCCTAATTTTTTTATGTAAGCATCATTGGTAAAGCAGATGCAAGTCCCTTAAGGCCTTAACTCATCGATGCTTTCCCAGTTTATCAACTTATAGTACAACCCTGGGCTAATTTGCTTCTTCTTTTGCTTGAGCTTTGACTGTGAACATAGATGACTGTTTTCTTAAAAAAAAAATCTACTCGCAATGAATTATTCCATTATTTAGAATTCAAGAGAAAAGAAGGAATGAGAACCATATTTTACATGCATATGCTTACTCTAACTAAAAAATATCCATGAAAAAAAAAGGATGAAGAAATTAAAAAAACGGCCTCATAGGAGATGATCCGATTCTGGTATGCTTTCAAGTGAAGGCTTCCACATCATGCTCCTCTCTGTTTCAAATTTATGACTATGATATCTAAGCGGTTCTTTCTGAATTTGAGACATCATATCCTTAAGGGCGATCCCTTCCTTTCCTAGTATTTCCTTCAATTCTTGCTTGCTAATTACCAGCTTAATTCTGATTGCGCCAGTCTCCTTCATCAGCATCTTCTTCGGCCGATGAAGGCTGTCGATTTTGCCTTCCATATTCTTTATCTTGATCACCTTATCTTCAAGAACTAAGCAGTTCCTCATGTTACCTGTACTTGCACTGTATTTAGAAAGAGGGAACAAAATCTAAGTTAGAGGATGTTGAACTGTGATAGTGCTTTAAGCTAAGTAATAATTATGGTATTTAAAAGATCAGGCAGAGACAAATAGGCAAATTTAGCTTAGTAATTGCAAGGTTGGCCTAGACTTAATATTCCAACATGGCCTCACCAATCAAACGATTTGTTTCTTTTAGATAGATTGAGATTGGTGAATTGGCGGAGGGCCAAACAAAACTCAATTTCATTTACAAGCTTAGACAGTAATCAATCATAATCTATATGATACGAAAGAATATGAGGTAAGTAAATCTGAAAAATAGTTCGCATATTCCGTACGTAAATGAAAAGGTGTTATTTTAGTAATTCCTAAAATTAAACTTCATATGTTGTACGATGCATATAATGATACGTTATAGAACAAAAATTGGCTTATAGAGTAATCAAACTGCCCCTCTATTCGTATGTGAAGTTAACATGATATATAGTATATAAATTAAACATTTTCTTTTGATTTATGTATAGATCAAAACGCCACCCTGTTAGATTTGAAAGCACAATTACTTTTCTGTTATGAAGAAAATATTAAAAATCAACGCCATTCTTATATGAAGCCATATCACTTATCTAATAAACCTGTACAAGGAAAGCCCATGTACTTGTTATAACCATTGCCTATAGTATTGTTAGCCAAGGATTTGGCACTAATTAAGAAATGATGTACATTAAGTTGGCAGCTACAATGTGCCCAGAATCTCATCACTAATTAAAAGAACCATTTGAGTGGGGATTCCATCTGTTATTTGAAACGTTAAGTGGGTGGATGAATGGTTGGCACCAACGTGATTCACAATGGTGGGATCAGTATCCACAAGAAACAGGTTTACCATATGCCTTTGCAATCAGAAATCTACAGTAGTTAAATGAATTCAAATTTGTCAGGGCTCTAGAGAAACTCTCTGAGATATCTAGTATTTATTTTAAATTATATTGGAAATCACTCAATAACAATAGTTCGTGAGATCGTTGTTCTTATTATTCTATAATTTGCTATGATATATTGAGAAATTAATATGCTTTCTTTTGTCATACATATATTTATGTATTTACGAGGACATGATATCCTACGCCAATTTGACTTTAACAATAGTAGGTTTTGGTGGACCTAAAAATAAAAGAATAAAAAAAAATATAAAGAAATGGATGAAGAGTTGTTCTCTCCTCCCAAATCCCTCAAAATGAGAGTGATTTCGTAATTACCCACTCATCCTTATACATAATGTAAAGGTGTAGAGACATGGCAGAATTTTCAAAATGCCAATTTTGCCCTCATGAATTTTGATATTTCCACTTCCTACTGCCGTCTGTCCCATCTCCTTTTCAAAATTTTCCACTTTTTATTGCCACATGTCCCATCTTCTATTGGCGTCCGTGTCTACCTCCTGCTCTATTTAAGATAGAGCACCTCATCCCCATTCTCTACTCAAAAGAGAAAAATGACGGAAAAGGAGAAAAAAATTGAGAAGGTGCCATCATGCAAGTGTGAAAAGAACTCAAATGAAAAAAAAAACAAGAGATTGCCAATTGGTTTTAATGAGTACTTCTTTGGTTGGAACAACAAGTTTATGATTATAATTCGTAACAAGCATAAGTAAGAATTATTAAACCGAAAAAGACAGTAGTCATGAAAAAAGAGAAAGGCGTTACAATTTCCAAAAAAACTGTAGAAAAATAGGGACGTTATCAGATAGAAATAGGACAGAAATGACAAGTCGGACGGAATAGATCAAAAGAAAAACTGCCAAAATTAGAAAACTGCTAAAAATAAAAAGTTGTTAAAACGAGAAACTAATTATTTGATTGCATCCTAAATTGATTCCCGATACTTCCTGTCAAATCTTAACCGATTCGGGTGCTAATTTCACTAGGACAGAAATGACAAGTCGGACATAATAGATCAAAAGAAAAACTGCCAAAATTAGAAAACTGCTAAAAATAAAAAGTTGTTAAAACGAGAAACTAATTATTTGATTGCGTCCTAAATTGATTACCGATACTTCCTGTCAAATCTTAACCGATTCAGGTGCTAATTTCACTCATAATTCGAAAGTCAAAGTTCGGAGCAAATTTTTGACCGCGATTTCGGGGCCTTAAATGATGGATTTTCGCAATTCCGAGAGATGTCAATGATGCCTCTAGTAATCCATTGACCCAGACAATTTTGCAAGATCTTCGATTTGCTGGTGGAACGCGCGAATCGGATAAGATTTGACAGTTTGGGATTCTCGGGTTGAACTAGACCCGACGTGTTTTGGATCGGTCGAGTAACTCCAAGTAGGCCAGGGCTGTGTCGGTAAGGTATAATACCAGTGCATAGACTGAGAGGGTACAAAGGCCCATGTGCAAGTGCATGCAGTCGCAAAATAGTGATTTTAATATTAGTCATAATTTGACAGAAAAAGACATTAGTCATGACGGCCAGAGAAAGGACATTAGACATGATTTGACAGAATGGACATTGGTCATGATGGACTGTAGAAAAATAGTGACGTTAGCATTGGCTATCGTTTGACAGAAAAAGGACATTGGTCATGACGGACTGTGGAAAAATAATGACGTTAGTATTGATCATGATTTGACAGAAAAAGGACATAAGTCATGACGGACTGTAGAAAAATAATGACGTTAGCATTGGTCACGATTTGACAGAAAAAGGACATTAGTCATGTCCACCTCCTATTGCCATATGTCCCATCTCTTATTGGCACCTATGCCCACCTCTATTCTATTTAAACCAAGGCATTTCATTGTCAATCCCTACAAAAGAGAAAGGGTAAAAAAAGGGTAAGCCGGAAATATTTTGCATCTCTTAATGGCACAAAATCTTGATGCAAGACAGCTATTGCATCTCTCAATGGTCAAAGAGTATAACAAACCGCCGTTGTTTCTCCTCCTCCATGCAAAACTAACGTCCACGTCGTCGGATGCCGACGGTGTCGATCCTTCCGTTTGCACTCATGGGTTCATTGAAGACTCCGTCCAAGTGATCATTCCTTCTCCCGTTGGCCCTCGTGATGATACAAAGTGTATTTTGGATGAAATGCCATCTTTTAAGCATCGCAAATATGTAGCCTCTAAATTATGTTCGCCCGAGAACTGTCGTAGCTTCGCCAGCTGGGTGGTGGGTCGTAAATGCCCTATCCAAGATCAACATCGCATGTATCTTGAAACGGAGATCAACAAATTCGTCCATGAAGCAGTGGAGGTAGCAAATACTAAATTTCATATCAAGATATATGTTTATACTAGCGTTGATAGGACTGTGACAATTAAGAGATCGCGTAAGCGAAAGAGACAAGAGTTGAAGGACCGGATTGACGATATTGTTTGTGCGGTGTGCTTCGAAAAAATTGAAAAGAGTAGCAGTGGTGATTTATTTGAAGGAGTGCAGTTGTGTTGTGACCATGCATTCCATATGAATTGCATTATTCCTTGGTTGTTCAACAATAACTCATGTCCACTATGTCGATATGAGAACCCATGTGAAATGGATTAGGATGTTACTTTTAGTTTTTCTTTGTTGATTAAGCTTCTGCTATTTCTGTTGTTTTGGCATGTAAATTTCGAAGAAGGGATGACCAATGTTCACAAATTCTGATTGTGTTTTCAAATATTTTCAATGGTTTAATATATTTAATATGATGATCATATGATGTATTTGGATATATAGTATAAATCACTTAATTTTCTAACTCAGTCGTATTTTTGCAATCAACTTTGACAAGGGACAGAAAAGACAAAAAAATTGAGAAGGTGACAACGTCAAGGGATAGAAAAACTCAAATAAAAAGGAATAATGATATTACCAATTGGTTTTAACAGATACTTCTTTGGTTGGAAAATATGCATGTTATAATCATAATTCGTAACAGTCATAATTAAGCATTATTAAACAGAAAAACACATTAGTAATGATGTAACACCTTAGTTCATTTATACCAGTTCAATTTTGAGTATTTCTTTATTTGTGGCTATTCTTGTTTTATTGTGTTTTGGATGCGAATAGTGTATTGGTATTCGTCTTTGCATCCGACCCGACCCGCTTGCTGGAAACCCGTCTTAATTCCTGTTTATAATTTATCCCGGCTAGTTACGAGGATCCTTGCACTTTTAATATTTTTTATACTGCATACTGGTTTTATACCTGGCATCTGCATTTTTTTAGTATAACAAATAAAGTCAAATAAAATATTTTAAAAATATTTAGTATGGCCTGCACATACCCCTGACCCTGTGGTAGCATTCGTACATCGTATTCTTGTCCCGTTCAGTGAAACAGACTTGTTTGGATAGCTACGTGCACGTTACGTGTATCCGTTCTTGGGGGTATGCATTTTCGTTACCCGGATATCCTGTTTTAGTTTTGGTTGACACGTATATTAACCGTATTTTCAAACCATAATTTTAGACCCGACCCGGACATGTTTTGGACTATTTTTGTTTTAGCCAGAAAACTCAAATTTATTTAATATTATATTCTTTTAAATATATAACTGTTTACTATATATACATCCACACCGTTATATATTTTAAAAACTAAAAATATATTTTAAAATCCTAATCTATCTAATCCTACAGCCTTCTCTCTCTCTCCTCTAAATTATATATATATTTCTTTAACCCCCACGTATGCCTCTCTCTCCCTCTTCTTTTCAAAATTTTTCCCGCCGCTCGCGAACCCACGCCCGCACGTAAACCCACCTCACGCCGTCGCCGCAAAACTTCCCGACCTCGTCACTTTCCCCTCCTCTTCTCCCAAGCCACGTCTCCGACACCACACCACCACCTCACCTCCATCCTCGAGCTCCAAATCCCTGCAACCCATCACCGCACGACCCGACCCAGCTTCTGTCCTCACCGCAGCCCTCGCCTCACTGTCGTCGACCATCCCTCACCCTCGTCGACACCTTCTTGCCTCTTTTATTCTTCCTCCTCTCCCCTCTCCATCCCCATGCAAACCCACCAACCCAAGAACCCCGGCTGCAACCCGACGATCCCATGACCCGTTGCCTCACCTGACCTCGCCACCGACGACCTCTTCGTCGCCTCCTCTGCTCATCCCTTCGACCCCCTGCATTTCCCAACGGGAAGAACCCCAACCCGAGCAAACCCTGCAACCTCGTGCAAACCAACTGGCACCCAAGAAAACCTTCATCCCTGGCCTCATCACCGACGACCTCCTCGACCTCGCCTTTTCTCCACTTACTCTCTCTCAACACCCTTCTCCACTCCCAACACCACCATCACCCACACCTGACAGCCCCAAAAACCCCGAGCCTGCAACCCAAGAAAACCCTACCCATCGCCGGCAGCCCATCGCCAGAGACCCATGACTCGTCGTCACGTCTCCCCTCACCTCGCCTCTGCCCCAGAGCACCACATCCCAGAGCACCACACCCTAGAGACCACCTTCTCCTTTTTATTCTTCTTTCTTCTTCTCTTTCTTTTTCTTGATCTTGTATTTTCCAGTGATCGCCGGAGCCGTGTCCGTCGCCGACGATCAGGCCGACCCAGTGGGCGCTCCCAACCAGCGTGGACGCGTTCTTGCCTTGCCGAGTTCTGTTCTGTACGCCATGTATGCATTGCGACGTTTACCCGGCGTCGAACGCAGCGTACGCACCCCGTCATGAGATCCGTTCAGGCAAGTTTATCTTGATATATGCTATGATACATATGTTGCATCCATATGAATAAAAATATTACCTGTTTATTTCATTGTGCATCCATATTACAATTTTACAGTTTTTCGATACCCAAATACATCCATACCGTTATTTACATATCTAGTAGCATGCAAGTTTATCTTACTACATGTCATGTTATATATTTTGCATCCATATGAATAAAAATATCACATGTTGATTGCATTGTACATCCATATTAATGTTTACTGTTTTCGGATACCCGTGTACATCCGTATCATTTATTATATGTATAGTTGCATCTACAGATCATATTATTTCGTGTTACTGTTGTATTAACACCCCATACTTGATAATGTGCATCCTACATAGTCATGAAGTTGTAGATGTAATCCCTGATAGTTATTTATGCATCCGTGTTTTACTGTGCATCCGTACTTTTATCGTGCATCCGTACTTGCTACAGTTTTATTATGAGCATCCGTTTGATACCTGTGCACTACCTGACATGTCTTAATACACCACTGCTTGACTTGATACCTGATCTTGTTACTAATGCCGACAATCTTGACTTGTCGTCCTGACGGACGTATCCTGTTGTCTACATAGACAAACCTGTACCTTCTTAATCCCGTGTTGGCATTAGCTCCAGATTTATCAATACCTGACTTGAACACATAACCTTGGAGGTATGGGGAAATCAAAGGTGTAACCGAGTGTAACTTAAAAGGATATTACTTGATCCATGGTCCCGGGGGGTAACGAGACAGAATCATTCGTGATTCTTCTTGATCTGTGGTCCTGGGAGGTAACGGGACAGAGTCATTCGTGACTCTTACACCTTGGTCCATGGTCCCGGAGGGTAACGGGACAAAACCATTCTTGGTTCACATATCCTGATCCGTGGTCCCGGGGGGTAACATGACATATTCTTTTAGTTACATTAGGAGTACAACAATTGGTTTCGAATAACTCTAGGATAGATAATCAGTAGCACAGTTTAGATTATTTACCGCGCTTCACCTGCACGTATACACTTCACTGTTTCATACCCGTATTACTTTTTATACACTCATTACTGTTCATACTCATGTCTGTATATCTCGGGTATCCTGTTCATTTATTATTATTTGATATTATGACGTACTGACGTCTGGGTTTTGCATGGCCCAGATCCTCTATCTTTGACGCAGGCTGATCAGGAGTATTTCCGCCGTTAGGCTGAGCAGTGAGGACCCTGTTAGTATCTAGTTTAGTTCAGTTTTATTTCCATATTTTCATTTTCCTGATGTGAGCCCGTATTTAGGACATATTTTCCAGATTGTTATTGTTATTTGGATTTATTGCTTCCGCCTATTATTTCGTGACTCGTTTATTCTGACATATGAACATGTACCAGATAGTTTATTTTTATTTTCCTATTCTTGATATCTTCTAGACAGCCGTAATGTGACTATGGAGGGATGTTTCCTAGCCACAGGTAGCATTGTTGTCTCTGTCACGTGCCGATCTTAGCACACTCTGGAAAGCGGGACGTGACATGGTTTGTTTGGTATCAGAGCCATATGATTTAGGTTAATCGGGTTTGGTTCTTTTATAGTTGGGTATTGGACCCAATACACGAATCAGAATACCCGTAATTAGGAACATGTCCTGCCACATTGTTATCGTGATTCTTGAATCTTATCTTTCTCTTAACACTTTGTCTTGATGATATGCAAACAACTTTGCATCTCGACTTCAAATCTTTTGGTTCCTTATTGATTATCATTTCTTATTCCTTTGATTCTGATAGTAGAATTTGGGCGACTTGAACGGAGTTATGTGATTGTAACTATGAACTGCAGCATGGTTACAATGCGGTACTCTATTTAATTAACTTGGAGTCCTAGTTTTGATTCACTTTCTTGTTTCATGGTCGTTATATTACCTTGCTTCTCTTGCTTTCCAGTTCATGTTTTATCGTCAGCTTGAATCCTGTTTACTGTACTTATCTTCTTCAGTATCTTGACTTCAGATGAAGTCGTTTTCGGTATCCTACTTGTTCATGATTTTCCCACATTAGCACTATTCGATTCAGGTGCATCCCATCGCTGTATGTCGTCCAAGTTTATTGCTGCACGCTTGATTTCTTGTACGGACCTGTCTAGTTGTTGGGACATACACACTAGGAACGGGAAGATCGTATCTAGTAGCGAGTGCAAGGATTGTTCAGTTGTTATTTGCGGACGAGAGTTATTTGCAGATTTCATGGTGATCGATACTGGCAGTTATGACGTTGTCTTGGGAATGGACTTCCTCGGCACTTTCCACGCTCACATTGATTGTAGGGCAAAGAAAATGATTTTCCAGATTCCCGGACATCCAGAGTTTGTTTTTACTGGAGGTAGCAGTTCCGTCGGGCCAGTCGAGTTTAGGGTAGGCCGACACACAGTGTTCTTTCATCGATGGAAGTTGATAAGGAGGAAGCGCCAACTGTAGTTCGAGAGTTCATGGACGTGTTCGAGGACATCTCGAGTTTACCGCCAAAACGAGATGTGGAGTTCGTGATCGATCTTGTTACTGGTGCAGCGCCAATCTCAAAGGCGTACTATCCGATGGCACCGGTGGAATTGGAAGAAGTCAAGAAGCAGGTTACCGAATTGCTAGAGAAGGGTTGGATTCGAAGCAATATTTCACCTTGGGGAGCTCCAGTTCTTCTAGTCAAGAAGAAGGATGGCACAAGGAGGATGTGCATCGACTATCGAGAATTAAACCGGGTGACTATTAAGAACAAGTACCCGATCCTTCGCATTGGCAAATTATTCGAGCAACTTAGTGGCGCAAGAGTATTCTCGAAGCTGGATTTGCGATTCGGATATCATCAAGTTCGAGTTAAATCAGAAGATATTTGCAAGACGGCGTTCCGAACTCGATATGGACATTACGAGTATTTAGTGATGCCATTCGGAGTCACTAAAGCACCGGCGATATTTATGAACTTGATGAACCGAATCTTTTCACCGTTCTTGGACCAGTTTATAGTGGTGTTCATCGATGATATTCTGGTCTACTCGAGGAGCCTAGAAGGGCATGCAGAACACTTGAAGATCGTACTGCAGACGTTGAGGCAAGAAAAATTATATGCGAAGATGAGCAAGTGTGAGTTTTGGCTTGAAGGAGTGATGTTTTTAGGGCATGTCGTATCCGGAGATAGAATCGCCGTTGACCCTGAAAAGATTGCAGCAGTTCAGGATTGGCCAATTTCGAAGAAAGTAGCGGAGATCAGAAGTTTTCTTGGACTTGCAGAATATTACAGAAGGTTCGTGGAGAATTTTGCTCGCTTAGCAGAGCCTTTGACCAAGCTTACACGGAAGGAGGTACCGTTCGGATGGTTGTGCGTCATCTTTTAAGGTGTTGAAGCAAAGATTGATAACCGCTCCTATTTTGACCGTGCCAGACGGTTCCGGAGGATTGGTGATTCACAGCGACGCATCTGGGAAAGGTTTGGGATGTGTTTTGATGCAGCATGAGAAAGTTATAGCCTACGCATCAAGATAGTTGAAGACCCATGAGAAGAATTACCCAACTCATGATTTGGAGCTTGCAGCAGTGATTTTCGGTTTAAAGATTTGAAGACACTACTTATTGGGCGAAAGGGTCGAAGTGTTCACCGATCACAAAAGCCTAAAGTATGTGTTCACGCAGAAAGAGCTTAATATGAGGCAGTGTAGATGGTTGGAGTTGATGGCTGACTATGATCTTGATCTCAAGTACCATCCGGGGAAAGTTAATGTAGTACCGGATGCGTTTAGTCGATTGCCAGCAATTCGGATGTTGACTGCACAAAAGAAGCTTATCGAAGATTTTCGGAGATTCGAGTTGGAGATCGTGCTACCTCAATCTTCGGGACAGTTGATGCAGCTGCAAGTACAGTCTTCATTGATCGATAATATTAAGGCAGCGCAGTCGCACGATCCAATATTGCAGAAGTTTCGAGAACAGGTAGAAGAAGGACTTCGAACAGACTTGTTGATTCATGAAGATGGTTCGTTGCGTAATGGTAGCCGTTTGTGTGTGCCGAAAGGAGACATTCACGAAGAAGTTATGAAGGAGGCACACAGTTCCGCATATTCTGTACATCCAGGAGGCACGAAGATGTATCGTGATCTACGACAGTATTTCTGGTGGGAAGGCATGAAAAGGGAGATTGCCCGCTTTGTAGCAAAGTGCTTAGTGTGTCAGCAAGTTAAGGCTGAACATCAAAGGGTTGCTGGTTTATTGCAACCACTTCCAATTCCTTAATGGAAGTGGGAACATATAACCATGGATTTCGTGACAGTTTTACCACGGAGTCCGAAGGGCAACAATGCAGTTTGGGTAATTGTTGATCGATTGACCAAAGCAGCTCATTTCATACCGTTTCAAGTTGGTCAGTCAACGGAAGCGTTAGCAGAATGGTACATGCAGGAGATTGTGAGATTGCATGGAGTACCTGTAAGCATCGTTTCCGATCGTGATACCCGATTCTTATCACACTTCTGGAGGAGTTTACAGGAAAGTTTGGGGACGCGATTGGATTTTAGCACCGCTTATCATCCTCAGACAGATGGCCAGTCAGAAAGAACGATCCAAACTCTTGAAGATATGTTGAGAGCTTGCATATTAGACTTCAAGGGTTTATGGGAGGAACATCTACACTTGGTGGAGTTTTCTTACAATAACAGCTTTCAGGCTACTATTTAGATGGCTCCTTTCGAAGCATTGTATGGTCGCAAGTGTCGCTCACCCGTTTGTTGGGATGATATTGGAGAACGAAGATTGTTGGGACCAGATTTGATCGTGCAAACAGTAGAGAAGGTTAATACTATCCGGAATCACATGAAGGCAACACAGGATCGACAGAAAAGTTGGGCAGATATATCGAGAAGACCTCTAGAGTTCGCTGTTGGTGATTTGGTATTCTTGAAGATATCACCGACTAGAGGAGTGATTCGTTTTGGTAGTCGAGGCAAGCTTAGTCCTCGATTCGTCGGGCCTTTCGAGATTATTGATCGTGTTGGAGAAGTGGCTTATCGATTGGCGTTACTACCATCTTTGGCGAGTGTTCATGACGTGTTTCATGTATTTCAACTCCGTAAGTATGTTCGAGATGAAATACACGTACTAGATCATTCAGAGATGACTGTAAGGGAGGATTTGACCTATGAAGAACGACCGATGTCGATTGTTGATCGAAGAGAAAAGGTCTTCAAGAACAAGGTTATCCCTCTCGTACTTGTTTCATGGGAAAATCGCTCGCACAGAGAATCGACTTGGGAACGAGAAGATAAGATTCGACAGAAGTTTCCAGATCTCTTCTTTTAGATTCATGTTTGTTTATCTTTTCTTGTTCCGGGAATTTCGAGGACGAAATTCTTTTTGTAGTTGGGTATAATGTAACACTCTAGTTCATTTATACCAGTTCTATTTTGAGTATTTCTTTATTTGTGGCTATTCTTGATTTATTGTGTTTTGGGTGCGAATAGTGTATTGGTATCCGTTTTTGCATCCGACCCGACCCGCCCCGCTTGTTGGAAACCCGTCTTGATTCCTATTTATTATTTATCCCGGCTAGTTACGAGGATCCGTGCACTTTTAATATTGTTTATACTGCATACTGGCTTTATATCTGGCATCTGCATTTTTTTAGTATAACAAATAAAGTCAAATAAAATATTTTGAAAATATCTAGTATGGCCTGCATCATACCCTTGACCCTGTGGTAGCATCCGTACATCGTGTTCTCGTCCCGTTCAGTGAAACAGACTCGTTTGAATAGCTACGTGCACGTTACGTGCATCCGTTCTTGAGGGTATGCATTTTCGTTACCTAGATATCCTGTTTTAGTTTTGTTTCACACGTATATTAACCGTATTTTCAAACCATAATTTTAGACCCAACCCGAGCGTGTTTTGGACTATTTTTGTTTTAGCCAGAAAACTTAAATTTATTTAATATTATATTCTTTTAAATATATAATTGTTTACTATATATACATCCACACCGTTATATATTTTAAAAACTAAAAATATATTTTAAAATCCTAATCTATCTAATCCTACAGCCTTCTCTCTCTCTCCTCTAAATTATATATATATTTCTTTAACCTCCACGTATCCCTCTCTCTCCCTCATCTTCTCAAAAAATTTCCCGCCGCTCGTGAACCCACGCCCGCACGTAAACCCACCTCACGCCGTCGCCGCAAAACATCCCGACCTCGTCACTTTCCCCTCCTCTTCTCCCAAGCCTCGTCTCCGACACCACACTACCACCTCACCTCCATCCTCGAGCTCCAAATCCCTGCAACCCATCACCGCACGGCCCGACCCAGCTTCTGTCCTCGCCGCAGCCCTCGCCTCACCGTCGTCGACCATCCCTCACCCTCGTCGACACCTTCTCGCCTCTTTTATTCTTCCTCCTCTCTCCTCTCCATCCTCATGCAAACCCACCAACCCAAGAACCCCGGCTGCAATCCGACGATCCCATGGCCCGTCGCCTCACCTGACCTCGCCGCCGATGACCTCGTCGTCACCTCCTCTGCTCATCCCTTCGACCCCCTGCATTTCCCAACGGGAAGAACCCCGACCCGAGCAAACCCTGCAACCTCGTGCAAACCCACTGGAACCCAAGAAAACCTCCATCCCCGGGCTCCTCGACTTCGCCTTTTCTCCACTTACTCTCCCTCAACACCCTTCTCCACTCCCGACACCACCATCACCCACACCCGACAGCCCCAGAAACCCCGAGCCTGCAACCCAAGAAAACCCTACCCATCGCCGGCACCCCATCGCCGGAGACCCACGACTCGTCGTCACGTCCCCCCTCGCCTCGCCTCTTCCCCAGAGCACCACACCCTAGAGACCACCTTCTCCTTTTTATTCTTCATTCTTCTTCTCTTTCTTTTTCTTGATCTTGTATTTTCCGGTGATCGCCGGAGCCGTGCCTGTCTCCAACGATCAGGCCGACCCAGTGGGCGCTCCCAGCCAGCATGGACGCGTTCTTTCCTTCACGAGTTCTGTTCTATACGCCGTGTGTGCATTGCGACGTTTACCCGACGTCGGACGCAGCGTACGCACCCCGTCGTAAGATCCGTTCAGGCAAGTTTATCTTGCTACATGCTATGATACATATGTTGCATCCATATGAATAAAAATATTACGCGTTTATTTCATTGTGCATCCATATTACAATTTTACAGTTTTTCGATACCCGTATGCATCCATACCGTTATTTACATATCTAGTCGCATGCAAGTTTATCTTGCTGCATGCCATGTTATATATTTTGCATCCATATGAATAAAAATATCACATGTTGATTGCATTGTATATCCATATTAATGTTTACTGTTTTCGGATACCCGTGTGCATCCGTATCATTTATTATATGTATAGTTGCATCTACGGATCATATTATTTCATGTTACTGTTATATTAACACCCCATGCTTGATAATGTGCATCCTACGTAGTCTTGGAGTTGTAGATGTAATCCCTGATAGTTATTTGTGCATCCGTACTTTTATCGTGCATCCGTACTTGCTACAGTTTTATTATGAGCATCCGTTTGATACTTGTGCACTACCTGACATGACTTAATACACCACTGCTTGACTTGATACCTGATCTTTTTACTAATGCAGACAATCCTGACTTGTCGTCCTGATGGACGTATCTTGTTGTCTACATAGACAAACCTATACCTGCTTGATCCCGTGTTAGCATTAGCTCTAGATTTATCAATACCTGACTTGAACACATAACCTTGGGGGTATGGGGAAACCAAAGGTGTAACCGAGTGTAACTTAAAAGGATATTACTTGATCCGTGGTCCTGGGGGGTAATGGGACAGAGTCATTCGTGACTCTTACAGCTTGGTCCGTGGTCCCGGGGAGTAACGGGACAGAACCATTCTTGGTTCACATATCCCGATCCGTGGTCCCGGGGGGTAACGAGACATATTCTTTGAGTTACATTAGGAGTACATTAATTGGTTTCGAATAACTCTAGGATAGATAACTCAGTAGCACAGTTTAGATTATTTACCGCACTTCACCTGCACATATACACTTCACTATTTCATACCCGTGTTACTTGTTATACACTCATTATTGTTCATACTCTTGCCTGTATATCTCGGGTATCCTGTTCATTTATTATTGTTTGATATTATGACACACTGACGTCTGGGTTTTGCATGGCCCAGATCCTCTATCTTTGATGCAGGCTGATCAGGAGTATTTCCGCCGTCAGGCCGAACAGTGAGAATCCTGTTAGTATCTAGTTTAGTTCAGTTTTATTTCCGTATTTTCATTTCCTGATGTGGGCCCGTATTTGGGACATACTTTCTAGATTGTTATTGTTATTTGGATTTATTGCTTCCGCATATTATTTCGTGACTCGTTTATTCTGGCATATGGACATGTACCAGATAGTTTATTTTATTTTTCTGTTCTTGATATCTTCTAGACAGCCGTAATGTGATTATGGAAGGATGTTTCCTAGCCATAGGTAGCATGGTTGGCTCTGTCACGTGCCGATCTTAGCGCACTCTGGGAAGCGAGGCGTGACACATGATGCTCTTTTTTAATTGGTAAGTGGTGCAGCTCTGCTTTGGGATGCGGCGCTTCTAACAGATTTTAGAGAAAATGAAAGAATAGAAATATAACAATTGCAATTTCACCAAACTAGGGTTTTATTTAATTAAAATTTGCCTCTTACAATTGCAAAATCTAAATCACAACTAATTTTCTAATAAAAGAAGAACTGCTAAAAATAGAAAAACTGCTAAAAATATGGCATAAAACCAAGTTTGGAATTTTCGGGTTGAACTAGACGCGACGTGCTTCAATGAGGCATAATACCAGCACATAAATTGATAAAGGACAAAGGATCGCGTGCAAGTGCATGCAGTTGAGTACGTATGTGAGGAAAAACGTTATCAGGTACAAACAGGAACGAAAAAGGACATTGGTCACAATGGAAGAAAAATAGTGTTAACGATAGGAAAATAGTGATATTAGCATTAGTCTTGATTTGACAGAAAAAGAACATTAGTCATGATAGACTGTAGAAAATAGTGACGTTCACATTGATAGTGATTTGACGGAAAAAGTTAACGACAGAAAAAGGACATTAATCATGATGGACTGTAGAAAAATAGTGACATGAACATTGGTAGTGATTTAACAGAAAAAGGACAGTAGTCATGATGGACTACAGAACAACAGTGACGTTAACGTTATTCATGATTTGACAGAAAAAGGAAAGTAGTCATGACGGACTTCAGAACAACAGTGACGTTAACCTTATTCGTGATTTGATAGAAAAGAGACAGTAGACATGATGAACTGCAGATCAACAGTGACGTTAACATTGGTCGTGATTTGACAGAAAAAGGACCTGTCATAACGGACTACAGATCAACAGTGACGTTAACTTTGACCGTGATTTGACAGAAAAAGGACCAGTCATGACGGACTGTATATCAACAGTGACGTTAACTTTGACCATGATTTGACAGAAAAGAGACAGTAGACATGACGGACTGCAGATCAACAGTGACGTTAACCTTGGTCGTGATTTGACAGAAAAAGGACCGGTCATGACGGACTGCAGATCAACAGTGACGTTAACATTGACCGTGATTTGACAGAATAAGGACCAGTCATGACGGACTGCAGATCAACAGTGACGTTAACTTTGACCGTGATTTGATAGAAAAAGTATATCAGTCATGATAGACTGTAGAAAAATAGTGTTGACGACAGAAAAAGGACAATAGTCATGACGGACTGTAGAACAACAGTGACGTTAACGTTATTCATGATTTGACAGAAAAGGGATAGTAGTCATGACGGACTGCAGAACAACAGCGATATTGACGTTATTCGTGATTTGACAGAAAAGGGACATCAGTCTTGACGGACTGCAGATCAACAGTGACGTTAATCTTGGCCGTGATTTGACAGAAAAAGGACATCAGTCATGACGTACTGCAGATCAACAGTGACGTTAAGATTGGCCGTGATTTGACAGAAAAGTGGACAGTAGTCATGACGGACTGCAGAACAACAGTGACGTTAACATTATTCAAGAATTGACAGAAAAATGACACCGGTCATGACGGACTGCAGATCAACAGTGACGTTAATATTGGCCGTGATTTGACAGAAAAAAGACATCAGTCATGACGGACTGCAGAACAACAGTGACGTTAATATTGATCGTGATTTGACAGACAAAGTACATTAGTCGATGGACTGTAGAAAAATAGTGTTGACGACAGTAAAAGGACAATAGTCATGACGGACTATAGAAAAATAGTAACCTGAACATTGGTAATGATTTGACAGAAAAAGGACATCGGTCATGACGGATTGTGGAACAACAGTGACGTTAACGCTATTCATGATTTGACAAAAAAGAGACATCAGTCATGACGGACTGCAGAACAACAGTGACGTCAACGTTATTCATGATTTGACAGAAAAAGAACATCAGTCATGACGGACTGTAGAACAACAGTAACGTCAACGTTATTCATGATTTGATAGAAAAAAGACATCAGTCATAACGGGCTGCAGATGAACAGTGACGTTAATATTGGCGTCACTGTTGTCCTGTTTTGACAGCAAAAAAAACATTAGTCATGATTGACTGTAGAAAAATAAAGACGTCATCATATATAAACAGGACAAAAAGGATAAGTACGACAAAAAATGTCAAAAGAAAAATAAAATGAAGAAGAGAGACACGTTACCAGATGCAAAAAGGACGGTAGAAAATAAATACGTTAGTAGTGATGAGAAATAGTAAATAAAATAAATTCATATGATAAAACCAAAATATTTTATCAGAAATTTAAAAAAATAAAAATGAATTGAATTTGTTTTTGTTTCCACCTCCTATTGACGCCATACCTCATCATCTCCTTCCATATTTAATCCATCACTTTTCATCTTCTTTCTCACTTGAAGAAAAAGGGAAAATATTGAAAAAAAAGGAAAATAGAGAAAGAGAGAGATCTCATTCTTACCAAATTCTGGATTTTCCAACATTTTTTAAACTTAAATCATTGGCTTGGATCGTTTCAAAGCACCATACCTTCAGTAAGTACTTTTATCTCTTTATTTGTTTTCTTCTTCAACATATATGATCGTGAATCAGGATGGTTTGCACTAAACTTTTTTTTCCATAACTAAACTTTTCTTTTTCAACGTATTATTTTTCATTCTTCATTTAGTATTTTTTAACTAATGAGAATATTTTTAAAAGTTGCCATTATTAATGCAATACTTGACTTGACTTGATATTTTTTCCATTTGCAGAAAAGTGTTCGTTTGATTTGGTCAACAACAAAATTAGAGTAAAAACTAAGGTAACAAAAAATCTATTATTCGAAAAATTCAATATTTAAGATTTTTATTTATTTATGCTTATATGTAGAAGTAAATTATTTGTTCTCTAAATTTAAATTCCTATTGGTATCTGTACAGTTTTCTATTTAAGTTATTAATAAATGATGTGACATATTTATTGTTATTAGTTAATCATTTATTTTGATCTCTATAATTGTTTCTATTGTGATATTATCTTTTGTCTTTTATTTAGCTATGCTTGGGAATAAATCAAAACACATTCGCAAACCGTTATTAGAAGCACAAAAACAACGTAAACGTGAACGTGAAAGAATAAGATATCAAAAAAACAGTCATCCAACACTAATACTAAAAATGATGAATTTTCTTTCAAGCGAAAGCGAGAGGCATTTGATTTTGGTATCCCGCACTTCAAAAGACCATTAGAACAAATTCCTAATTTTTCTGCCAATATTGAATGCAACACATCTTTGATGGATGATGATACCGTTTTGTATCATTCTACGGAAGTGGGCTTTTTGAATGATTATCGTATAGTTGATAAAGATATTCATCAAGATTTTTCGTGCAGTCAAAAAAACGATAATGATAGTAAGAGCACGATTCATCCTCATTATATATCCTTATAAAACACAAACTTTTATCTAATTTTACTTGAATGTTTGATATTAACTATATTTAAAGAACATATTACTCAAAAAATTTTAATTTTTTAATTTTTTGATTTACAAATATTTTACATGTTTTAAAAGCTATAAGATTATTTTAAATAAAATCCTCCATAAATATAATAATATAATATATTACATTTTCTTATTGCTAATTAAATTGTAATTTGTGTTTTATAATGATACATGATAAGAAAGTTTTAAAGATAATTATTTAACAGATTGGCGTAGTTGTTTCCATTATTTGGGACCTCCTACTGCAAAATGTTCTAAATGTGATGTAATTATGTGGAAAGAAAAAAGGGTTAGAACTAATGATAAGAAAAAAATAAATTATTCATTTTGTTGCAAGAGTGGAAGAGTTTCTCTGCCTATTTTTGAGAAGACACCCGAAATGCTGGACTCTTTATTGAACTATCAAAATGTTTCTGAATAAGCTAAACAATTTCGGGAAAAAATTCGTTCATTCAACTCTATGTTTGCTTTTACATCTATTGGTGCAAAAATAGATTATCAAATTTCGAAATGAAGGGGACCATATACATTTCGAATTCATGGACAAAACTATCATAAAATAGGTTCATTGCCACCGGCTATCGGAAGTCGACCTAAATATGCACAGCTTTATATATATGATATCGAGCATGAAATTGAAAATCGAATTGCATCTATTGGAGATAATTGTAATGCTACAGAATATCATTCAGAAACTGTGAAAAGTTTAAAAGAAATGTTGGATAAATACAACAAAAATGTTAAGAAATTTCGATGCGTACGTGATTGGTATGAGAACAATAAGGATAAAGAGTTTAGTTTGCGCATTCTAGAGGATAGAAATCATAAGTGTTAACAATATAATAAACCAAATTCAACAGAAATAGCTGCTCTGATGATTGATGATGAATTTTTTCCTTCATCTACTCAAGATGTTATTGTTAACGATCGAAAAAAGGATATCAAAGAATTAGTGAGATTCATCCAGCATGCATGCCATTGCAATATCCCTTATTATTCCTATATGGAGAAGATAATTGTCATAATTATATTGAAGGTAATAATACGAAAAGAAAAAGGAATAAAGTTTCAATGAAGGACTTCTACGCATTTAGATTACAACAACGTTTTCATGAAGGAACAACATTGTTGAGAGGTGGAAAATTATTACAGCCGTATATAGTTGATGCTTATGCGTCTGTTGAAGGGAATCGTCTTGGATGGATTCGTAATAATCAAAAAAATTTACGATGTGAGTTATATCAAGGCTTGCAGGATACTGTCGACGATGGTGATAATGATTCTTACACAATTGGTAAAAAAATCATTTTGCCTTCATCCTTTACTAGAGGTCCATGATACATGATTCAAAACTATCAAGATGCTATGGCAATTTATGCATGGGCCGGGACTCCAGATTTATTCATTACTTTTACATGCAATCCTAATTGAAAAGAAATACATGATTTTTATTGATTGCTGGTGGTCAAAGTGCATCTGATAGGCCTGATATTGTTGCTAGAGTTTTTTACTTAAAACTTATGCAGCTTCTTGATGATTTGATTAAACATAAATATTTCGGACGAGTAATTTCTAGTAGGTTATTGTCATTATTTGTTAATATATATTTTGTATATTGTTATATGTTTCTATTTAAAATTTAATTTTTCCATTTGTAGATCTATCTGTGGTAAAATTTCAAAAACGAGGATTACAACATTCTCATATCATTATTACATTGGAAAGTTCAAAAAAAATAAAACTCGCAAAGGATATTGATAATTTAATTAGAGCTGAGCTTCCTGACATTAAAATTGAACCTTTACTTCATGATTTGGTCATTACCCATATGATTCATGGACCATGTGGTACACATAATCCAAAATGTGTTTGCATGAAAAATAATAAATGCTCAAAAAAATTCCCTAAAATGTTCAATGACCATACTATTATTGATGAAAAGGGATATGCAATTTATCGAAGACGCAAATCAAGATCCTACACGGCAGATGGAAAGGATATTGACAACAGTTGGGTTATGACTTACAATGCAAATCTGCTACTGAAATATCAATCGCATATTAATGTTGAAATATGCAATCATAGACGAGCAATAAAATATTTATTTAAATATGTGAATAAAGGATCTGATTTTGCAACAGCTATCATTCATCAAAATGTGGTCGAAAGATATGACGAGGTCAAATTATATTTAGATTCTAGATATATTGCAGCATCTGAAGCTTCATGGAGGCTTTTTGAATTTAAAATAAATAAACGTCATCCTACCGTTGAACGGTTGCAGTATCATCTTTTTGGTGAACAAATGGTTTTTTTTAGAGAAGATGGAAGTGTTCAAGAAATATTGGAGTCTGAGCGAGCTAATAAAACAATGTTAACTGAATGGTTTACTATGAATCTTAAATTTCCTCATGCTAGAAACTATACTTATGTTGAGTTTCCAAATCACTTTGTTTGGAACAAAAAAAACTTATGTTGGAAGCAACGAAAAAGAAGGAAAGCGATAGGTAGATTACCTTATGCACATCCTGCCGCTGGTGAAAGGTATTATCTCAGGATGTTGTTGACAATAGTGAAAGGAAGGATTAATTTTATTGATATGAGAACAATTGATGGTGTTGAACATGAAACTTATAAGGCAGTATGTATAGCACTTGGACTTCTTGATGATGATAATGAATGGAACTTAGCACTCCAAGAAGCGTCTAAGTGGGCTACGGCTAATCAATTTCATCGCATGTTTTGCACGATGTTACTTTTTAACGAAGTTATGAATCCTCGAGAACTATGGGATTTACATTGGGAGGCCATGAGTGATGATTATGAAAGACGTTTGGAAAATTTGCATCCTGATTTAAAAATTGTACTCGGTAACGAACAATTAAGAGATTTTGCGCTTCATGATATAGATGTGATTTTGTCATATAATAATAAAAGCTTGAGAGATTTTCCATTTATGCCAATACCCTCTTATAGTAATTTAAACAAGAACAATAGATTGATATTTGAGGAGCTAAATTATGATACTTTTGAGTTGTCGAAAAAATCTATTGAATTAGAATGTGGTTTAAATGATGAACAAAGAAAAATCTTTGATGCGGTTATAACTTCGTGCGAAAAAAATATTGGAAGGCTATTTTTTGTGTATGGAGGTGGTGGAACTGGCAAAACATACTTATGGAATGCAATTTTAGCGAAGTTGCGTAGTAAGAAACAAATCATTCTTCCAGTTGCATCTTCTGGCATTGCTTCTTTGTTACTACCCGGAGGACGTACAACACATTCAAGATTCAAAATTCCTATCGATCTTCATGAGTTTTCATCTTGCGCAATATCTCGCCAATCTAATCTTTCTTCTCTCATCAAAGAAGCGACACTGATTATTTGGGATGAAGCTCCGATGATAAATCGCTTTGCATTTGAAGCCGTAGATCGAACTTTCAAAGATATTCTATCAAATATTAATCCACAAGTTGAGAATAAACCATTTGGTGGAAAAATTGTTGTTCTTGGTGGAGATTTTCGACAGATTTTACCAGTCGTCCGTAAAGGTAGGAGAAAACAAATTGTGTCCGCTACATTACATAAATCATATCTATGGGATCAATGTGAGATGTTTATACTGATAAAAAATATGCGTGTTCATACGAGTACGAGGTCGGAAGAAGACAGCGAAAACTTTGCAAAATGTCTAATCGATATTGGTAATGGTGATGTTAAAGGAATTCAAATGGGCAACGATTGTGATGATAATTGATAGAGATTCCGGATTCAATGTTATCTAATCACCGACTTGGTATTAGCGGATCAATAAATGAAATATATACAGATTTAAATGATAATTATCAAAATCCGCGGTATTTGGAATCAAGAGCAATACTTGCATATAGAAATGAAGAAGTTGATGAAATTAATTAAAACGTCATATCTCAAATTAGAGAATAAAGTCGGATTTACTTGAGTATAGACACGAAGGTTTCTGTTGCTGATGATTCAGCTTGCAATGATTTTTTACATACAACGGAATTTTTAAATTCGTTGATATGCTCAGGATTGCTTCCTCATTCGCTTGAGCTTAAAGTAAATACACCGATTATGTTACTTCGTAATTTAGATCAAAGTATTGGTTTATGTAATGATACACGTCTTATCATTAAACAGTTAGGTGAAAGAGTCATATGTCACGACCCGAAATTGGCACGTGACGGCCCTTAAACTACGCAACGTCTACAGGCGTAACGCAATTTAAATAAGCTGAAAACCCAGCAATCTAAACCATCAAAAGTAGTAAGTGATAATAGCATTTTCAAAACTTTTGAAATCTCAAACCAAATTCTTTAAAATCCAACTTTATTTCTTTAAAAAAAATTCGGCAGCACCTCCTTTGTAAAAACCAACCCCAAAAATGGGTACAACAAAAATAGAAGTAAAGAATCCCCAAATGGGAGAAAATACACGCCCAAAGGCGGAAAACAACCACCACAAAAGATATACGACACCGTAGCGAAAAAATAAAAGACGATATAAAAAAACTGCATAAAAGACCTCCAAGTCACAAAATAATATACAATATCGTCCTCACATTAGTCTCTAAGTCAATACATAATAGTGGTAGATGGAGAGTACAAGATACAACGAATATACAATAAGCAACATCGGATAACCGCAAAACCCACCTATAGCAAAACTGTACACAGTCAACCGTAGCGGTATCCGCTGCAAAAAATGATACGATAGGTAGAAGAGCCCTGCCAACGACTACTCTGAGGGACAACCTGCAAAACCCTGTGGCACAACGGGGTGAGTTGCCAACTCGTGAATAGTAAATAACATATGCAGGTAACCGCAAGTATGCACGTACAGCGTGAATCTAACATATGCAAGCGGATAGCAATAAATGGCAATATGTATATACAACAGTCATGAACGGTACTCTATCAGGTAGTACTAATACATGAAGCAATGCATATAAAATAAATGTGGAGTATGGGATAAAACATATCAGCATCACGGAATCCCGACCTCGTGGTAGGACCAAAGTCCATCAAGACAAACTAAATCCCAAATATCCTCAAATCAGCCCCCAAATTGGCTCTCATATCATGTAAGTCTCATATATCCCGAGTGTCCAATATCAAGTAAATCTCATATATCCTGAGTGTCCAATATCAAGTAAATCTCATATATCCTGTATCCAATATCAAGTAAATCTCATATATCCTGTATCCAATATCAAATAAATCTCATATATCCTGTATCCAATATCAAGTGAATCTCATATATCCTGAGTGAGTATATTTGCAAGATTATTATGATGATGTATATAAATTAGCGTCCCATTCCACTAATATATTATATATATATGCATATATAACAGCGTCTCATTCCACTGTAATATATACTTAGGAGTAAAATTATCATGAAAACAAGTGTCTAATATCGACACATAAATACTGATCTATCAGGCGCTGTCACCACGACTGGCCCTCCTGATAGGTACGTATCATACGCTATCTCGAAAACTCGTGTCACGCCCCGCTTCCCAGTGTACGGCGAAGTGGACGCGACGAGGCCCGCTACGTATATACTCAGAAGTACATACGCTAAGCGTAACTAAGCAATATAAAGTAAATCACAAGAGACGAATAATATAGAAATAACAACAACTTTTATTAATAACATTCTTTGTACAATGCATGAAAAGAAAATACAACTGGAATGAAAAGCATTGCCTAAACAGTGGCATAACAGAAAATGAAAATACTGGAAAGAACAAGGTACAATTATCTAGAGCTCTGGGTCTTCTTGGAACTGCTCCAAATCTTCACCGGTGGGCTCGATCTCAGCTTGGTCCAACGTACCTGACGACACTCAAAGAAGAAAGAAATAGAATGTCGTCAGCGAACAGATCGCTCGGTAAGTCCCAAAGATAAGAAGAATGAGAATGACAGAGTAACAGTATTTCTAAGGTATTATATTGTTGAATATTATGGAACATTGTTTAACGCTGTTGTTTGTAGGTTGGTACAGAAGGATGCCAGTGTATACGAGGGGGATCTCTATATGCTAGAGATCAGGGCAAAAGGAAAGTACAACGAACCTTTATGCCACGGTACAACAGCAATAGGATTCAGGTTAGGTATCTTAATCTGACCACCTCGTGCCACCTTTATCACCTTCCGTACCAATCTACCCCTTAAACCCCGTAATGTTTTAACAGTATTGTAGTATTGGAATATGTAAGTTGGGTGACTGACCAAAACCATGATATCAGTAAATATGTTGTAACTGTATAATCAGGTAAATGGAATATCAGGATAATGGATGAATATCCATGGTTTGATTCAGTCAAAATGAATATATTGTTAAATAGATTCAGGGATTCATGTATTCAAATTGTATTGTAAAAATAAAAGAATATAGATTGACTTGAATCATATTCAAGTCAGAAATAATTAGACTCTAACCCGAGTCAGACTAAAAGAAGGTAAGTTGAAGTTCGATCTTTGTTAGGGGCCTTATTGTAAATTATAAAACTTAAGGGGGTTTTATGTAAAAAGTACTTTTGTATAGTTTTCAAAATACACCTCAAGTATTTATTATTCGTCTTTATCATTATAATGAATGTGAATTTTATTTGTGTTATTCTAGTGAATATATCTTAATAAATGTATTAATTGTTTTATCTGAAATTCATGGTATTTTAATGTAACTTTTAAATCTTGGAATTTTTAGAAAAATGTGGAAACTTTATATTATGATAAAATAGATGTCTAAATGATAATTATATATCTATAAACACATGAATAATTTTTAAATGAATATTTTATTTTCAAAAATCTCATTTTTCTTAAATGGCGTATTTTAAACCTTTCGAGACCGAATGCTCCTTGCGGAGGTCTGAATCTCGCACTACTAGCCTGCGGGTGCACGATGAACCGTACTATCCCTAACAGGTTCCCCAAAGGTGGGTTGTAGCAGCGCTTTGCTTAGGTTTATAAATACTTTTCATTTAGAAAAAACGGTTTTATAAATATAAGGTATTTATTTGCAAAAGAGTATAGTTTTCCGTATTTTAGTTATTAGGGTTTCCTAAGCCAACTAGCCTATTTCTAAGGTCTAAACGATGAGTCATTAGAAGCCTCAAATCGCCTCTTCACCGTCAATTGCGGCCAAGTAAGTGCCAGGTAAGTGGGAAGGAACCACAGTCGTGGGCCGAATTAAAAACCACTAGCCTAGACACACTTGCCTAGACACCACAAGACAGTTTAGATAAACGATCGATGTCCATGACCAATCGTGTTTTCATTTTATTAAAAGATTTTATTTAGAAATGTTAAAGCTTTCAATAAAGGTTATAAAGATTAGGGTATTTTAGTGAAAAGTCCTGTAATTTCGTATTCTGTGTTTTGGTATTTATCTACTAGGGTTATATTGAGTGTGTGTAGAGGTAGGTCATTACCTCGTGACTTATTTTAAGTTTTGATGTCATTTAGAGGTAAAACATGACATGTTAAAGTTGAAGGTATTAAAGCGCAAGAATACGGTATTTGAAAACGTTATCATTTTATGTGTGAAATTTCATTCAAATTGGGTTCTACAAGTTTAGTGATCAAGATAAAACTATTTAGGAGTGATGGAATTAATTAAACTAAGAAAAATGAACTTCATGGTATTTTTATGAAAAGAATACGGTTTTGCAAAGAAGTTATCATTTCATGTGAAATTTTTTGATTAAATTGGTTTATGGGTGATTAATAGTCAACATGAGTATGGGTAGATATTATGTATTAGGTGACAAGTGGAAATTTATAGAAAAACCGAATCGGAAATCGGTTTGTCCGATTTCCGTCGGGTTCCAAAAAGTCGTACTTTTACATTTATAGAAAAGAGAGATAGAAGGGATGGGACTTACGGTTTGGACAAGCTAAGGAAGCTAAGGGATGTGGTTGTTGTCGATTCGTCGAAAACGTCGCGAAGGTTCTGATCCGGTCGCCGGAATCCGTCGTCGATTTCGGCAGCGCTTCGCTTCTCGCTCTTCGTACCGAGTTCTCGAGAATTTGAGAGAGTGGACTTAGAGTTGTGAGGTGAAATGGTAGAGGGTAGGGGTCTTTATATAGGGCTAGGCTAGGGTTAGGGTTTGGATTAAAAAAAATATTTAAAAAAATGTAAAAATCATTAAAAATTCATTAATTTTGGTCTTAAAAGAGGATTAATGGAAAATTGGTAACAGTACTGAAAAATTAAAGTATACAGAGGGGTTGACCAAGTCAACACGAAACTTTTTCGTGTTGATGGCTCGGCCGACCGGCCGAGTCCGGCCGGCGGCGCCTGCCGACTCGGCCGAGTCGCCGGCCGACTCGGCCGAGTCAGGGCCAAGTCAGGTGCCGTCGGGTGGGTCTTGGTCTGGGGGAGATTTTAGTATACTTTATTTTTTATAATTCGCAATAAATTGTGAGTTATGGCTGTTTGACCGTTTGACTTCTAAAAAAAAATTAAAACAAAATGATATAAAAATTATGTGGGGCATGGGATTTGAACTCCGGTGGCTTGGTTCAGCAGTGCAAGGTATTACCAATGAGTTACAAGCTCCTTCTTGTAATTATTGTGTTATTTAATTACTTAAAATGATAGCAGCAAGAGTAAATACTCCAAGTATACATTAAATTTTAAAGTAATTTCTTGTAAACTAAAAATGGAGTTATTTCATTCTTGTAGCTTGTAATTAAAAACAAAAATAATTACCTAAATCTTGTGCTCAGGCTTAAATACCCCTTTGTGGATTAAAAAAATATTTTGAAAAAAAAATTGTATAGGAAATTTAGGGTTGTTACAACTCGAGCGCCCAGCTTCGACACTCGAAATTCGACATATCCATACGTACATGACTCCGGTCGGAATCCCCATGATAACCGCCGAGTCAAAGGTACTGTCACCGGTAGGTATGGTTCTCCTGTCATGCTCATCGGCGTGGTCCATCGAAATACCTTTCTTGCCCCGGGGTCCCTCCGAGTCCCACCATATACCCGCACACGGCCCACGACACCTCCTCGGATGGGGTATATATATAAGAACCGATAAAGCTCATGGTGGCTGCTGAAATATCATATCAAGAGAAACTGGGTTTTTCAAATAATGCATAATTTCATGAAACTACCACGGTCCTCAAATCCAGAAAACATCATGAAAAATACACATCTCAATGCGAAAATCCATGAATATAATATATGCAGCATAAAACTGTAATGTGAGCATATAAAGGAAAAGTCGATATTTAACTGCATCAAGTTAATATATATATCATGCGGTTCCTAATTTCTCCAAGTCCATATAAAATAAAATAAAGGTGAACATGTAGTTATAGCCAGATATATGTGTAAACATGCAGGTATAGCAAGGTATATGTATCTACCTATCAGTAATGATGTAATACCCTCCAGGTATAAGTGTAAGTATGTATGCAAGATGTACATGTAGCTATGTCTCATATGTGTATATACCTATCACTAATGGTACAATACCATATCGGTACAAATGTGACTAGCATGTAAGCATGTCAAGGCATATGTGTAAGCATGTATGTATACAGGTATGCTATAGGTCATATGTACGAAAGAAAATAAGGATCATGTCTCAATATCCCTAAACAATACAATATCACATATGTATAAGTATTGTGCGTGTCATGGCAATTATTGACAGTGTGTGTGTAGCATACAATTAGTACTCGTGAAACATGAACCGTCAATAATGGTGTTGTATCTCATTAGTACTAAGTCCCTACACAATAGGTAAATGAGATATGTAACAAAGGTATACATGCACAATCAATATTCGTATACTTCTAACTAATAGTCATGTCATTTAATCTAGCCCAGACGCATAACGCCATGCGGGCGATTCCCCTATAGATGTTAAATCTACTCACCAACGCTCCTGGCTAAGTAAAGCCAACCACCTGTTTCCCCTTCTTCGCAGCGTCCGAAGTCCCCTCCTGTGAACCTAAAACATAAAACAATATAACAAGTATGTATATTAACAAACGACCAATAACACGTACAAACTACGTTTGACCGACGCACCAACTCAAAACATACTCTCATGTGTTCGTATTGTGGCTAACGTGCGTAGCGACACTACGAAACCAACCCAAGAGCAAAACCACACAAGGTGCACGAACCGTGTCGTATAACATAACACACATAATCGTAACATAAGAAACTAGCTATGTGATCCCAGATTTTGTATACAGAGAAAACCCAAAAATCAAACAGGACCAAACACACCTAAACCAAAGCAGACACCTACCCACAAAAATTCACACCCTAACTCTACCCAAAAACCGGGGTCGCCGGATTTTCCCACTGAGTCGCCGGCCATGGTCCGAGCCTATTGATTCGTGTTCCAGGTGAAGGCTTAGTGTCTCAGGTACAACACAATTAGATTGTTTGATTTTCTAGTATACTCTCGGGGTCACAGCAGATCACAGATATCACAAATGACACTAAAAATACGATATTTGCACGAAACGAGACTTTAAATGTTCTAAACTAAAACTATAAGACTACACAACACTATAACATCATAAAGAACAGATAGAGATCATTACCTACACCCACAAGCTCAAAGATCCTAGCTTTCCAAGCTCCAAGGCATCCAAGAGGCAAAACTAGGCAAAAGAAGTTATTTTGGTGAGATTTAGTGAAGTTTTGTGAAGGATTAGTGAAGGTTTAGTGGTGAGGTGAAGAGTGTTCAGTTGAGAAAAGAAGGGGATGAGAAATAATGAGAAGGGAATAAGAGAGAAAGAAATGATAAAGAGAAAGAGGGAGGTGGGTATAATGAGAGAGAGAGGTGAGTGCACCATGCAATAAATGCACACAATTCTCACCATGCCACCTCTCACAAAACAAAAATCCAAAGGAAAACATCTCTCTTCTCACAAACAAATATCTAGAGTTAGGTTAAGGTTTAAAACAAAGGATTAGATTAAAGCAAAGGATTAGGATTAGGGTTAAATGTCATGGTTGCTAAGAACTAGACTAACACAAACAAACCCTCACATTAACGTGCACATGTGCGTGCAAGCCATAACAAATAATAATAAATTATTAATTAAATATTATAAAATATGAGGAACCCGAATTGGTAAACGTTTTACCAAAAACCCGCATTATCGCTTAATTAATACTAATCGAAATCCTAAGGCGTTACAATCTCCCCCCTTATAGAAATTTGTCCCCGAATTTAAAATTCTCACTAAGCGTACCTTCAAAGGGATGGGTACAAAACTCCCAAATCTCACTCGCAGCCTTCCAAGTGATCACCTTACTATACGGCTACGCCAAAGAAACCTCCACAGATGGCAAGACCCTTGATCGAAGTTTCTCCACCTGCCGATCCACTAACACAATCGGCCTTTGGTGAACGAAAAGATCGCGTCAAAGATAAATGGTCTGGTGCTGAATCATGTGAGAAAGGTCATGAATGTATTTGCGAAGTATCGACACAAGGAATACGGGGTGAATACTCAATAATCTGGGCGGAAGTGCCAAATTAAAGGCAACGGAACTAACTCGCTTTAAGAATCTCAAAAGGACCTACAATCCTGGGATAAGCTTCCCAAAACTCAACACGTCATTCATCGAAAAATCCGTAGGAATACATGATCTCCTACTGCGAACTCAAGTCTGCGACCACCACGGTTGGCATAAGACCTCTGTCTGCACTGGCTACTCTCATCCTGACCTGAATCAACTGGATCATCTCCGAAGCCTCCCGACAAGCTGGGGTCTAAAAATCCTACTCACGCAGAGTCAGAAAAACAGACTGGCGATCGACACCACCTAACAACAAGCCTAAAGGTTGCCAATTGGATTGTCTCCTGATAATAGCTATCGAAGGAGAACCCTAACAATGTCAAGTGACGATCCCAACTGCCAACAACCACTTAGTAAGTACGCACAAGCATATCCTCTAGAGTCTGTATAGTTTACTCTGTCTAACCATCGGCCAACGGATGGAAATTGGAGCTATAGCTCAACCAGTACCCAAGGCTTCCTGAAGCTTCTGCCAAGAACGGCAAGCGAACAGGGTGCCTCCATTGGATACAACACATGAAGGAACTCCGTGCAAACGCACAAACTTAACGAAGAACAACTGAGCAAACTGAGCATAACCAGACAACAAACACCTAAATGGAGTCACACCCTGTCTAGACCTGGGTAGACACCACAACGAAATTCATGGAGATTTGCTCCTATTCCTACTCCGGAACGGTAAAAAGGCTGCAACTCTCCAACCGGTCTCAAATGCTCAACCTTAGCTCACAACAAGACAGACACCTCGAAACGAAATCCGAAACTTCACTCTTCATCCCTGTCCACCCGTAACTATCTCACAAGTCACGCTACAAATTGGTGGAACTTGAATGAACACTGAAAGCTGACTGATGTGCCTGCTCTAGGATTTCGCATCTCTACCCATCAGTATCAGGTACACACAAACGCGTCCCTAAACGTAGCACACCCTGGTCACAAATCAAGGATTCCGAATCATTACCCGGCCGAACATGCTCTAGAATTTCAGACAAATGAGCATCAGTGGGCTGTGCCTCGCGAAAGCAATTAAGGAAAAATGGACGGGCGCGGACATGAGCAAGCTTTCCCCTCAGTAGAGGTGAACTTAAGCTATACTCAACGATCGCACAAGAACTGTAAATCTGCATATGACTGTCTCAGAACTGCGCACCACTGGGACAAGCTAACCCCGGGCCTACGACTCCAGCATCAGCTACCACAATCACTTTGCCACGGGTAACGAGGATGACCAGATAAAGTACCCGCCGTAATATACCATCCCTAAATTTCATGTATATACAGGGACGGGAAATCCGCACCAGCATGTCGCCCAGTTCAGGGCTCTATGTAGTAACACCGGAGGTAATGATAAACTGCTCCTTCGCCAGTTCGTCGGCAGCTTGTCAGAGACGGCATTCGAATGGTATTCTGAACTTCCAAACGACTTTGTCAAGACATTTGCGGAAATTGAACTGCTGTTTACGCAAAGATTCGCGAGAGCTAGCGAGCGTACCCCGATTACCGTATTAATTAACGCCAGGGTAAAGTGATCGCACGCTTTTCGCGTGTCGTATGTTCAAAGAATTAAAGTATAACCGCGATCAGGACGGTGTCGCTATGTAGCTAGCCGGTTGAGCACGGGTCGGTCCACAGGGAGATGGTGGTATTTTACCTTCTTGTCTTAGACGAGTTAATAAAGAATGAGTATGAGTTTGTTCAATCTAACCTATGTGTATTATTTGTAAGTATAAAGTTGTTAAGAAAAGATACGAAATTGTAAGCTAAAGAAATCCGTACTCAAAACCTTTGAGCCGAGTCTTGATCAATTGAAGCTAGAGCAATCGGCAACAACGTGGATTAGGGGATTTAAGCACGGTATTCGTGGAATCCGGCTTATTTACCCTTGTCCTTCCGTTCTTGTCTCTTGCTTTCGCCTCCGGCCAAACCGAATGCAACCGGTCGCGGTTAGGAATCACCGTTACCTTGTTAGGGTAGGGTGCCTAACGGAGCACTTGCGTATGGTTTGGGTGGAGTTCAATGGAAAATAACGGGAAAAGGAAATGAGCAAAGAAACATTAACTTACAATACCGTATTTATTCTTAACAACAAAGATAATTACAACATTCACAAAATGAACAACAAAGAGCAAAAGAAAAGAACAAAGAAAAGAAAAGATTACAAGTAATTAAGTGCAAGGAATTTAAGTGCATGAAATAAATTGCAAGTAATTAAAGACAAGAATGAAAAATGCAAGAAAGTAATTACAAGAACCATAGAACTCAAAACAAGCATGGGATCAATAGCCAACCCTTAAACTTGCAAGCTCAATCAAGAGGTTGCAAGATCAAGAGAAGGGTAAAGAACTCATGTGAAGTGATGAACCAATTTCATAAGAAAATACGACCCTTGAGATCAATAACAAACCCTTAACCATTCAAGCTCAATGAAGAGGTTGAATGATCAAGAGAAAGCAAGAATCTCAAGGGGGAGCTAAACTAACAAGAAAGATACAAAAACCCTCATCTTCATTGATCTTCCACTCAAAAAGCTCTCACTACAATTTCATGGAGGAAGGATGAAGAGAAGAAGAAAGAAGAAGAAAAACTAGCAAAAAGAGGCTAAAGAAGTGCTCACTTGGTTTGGCTCAGATCCGGGGTATTTATAGGCTGTGTTCTGAAACCCTAGGGACAAATTCTGACATAAAACGGAGTACCCAAAGTGCCCCCAAAAACTCATCAGATGAGGCGCCAACATGGCCGCGGATCCGCGGCCGTATAGGGGAGTTGGGTCGTCAACTTTTGTGGCTTTTCCTGGTTCCTATTTTCCTCGTGTTTGACAACTTTACACTGCACAAAATCTTCCAGAATATCTTCAGATTTCTTAGCCCAAGATTGTATTATTATCTTTACTTTTGACTTTTTCTCCCTCGAGCTCCGCGCACCCATTGATTCTTGTGCAGCCCCCCTCATGCTCTGTGCTTGTCCCAGACACGAATGACCATTGTCATCTGTCTTGTCTCTGGAACCGATACTCGGCACTGGACGGATATGGATGACCGAAACCCGGCTTTTATCTGCTGTCAACAGATGTTCTGCTTTTGGCGTAACTGTGGAGATTTTATCTTGATTTGCAATATTTGTACTGGAAACCTGTATTCTGTAAATATGTAACAAACACGGATTAAAAGCACCTACCTATAAACAACCGAGCGTAAGAATGAGCGGTATAAAATGCAATATTCTGGTAAGAACAAATACCCCCAAACTTAACTTTTGCTCGTCCCGAGCAAAACCAATTATTCACAAAAATAAAATCCTAACCGCACTTTCGCAGGGAACGCGATTGCACTGAGCACGTGCAACAAGCCGTTAAACCTCTAGGTGTCCCTAGTAGGAGGAGTGTTGTCTCCTGAGGGTTTTCAGCGGATACTACCCACAAAATCCCGTCAAGCTAGTGTCATAAGTTAACGTCGATTCTACTCCTACAGTTTAGTATTTACGTTAGAAATTCTATCATCCTAAGTTAGAAATATCCAACCCTAATGCTTCACACCTCTAATCTATTTAACCTTAGATCATATACGTTCCAAAAAAGTTTAGAAATATGTTGGTTCTCCTGAGTTTTCCTTCTAAAGTGCGGCCTCAAATTAGGGATTTTTATCACCTTTACAGAAAACACAAGTCTTATTCTTCATTTCTATCTTTTATTCAAATATCGATTGTATACCCCTACGTGTGTGTATATTTGCACCCCTACACTTAAGAATTCAATTCAAGCTATAATACCCTTGCCCTAATACCTAATACTACTTCTTTTCATTAAGGATGGACGGATTTGCTCACACACCTTTCATGCGACTATTAATGCTTCTTGAGGCACTAACGACCGATTACTGAATGTGTGAACTTTAAAGCGTAAATAGCAGTTTCCAGGTCTTGACTTTATTCTATTTTTTTTTTTTTTTTTTTTTCTTTTTCTTTTTCTTTTTCAAGACCGGATATATTTTTCAGCATGCTCTTTTGGTGTTTAGCTTTAAATACCGTTTTTTCTTTCATACTAGGCTTTCAGGCAAGAGTATTTCTAGGTATCCTCTACTATCCCAAGTTTCAAGGTGCGTGTAAGTGCAGTTGTAGGGTATATACTTTCTAAATTTGAACTCAAGAAAAGAAACTATTTTTCAGACTTATCCTCCAGTAAAGCTTCAATACTTTCCCTTCATCTTGACTTAACTCAAGAACTGAACTCAAGATTACCTATTTCTCAAAAAAAACTGTAAGGACGTATACTTACCAAAGTTAGACAGAATGAGGGTTATTTTTAGGGTTTTCAAATCCTAAGCCTAGAATTTAGTTATTTCTATCATATCAACTAAACTTTCAGAATAAAAACCTAAGTTACCCTATTAGCTAACTTGACGACAAAGTTTTTATATTTTTTGGAAAATTTTCAATTTTTTGGAGGGTTTTTTAATAAGGTATGCAAATGCAAAATATACAAATGAATGCGAAGGAAGAAAGCTTACCGAGCACACCCCCAAACTTAAACTTGACAGTGCTCTCACTGTCAGGCTATACCAAGAGGGTCAAAAGTGTCGGCGCTTCCCCTAAAAACAAATTATATACAACAAAGAAAACAAAAAAAATATATACAAAAAAAAAGAGTTCCCCCCAAACTCAACTGAAACAGTGTTTCCACTGTTAAGCGCTGAAGTTCAGGATTAGGGGGGAAAGAACAGTGTCAAGCTATATAAGGCCTTACACAGGCCAAAAGTTAACACCAACCATTCAAAGATCTTATCGTGATAAAGCAGTGGCTGGTGAAAGAAGGCGTAGAGAAAAGAGATAGAGAATACACGAGACCATATGTGGAGAGAAGCGGGATACGGTCTCGGTATATGAGAGGAAGAAGAATGGCGGAAGGGAAAAAGAAGTGGAATACGAACTTGAGGGTGCAAATGGAGTAAATAGATTAGCACAATTTGTGATGGCCGATGTGTGAAAAGCGATTGTGCTAATATATTTACCCGTCAAGAAATGGGGTCAAATCCCTCAAGATTCGTGAGAAACCATGGGTACGCCGAACTTGGTAAACCAGACATAGTAAATGAAAGTGAGACGGTTTCTTGCAAGGTCGGAACGATGGAAAGAATGGAGGGAAGTGATCGAGGAGGGGTATCGGTTAAAGGTTCAGGAGGGTGTACACAGTCAATGACAGGGACAGGATGAATGGGAAAATCTGACTCATTAATTAAAACTGGTTCATCCTCAAAACTATCCTCAATATTCTCCTCAAAATTTAGCACATCCATGCACTTCTCTTCAAAATCCAGACGCATATGAGGTTCGGGAAAAACAGTTAATGACTCGGGATGATGAGTTGGGGAGAAAAATTCAGCTAAATCTATGGGTTCATCATCCAAAATATTCCCAGCGTCAATATCCTCAATCAAATGAAAATCAAAATTCTCAGACACCTCATCAAAAGCATGGATTTCAATCAATTCAGGTTCTAAGATAGAGGTGTAGAGGTCAAAACGATTGGGTGTGGTTTCACTTGGAAAGGTCCCTTCACAATCTGGTAAATCAAACACTACAAAGTCGTACAACTCATTCATCATTCTATCTTCAATTGACAAATCATGTGGGACACTCGATAGACTTTCAAAACATGAGTTGTGGGATTCAAGTTGAAACTGGTAGGCTTGATTCGGAAGGGGGTACATCTCACTCTCTCCACTCAAATTCTCAGCCTGTCCTGCCGCCTCATCATACATTGGAAAATTAGGAGCTAGTTGAAAACTAGCTACCGGGTCAGTATGTTGTACGAGAGCGGCCATGGACGCATTCAAATCCATCATCTGTTGGCTTGACGCTACCCTAAAGTCTTCCAACGACTGTTCTAGACTAGACATTGGTTGTGAAGGGGTTTCAATAAAAGATTCAAAGTTGTTTGGATACTGAAAACTCCCAAATGGCGGTTCTGATGCAATGTCTAGGGAAGGTGCAAAAATAGGGTAGGATTGGTAGGAATTGAATGGCTGGACAGGAGCAGGATCAACATTTGGATAGGAAGGTGAATGGAATTGTTGATCCCAAGAATTTGTAGTGGTGAAAGGAGTGAAAGATCGGCTACGGGATTGTTCAATTTGTTCAGCAAGAGACATAAGTCTTGTGGCTACAACTGGACTTTCAAAAGGGGTATCAACGCAGGAAGGGGTGAATGTTTGAAACGGTTGATACGAAGTGGATTGCAGGGTCCAGTTGTTCGTCCTAGACGCGTCTATCCGATCTTTCAAAGAAATTTTGGGCATGGAGGGGTCGTTCGAAGTTCGACCAAAACAAGAACCGTAGGAAGTTATGTCTGGTTGTGGGTACCAAAGTTCGGCAAGAGTTTTGCGAGGTGGAGTACCCATGATATGAAGAGAGAAAGAGAGAAAGGCAGAGAAAAGGAGGGGAAAAAAATGTGATTTTTTTTTTAGTTATATATTAACAAAAGAATGAAATATACACACAAAAAGAATATGGATAAAAACAATCACGACACAAAAATACCACACACCTAATCGTTCTAGGGTTCACCTAGGTCAACTAGACTTGCTCCAGAACTTGATTGTCGAAGTAAAATTGTGTCGAGAAACAGGCTCAAGATACACTGATCACGAGGCCAGGTAAGTGCAGAGATAAGGGGAGGTTTTCCAACGCTTTCGCGAAGTTCCTTAATTAAATAACCCTTTCTCTTTTGGCGGTTTCGCCGTTAACACTTTCCTAGACACTCCGTAAACAATATACCGTTAAGCAAGGTTCTAAACACAGTTAACTTCTCCTAGTGAGCGCGAAGTCCTTAAGGCTTAAAGTCTAGTTTCTTTTAAATTTTGTGCGGGTAAACGTTATGCTCAAGTTCGTGATTTGTGGGCCACGGAAAAGGTGATGAAATCCTTTACCGTATGTTGTGGGGTTCGCTTGCCCATAAGTCCGTATTAATGTATGCAATGCGCAATTCAATAAAAATTCTATAAAGAATCAAACAATCGTTTTTTAGTTTAAGCGCGGCACTGCAACAAATACGGGTTAGTCAATTTTTAGCGTTTGCTAGCGAACTTGCAAAGAATCCTGCAAAGAATAGTATATTGGATGCGTCGGATTTGAGAAGAAGGTGTTAGTAAAGTACGTACCGTTAAGTTTTGGGTTAGGAAACCCCCGTTGAATCAAATCCGGTAATCTTGAAAAGTTCGCTTGCGCGGGTCAAACTACCCGGATCTTTGGCACTGTACTTTGCAATCACCTTAGCTTTGAACGTACACTTTGCTCCCCACAATCGCAGTTTGCAAATCCGCAAAAATCTGCACTCTTGCCCACAAAAATGATCAAAAATAACAAAAAGATTTTTTTTAAAAATATATACAAAAAGAATATTAACCCGAATAACAAGAAAGAAAATACGCTACCGTCTCCCCGGCAACGGCGCCATTTGATCGCACGCCAAAAGCGTGTCGTATGTTCAAAGAATTAAAGTATAACCGTGATCAGGACGGTGTCGCTATGCAGCTAGCCGGTTGAGCACGGGTCGGTCCACAGGGAGATGGTGGTATTTTACCTTCTTGTCTTAGACGAGTCAATAAAGAATGAGTATGAGTTTGTTCAATCTAACCTATGTGTATTATTTGTAAGTATAAAGTTGTTAAGAAAAGATACGAAATTGTAAGCTAAAGAAATCCGTACTCAAAACCTTTGAGCCGAGTCTTGACCAATTGAAGCTAGAGCAATCGGCAACAACGTGGATTAGGGGATTTAAGCGCGGTATTCGTGGAATCCGGCTTATTTACCCTTGTCCTTCCGTTCTTGTCTCTTGCTTTCGCCTCCGGCCAAACCGAACGCAATCGGTCGCGGTTAGGAATCACCGTTACCTTGTTAGGGTAGGGTGCCTAACGGAGCGCTTGCGTATGGTTTGGGCGGAGTTCAATGGAAAATAACGGGAAAAGGAAATGAGCAAAGAAACATTAACTTACAATACCGTATTTATTCTTAACAACAAAGATAATTACAACATTCACAAAATGAACAACAAAGAGCAAAAGAAAAGAACAAAGAAAAGAAAAGATTACAAGTAATTAAGTGCAAGGAATTTAAGTGCATGAAATAAATTGCAAGTAATTAAAGACAAGAATGAAAAATGCAAGAAAGTAATTACAAGAACCATAGAACTCAAAACAAGTATGGGATCAATAGCCAACCCTTAAACTTGCAAGCTCAATCAAGAGGTTGCAAGATCAAGAGAAGGGTAAAGAACTCATGTGAAGTGATGAACCAATTCCATAAGAAAATACGACCCTTGAGATCAATAACAAACCCTTAACCATTCAAGCTCAATGAAGAGGTTGAATGATCAAGAGAAAGCAAGAATCTCAAGGGGGAGCTAAACTAACAAGAAAGATACAAAAACCCTCATCTTCATTGATCTTCCACTCGAAAAGCTCTCACTACAATTTCATGGAGGAAGAATGAAGAGAAGAAGAAAGAAGAAGAAAAACTAGCAAAAAGAGGCTAAAGAAGTGCTCACTTGGTTTGGCTCAGATCCGGGGTATTTATAGGCTGTGTTCTGAAACCCTAGGGCCAAATTCTGACATAAAATGGAGTACCCAAAGTGTCCCCAAAAACTCATCAGATGAGGCGCCAACATGGCCGCGGATCCGCGGCCAATACCCCCTATTGGCCGCGGATACGCGGCCGTATAGGGGAGTTGGGTCGTCAACTTTTGTGGCTTTTCCTGGTTCCTATTTTCCTCGTGTTTGACAACTTTACACTGCACAAAATCTTCCAGAATATCTTCAGATTTCTTAGCCCAAGATTGCATTATTATCTTTACTTTTGACTTTTTCTCCCTCGAGCTCCGCGCACCCATTGATTCTTGTGCAGCCCCCCTCGTGCTCTGTGCTTGTCCCATACACGAATGACCATTGTCATCTGTCTTGTCTCTGGAACCGATACTCGGCACTGGATGGATATGGATGACCGGAACCCGGCTTTTATCTGCTGTCAACAGATGTTCTGCTTTTGGCGTAACTGTGGAGATGTTATCTTGATTTGCAATATTTGTACTGGAAACATGTATTCTGTAAATATGTAACAAACACGGATTAAAAGCACCTACCTATAAACAACCGAGCGTAAGAATGGGCGGTATAAAATGCAATATTCTGGTATGAACACAAAGCCAGGCGAAACTTGGGTACAATACGCAATACGGTGGCGAAATTTATGGTCAAAATGTGAGCAGCGTATCGAAGAAACGCCGGCAGTGGGTATGTTCGTAGGCACTCTGGACCTATTTCCCAATTCATGATGTTCTTCAAGCCGACCACATTCCAAGCCTTGATCGATAAGCTGGCCCAGATGGACCAGATAGGTCATAGACCGTCTCCTCCGAAGCCGGAGCCGCGGAACGAAAAGGGTAAAGGGAAGGCGACATTCGTTGTGAATACTCAACAGCAGCCTAGTGCCCCAAAACTAACGGATCAACTGGAAGAGAGACGGTGATACTATAATGAGAAAATGAAGCGTCCTTATTCGTTCCCTCAGGACAAAACGAAGAGACTATTCGAACTAGCGATGCGCAACAGGCTCATCAATCTGCCGAATCCAAAGCGACCACTGCAACCCGGCGAGACTAATAGTCCCAATTATTGCCCTTACCATCAAATGGTAAGCCATCCAATTGAAGATTGCTTCGTCTTTAAGGGTTGGATCGAGGACCAAGACCAGCAAGGAAAGTTTGCGCTGTCTGAGAAGTGGAAAGTAAGCCCACCACAACCGCACACTCCTAAGAAGACGGACACACCGGGGGCATCGTGCTCTTTTGTTGAAGAAGCTCCGTGGGAAATCGCTCTTTCAGCCAAAACAAAAAGAATGTTGAAGGATCTCCACACATGCCCGGCAATCAAATGGAAAAATCCGCTAGAACCCGAGATTATTAAGGGAATGCTGAAACCGCGCCCAACTCCAAAAATTGCTGGTGATAGTCAAAGTGCTCACACCCAGCCGTCAAAATCTTCGAAGAAGAAGAAGAAATCTAAGAAGCTCTTGAAGCCTGGTGACAGGCGCACGGACCTGCAAAAGAAGATTGACGCGCTGGAAGAGTATAACCAGAAGGCGCGGACTCCAGTCACACTCCAAGAATTTCTCAGCCACGTCCTTGAGGACGAAGGTGATGACAATAGAGAAGACTCGTCGGATGAGGCTGAAGATTATGTGGTGAGTTGCCATGTGATCTCTCACTCGTCAATAAACGATGAAGAAGCTCCTTACACACAGAAACTGGGGGCAGAGCCTGAGCCGGAACTTCTAGGGCCATCGGACAAAATGATTGATGCATTCCTGAATGAAGCTCTTCTTAAAAGCAAGGCTGCTCGAGAGAGTGAGATGGCCATATTTGAAAAAGCCAAGCGCTAGCGACTGGACGAAAGGGTTGAAACGCTCCTGCCAAATCAAAGTGCATCCGCCGTAAATAAAATCAGGTTCAAAACGAGGAAGAGGTTCGCCAAAGCCATATCGATGGGAATGAAGCTTCCACCCTCCGAAAGAAACACTCCTGGTGAAGAGGAAATACATCCTAACTACTGCTTATATCATCGAAAGATTGCACACCCCACCGAAGAGTGCCACGCTTTTAAAAGATGGTGGCAAGGATATGTTGCTCACCGGCAACATTTCAAGCGGATGAAACGCAAAACTCATCAGGAACAAAGAAATACGACCGAAGAGCGTAAAGGAACTACCGGCAACTGTCATGTGGTTGACGCTGGGGGATCGCAAGTTCTCACCTTCGGGAGTGACTCTGACGAAGAAATGACTCTTTGCCCTCTCTTCAAAGAATCCACCTCTGGAAAAGAGGAAGAACCGAAGACCTGTGAAAATATACAGCTGCGCAATCGTACGCTACCCGAAAAGAATCTCGGGCCCTCGAACAGTGGGTCAAATAGAAAAGATAAGGGGAAAGAAAAGGTCCCTGACCAAGCCGTCGAAAAGCTGACAGCCAAGGACCCGCCGAAGAAGAGAAAGGTGGACTACAACGTTCTGGCACACTTGAGGAAGCTACCCTCGCAGCTCAGCATTCTCGACGCCCTTATGCTATCCAAAGAGGCGAGAGATTCATTGATCAAGGCGCTACAAGAGCCAGAGCAATTCCAAGCTTTTCTCGCCGAAGAAAAGATGAAGGACGAGCTGGAAGAAGTGCACACAGCCAATATCACCTTCGGCGATGAAGATCTCCTCCTTGGGATGTGCGAGCACAACCGTCCCCTTTATGTCTCCGGATACTGTCACGATATCAAGATAGGCAAAATCCTGGTTGACAATGGGTCTCCCGTCAATCTCCTCAACGTGAGAGTGTTGAATGAAATCTGCATGAGCGTTCAGCACCTCGCTCGTGATAAAATCACCATCTCCGGTTTCGACTCCCAGTCATCACGGACTCTCTGGTCTGTGATACTGACGCTGTGCTTCGGGATACTCGTCACGAATATTAAATTTCACGTCATTGACGCCAAGACTTGCTACAATGCTTTGCTCGGCTGGCCTTGGTTACACGAGTACAACATCATCCCTTCTACACAACACCAGTGTATGAAGTATTTCAAAGATGGTCTCGAGTACACTGTGACGGGGGAGTTGAACCCATTCTCCGTGAACGAAGTCCGAAAGTACGAAGATGCAAAATACTTCTTACCAGATTTTGAGGACACGGAAAGATGTCACAAACTGAAGAACAAAGCTATCACCACTATTCCGGTCTTCGGGAGTGATACCAAGGAGGAAGAAGAGATAGTTTATTCAGGGCCGTCCCAACGCAACAACCCGGGACCATCCGCTACTATGTTGATCTTCGGCAGCGACTCGGAAGATGAGGTTAACGCTATATTTTCGGCTCGGCCGTCAATACAAGCCTTCGCTGGCGATAATCAGAGTTTGCAAATTACCATGGTTCCACAAGAACATTACAAAGATCTCGATGCACTTGAAGCTTATAGTGTGCAAGAACTGCAGACATTTTATGTCCCTCCCAGGAGAAAGGGTGAAGAGGCGATCCTATTCTACCGATTTGTGGAAACCAAAGTGGAGAAAGAAATTTGGCACGACGCCGATTCTACGCTCGACAGGCTCCAACCCATCCGTCTTCCTAGATATTACACGGAAGGCTTGAAAAGGCTATTGAAGCGCCAAGGGGTACCCTTCAGACAGACTACTCGACAAGTTTGATTCTACAATAGGATTTGGGACGTCCCCGAAACTCAGCGAAAGTTGCCCAATGGGAGAATGGAAACGGTCGGGCTTGGTATGTCCAATCTAAGAAACGGGAATGAGTCCATAGTAGCTACGTCATACATGACTTCGATGAAGAAGGAGACGCCCTGTTAGAAAATGCTGACCCTGAACCAAAACGAGATCCTACCATCAAAACGCCGAGTCCGTTGTTTGAAGAACGAATGGACAAGCTCATAAGGGAAGCGGGTCAAAAGGTCCGGGATGATCATAACCGTGAAATGGCCATTTATGAGAAAGCCAGGACGCAACACCTCCTTCAGCAGGCCGCGGAGAATGACAATGCTCTTCCTTATCAACCCGTCATACAAAAGGCCCGACGCAGAGACAAAAATAAATCAAAGAGCGGGAATGGCGTTCAACAGCAGCCAAGCGGGTCTAAGAAGCCACGCGAGCTAGAGTCGAGCAGCCGGGATCCGTCCCTTATAAAGAAGATGGGTCGGGAATATTCTTTTCCCCAAGACAAGACAAGGAAGATATTTGATCTCGTTATAAAGCATCAGATGATGACACTCCCGGAATCCAAATATCCCGAGCAAGCGAATGAGATCTCCCACCCAGACTATTGCTCCTATCACCGAGCAATAGGACATCCTCTCGAAGACTGCTTCACTTTCAAGAACTGGGTTGAAGACTAATATCAACAAGGTAGGTTCACTCTATCCATCAGCTGGAAGGTAAGCCCACCATAGAAGCATGAACTGAAAGCGACGCGTATAACGAGAGTAGAACCAGATCAACATCGATCTTGGAAATGATCTCGTACCTGTCACGCGATAACGCGGTCAGAAGAAGAGCCCGAGAATACGGATGACCTCTCCTGGTGCTTCGAAAACGATGATGGCGAGGTGATCTCCGAATTTCCACCGGCACCGAAAGAGATGGAAGATGGGATACATACTACTGCAGATAACCTCAAGAAAATTGATTTAGGGACTGCAAGTGACCCGCGATCGACATTCGTCAGTGAGCTGTTGTCTGAAAAAAGGGTGGCTGCGCTAAATGACGTGCTTATGCAGCATAGAGATTGCTTCGCATGGAACTATTCCGAAATGCCAGGACTAGATCCAGAGATTGCTGTACATAAATTGTCAATATCTCCGGACGTCAAGCCGATCAAATAAGCACCAAGAAGAATGCGGCTCGAGCTTGAGATGAGCATCAACGCCGAGGTCAAAAAGCTAATAGACTCTGGCTTCATCCAAGAGGTTCAGTACCCCGACTGGATCGCCAACATTGTACCAGTAATGAAGGAAAATAGGACGGTGTGTATATGTATGGACTTCCGGGATCTCAACAAAGCTTGTCCAAAAGACGACTTTCCAGTACCGGTCACTGAGCTCATGATAGATAACACGTCCACTCACGAAGTCTTCTCCTTCATGGACGGATCATCAGGATACAATCAGATAAAAATGCATCCAGAGGACCAGAAGCACACCGCTTTCCGGACCCCTCTGGGTATATTCTGCTACAAGGTGATTCCTTTCGGTCTAAAAAACGCCGGTGCCACCTATCAGAGGGCCATGACAAAGATTTTCGACGACCTCATACATGAAATCGTCGAATGCTATACCGACGACCTCGTAGTTAAAAGCAAATCATACGAGAAACATTTAAAGCATCTGAAGATCGTGTTTCAGTGCCTTCGGAAATACAATTTGAAGATGAACCCTCTCAAATGCGCGTTCGGAGTGTCCTCAGGAAAGTTCCTAGGGTTCATCGTCCGACACCGAGGCATCGAGATAGATCCGTCAAAGATCAAGGCGATTATGGAAATGCCTCCGCCGAAGACTCTCAAGAAACTGCGGTCTCTCCAAGGAAAGCTCGCGTATATCCGGCGATTCATAGCCAATCTCTCCGGCAAGTGTCGTCCTTATAGTCACCTAATGAAGAAAGGGACCCCTTTCGTTTGGGATCACAAATGCCAAGGCGCACTGGACAAAATTAAGCAATATCTGCAGAATCCGCCGGTACTGACCGCTCCGGTCAAGGGAAAGCCTCTCATTCTGTATACAACAGCTCTCGAAGGTTCTTTAGGCGCGCTGTGGGCACAAGAGAACGACCAAGAAAAAGAAAGAGCTCTCTACTATCTGAGTCGAGTTCTACTGGGGGCATAAAGCAACTACTCCCCCATCGAAAAACATTGCCTGGCATTGTTCTTTGCGATAACGGAGCTCAGACACTATGCATTGGCACATGAGGTCCATCTCGTATCAAAGATAGATCCTCTCAAATATTTGATGTCAAAGGCTATATTAACGGGACGGCTCGCTAAATGGTCCCTGCTTTTAATGGAATTCTCGATAACTTATCGGCCTCTTAAGGCAGTGAAAGGCCATGCCATCGCCGACTTCCTCGCTGAGCATCCGGTACCTGCCAACTTTCCCTTGAACTGCGAATTGCCGGACGAACATGCGTTTGACACGATCGACGAGAATGATACCCGATGGGAACTCTATTTTGATGGAGCGTATTCCATGAAAAAGTGCAAACAAAGCACCCCTATAATCAAATCAGGGATAAGCCTCATCTTCGTGACTCCACAAGGAGGGATAATGCGCTTTGCCTTCTCCTTAACAGAGCCGATGACAAACAATGAAGCTGAATACAAAGCTTTGATAGCAGGTCTCGAGATCGCTATCGACATGGGAATTGAAAACCTCCTTATATATGGAGACTCCCAACTGGTCGTTAGTCAAGTAAACGGCGACTATCAAACGTGCAAGCCAGAGTTGGTGAAGTATGGCGAAAGAGTACAACAACTGCTGATTCAAATTCCTTCCTACGCCTCGGAAAGTATACCGTGTGCGGAAAATAGCAAAGCGGATGCATTAGCCAAGCTCGCTAAAGAACTGGCCGACGAGAACCTCGATGACGTAAGGATCGTTGTGCAAAGTCGTCGGGTTCTTGCACCGGCAGAAATATCTCCGGAGTCGTCCAAAGAAAAGGGAATGACCAAGCAAACGGCCCTGCAAATAAAAGACCAGGAAAAGGTTATGGATTAGAGGGAAGTCTTTATAGATTACTTCAAATCCCGTCGAACACCTGAAGATGCATCCTCAAGGCATCAGCTCATGAAACGAGCTCTGTCCTTCGCCTTTGTTAACGATACTCTGTATAAGAGATCATTTGATTCTCTATGGTTAAGATACTTGGGACCTGAAGAGGCAAAGAGAGTCATCCAAGAAACTCACGACGGACTCTGCGGTGCTCACCATGCCGGGCCGAAGATTAAGCTGAAGATCAAAAGGATGGGCTACTATTGGCCCACGATGATCCAGGACTGCCTCGAATACGCGAAGCAATGCCACTCGTGCCAGATTCACAGGGACTTCATCCATCAGCATCCAAATCCACTACATCCAACGGTGGCTAGCTGGCCGTTCGAAATGTGGGGGACTGACATAATCAGCCCCATCGAACCAGCATCGTCCAGAGGACATAGGTTCATTTTGGCGACAACTGATTACTTCTCCAAATGGGCAGAAGCAGTACCGCTAAGAGAAGTGAAAATGGAGAATATCCTCCATTTCTTCAAGATGCACGTCATTTATCGGTTTTGGACTCCGAGACGAATCATCTCCGATAACGAGCCAGCCTACAGAAGCCACAAAATCAGCCGCTTCGCATAATAACATAATATAGACTGGAGATATTCATCGGTCTACAATTCCTGAGCTAACGGTCTAGCTTATGCTTTCAACAAGACCTTGACGAAGATCGTGAAAAAGATGGTGTCTCGAAATAAGAAGGACTGGCATGAGAGACTGCATGAAGCTCTTTGGGCATATCGAACTACGTTCAAAACGCCCACGAACACAACGCCATACACATTGGTATTCGGTACGGAAGCAGTACTCCCTCTTGAGATAGAGTTGCCCTCTCTACGAATGGCGGTTCATTACGAGCTAACGAACGAAAAGAATGCTCACCTTCGGCTTGAGGAGCTCGATGCCTTTGATGAAACCAGGCTCATGGCGCAGCAAAATCTGGAGGCTTATAAAGCAAAGATGATGCGCTCGTATGAAAAATTGACTAGGCCAAGAACATTCCGCCAAGGAGAACTCGTGCTAGTGGTCAAGAGACCCATGATCCCCAATCATGCCAAGCAGGGAAAATTCGAGCCGAATTATGAAGGCCCGTATATCATAGACAAAGTCTACAAGGGTGGAGCCTATCTACTCATGGACATGCATGGTGAAAGACCCTTCAGGCCAATAAATGGTCGCTTCTTAAAAAAGTACTACGCCTGACGAGTCACGGCCTAGGTCAATGATAGATGACGACGACTATGTCCGCTCGCTATCTTCCTAAGCCTAAACTCTGCAAGTAGTAGCCGACTTCCTTTTCTCGAACCGAAATGTCCTTAAACTAACGATGAACCACTATGTCCTAAAACTGGCGTTGGACCGAAACGTGCTTAAACTAACAATGGACCACTATGTCCTAAAACTGGTTGTTGATCGAGACGTTGGTAAACTACTACTGACCGCAGCATCTTAAGGCTGACACAAAAATAAAAAAAACAAAAACAAAATAGAAACGGAATGTCCATAAGCAAAATGGGCACGGATGAAAACCCGAAAGGGCTCCGTGTGTAAAAACAGCAGGGCTACCGGCGAGTTTTGTGAAAACCCGAAAGGGCGCAATCTTGTTAAAAAAACACTTGCAAGGTCCTCTCGACCTTGTGAGGAGAAACAACCTGCGTGAGATCCTTACGACTCACAAGGAAGAAACACTTAGGGATCCTCACGATTCCTAAGGAGAAATTACACTTGCGAGATCCTCACGACTCGTAAGGAGAACCCACTTATGAGACCCTCACGGCTCATAAGATTCAAAAGTCTTAAGCTACAGGGATTTGAACCTGTTCTTAAGCAGCCACCACAACCTCCAATGTTGCCCTACAAGCGGCTCAATGCTGACCCTCGTATACAATCCACGGGCGCAAATAAACATTTCCCTAACAAAGTCCCATCCGCGACTAGGAATATGTCTACACGGTGAACAGCCCTTGTAAGTCCTCTCGACTTAGAAGGAGAAAATACTCTTGTAAGATCCTTACGACTTACGAGAATCCATACACTTAGGAGTTCTCACGACTTCTAAAGAGAAAACGTACCTACGAGATCCTCACGACTTGTAGGGAGAAATACCTTTATGAGACCCTTACGGCTCATAAAGTCAAAAGCCTTAGTCGACAGAATCCAAACCCAGTCTACTAAGCCACCTTTGTTCAACATCGACAAAGGCAAATGATGATTCGCTCCTGACAATATCCCAGTTGTAGCGGTGCTGATGCCGAAATCAGGGTCTAATGCCAAGCTTGCAGTAAAAAAAAAGAGCTAGCAAGCCACACATGCATACGAAATAGCCGAAATGATGGGGAAACTTGCAAACAGAATCAGCTGGTAAAAATATATGCATGCAAAATAGCCGAAATGATTGGGCAACTCGCAATAAAAAGCAGCGAGTAAAAATAAAACAAATAGCCGAAATATTTGGGCACCACGAAAAATGGCCGAAATGATTGGGCAATCGCGACCTTCACGATATAAAAGCTGAAATGATAGAGCATCGCGGAAAGAAATAAAAAAAATGAAAATTTTGCCCTGCAGGTGATATCGCATCAATCCCTGTATACAATCTAGGGGCGCAAACAAAGAAGGAATCATACCTTTCCTCCCCAGGCTTCATCAGAAGAAGAAGCCAAATCTCAACGGTTCAAAGATAGCCTAGAGATCATCTCAACATTCGTCTCATTTCAACAGACAAGACATCAACAAATCCGAGCTGCGGAAAAATTCCCAGTTCCATGACTCGACGATGCACAAGCATCCAGAGCAAAATTCCTGATTACGTGGAACACGGCCAATGTCAATCCTGACCCCGTGGGAAGCATCCAGAGTGGAGCCTGGTCCTCGCAGAACACGGCTATGACCTCGTGGGACGCATCCAGAGCAAAATTCCTGGTTATGTGGAACGTGGCTTATGTCAATCCTGACCCCATGGGAAGCATCCAGAGCAGAGCCTGGTCCTCGCAGAACACGGCAATGACCCCGTGGGAAGCATCCAGAGTGGAGCCTGGTCCTCGCAGAACACGGCTATGACCCCGTGGGAAGCATCCAGAGAAAAAATCCTGGTCACGTGGAACACGGCTTATGTCAATCCTGACCCTGTGGGAAGCATCCAGAGCGGAGCCTGGTCCTCGCAGAACACGGCTATGACCCCGTGAGAAGCATCCAGAGCAAAATTCTTGGTCACGTGGAACGCGGCTTATGTCAATCCTGACCCCGTGGGAAACGTCCAGAGCGGATCCTGGTCCTCGCAGAACACGGCAATGACTCCGTGGGAAGCATCCAGAGCGGAGCCTGGTCCTCGCAGAACACGGCTATGACCCCGTGGGAAGCATCCAGAGCAAAATTCTTGGTCACGTGGAACGCGGCTTATGTCAATCCTGACCCCGTAGGAAACGTCCAGAGCGGATCCTGGTCCTCGCAGAACACGGCAATGACCCCGTGGGAAGCATCCAGAGCGGAGCCTGGTCCTCGCAGAATACAACTATGACCCCGTGGGAAGCATCCAGAGCAAAATTCCCGGTTACGTGGAACGCGATTTATGTCAATCCTGACCCCATGGGAAACGTCCAGAGCGAATCCTGGTCCTCGCAGAATACGGAAATGACCCCGTGGGAAGCATCCAGAACGGAGCCTGGTCATCGCAGAATATGGCTATGACCCCGTGGGAAGCATCCAGAGCAAAATTCCTGGTTATGTGGAACGTGGCTTATGTCAATCCTGACCCCGTGGGAAACGTCCAGAATGGACCATGGTCCTCGCAGAACACGGCAATGACCCCGTGGGAAGCATCCAGAGTGGAGCTTGGTCCTCACAGAACACGACTATGACCCCGTGGGAAGCATCCAGAGCAAAATTCTTGGTCACGTGGAACGCGGCTTATGTCAATCCCGACCCTGTGGGAAACGTCCAGAGCGGAGCCTGGTCCTCGCAGAACACGGCTATAACCCCGTAGGAAGCATCCAGAGCAACTCCTGACTTTGCGAAATGCGGATAATGGTAACCTCACCCATCACTTACGGGTCCTCACGACTCATAAGGGAGCAAACTCTCTTGTGAGATCCTTACGACTTTCAAGAGAAAACACACTTAGAAATCCTCACGATTCTTAAGGAGAAATTACACCTACGGGATCCTCTCGACCTGTAGGGAGAAAATTCTTTATGAGATCCTCACGGCTCATAAAGTTGAAAAGTCTTAGAAGGCAGATCTTAACCCTGAATCCTAAGCCATCATTGTCCTGGAAAGAAATCGAAATAGACTATCTACAGAATACACTTGCTAAAAGGGACACACCATCATAAAACAAAATTCTTTTATTCATGACTCAAAATGAATACAAAGTACAATTCATGAAAGAACAAAAAAATATACTCTCATTCAGGAGTATGTACAAAAGAAGAATGAAAAAATGTGTATATACAATTCCTCAAGTCTGCAGGCGATTTAGTAGATTTTCCAGTTCATCCCTTTTTCGCTGGGCCTCGCCTTCATGATTTATTATCGTCAAAAGACGGGCCTCCGCTTGAGCCTGTTGGGCCTGGTATGAGGCAAGCCGGCCTTCAAGCTCTTTTTCAGTAACCTTATGGGCTTCGACCATTTCACGAGTAAACACGGCGGCCTTATCAATGGCTACCACCTCCTTGATAGCCTCTTGAAGCACTCGCTAAAGTTCATATGCTTTAGTTGCCTTGGCCGTAAGGTTGGCTTGAAGCTCCCTCAGCGCTTTGGAAGCCAGCTCCCTCTCCGAAAACTTGCGGCTGAGCCTTTTCTCACATGATATCATGTTTGCAGCACACCGCTTAATCAGCCCCTATAAGCTCGCTTTCACGGCCACAACCTCTGAAGGAAGGCGTGTACATTCAAGAACATGCAAGCAAGACTCCACCTGCCGACAAAACTCAACCCAGACTTGCACCAATGTTTCACTATGGTAGGTGGCAAGAAAGGGAAGAGAGCCGTTAGCTTCAGCGGCAAACGCTTCTGCCGTGATCAGACTGCCAGCCCGAAGGTCCTCAATTAGGGATGACAAGGAGTCGAGGCTTAGCTCTGCCATCCGTTCCGAGGCACGCAGAGCATAGGGGCCGGATGGCATCCAGCGTGGTGAGAACTGGCAGAGCAGTTCAGATTTATAAACAGTCAGCGAGACTTGTAAGCAAAGAACAAATGGAACGACATTAAGACTTTACTTACCCACAGTCATACAAGAGGGATCTGAAGGTTCCCCAGGCCCGTCAAGAATCTCAACCTCGTCATCGGCTTCCAGAACTGTAAAAGACATCAATGTCATTATATGAAATAGTGATAATGCTGTGAGAAGAGGGCAAACGACACTAACCTTGCCCGGAAGAGAGGACGATGCGTTGAGGGGATATCGCCTGCGGAGCAGCCATCTCCAACAGGCGCTGAAAGGACTGCCTGGGAGAAAGATCAGCAATAGATGCCTCCAATCCGCGCAATTTTGAAAAGACAGAAGGGTTTAGATAATGGAGAGATTATTAATGTAAAATATAGAAGGCTACCTTCGATGCTTCTCCCATTCTGGGCTGGAGGGATAGCAGCTTCGGCGGCCTCCTCCGTGACCTCAGGCACATCATCAGGGACGTGGACCAGTGTAGCGACTTCCGAGCGAGGAGCGGTGGCTGCCACTGCAGGCTCCAATGGAAGGACGGTAGCCTCTACTACCTGCACCCTAATCTCCTGGTCTCCCTCAGGAAGATCCATTGGGTCGGCGACCGACAAAGATGCCTCCCCCGAAGGAGCAAGCACTTGGGGAGCGGGAATCACCGAGGGAGACTCCATCGCAGGAGAAACGGTTGCATCGACCCCCTCCACACTGATTGGTGTTTCACTGGGGATATCAGCAGAATCTATGGTCAAAGCACGACTCAGAGCCTCTGCCGCCGCCGAAGTCCCTACAAAGTTTGTACGAGGATAAGGATACATATATATGTATACAAGCAATACAAAATATTACAAAGAGATACATGAACATACCGATGCGTAAGGGAGCTTCTAGTATGGCTTGTTCAAGCCGACGCTCCTTCCTGAGGAGGTTTGCTCGCCGAGGTTCGAGAGTAGACTCGTGGCCACCGGTCCACAATGAAAGGGCATCCTTGGCGTCGGCTGAGACGGCCGGCTTAAGAGCCCTTTCACCCCATTCTTCCAAAGGGCCTATAAACAGCCGCCGTATCCATGGAGGGTCTTCTTAAAAGATGACCGCAGGGTAAGGCCTCTTCGAGATCCTTACATTCTCGGATTCGTCTTGTGAGCGTCTTATAGCCTCAGCCAATTGTGCGGCTTCCTCGGCAGACGAACCCGGGAAAAGTAGGCCACCATCCGATTCTTGCATGGCTAGTGGTTCATCCTGAAGAATAGGCTCGGACTCTATTAAAGAGTCGAGCAGATTGGTGACCGTCTTCCTCCGCCTCTTGGGCCCAGAACTAACCGTCGAAGACGATCGTTTCCTTCCCCGTGGAGCTTTGGTACGGCGTTGACCCACTTCGCCTTCAATGTCCTCGCTCGGCGGTGCTACCGAGGACGACACGGCCATTGTTGACGCCACGGACGATGACACTACTACTGGCGCCTTATTAGCCCTTGATTGAGCCCGAGTACGCAGTGGCATACCAGCTGTGGGAGTTAAGTCCACTTCCGTTGCCTCCAAAATAAGTATGACACTGGTATCCCTCAAGGGAGGGAGAACCGTTGCATGCGGTTGCGGCGGAACTCCCGTGGCTTGAATCGAAATGGGAGCGATGTATCCGAGAAGCACCCTCTTCTCCTCGGCAATAATTGGACTGACCCGGTGGAGGTACCAGCCCATGAAAGACCCCACACATCGAGGAATATGATCAACTTCAGGAATCATGAAGCGAGAACCAGTGTTCAGCCGCATGAAGTGATGAGCGGCGTCACGAACAACTTCAGGAGATGGGCTAGGCGCCACTGTAAATGCCTCGAAGGGGACTCCCTGGTCATATCCAAGTTGTCGAGCAAAGCGGTGTGGGTTGTGCCGTATAAAAAAGGCCGCACCGTTCTGACGAAATACCAGATAACCTGGTCTGATCGAGTATAGGTGCATAGCTTCCCTGGGCTTTAGAGAAGGTACCCCCGCTTTCGACAAGTCACAGAGCTGTTGAATCGGTCCTGAGGGAGTAGATAGGACTCGATCGATGAATACCATTCCGCCCGTATTAGCATAGGGAGCGATCAGCACGCGAATAGCCCCAGAATGAGTCGGGTTAGAGGCAGAAGCATCCACCAACCGCATGAGTCGCGGAAAAGTGTAAGCGTTATAAAATTTGGGTCTTTGGTGCGCGGCAAATGCCCCCAGCACGTGCATCTCAATCCAGGACGTAAAGTAATGAAGAGAGAAATTTACCACATCTACGCCTGGAGTTGAGGTATTGGCTGCAGCGCTTAACCCATGATATAGATGCGCTAGCCCTGCAATGCCCACAGCTAGTCGCGTTCCCTTAGCAATGCGATGTGCAGCGTAGATAACTGAGGCTCTCATGAAACGGCGATGCATAGGAATGGCAAACCAGCTGAGCCAAACACAGATGAAGCCCACAAAGAAAGTCTCCTCATCCATGCCAGGAGCTGCAATCGACTCAAAAGATACCGCTGACATGATGGGAATGTAGTATTGCGGAAAGTCTTCTTCTTTAGTCGGTCGCTTATTTAAACCAAACCCAAAGGGGTCGTTAATGTTCACGAACTTCGGAGACGTCTTTGATAGGACATCTTCGTGAAGAAAGCAAGCGATAAAGCTTTTAAAAGTGATGCCCTGCTCCTCTGACTCTGTGAACAGTTTGTCAAAAATACTCGGGGTCTTGATCAAACTTGAGCGCTTGTGGCAGACGACATTCTCGGTCGACAAGCCGTCGAGCATGGCAGGCTCGGTTTCGAAGACATACTCATCGGGAGGCAATAATTCTTCATAAAGTGTCCCCCTGACCGGCAACCCTGAGATCTCATGAAATTCTTCCAGAGAAATTGAAATTTCGCGGTCCCCTAGAAGAAAGGTGTTGGTGGGAAGATTCCATTGGTCCAAGAAGGCCTTAACCCACCAGACATGGGGAGACTGGTAGTGGAAAAGAGATGCATATATCGCTTGATAGAGTCCGACCCTCTACAGGCACGCGCGATGAGCGGAAAGGATGTAACGGGCCCAGAGGAGGTAGCCCATGGGGTGTCGAGGGGTAAGCCCTATCTTGTAAATCTGTCTCCATGGCTGGGCTTCGCCCTGGCAAATGCGGCGCCCTAGAATGTCTATAGCCGGCACAGGATGGTTCGGAATACCAGTTGTTGATGGCTCAAGCTGTCCCATAGGGGTCCAATTCAGCATCTCAATAGTAAAAGCGGTCCGTGGATGATCCATCGGCAGGAATGGATAGGTAGGCTCTGTCGGTATCTCGCAAAGGAAACCGCGGTGACCACGGATGATGTGACCATACCAGGTGTTCCCCTATGAATGGCGACCAAGACATGGACGTCTTGCCTGAGATTCGGGGCAGATGCTATTTGGTTTTATCCGCCCACCTCTCCGAAGATGCCAAGTTGATTTATGGCACCGTGTATCGGAGGTTTAGACGGATGCGGCCGATGTAGCAGACTTCGTCAGATTCCCCCTAGCTTGAGGGGTTTTTGATTGTGGGGACGCTCTTCCCTGCAGGCGTAAGCCCCTGCAGTTAATTACGCTACCGCATCGCGGTAGCCACTTTCTCCTTCTCCAGATGTTCACTTCGTGTCGTGTGTGTTTGTTTTGTTTGTGATTTCCCGTGGATTGTATACGGAGACTAAGTGATGCCGTCGTCCATAGGACGTGGATTAGTCCAAATCCATATTTACTTAGATTTGGTTTTTGGTGTTTTGGTTTAAGGATACGTTAGCCATATTTGAGGCTAAGATCAACTTAAACGTTCGTTAATGATACGTTAGTCTGATTTGAGACTAAGATCAACTTAACGGGATTGTTTGGATCCGACAAGAGAGCAATTGGCTCTATTGTTTAGTTTAATGACGTTGCGGTCGATAGGTAGTTTAAGGACGTTGCGGTCCATATTCCAGTTTAGGGACATGGTGGTCCATATTCCAGTTTAGGGACATAGAGGTCCATATTCTAGTTTAGGGACATAGAGGTCCATAGGTAGTTTAAGGATGCTTAAGTCCATGGGTTTGAGGACCCCACAGTCCATTTTTTAGTTTAAAGACGCTTAAGTCCATGAGTTTAAGGACCCCACAATCCGTGTTGATGTGTGGTTGTAAGGACCCGTCACCTCTCTGACATCGTTGAAGGATTACAAAGATAGGAGTCAAATGAGTTCGGAGATGTACCCTCGAACCGGATGTAAATTGATTTAAGAGAGCAGCTGTGCTCAGTCAATTTAATTTGAGGACTTACGGCCATGATTGGGCTAAGTCCAGTTGAAAAAACATTCAACGCTTTTATTTGTTTTTGGCCTATTAGGCCTGTGCTAGGGCTTGGCCCCTTTTTAATAATGCATTGCATTTTCTTTTTTATTTTTTTTGGGCTCTGCCTATTTATAAATGAGGCAGAACACCAATTTAGTCTAGGATCTGCATTTTATTTGGGCTCTGCTCTTTTTATAAAGATGCAGAGCATCAATTTTACTTGGGCTCTGCCCTTTCATTGCATTGCAATTTATGTTGGCCTACTAGGCCTTTTTGATTTGGGCCTGGCCCTTTAGCACACAATTTGCATTTGTCAGGCGCTTTGCGCCAATCAATGAGCGCAAGCGCTTGTGGTGATGACACGTGTCACGCAAGCGCAGTGCGCTGCGCCAGTGCGCTGTGCTTGCGCTGCGCCAGTGCGCTGTGCTTGCGCTGCTGACACGTGGCGCGCTCCGGTGAGTTGCGCCAATTTCAGAGAGCAAGGCTCTTTCTTAAAAGCGCATAGCGCAAGTGATTCAGATGTTGACACGTGGCGCTTTCTGGTGGTTTGCGCCAACCCAGAAGCGCAACAGTGCAGTTTCTGCAAGTGCAAGGCACTATTTCAATAATCTTGAGAATCTTTAAGATTCCAGAACCAATGGTTCATAAAAAAGTGCAAAGCACTGTTTGATTTCTTGATCCAATTTAGATCAAAGAAAACAAGTTTTTCCTTGTTTTTCCTGTTTTCAGAGAACCAGTGGTTCATAAAAGAGTGCAAAGCACTTATTATTATATGAAGATCATTGATCTTGTTCTTAGATCAATGATCTATTAGAAGAAATTTTTCTATTTTATGAAGCTTTTTACCTTTTCTTGAAATTTCTTCAGAGTTCTCTATGTTTTGAGGTTCTCAATTTCTCACAAATGTTCTTTTTTTTTATTTGGGGTCTAGGGGCCTTTATATAGTGCTCATAAATTTGTTAAAGAGATCTTTCTCTGAGTGATTTGGGGAATTTTCCCCACCGTTGGATCTTTGATCCAAGAGCTTCTTTTTTACAGAAGGCAGTCTTCTTGTTTTAACAAGAACAGAAAAAATCTTGCTAGAATTTAATTTTGTTTGGCGCAAACGCCCCAACGCGTGACACGTGTCAAGCAGCGCAAAGCGCAGCGCAACTGCGCTTGCGCAACTGCGCTGACGCGCGTCGGGCAGCGCACAGCGCACAGCGCACCTGCGCTTGCGCGACTGCGCTTGCGCGACTGCGCTTGCGCAACTCGCGCAGCGCAACTGCGCTGATCCGTGTCGCTCAGCGCAGCGCTTGCGCCACTGCGCAACTGCGCTGACACGTGTCGCGCAGCGCAGCGCTTGCGCAATTGAAGCGTTGCTTCCTTTAATTTTTGTTTTAAATAGAGCCTTGCTCTGATTGGGTGCGCTGCCTTGGGCGCTGCACTCTCCGCGCTGACGTGGCAGATTTTGACACGTGGCATCCTGCGCACAGCGCAGAGGATCTGAACCGTTGCTTAATTTATTAAAATTTAAATTTTCAAAGTAGAGCTTTGCTCTGATTGGGGGAATCGGAAGCGTTGCTTCACTTGAGATGTCTTTTCATCTTCCTTTTTCAAGTCAGACTTGTATTTCCCAAAATTTTCATTTCCCGGGTCTTGGAAATAATTCCACTGTGCACAGAATTTTCTGTGCTTGGTCTATATAACTCAAAGCCGAGCCTTTTCTTCTCTCATCTTCAGAGAACTTTTTCGATCATGGCTTGCAACCGTCCTCATGCCCGCCGACAACCATGGGAAGTGCCTATTCGAGACATCGTTCCCCGTTTTGCTGCGCGCTTGGTGGACCCTTCTCTTACGGACGAGCAGTGCGATGCTGCAATGTACGAGCTTTTGACTCGTGTGGGGTCTCCTCTCCCTCCGCACTCCATTTGGCTTCGGATGATCCTTGCCTCGGCACTCGCCGATCTTCCCCCTCCTCCAGTAGAGATGTCCTCGACAATGCTTGACGCCGCCGAGAATAAGATCGAGTGCTTCTTTGAAGCGCACTTGATCACCAAAGCCCCGAGGGACTGCTCTTTCCACTTGCTGAGCCAGATACGGGCTCGCCGGGTTGTCATCGCCACCTTTTCTGACGAATGTGGCGACGATCGTTGGGTGTCTACCTATCGGGAGGACCGCCGCTTCAACGTGGTGGAGAAGACAGAAAGGGAACTGTGGAATCTTCTTCTTATCTTTGCGAACCCTTGTCTTTCCGATCCCATATTTGGTGATCTTTTTTAAATGTAATAATAATAATAATGAACAAGTGTTTTCTTTTTAATCAAGTATTTTATTATCTGTTAAGGGTTCTTTTATTTTAACTCTCTGTTATGTTTGTGCATCGCATGATTTAATTTTCTATTATTAGGTGCATGTGATTCTTGCAAGGATAAATTGCCTTTGGTTTTTAGCCTCTTTTATGAAGCAGTGCTTTACTTTTCAGTCTTAGAAATGGAGTTCGTTCTGATTAGGGGAAACAAATGCCCCCCTACCGTTGCACTTGCGTGGTTCCAAACGCGAGCGCAACGGCGGCAGAATTCCAACCGTTGTGGCAACCTTTGGAAGTTGAAAGGGCACTTGATGCCTATAAATAGGACCTTTGGTCCTTCACAGATGATTATCATCTTTTAAAATTTTTACTTTCAAAACTTCAGAGCTTTGCTCTTGCCTTCAAGAACTCCAAGAGTTAGAATTTCTTCAGAAAGCACCTTTTAGGTAAAATTTTTAATTAAATTAGATCAATTTTTATTGACAGAGCCTTGCTCTCAATAGATCCCTGATCTAAAGAAAACCCATTTTAGGGTTTCACTTAGCAGAGGTTTGCTCTAAAAGGATCTAAAGGGAACTAAAGAGAACCCTGTTAGGATTCCATCAATAGAGTTTTGCTCTCTGAAAGATTTCATTTATAATTTCTTGATTCATTAATGGAGCTATACTCCTTTTAAATTATATGGCAGAACTTTTAAGAGTTGCTGATTTTTGTCAATCTTCATTTATAGGAGTGATGGACGCCCACATGTATGACCTTAACGAGATCATTTCTTACGGGGACATCCATCGACTCGGCTATTCTCAAAACCGAGAATTTATCAACGCCGAGTGTGCCGAAATCATGAGCCGCTTCGATGCATACAACGGCCAACTGCTTCCTCGGCGCTCCCCTCTCCTGAAGCTTATTGTGGGAGCAATTTGGGAAGCGCTTCCTCTATTCTGTGCTGGTGTGCCGCTTGGGGCATTGGATGCCGCCGAGGATAAGGTGCACTCGGTGTATCTGATGAGCCTAATCTCAAAGAGGAGGCGAGATAATCTTATCGATCTTCTGCACCAAGCTTTTCAACAATCTGCAATACTTGCTGCTTATCGGAGGGAGGAGGACATCAGTGGGGATCCCGACGCTCGTGCTCACGAATGGAAGCATACTAGGATGGTTCGTCAGGCTTAGAAAGTTTTGGACAAGGTTACTTTTGAGTTCCTCAATCCCTGTCCAGGATTTGAGGTCTTGCCATTGTAATCTTTTGGACAATGTCTTTGCTTAGTTCTTTATGATTGTAAGAATCCTTTGCAATATGAATGGAAAATTTCTATTTCAGCTTTTCTTATTTCTCATTCTGAGTCTTTCGCACATGCTTGAATGAATGTGTCTCAAATGTTTGATCAAATGTACATCGGATGTCCTTTTTGGCACTTTCTTCTTTCTTTTATTCTCAGCATGCTGTCTTGATAAACACAATTGACAGATAATAGAATAAGCATCTAGATTTCTCCAAGAGATATCGATGGCTTAGGCCGCAGGTTCAGATCTGTTGCCTAAGACTTTTCAACTCTATAAGCCGTGAGGGTCTCATAGAGGTTTTTCTCCCTACGGATCGAGAGGATCTCGTAAGTGGATTTTCTCCTTAGGAATCGTGAGGATTCCTATGTGTGTTTTCTCTTATAAGTCGTAAGGATCTTATAAGAGAATTTTCTCCCTTACAAGCCGAGAGGACTCGTAAGTGGTTGGTGAGTTGACTTGATTCCGAGTCGAAGTGTTGCTTTGACGGGGAAGTCGTTGGTTGACTTGTTTCCGGGTCGGAGGTCGTTGGTTGACTTGTTTCCGAGATGGAGGTCGTTGGTTGACTTGTTTCCGCGACGGAGGTCGTTGGTTGACTTGTTTCCTCGACGGAGGTCGTTTGCTGACTTGTTTCCGAGATGAAGGTCGTTGGTTGACTTGTTTCCGCGACGGAGGTCGTTTGCTGACTTGTTTCCGAGACGGAGGTCGTTGGTTGACTTGTTTCCGAGACGGAGGCCATTTGCTGACTTGTTTCCGAGACGGAGGTCGTTGGCTGACTTGTTTCCGAGACGGAGGTCGTTGGCTGACTTGTTTCCGAGGCGGAGGTCGTTGGCTGACTTGTTTCCGCGACGGAGGTCATTTGCTGACTTGTTTCCGCGACGAAGGTCGTTGGCTGACTTGTTTCCGGGACGGAGGTCGTTGACTGACTTGTTTACGCGACGGAGGTCATTGGTTGACTTGTTTCCGCGACGGAGGTAGTTGGTTGACTTGTTCCCGGGACGGAGGTCGTTGGTTGACTTGTTTCCGAGACGGAGGTCATTTGCTGACTTGTTTCCGAGACGGAGGTCGTTGGCTGACTTGTTTCCGCGACGGAGGTCGTTGGCTGACTTGTTTCCGAGACGGAGGTCGTTGGCTGACTTGTTTCCGAGACGGAGGTCGTTGGCTGACTTGTTTCCGCGACGGAGGTCGTTGGCTGACTTGTTTCCGGGACGGAGGTCGTTGGTTGACTTGTTTCCGCGACGGAGGTCATTGGTTGACTTGTTTCCGAGACGGAGGTCGTTTGCTGACTTGTTTCCGAGACGGAGGTCGTTGCTGACTTGTTTCCGCGATGGAGGTCATTTGCTGACTTGTTTCCGCGATGGAGGTCGGTGGTTGACTTGTTTCCGGGACGGAGGTCGTTGGTTGACTTGTTTCCGCGACGGAGGTCATTGGTTGACTTGTTTCCGAGACGGAGGTCATTTACTGACTCTAGGTTGTCTGTGAACCGCAGAGTCTTGGAACTGGGGACTTTGCCGTGGCTCCGATTGGTGATGTCACGTCCGTGTCCTGCTGGAATGAGGAGGAACGCCGCTGTTGGTATCCAGGCTGTAGATGTGGTCGTCGAGATCTGACTTCCCTTTGACGCAGCCCGTTGGGGAAATGTAATCCCCTTTTTGTTTGTGCCCTTGGATTATGTACAGGGATCGATGTGATCTCAACTGTATTGCAAAAGTTTCATTCATTTTTATTGTTTTATTTCTGCGATGCTCTATCATTTCAGCTTTTATATCGCGAAGGTCGCGATTGCCCAATCATTTCGGCTATTTTTCACGGTACCCAATCATTTCGGCTATTTATTTTATTATTACTCGCCGCTTTTTATTGCGAGTTGCCCAATCATTTCGGCTGTTTTATATGCATACGTTTCTACTTGCTGCTTTTTATTGCAAGTTGCCCCATCATTTCGGCTATTTCGTATGCATGTGCGGCTTGCTGGTTTTTCACCGCAAACCTGAAATTAGACACCAATTTTGGCATCAGCACCGCTACAACTGGGATATTGTCAGGAGCGAATCATCATTTGCCTATGTCGATGTTGAACAAAGGTGGCTTAGCAAACAGGGTTAAGGTCCTGTCGACTAAGGCTTTTAACTTCATGAGCCGTAAGGGTCCCACAAAGGTATTTCTCCTTACAAGTCGTGAGGATCTCGTAGGTGTATTTTCTCCTTAGGAATCGTGAGGATTCCTAAGTGTACGTTCCTCTGTAAGTCGTAAGGATCTTACAAGAGGATTTTCTCCTTGTAAGTCGAGAGGACTTATAAGGGTTGTTCATCATGCGTACATATCCCCAGTCACGGATGGGACTTGGTTAGGGAAATGTTTATTCGCGCCCGTGGATTGTATACAAGGGTCAGTATTGAACCACTTGTAGGACAATATCGAAGGTTGTGGGGGGTTTGCTTAAGCACAGGTTTAGGTCTCTGTAACTTAAGACTTTCAAATCTTATGAGCCGTGAGGGTCCCATAAGAGAGTTCTCCTTACGAGTCGTGAGGATCTTGCAAGTGTATTTTCTCCTTAGGAATCATGGGGATCCCTAAGTGTGTTGCTCCCTTGTGAGTTGTAAGGATCTCACGTGGGTGGTTTCTCCTTACAAGGTCGAGAGGGCCCTGTAAGTGTCCTTTAACGAGGTTGGGCCCTTTCAGGTTTTCACAAACACTCGCCGGTAGTCCTGCTGTTTTTACTCACGGAGCCCTTTCGGGTTTTCATCCGTGCCCATTTTACTTATGGACATACCGTTTTTTTTATTCTTTTTTATTCTCTTTTTTTTTACGAGGTCGCGCCCTTTCGGGTTTTCACGAGCACCCGCCGGTAGCCCTGCTGTTTTTACTCACGGAGCCCTTTCGGGTTTTCATCCGTGCCCATTTTGCTTATGGACATACCGTTTTTATATATTATTTTTTTTAATTTTTTTTATATTCATCTCGTCAGCCTAAGGATGCTGCGGTAGTGGTTTAAAGACGTTTCGGTCCTTCATTAGTTTAAGGACGTTTCGGTCCGCGCAGAAGAAGGCTGGATACTGCTTATAAAGTTTAAGCTTAGGAAGATAGCGAGCGGACATAGTCGTCGTCATCTATCATTGACCTAGGCAATAACTCGCTAAGCGTAGTATTTCTTTAGGAATTGGTCATTTATTGGCTTGTAAGGCCTTTCACCGTGCATATCCATGAGTAGATAGGCTCCACCTTGGTAGACTTTGTCTATGATGTACGGGCCTTCATAGTTTGGCTCAAATTTTCCGCGCTTGGCGCGATTGGGGATCATAGGCCTTTTGACCACTAGCACGAGTTCGCCTTGGCGAAATATCCTCGGCCGGGTCAATCTTTCATATGAGCGCGTCATATTTGCTTTATAGGCCTCCAGATTTTGTTGTGCTATGAGCCGGGTTTCATCAAGGGCATCAAGCTCCTCAAGCCGAAGGTGAGCATTTTCTTCGTCCGTCAGCTCGTAGTGGACCGCCACTCGTAGAGAGGGTAACTCTATCTCGAGGGGGAGTACTGCTTCTGTACTGAATACCAACGCATATGGCGTTGCGTTCGTGGCTGTCTTGAACGTAGTTCGATACGCCCAAAGAGCCTCTTGCAGCCTCTCATGCCAATCCTTTTTATTTCGGGACACCGTTTTCTTCATGATCTTCGTCAAGATTTTGTTGAAGGCCTCAGCTAGACCGTTAGCTCGCGAATTATAAACCGAGGAATATCTCCAGTCTATATTGTGTTGTTGGGCGAAGCGACTGATCTTGTGGCTTCTATAAGGTGGCCCGTTATCGGAGATGATCCGTCGCGGAGTTCCAAACCGATATATGACGTGTGTCTTGAAGAAGTGGAGGATATTCTCCGTCTTCACTTCCCTCAGCGGTACTGCCTCTGCCCATTTGGAGAAATAGTCAGTTGTCGCCAGGATGAAACGATGTCCTCTAGACGATACTGGTTCGATGGGGCCGACTATGTCAGTTCCCCACATTTCGAATGGCCAACTAGCCACCGTTGGATGGAGTGGATTTGGATGCTGGTGGATGAAGTCCCCATGAATTTGGCATGAGTGGCATTTCTTCGCGTATTCGAGGCAGTCCTGAATCATCGTGGGCCAATAGTAGCACATCTGTTTGATCTTCAACTTCATCTTCGGGCCTACTTGGTGAGAACCGCAGAGTCCGTCATGAACTTCCTGAATGACTCTTTTCGCTTCGTCAGGTCCTAGGAATCTCAACCACAAAGAATCGAACGACCTCTTGTACAGAGTATCATTGACGAAGGCGAAAGACAGAGCTCGTTTCATAAGCTGATGTCTTGAGGACGCATCTTCGGGCGTTCGACGGTATTTGAAGTAGTCTATAAAGACTTCTCTCCAATTCTCGGTATTTTCCTGATCTTTTATTTGCAAGGTCGTCTGCTCAGTCGCTCCCTTCTCTTCGGATGATTCCGGAGATATTTCTTCTGGGGCAAGCACCCGACAGCTTTGTACCACGATTCTTACGTCATCGAGGTTCTCATCAGCCAGTTCCTTGGCGAGCTTGGCCAATGCGTCCGCTTTGCTGTTTTCCGCACGCGGTATGTTTTCCAAAGTATATGAGGGAATTTGGATCAACAGTTGCTGCACCTTTTCGCCGTACTTCACCAACTCTGGTTTGCATGTCTGGTAGTCGCCGTTTACTTGACTTACGACCAGATGGGAGTCTCCATACATGAGGAGGTTTTCAATTCCCATGTCGATGGCGATCTCGAGGCCTGCTATCAAAGCTTCGTATTCGGCTTCATTGTTTGTCCTCGGCTCTGTTAGGGAGAAAGCAAAGCGCATTATCCTTCCTTGTGGAGTTACAAAGATGAGTCCCACCCTCGATTTGATTATAGGGGTACTTTGTTTGCGCTTCTTCACGGAAGATGCTCCATCGAAATAAAGCTCCCATCGGGTATCACTACCGTCGATCGCATCAAACGCATGTTCGTCTGGAAGATCGCAATTCAAAGGAGAATCGACGGGTATCGGATGCTCAGCGAGGAAGTCGGTGATGGCCTGGCCTTTCTCTGCCTTGAGAGGTTGATACATTATCGAGAACTCCATCAAGAGTAGGGCCCATTTAGCGAGTCGCCCTTTGACATTAAATATTTAAGAGGGTCCACCTTCGAAATGAGACGGACCTCATGCGCCAACGCATAGTGTCTGAGTTTTGTTATCGCAAAGATCAATGCCAGGCAGTGTTTTTCAATGGGGGAGTAGTTGCTTTCTGCCCCCAGTAGAACTCGACTTAAGTAGTAGAGTGCTCTTTCCTTCCCTTGGTCGTTCTCTTGCACCCATAATGCGCCTAAGGAACCTTCAAAGGCGGTTGTATAAAGAATGAGGGGCTTTCCCTTGACCGGAGCAGCCAACACCGGCGGGTTCTGCAGGTATTGCTTGATCTTGTCTAGCGCGCTTTGGCATTTTTGGTCCCAGACGAACGGGGTTCCCTTTTTCATCAGGTGGCTGTAAGGACGACACTTGCCTGAAAGGTTGGCTATAAATCGCCGTATATACGCGAGCTTCCCTTGGAGAGACCGCAGTTGTTTGAGAGTCTTTGGCGGAGGCATTTCCATGATCGCCTTGATCTTTGACGGATCTATTTCGATACCTCGGTGTCGGACGATGAATCCTAGGAATTTGCCTGAGGAAACTCCAAATGCACACTTGAGAGGGTTCATCTTCAAGTTGTATTGTCGAAGTCGTTGGAACACGGTCTTCAGATGCTCTAAATGTTCCTCGTATGATTTGCTTTTAACCACGAGGTCATCGATATAGCATTCGACGATTTCGTGTATAAGGTCATCGAAGATCTTCGTCATGGCCCTCTGGTAGGTAGCACCGGCGTTCTTTAAACCGAAAGGCATCACCTTGTAGCAGAATATACCCAAAGGAGTCCTGAAGGCGGTGTGCTTCTGGTCTTCGGGATGCATCTTTATCTGATTATACCCTGACGAGCCGTCCATGAAGGAGAAAACCTCATGAGTGGACGTGTTGTCTATCATCAGTTCGGTCACTGGCACTGGGAAATCGTCTTTCGGGCAGGCTTTATTGAGATCCCGGAAGTCCACGCATATGCGCACTGTCCCATTTTTCTTCATCACCGGGATGATGTTGGCGATCCATTCAGGGTATTGAACTTCCTGGATGAAGCCGGAGTCGATCAGCTTCTTAACCTCGGCGTTGATGCTCATCTCAAGCTCGAGCCGCATTCTTCTTGGTACCTGCTTGACTGGCTTGACATCCGGCGATATTGCCAATTTTTGCACAGCAATTTCTGGATCTAATCCCGGCATTTCGGAATAGTTCCATGCGAAGCAATCTTTATGCTGCATAAGCAGGTCTTTTAACGAAGCCACCTTCTCTTCAGACAGCAGCTCACTAATGAATGTCGGTCGCGGGTCGTTCGCCGTTCCCAACTTAATTTTCTTGAGGTTATCTGCAGTGGTATGGATTCCATCTTCCAGCTCTTTTGGCGCTGGTGGGAATTCTGAGATTACCTCGTCGTTGCTGTTTTCAAAGCACCAGGGAAGGTCATCCATGTTCTCGGGCTCTTCTTTTGATATCGTTATCACGTGACAAGTACGAATTCGCTTCCAATCCCAATGTGGAACTGGTTCTTCTTCCGTGGCCTTGGGTTCGTGCTTCTGTGGCGGCGCTACCCTCCAGTTGTCGGACAGAGCGAACTTGCCAAGCTGATACTGATCTTCAACCCAATTCTTGAAGGTGAAGCAGTCTTCGAGAGGATGCCCTACCACTCGGTGATAAAAGCAATAGTCTGGGTGTGAGACCTCGCCTGCTTGTTCAGGATGTTTAGACTCCGGCAGTGTAAGCATCTGATGTTTTAGAGTGAGGTCAAGTATTTTCTTCGTCTTGTCCCGAGGAAAAGAGTATGCTCGACCCATTTTTCTCATGAGGGATAGATCGGAACCGCTCGGTTCCCGCTTGCGTGGCCTCTTAGCCCCTCTTCGTTGCTGTTGAGCGTCTTTTCGCGTTTCGACTTGTTTCTGCCTCTGCGTCGAGCCTTCTTTATAACAGGTTGACAAGGAGCGACATTTTCATCTTTCACGGCCTGTTGGAGGAGGCGTTGCGTTTTGGCTTTCTCGTAGATGACCATTTCGCGGTTATGGTCGTCTCGGACTTTTTGACCAGCTTCCCTTATAAGTTTGTCCATTTGTTCTTCGAACGATGGACTGGGCACTTTTGTGTCTGGAACTTTTACTGGTTCAGGATTAGCATCTTCCCATTGAGCATCTGCTTCTTCATCAAAGTCATACACGACGTAGCAACCGTGGAGTAGCTCTTGTTTCTTTGACCGGATGTATCCAAGCCCGATTGTTTCCATTCTCCCATTAGGCAACTTGCGTTGAGTCCCGAGAACGCTCCAGACTTTGTCATAGAACTTGGCTTTTCGAACGGTCTGCTTGAAGGATATCCCCTAGCGTTTTAGCAGCCTCTTCAAGCCCTCTGTATAATATCTGGGGAGACGGATGGGCTGAAGCCTGTCAAGCGTAGGATCCGCGCCACGCCAGATTTCTTTCTCCACTCTGGTTTCTTCAGAGCGGTAGAATATAATTGCTTTTCGCCTTCTCGCCCGGGAGGGACATAGAACGTCTGCAGCTCTTCTACATTATAGATATCAAGTGCATCCAGTTCTTTACGGTGTTTAAGCGGCACCATGGCGACTTGTAGACTTTGCTCTTCGTCAGCGGACGTTTGTATTGAAGGTCGAGCAGAGAATACAGCATGGACCTCATCTTCCGAGTCGCTACCAAAGCTCAACATAGGAGCGGATGGTCCTGGCTTGTTGTGTCGAGACGGCCCAGAGTAAACTATCTCTTCTTCTTCTTCGGTATCACTCCCGAAAACAGGAATGGTGGCAGCGGCTTTGTTTTCCGGTTTGCGACATCTGTCTGTATCCTCGAAATCCGGTAAGAAGTACTTTGCATCTTCATATTTGCAGACCTCGTTCATAGAGAACGGGTTCAGTTCTCCCTCCACGGTATACTCGAGACCATCCTTAGAATACTTCATACACTGATGTTGCGTAGAAGGGATGATGTTGTACTCGTGTAACCATGGTCGGCCGAGCATAGCATTGTAGCATGTCTTGGCGTCTATGACGTGGAACTTAATATCCGTGACGAGTATCCTGAAGCGTAGCGTCAGTATCACAGACCCAAGAGTTCTTGATGACTGGGAGTCGAACCCGGAGATAGTGATCTTGTCCCGAGCAAGGTGCTGGATGCTCATGCAGATTTCTTTTAACACCCGCACATTGAGGAGGTTAACGGAGGATCCATTGTCGATCAGGATTTTTCCTATCTTTATATCGTGGCAGTATCCTGAGACATAAAGGAGGCGTGTGTTCGCACGTCCCAAGGAGAAGGTCTTCATCACTAAAAGAGACATCAGCAGTGTGCACTTCCTCCAATTCATCCTTCATCTTTTCTTCAGTCAGGAAAACTTGGAATTGTTCCGGATCCTGTAGTGCCTTGATTAATGAATCTCTCACCTCCTTTCATAGCAAAAGGGCGTCAAGAATGCTGAGCTGCGAGGGTAGTTTCCTCAGATGCGCTAAGACGTTGTAATCCACCTTATTCCTCTTCGGCGGGTCCTTGGCCCTTAGCTCCTCCACCACTTGGTCATCTAAGACGATATCTTCAGAGACCTTTTCTTTCCCTTTATCTTTTCTGTTTGAGGGTCCGAGATTCTTTTCAGGCAGCGTCCGATTACGCAGCCGGATATTTTCGCAAACCTTCGGCTCTTCTTCTTTTCCCGAAGTGGACTCTTTAAAGAGAAGGCCAAGCTCCAGCTCTTCATCAGAATCACTCCCGAATGTAAGCACTTGTGACCCGCCGGTGTTAACCATGCGAAAATCGCCGATAGTTCTTTTAAGCCCTCCGGTCGTATTTTTCCGCTCCCGACGAGTTTTGCGCTTCTCCCGCTTAAAATGCTGTTGATGAGCAACATATCCTTGCCACCATCTATTGAAAGCCTTGCACTCTTCGGTGGGGTGCGAAATCTTCTGATGATATAAGCAATAGGAGGGGTGCATTTCCACTTCACCGGTAATGTTTCCTTCGGAGGATGGTAGCTTCATGCCAATTGATATGGCCTTAGCAAACCTTTTCCTCATCTTGAATTTGCTTTTGTCTGTAGTGGATGTATTTTGCTCCAGCGGGAGCGTCTTAGCTCTTTCATCAAGTCGCTGGCACTTGGCCTTTTCAAATATAGCCGTCTCATATTCCCGATCAACTTTACTCTTCAGCAGAGCTTCGTTGAGGAATGCGTCAATTACCTCATCTGATGGCCCCAGAATTTTTGGTTCGGGACCTGCCCCCAGCTTTTCAGTGCAAGGAGTTTCCTCATCGTGCGTCAACGAATGAGAGATCATATGGCAGCTCGCCACATATTCCTCAGACTCATCCGATGAACTTTTTCCCTCATCTTCCTCTTGAAAGACGTGGTTGAGAAACTCTTGGAGCGTAATGGGAGTCCGTGCTTTCTGGTTATATTCTTCTAGCGCGTCAATTTTTTTTTGTAAATCCGTGCACTTGTTGCCAGGCTTCACGGGCTTCTTGGATTTCTTCTTCTTTTTCTTCGAAGGTTTTGACGGCTGGTTGCGAGTTCTTGGGCCACCACCATCGGTCTTTGGAGTTGGACGCGGCTTCAACATCCCTTCAATGACTTGCAGTTCCAACGGGTTCTTCCACTTGATCGCTGGGTATGTCTGAAGATCGTTCAGCATTCTCTTCTTCTTAGCTGACAGCACAACCTCCCATGGGGCTTCTTCGACGAGAGTGCACGTTGCCCCCGGCATATTCATCCTTTTAGAGGCGTGAGGTTGCGGCGGATTCACCTTCCAACTGTCGGATAGCGCGAATTTGCCTTGCTGGTACTGGTCTTCAAGCCAATTTTTGAAGACATAGCAATCTTCGATCGGATGACCTAGTACCCGATGATAGGGACAGTAGTTGGGCTCATTGACATCATTTGGTTGCGACGGACGTTTTGGCTCCGGCAGATTTATGAGTCGGTTGCGCAACGCCAGCTCGAATAATCTTCTCGTTTTATCTCGGGGAAACGAGTAAGGACGTCCTAGTCTCTCCTCAAGGGGTACCTGCGGACGCATATTATTTTGACGAACAACCGGCTTCGAATTACTCGGCTGTTGTTGAGCATTAGCGACAATGATCGCTTTTCCCTTCCCCTTTTCATTTCGGGAGTCCGGCTTTGGAAGAGGGGGTTTATGGCCCATCTGATCCATTTGCGCTAGCTTGTCAATCAAGGCCTGGAAGGTAGTCGGCTTGAAGAACATCATAAATTGCGAGATGGTTGCCTGTGGATCAAGGGTTCCCACAAACATACCCACTGCAGGAGCTTCCTCAATGCGCTGCTCGCATTTTGACCATAAGTTCCGCCACCGTATAGCATATTGAACCCATGTCTCGCCTGGCTTTACCCTGGCGTTAATCAGTGCCGTCATCGGGGTGCGTTCACTGGCGCTTGCAAAACGCTGGGTAAACAACAGTCCATCTCCGTGAAGGTCTTGATAGAGTCGTTCGGGAGTTCAGAGTACCACTCGAACGCTGTATCTGATAAGCTTCCAAATAACTGGTGAAGTAACAGCTTGTCATCACCGCCGGTGTTGCCGCAGAGTGCCCTGAACTGGGCAACATGCTGGTGGGGATTGCCTGTCCCCTTGTAGACATGGAATTTAGGTATGGTGTAACCCGACGGGTACTTGATCTGGTCGTACCAACTCGGATATGGTCGTCCTGTTTTTACGACCCGGCCGGATACTTCAGTCGCATGATGAGCCTGTATTTGTTGGGCTATGTACTCGTCCAAGTCAGCTTTGGAGATTGTCTCCTCCTTAGCTGTTGACAGAGCTGGCGGAGGATTCGACGTTTCTCCCCTATCGTCTTCCAGGACGATCGGGGGATCTTCGGCCGGAGGATCTTGTTGGATCATCATCCCCACCATGTCTTGGAACAGGAGGCCCATACGCTTTATGTTGGCTGCTTGTTCAGCAGTCTCTTTATCCTTCTTCTCCAATATTCGACGAAGGAATTCGGCGTCAGTTTCTTGCTCCTAGCGTTCATCCGAAGACGTTTCAGGGTTTTCTTTTAGCCCAGTAAGTGCGGCCATCGCGTTCATCATCTCTTGGAGCTTTTGCTATTGTTCCTGCGCTTTGGTCACCGATCGTGTGAGCGGTCTATGACCTGTTGATATGCGGTTGTCCTCTTTACCAGACGCCATATAGACGGTATAAACTACCATGCCCCCAGACTTAGGGCGTTTGGGTTCACCACCTTTGATATTCGCCATTGGCGTGAGGACTTTCTCCGGCCTTCTTCTCTTATCGGCCGTTGAAGTTGAGGGGGCCGTTGCTTTGGGCACCCAAGTGGTCGTCGCCTTTCGTTGCTTGACCGGGGAATTTTCTTCTTGCCGACCTTTCGACTTCCTGTGTTGGCGAGAGGAATTAGGATCAATCACAGATTCTCGGACTCGTCGCCATGTCTTGTAAATCCTGGAGGACAGCGATTGAGGAGGCTGCTCCGGTTTTTCTACTTCCACGGCGGTCTCTACCGGTGAAGGAGAATTTTTGAGGACCGCAGTTGGCGAGTTTCTGCGTACCCTATTCAGCAGTTCAAAGCTGTTCCCAGTTGGAACAGCAGCATTAATTTCCACCGTTGGAGCTGTGGAGTTATCCCAGAGGGGAAGTTGCCCCCAGTCTTCCTTATCCGGTGCCAGTGGCGTCGTCGGGCGCGACGAGTCGTCGGTATTGGTTCAGAGACAGAAACAGCTTCTTCTTGCCCCCTGTTCAGGTGTGGGGCTGTTGCCGGCGTCAGCCTATTGAAGACTGATGTCTTTTGAGCAGCAAGAGAAGGAGTGGGAGTTGGGACGGTCAGTCTTGTAAAGACCGATCTCTTAGCAGGAGAAGCCTCCTTGACGACTTCAGGAGCAGGTTTGGCTACTCTTTTTGGAATAACCTTTTCGGGGACTGCAGGCTTCATTGTGGGCCCGCAGGACTTTTGGCCCAGTCTGGAGAAGACCGAGGCACTGGTGTTGGGCGACCTATTGAGAGGGGCCGCACTAACTGTAAGTCGATCGAAGACCGACTTCTTAGGAGCTTCTGGTACGGGCATGGGGGTGCTGAAGCTTGTTGGCGGAAGCACGGTTCCGAAAAACAGCACCGTGGTGGCTTGAGTAATCTGTTCCACGGGCATCGTGAACAAAGAGGTCACTTGGGGCCCGTAGGTTATGCCTCCAGTTGAGGCAGGACGCGAGTTGCAGCTGTAGTTGGAGCACTTTGAACAGGTGGATGCCATTGCTGTTTTGCTTTCTGTGCCAAACAAGAGACCAAATCTTAGTAACTTGAAACCTAAGGGCAACCATTAACAAACCGCGATTGGTTCGCGAATCACGACACACGAAGTGTAGAGTGGAAAGAGGAAAAGGTCCCACCGGGCGTGCCAGCACTACTACAAATAAGGGTTGCCCCTACGGATTTATCGGTAGGGGCAACCCACTGCCCCTACGGATATATACGTAGGGGCGAAAAAAGACCCCGTAGGTGCAAAGGCCGCAGGTGCAAGTTGAGGTCCTGAACTTGCCCCTACGGATTAATTTATGCCCCTACGGATAACTCGGTAGGTGCAATAGCCCCTACGGAGTACCCCGTAGGGGTAATAAAATCATATATTTAATTTTTTTTTTGAATATATTGTATATACCTACAGATATACCCGTAGGGGATATGTAGTCCCCTACGGATACCACCGTAGGGGATATAAAGTAGCCCCTACGGATTGATCCGTAGGGGCTACTCGCAACACACTGCACTGAGATCGGGGGGAAAATATCAGGAAACCTGACATTTTGCCCCTACGGATGAATACGTAGGGGATAAACAGTGGCCCCTACGGACATATCCGTAGGGGCACACCCAACACCCTGCACTGATATCAGGTGGGAAAATATCAGGTTTCCTGATAGTATGCCCCTACGGATAACGCCGTAGGGGCAAACTATATACCTACGGATTAATCCGTAGGTACATATTGTCTGTATTTTTTTTTAAAAATGGGCTGCTAGATTTTTTCCCGCCCTGTGCACAATACTATATACATCAATCAAATCATATATTGCAGTATTCATAATCACATCTCACGCATATATATAATATACAAAAGAAACCCAAAAACTGAATATGATATAAATACAAACCAATATCAATATCGTTTCAAAATGTAGTACAATATGATATAAATAAATACATGTTTCAAAAAATAAGAACCAAAAAGCTACCCTAGTTCGGTCCAGCTCCACCTCCGAATAACGTTAAAATAACGCGCGCCTGCTCCTCGGTAAATACACTCTCCAATGCTACAGATAAGGGAGTCTGAGCGGCATGTGGAGCTGGCGTTGTGGTCTGCGCATCCGCCGTCGAGGTAGTGGCTTGCGGAGCCGCGGCTGCGGGAGTCTGAGTGGGCGGTGGAGCTACAGGAGCTGTTTGCGGAACCGCAGCCGATGTAGTGGCTTGCGGAGCCGCAGCCGAAGGAGATGCATGTGGAGGCTCGGCCGATCTATCCTGTCGTGTCTGGACATAACGTGTGTAAGAAGCGTGTAAGAACTGTGTATTATTCGAATTCGTTTCATTATTAAGTTATTTCGAAACCCTGTTTGGATATCTAGTTTGGAAAAGCGTTGTTTATTTTAATTACATATGTATGTATGATTAATCAAACTTAATTCTAAAACCAAATAAGCTCAAGCTACGTACTAATTATGGATATGTTGATATGTATATAATATGAAATGATATTTTACTATAAAGTAGTATACATACCAGCATCTCCTTCAACTCCTGAACGGTGGCCCTCAAGCTATCCAGTTCCTGATGGACATGCCGGCCACTGGAGACGGAGGAAGTAACCGCCGGGGTGGAGTCCAACCTCATATGGGCCCTGCTAGGGCCCAATCCCCGGCCTCTCTCCCAACCTCCGTGGTGCCCTCCGTGTGCGGCGTCCAGAACTGGGGTCAGCAGCCTCGGATCGTTCTGTCCGGTAAAATCGATCCCCGAGGCCTGGGCCTGCTCAACCACCCGCTCCTACACCCACATTAAGCAGTAAAGTATAAGTATAAAATTTAAACTTGAACCTTCCAAAACTAAAATTTCAAATTTGGGTAGAAAAAATATTAACACTTACGCAGTACTCCTGGGTAGCGACGTCGGGACATCGAAGCTCGCCCGTGGCGGGATCTGTCGAGGTGCCGTGGACGGCAAGATATGCGGACAGCACGCTCGGTGTACCACCTGACGCCACGGTCCGAGATGTCTGCAATATTAGAAAGTAACTCTTAATATTAGAAATATTAGAGAATAACTCTTAATATTGCAGAATATTAGAGAATAACTCTTAATTTACCGATAACTCCATGGCTCGAGTAATGTTCCTCGAGCCACCTGTGTAAGTGGGGCGACCCCTCTTCGCCGACTTCCTGTTCTCCGTATTCTGAGCGGCCTGTTTCTGCACAACGCATTAACATTTAGTTTTCTAATTAAGAAACACAAAGAAATAAATTATATCATAAATAATGAATTAAATTTAAAATACATACTCGTTTGCGTTCGGAGTCGAAATAAGCGCACAATATAGGCCATGTCTCTACGTCGACTCTCGCAAACGCCGGAGTAGATAGGAGGGCCGCTCTCTCTGCCTCGGGGGTCGCTATCCACAGGGAGTAGCAGTCGGCCTTCAGCTCATTCCTGTTGTATCGGACCTTGGCCTGCATGTTCTTCATCAGGCCATTATACAGAGCATGAAGGTCGAGCACCCTCCCCGGGTGATCAGGGTCGGCTACAGGCTGAAAATCGTAATCCAACTGAAAATACAAAAAAAAACATTGTTATTAGATTGCAAGTGTTAATAATAAATATATTGGATAGATCAAATGAAAATATATATTAATACATACCCGAGCCTGTTCAAAGAAGAGGGCGAATGAGCGCTGGTGCTGCTCACCCCACTCAACGTGAAGTGGATAGTTCTTCACGATCCGGCTCTCGTCCCCCAAATACCGGCCGAACCTTTCGGCATGAGGACCGGTATAGCGATAGTCAAGGGTAAAAAATAGGGGGAATGCTGCATCCCCCCTAGCTCTATCAGGCCTCGGCCTATGGGACTGATTCGGGCCTCGAGTCCCCCTCTGGGGGTGGAGAGGCCCTGCGTCTGCACGAAATATCAAGACAATCAATAATAAGACAAAGTTGTATTAAGAATTCAAGTGTGATATATACCTCCGGTGAATAGCGCACGAGCCTGGGCCCGAGCAGCAGCACGAGCGGGACGATAGTTCCTCCGGTGAGGAACAACCGGGGTCCCGGACGCATCCCCTCCAACTATAAAATAAACATCGACGCTAAATCTCCATGAAGTTCATATTTATTCTATATAGCATATGTAAAATAAATAAATATTTTAAATTTATTCATACTAACCTGCAGACGATGCGGAGGGAACGGAAGCGGCAGGAGTGGTCCCTGTGGAAGGTGTGGACGCACCACCTATAATTAGACAATTAAAAATAGATTTTATAAGTAATTGCAAAAAGAATGTGTAGATCAATAATATAACGTTCTAAATCAATATGCATGAACTATAGGACATATAAACATACCCGCAGGTGCGGTGGTGTCACCACCTACAGCTAAACAATAATAAAAATTGCTAAGTAAGAGCAAAAGGAATGTGTATATTTATGATATAGCATTCTAAATCAATATACATACACTATATGATATATAAACATACCTGGAGGAGCGGGGGTGGCCTCTGTCCCAGATGTGGACGCATCACCAACAACTAGACAATCAAACATTGACAATATAAGTAATTTTGACATAAACAGGCATGAATATCTGTAATATTAAATTGAAAATGGATATGCGTGCAGTATACCTGGATGTGTGGCAAAATCCACACGGAAGGAGGCATCCGAAGGGGTCTCCGATCTGGGTGCAAGACCGGCCCTCTGAAGCTCCCTACGGAGCTCTCCGGGCGGCAGAACCGCTCTGCCTCTGCCTCTGCCTCTGCCGCGGCTGGAGCTCCTGCCGCCCCTCGCTGCTCCCGACATCGTCATCAAATCTAGATAAATGGTTCGTGGACGCATTAGACAATCATTAAAAGTATTGACTATATATGATCTAGAGCGTAAAATGTGAAGTAATAATATAACATTACTGATAACCTTTTTCATTTCGTGGGCGCATCATACAAATCTACTTGGATTTCATCGTCGATGTCATTTCTAACCCACGTAACTTCATGATCGGTCGAAGACAACCCGTCCTTCGAAACAGACGGTCGGAGCACTTTAAGCCTTCTTTCTTCTTCGTCCTCATCGCTGTCCTCGTATTCTGGGACATCGTAGACATCTCTAGGTTTCCATCGGCATACAACACTCCACCCCGGATGCTTCAAACACTGTGAGTAGTATACTTGGAACGCTTGGTTCGGAAAGATAAACGGATCGTCCTGACCGTAAAATCGAAGTGTGTTCACACTGGTCAATCCATATTCATCTTTCCAAGTCCCAAGACTGCTTTTAGTTTCATATATGGGAACCGATAGACGGGGACTAAGTGGCGCTTTTAGTTTCATATATGGGTATCGATGGGAATATGAAGGTTTCATATTATCATCGAGTATCATATATTGGTTTTAACTTGAACATTTAACGTGAATAAGTTTTACGTTTACGTTTCGTTATTAAGAGTTCGAAATTTCATGTTTAGGGTAAATTTTTCTTGCGTTTGTGGTAAAGTTGTACGTTTATGTTGTCATCGAGTATCCTATTATAATGAACTAGTGTATCCTACTAAATAAATTAGTGCACCATAAACCTAAATAACCCAAATTAACCTAATTAACCACAATTAACCATAATTGTTACCGTAACACAAATTATCACTAATTAACCCAATTTACCCAAATTAACCTAATTAACCCTAATCAACCCAAACTTAACCAAATTTACCCAAATTAACCAAATTAAGCCTAATCAACACCCTAACCTTTTCAAATTATCACTAATTAACCCAAATTAACCCTACACTGCAATTAACCCAAATTAACCATAGCCTCTAACCCTAAACATGACCCTATCCCTAACACTAACCCTAACCCTAAATACCATAACCCTAACCCTAACTGATTAACCCTAACCACAACCCGGCCAACACCAATCCCAACCCCAACCGAACCCTAATCCCAACCCCAACCCTAACCCCAACCAAACCCTTACCCTAACCCCAACCCCAACCCCAATCGAACCCTAACCCTAACTGACCCGATGCTACCCCTACCCGAACCCTGATCCCTGAACCCTACCCCTAACATCATCAAAAGAGGGAAATAAAAGTATTAAATTAGAAGTAAAAATTGGAAATTTACTAACCGCGGTGGAGGAGACGACGGAGGAGGCCAGTAGTCGACGATGCGATCGGCGACGAGTCAAGCACGGTTGCGACGTGGAAGTCGACGAGTCAAGCACGGTTGCGGTGGCGAGGTCAGGATGAGGACGCAATTGGCGACGAGATCGGGATCGAGAAGCGGGAACGGTCGTCGCGAGGCGCGGAAGAATAAGAGAGAAGAAAATTTTGGGAACGGTGAGGGATTTTCTGTGCCTTTTTTTTATTATTAACCCGTATACATGCCCCTACGGACTTACCCGTAGGTTCTTTGTTTGCGTCTCCGTAGGGCCAAACAAAAAATTATGATTAAATATTTTTAAATTAAAATATAGAAAACCGTAGGGACAACAGTGGGCACCTACGGATTAATCCGTAGGGGCAATAAAAAGTTGCCCCTACGGATTCCTTTATCCGTAGGGGCAACCCCTATTTGTAGTAGTGCAGAATCTGTTCCCCTCCGAATAGCGGCCAAGACATGGACGTCTTGCCTGAGATTCGGGGCAGATGCTATTTGGTTTTATCCGCCCACCTCTCCGAAGATGAAAAATTGATTTATGGCACCGTGTATCGGAGGTTTAGACGGATGCGGCCGATGTAGCAGACTTCATCAGATTCCCCCTCGCTTGAGAGGTTTTTGATTGTGGGGACGCTCTTCCCTGCAGGCGCAAGCCCCTGCAGTTAATTACGCTACCGCATCGCGGTAGCCACTTTCTCCTTCTCCAGATGTTCACTTCGTGTCGTGTGTGTTTGTTTTGTTTGTGATTTCCTGTGGATTGTATACGGAGACTAAGTGATGCCGTCGTCCGCAGGACGTGGATTAGTCCAAATACGTATTTACTTAGATTTGGTTTTTGGTGTTTTGGTTTAAGGATACGTTAGCCATATTTGATGCTAAGATCAACTTAAACGTTCGTTAAGGATACGTTAGTCTGATTTGAGACTAAGATCAACTTAACGGGATTGTTTGGATCCGAAAAGAGAGCAATTGGCTTTATTGTTTAGTTTAAGGACATTGCGGTCGATAGGTAGTTTAAGGACGTTGCGGTCCATATTCCAGTTTAGGGACATAGAGGTCCATATTCTAGTTTAGGGACATAGAGGTCCATAGGTAGTTTAAGGACGCTTAAGTCCGTGGGTTTGAGGACCCCACAGTCCGTGTTTTAGTTTAAGGACGCTTAAGTCCATGAGTTTAAGGACCCCACTGTCCGTGTTGATGTGTGGTTGTCAGGACCCGTCACCTCTCTGACGTCGTTGAAGGATTACAACGATAGGAGTCAAAGGAGTTCGGAGATGTACCCTCGAACCGGATGTAAATTGATTTAAGAGAGCAGCTGTGCTCAGTCAATTTAATTTGAGGACTTACGGCCATGATTGGGCTAAGTCCAGTTGAAAAAACGTTCAACGCTTTTATTTGTTTTTGGCCTATTAGGCATGTGCTAGGGCTTGGCCCCTTTTTAATAATGCATTGCATTTTCTTTTTTATTTTGTTTGGGCTCTGCCCATTTATAAATGAGGCAGAACACCAATTTAGTCTGGGCTCTGCATTTTATTTGGGCTCTGCCCTTTTTATAAAGATGCAGAGCATCAATTTTACTTGGGCTCTGCCCTTTCATTGCATTGCAATTTATGTTGGCCTACTAGGCCTTTTTGATTTGGGCCTGGCCCTTTAGCACACAATGCATTGCATTTGTCAGGCGCTTTGCGCCAATCAATGAGTGCAAGCGCTTGTGGTAAAGACACATGTCACGCAAGTGCAGTGCGCTGCGCCAGTGCGCCGCGCTTGCGCTGCTGACACGTGGCGCGCTCCGGTGAGTTGCGCCAATTTCAGAGAGCAAGGCTCTTTCTTAAAAGCGCATAGCGCAAGTGATTCAGATGTTGACACGTGGCTCTTTCTGGTGGCTTGCGCCAACCCAGGAGCGCAACAGTGCAGTTTCTGCAAGTGCAAGGCACTATTTCAATAATCTTGAGAATCTTTAAGATTCCAGAATCAATGGTTCATAAAAAAGTGCAAAGCACTGTTTGATTTCTTGATCCAATTTAGATAAAAAAAAAACAAGTTTTTCCTTGTTTTTCTTGTTTTCAGAGAACCAGTGGTTCATAAAAGAGTGCAAAGCACTTATTATTATATGAAGATCATTGATCTTGTTCTTAGATCAATGATCTATTAGAAAAAATTCTTCTATTTTATGAAGGTTTTTACCTTTTTCTTGAAATTTCTTCAGAGTTCTCTCTGTTTTGAGGTTCTCAATTTCTCACAAATGTTCCTTTTTTTGATTTGGGGTCTAGGGGCCTTTATATAGTGCCCATAAATTTGTTAAAGAGATCTTTTTCTGAGTGATTTGGAGAATTTTCCCCACCGTTGGATCTTTGATCCAAGGGCTTCTGTTTTACAGAAGGCAATCTTCTTGTTTTAACAAGAACAGAAAAAATCTTGCTAGAATTTAATTCTGTTTGGCGCAAATGCCCCAGCGCGTGACACGTGTCAAGCAGTGCAAAGCACAGCGCAACTGCGCTGACATGTGTCGCGCAACGCACAGCACAGCGCAACTGCGCTGACACGTGTCGCTCAGCGCAGCACTTGCGCAACTGCGCTGACACGTGTCGCGCAGCACAGCGCTTGCGCAACTGAAGCGATTCTTCCTTTAATTTTTGTTTTAAATAGAGCCTTGCTCTGATTGGGTGCGCTGCCTTGGGCGCTGTGCTCTCTGCGCTGGCGTGCCAGATTTTGACACGTGGCATCCTGCGCATAGCGCAGAGGATCTGAAGCGTTGCTTCATTTATTAAAATTTAAATTTTCAAAGTAGAGCTTTGCTCTGATTGGGGGAATCGGAAGCATTGCTTCACTTGAGATGTCTTTTCATCTTCCTTTTTCAAGTCAGACTTGTATTTCCCAAAATTTTCATTTCCCGGGTCTTGGAAATAATTCCACTGTGCACAGAATTTTCTGTGCTTAGTCTATATAACTCAAAGCCGAGCCTTTTCTTCTCTCATCTTCAGAGAACTTTTTCGATCATGGCTTGCAACCGTCCTCATGCCCGCCGACAACCATGGGAAGTGCCTATTCGAGACATCGTTCCCCATTTTGCTGCGTGCTTGGTGGACCCTTCTCTTACGGACGAGCAATGCGATACTGCAATGTACGATCTTTTGACTCGTGTGGGGTCTCCTCTCCCTCCGCACTCCATTTGGCTTCGGATGATCCTTGCCTCGGCGCTCGCCGATCTTCCCCCTCCTCCAGTAGAGATGTCCTCGGCAATGCTTGACGCCGCCGAGGATAAGATCGAGTGCTTCTTTGAAGCGCACTTGATCACCAAAGCCTTGAGGGACTGCTCTTTCCACTTGCGGAGCCAGATACGGGCTCGCCGGGTTGTCATCGCCACCTTTTCTGACGAATGTGGCGACGATCTTTGGGCGTCTACCTCTCGGGAGGACCGCCGCTTCAACATGGTGGAGAAGACAGAAAGGGAACTGGGGAATCTTCTTCTTATCTTTGCGAACCCTTGTCTTTCTGATCCCATATTTGGTGATCTTTTTTAAATGTAATAATAATAATAATGAACAAGTGTTTTCTTTTTAATCAAGTATTTTATTATCTGTTAAGGATTCTTTTATTTTAACTCTCTGTTATGTTTGTGCATCGCATGATTTAATTTGCTATTATTAGGTGCATGTGATTCTTGCAAGGATAGATTGCCTTTGGTGTTTAGCCTCTTTTATGAAGCAGTGCTTTACTTTTCAGTCTTAGAAATGGAGTTTCGTTCTGATTAGGGGAAACACCAGGTCCCCCCTAAAAGTAGATTAGTGCAGTTCAGATCATGAGCCCTGATCATCGCCATCACTTCTTCGTCAGATGGTGACTGAGGGAAGGTAGCCTCCGAGCAAGTGAAAGGGAAGTATGGAATGGAATCCATTGTGCCTGAAATAAAAGAAGGGGAAACTGTTCAGCGAAGCCAACACGTGTATATATATATATATATTTTATAAAGGCATATATAAAAAAGACAGTGGAAGAAAGCAACAGAGGACTAGTTTTATGGGACCATTGGTTACAAAACGCGTGGGTCCCACAAAATCAAGATGGCGGCTTATTAATGATGAGGCAAAGAAATCACTATGAGAACAAAAGGAAGATTCTCAATAAATAAACAGTGGATTTCAAATGACCCTACACATTCCCCAAAAAGAAATCCATCTTGGACTCTGCAAAAATCAAGCAGAACAAGGGAATTAAATTCTCAGAAAAACCCTACTGCAAATCTTTTCTTTTGTTGCAAAGAAACAACTCCGGGCAAGAAAACCCCAAGAAGTTCTCTGGGAAGAACTAAGTTCTTCAGAGGATTTAAATTCCTTTTGAACAAGGGAATTAAATTCCCAGAAATATTTTTTCAGAGCCCAAGCTCTTTGAAATGGAATTAAATTCCAGAGAAAAGACAAGCATCGCCATCGATCCCTGAAGATCAGAGAAACCCTAAAAGGTCTATTGTTTAAAGATTGAATGGTTTTCTTTTTAAAGAACTTTAAAAAAATGGGTTCTTGTTAAAGGGAAAAACCCTTGGTATGGATTTAAAATCCAACGAAAATTTCTGCAAAAGTTCTTCAGCCGTTCAAGATCATTACCTGAGAAAAGAGAATCTTTTAACAGAGTTAAACTCTGGAAATTTTCAAAACAGAGAACTAAGCTCTGAGAAAAGAGAATTAAATTCTCAAAGGGAAAAAGTAAGCAAGGAAGAAGATGAGCAAAGTGGAGGCGCTTCTGAAGGGACGCTGGCATTTATAGGATGTGATGGGAAACGTTTCATCTCCCCTATTCCCTAGACAGATCCAATGGTCACAAAGGTGACAGCGTTGCACTCACGTGCAGACACGTGAGAACAACGCTGTTGGGGCATTTGTTCCCTGATAAAAATCAGGAAATACATCAATGAGGTATCACGTGCTCACACGTGACCAAGGGTCACGTGTTGACACGTGATAGTTTCCTGTAATCTCCACTTTATAGAATTGAATTCTAAATCAAACAAAAATGTAACAAAACAGCTAGGGAAAGACCCCAATGGGGCATCACGTGCTCACATGTGACCAAGGGTCATGTGCTGACACGTGATGGTCTTTTAGCTATGTTAAAAGGCAGAATTAAATTCTGAATAAAAAAGGGTCACGTGCCAACACGTGACAGGTCCCTTAGCTCTCTAATTGATAGAATTAAATTCTATTTCAAAGGTCAAACGTTGGGATCACGTGCCAACACGTGATGGGCTTTGAAAGCCTTATGAGTTAATAGAATTAAATTCTAATTAAGGAAAATCAAAAACCCTAACTGGGAAAGTATTTCTTTAAATCTTTCCAAACAAAAAGGATTATGCTCTATGAAGTGGAGCACCGTTGGATTAAAAATCCCATGGTGATTAAAAATCACCAATTTATGGAAAGATTTTATACAAGGAAAGATTTTCCTAAATTTCACCAAAAATAACAAACAGAATATCTTCTGGATTAAAAATTCACCGAGTGATCTAAAAGATCATATTAGTTACAAAAAACAAACAAAATCTTTCAATGAAAGATTTACTAAACAAATTGATTCTTTTCTTTCTCTTATAAATAGGAACCAACAAGAGAAGAGGAAGATTGATTTTTGGATCTTGGAATTTTCTGAAGGAAAATAACAGAGAGAAAAGAAAGGAGAATTTAATTCTCAAGAAAAGAAACCCTAGGTGAGAAAGGGGAAAGGGATCAAAGCTCCATAAAACAAAAAGAGAATTTAATTCTCAATCTAAGAGTTTAACTCTTCTGCAAAAGAACTTAGTTCTTCCTCTGGTTGAAGATCTGCAAAAGCAAATCTCCCCACAGGTTGAGAATTTAATTCTCATCGGGGAGATTCTGCCATGCAGATCCAAAACTTAGAGGGAGAATTGAGTTTAGAGAATTTAATTCTCCCAAATTCACAGGAATTTAATTCCTTCCAAACAAAACTAGGGTTTAACCCTATATGAGAATTTAATTCCCCCAAGTTCACAGGAATTTAATTCCCCCCAAATAAAACTAGGGTTTAACCCAATATGAGAATTTAATTCTCCCAAATTCATAGGAATTTAATTCCTCCAAGACAGACAGAACTAGGGTTTAACCCTATATGAGAATTTAATTCTCCCAAATTCACAGGAATTTAATTCCTCCCAAAAAAAACTAGGGTTTAACCCTATATGAGAATTCAATTCTCCCAAATTCATAAAGAATTCAATGCCTCTAAATGAAATTAGGGTTTAACCCTACATAAGAATTTAATTCTTCCATATGCATAGGAATTTAATTCCTCTAAAAAAAATTAGGGTTTAACCCTACAGAGAATTTAATTCTTAAAAATAAAGAGACTTGAAAAATCTCCATGCATGTAAAGAACTAGGTCACGTGCCCTCACGTGACCCCTAAAACGATCCTCTAAAATAAGAAGGAATTAGCCCAGAGGCAATGCCTCACGTGCTCCCACGTGACCTCCAAAACAAAGAGAATAAAGGCAAAGGCAGATTCTAATTTAGGCACCCTCACGTGTTCTCACGTGACCCCTAATAAACACATTACCAAATCAGTGCATGAGTACCTATCGCGTGCCCACACGTGATGGCCGTGAGAACTAAAAGTGCTTAACACTTATTTGCAGATTTTGAGAATAAAACAAAGGAAAACTGGTCCCTACCTACAGAGGTCTCACATGGCCCCACACGACCAATCCCATTTCAGTGTTTAACACTATTTTTGAGCATTTTGTTCTTGGTGTTTAACACCATCTTTCAGCACATCACGTGGGAACACGTGACCATAAAATATATGTTAGTGTTTAACACTATATTCAAATCAATCCTAGCCTAAATTGGCTAAGTCCTTCTGAGGCAAGACTTCTTCTTTTTTACTAAGTCGCAAATACATCCTTGCCTTCCAAAATTGAGCATCCTATATGGCATATGAGTGCTCAGCACTCAACAAAAGATAAAATGTTATCAGAACCCCTGTTTAGCAGTGCCAAATAATGGGGGGTTGAACTCAAACAAATGTTTAATGGTCCAACAAAGGGACAACATTTCTAATATAATTGGACTTAGCCCAAGTTGGCCATAAGTCTTCAATGCAGATTTAACTGAGCCAATGTTCTCATAATCTAATTAATTGATCTTAGTTCCAAAATTGGACTATAGATCTCTCAATCAACTTTGGTCCAAGGGTACATCTCTTCACTCCTTTGATATTTGTCGTTGTAATCCTTCAACGTCTTCAGAGAGGTGACGGGTCCCGACAACCATACATTTCATGGACTATGATGTCCTTAACCTTGACTGTGAGGTCTTTAAACTCACGGACTATGATGTCCTTAATCTCGACCGTGATGTCTTTAAACTAACAATGGACCGTAATGTCCTAAAACTAATCGACCGCAATGTCCCTAAACTAAGCAATAGAGCCCGAATGCTCTTTTGTTGGACCTAAACGATCCCGTTAAGTTGATCTTAGTCTAAAATTAGACTAACGTATCCTTAACAAACGTTTAAGTTGATCTTAGTCTCAAATGAGACTAACGTATCCTTAAACCCAACCCAAACCCAAATCTAAGAAGATACAGATTTGGACTAATCCACGCCCTACGGGCGACAACATAAATTAGTCTCCGTATACAATCCACGGGCAACCAAACACAAAACAAACACCCACGACACGAAGTGACCATATGGAGAAGGAGAAAGTTGTTACCGCGATGCGGTAGCGTAATTTGTTAGTGTTTATGCCCTAGAAGGCCATTACTGTATCATACTAGCTTGTATATTACTTAATGGAAGCTTGGGATATTCACATGTATATAACAGTCTTGCTAAACATGGTAGTATGCTACTTGGTTTTTCTATCTTAATATGTAAGTGTACGTATTGATAGAGCTCTTAGGATCTTGCTTGTCTACCAGCGTTGTGATGGCAGTCACACTAGTGGGGGCTGGGTAGTCTGCAAGCACATCCTTATTCTGGTCCCTGGTCGTTGGATTATCGAGACAGAGCATCGATACTCCGGAGTAGACTAGTGTGTACGCTTCTCATCCCAGTTGGGGAGATGGTCTGTCCCACAGCCGTCAGTACGTCGTACTGGAGATAGTATACAGGTGCTCGTTAGGTTACGGGTACACCGGACAGGACTCACAGGGAACTGTTGGTTGGTTTGATACCAGTCGTCAGTGAACAGTTCCCAGGTGACATGAGTACAGCGTAGTCCGCAGACTTGACACTGCTACTTCGCCTCGAGTGTGTCCCACTGTTCTTAGATTGCTACCCTACCACGGCTCAAAGGAGTCGTGCAAACAGGTAGCAGTTGGGTGCAGTCCCGAGCACTTGGAGGCAGTGGCGGTTAGACAGGATTCGTCCCTCCCGGTATTGGGAGTAGATATCGTGCTGTGTCAGAGAGCCATTACGCAAAGTCCCTGGCCAGGGCAAGCGAGATTTGCTGGTAGGTTCCAGTAGTTTCTCAGGGTGTAATGGGCTTCCCTCCGACACGACTTATACCGCTATTAGGGGACTGACGCTTGCCGCCCCCCTAGGCCCGATATGCGATAGTCTTGGACGAACGGACCGGACTGTATGGAGATTGTCACATCAGACTCAGTAGGAGTTCGGATGGGTTTTCTCATCGGCCTTCTTATCGACAACTACCTGGGGACCGTTACGTACAGCTAGTGCCGCTTGCGGTCTGTGGTTAAACCCGCTGCCAGCGTAGTAGTCGAGTCTCTAGAGTCCCACACAGAGAGTTTCCTACTCCAGGAGAAACGATATAGAGGTTGCATGGTTTTGCGACAAAGGGTTCGGACGCATACGTGCGTTTACGCACGTACGACTTTCGGACAGTTTTTACCAGTCGGCTTTGGTTTAAGCCAGTTACTGGTATCCAGTTATTGGATTTTTACAGTCTAAAGTTTTTCCGTATTTTTGCGGATTGGAGGGGCGTTCTCGTAATTGTACGAGAAGCTTCTAGAAGATGTGACTAAGGAGGTTACTTTGGATGAGATTGTGAGTCATGAGGTGATTCATCATTATCATTAATTGCACCATAAATGATAATGACACATGCTTAATGAATCACCATTAGATATTTGTGAAGCATGCTTATTCATCACTCATTTTCTTTTGTTGATAAATGAGAATGCTTCATAATATATTATGATACACTCTCTCTCTTCTCATTATCTTATCTCACATTCTCTCTCCTCAAGCTCTCATCTTCAAGTGACTAATCCTTAATCCTCATGTGTTGAGATCAAAGGTTTAGTTAGACTTAAGCATCCATTACCTTCACTCTATATCATCCTTTCTTCTTTGATTAGCAATCAAAGTAGATTAGTTACCTCAAGTTAGAGGTGTAGCTTGGTGTCTTGCTCTCGGGTGGATCGTCTACTACCTAGAGAAGGTCGAGGAGAACAAAGGAGGACACAAAGACGAAGGACCGTATTCATTAGGTATAATCCCTTAACACTATAGTTTAGTATAGCTATGTGTTCGGTTATTATTTGTTTAGCTTCGATTCAAGCGGTTAGTCGATGTTCGTTCTTTAAACTTGATCGTTTTTGAAAATTCCGCCTCCCCATAAGTACTGGGGTGTACTACATCGACTTACAGTGGTATCAGAGCCTCGCTAAACAATAAATAACTTAATTGCAAATTTGTACGAATTTCGAACGAAAAATCAAAGCCGGAAAACCCTAAATATTATCAGTTTCTGTCGAACTTAAAATGAAGTCCAAAAATTTTTCAGGTGTGTTCAGAAAGCATGAAATGAGTCCAGGAGAACACCCACGAAATTTGAGCCAATGATTCGACTAAAGCGCCGCGGAAGGGCGGCGGATCCCACCGATCCGCCGCGCTTCCGCGGCCGAGTTGCCGAGTCATGGGCTCATTTTTCATGGGTGGGTCCTCTCTGGTGTTTGGGGTTTTCTGGGATGTTTAATTATTGCTCAGGTTTTGGTTTAACAGAGCAGATTTTGGAGCAATATTGATGTTGTTTATTCGATCGAATTGTACAGTATTTGCATATTGGATTATATCTGTGATTGTTTAATGTGTTCGTAAACCTCCCCTAACTGCTAGTATGTCGGTTGGCAGGGGGTTGCACATTTCTGAAATGGTTATATCTGTTTGTGCATATAAACTGTATTGGACTGTTGTGGTGTATAGCCGGGGTTAGCAATGGGTTATTGTTTAATTCATTTGTTATAAATGTAATTTGTTGTAATATTATTTTTGCGGGGCACTTCCAGGTTGCGGTCGTAGCCACCGTTGTATTATTTCATTTTACTGTTTTTGCTCCTAGGACTGACCCAAGGTGGGGTACACAGACTACCGGATGGGTAGTTTGCCGTACCCGTAGGGGTCGAGGGTGGGGTAACGGCTATTCATCACAACTGTGTAATCTGTCTTTTCTTGCAGGCTCAAAAGAAATACAGATTGCTTGCAAATCCAATATTGTTTATCTGTGTTCTGGAATGAATATCATTGCGTCGGACGAATGTAAAATATCTATATTTATTGTAGCTATTTAGACGTCACTTATGTTTTACACCCGCGCTAGCCCAGCCCCCGCTCTGTCGTTAGTTAAGTAACCTAACGGGTGATGACGGGACCCAGTGGCGAATGCGGATGGCATAAGAGGACGTTGTATTTTCGTTGTTTTCTGCAATGATAGGTTAATGATGGGACGCGTTATCTATAATGCAAAGTAAAACAAACCAAAGTTTAAATCGTTGGAACAATTTAAAAGAAACCACTCGGTTAATTTTAAAACAGATATTTTTAAATGCGGAGCTTTAACCACTCCTTTTAAAAGCTATCAGGTTCCTTCGGTTATATCAAGTTCACTACGTTCACGGTTTCGCCAAAACCAGTCGTAGCCCTCCGTCATTTCATTTGGATATTCAGTAGTATTCAAGCTATGCATTTTGGCCAAAGTCAAGGCATAGTGTTTGGTAGCTGCTGGGTTTTCATTTGTTGCATAAGATAGATGAGTTGGTTTGGGACAGTCGTATTACCATTTGACCAAAGTCAGGGGTATATACGAGTGGGTTCAAATTGACAAGATAATGACGGGTAGAACTTGACATGTGACTTATGACACTTTGACCAAAGCCAAGGTTATAAGAGCATGGGGCAAAAACTTATATCGGGAATTTCTAAAGAAATTGAAATTTGCAAAGAGATGCATACCATTTTGAGTTTGATGAATGTTGGTAGCATTCCTACAACATTATCAGACGATGATATTTGGATCCCGATCCTACTGTGAGTATATGCTACTTATCAGGATATTCGTCACTTAACGATCAATGCTATAAACCTAGTAGGTGTCCAGAAAAGTGTCAGCGGGGTTACGCCCCCAGAGAAAAGAGGTTATTTAATTAAGGAACTTCGCGAAAGCGTTGGAAAACCTCCCTCGAAGTATCGACACCAGCCTGGCTGAACGGTTAAGCAAGTATTGTACGGTGAGAATAGTCTTGGCTAATTCTTCTTTTATGGTTTGAGGAAGGATTCGAGAAACAGTGGGAGCCATCCAGTTTAGATAAACTAAAAACCACTCTAAACTTGCAAGAGCATCATGCTAAAGAGTTTTCTTCTCTCTCTCCTAATTGCAGCGACCCTGAAAATGACTGGACTTAAGTTACTTTTAGAGAAAAATATACTGACGGGGCCAAACTATAAAGATTGGCTGCGGAATGTCAAGATGGCTTTGACCTATGACAAACTGGGGTACGTCCTCACCGCTACGGCACCTGCTGTCCCTGGTCCCAAATCCAGTAATGCGGATAAGGAAATCCGCAAAACCTGGGATTTAGATTGCGCGAGAGCCAAGTGCATCATGCTTGCCTCGATGAACAATGAACATCAGAGAAGGCACGAGGATATGTCCCTTGATGGCATATTTCTCCATACAAAGGAACTTTATGGAGAGCAATCTCGTATAGCAAGATACGAGACCTCTAAGAAATTGTTTCGAGCGAGATTGGCTGTCGGGTCATCGGTAGGTGAACATGTCCTACAGATGATTGGCTATATAGAAGAGCTCGCAGACCTTGGGACGACTTTGGATAATGAGCTCTATACAGACCTTGTTCTCCAGTCCCTTCCTCCCACCTACGCCCAGTTTATCCTCAACTTCAATCTTCAAGGAAAAGAAGTTGAACTTGCGGAACTCCTGAACATGTTAAGGAGTGCGGAGGGCACCTTGCAGAAAGCAAGGGAAACACCCGCTATGTTTGTTGGCGGTTCATCTTCTTCCGGGTCCAAGGCTAGGGCCAAAGGAAGGAAGAAGAAGGCCGCACCCAGACCTAGAGGAGGTGTTAGTAAGGTGGGAGGGAAGGGAAAGAAAAAGAAAGCAGTACCGATAGTTGGTCAGGATGAGTGCTTCCATTGTCACAGGAAAGGGCACTGGAAGAAGGATTGCAAGGCGTGGAACGCCAAGAACCAGGAACCGAAGCAAGCTGTGGCTTCGACTTCAGGTGTGTTTATAATTGAGAATTGTCTGTCGATCAACTCTACTTCCTGGGTATTGGATACCGGATCAGGATCTCATATTTGCAATTCATTGCAGGCACTGAGAAACCGTAGAGTGCTGAAGGAAGGTGATATGATCCTCAGGGTTGCTAACGGAGCTAGCGTGGGAGCTGCGTCCGTCGGGGATTATCACCTAGGATTGACGAGTGGACACATTTTGGTTTTACATAACTGTTATTTTGTACCCAGCTTAACGTGTAATATCATATCAGTTTCCTTGTTATCAAATAAAGGTTATGATTTCACGTTTGTAAGAGATGTTGTCAACATCCACCTTAATCATGGTTTGATTGGGTCCGGTACTCTAAATAACGGCATATATGTTTTAAACCAACTCCAAATTTTCAACGTCCAGAACACACTAAAAAGAAAGTCTCCAGATTTGAATAAAGCTTTCTTATGGCATTGTAGACTGGGTCACATCAATGAGAGAAGGTTGACTAAGTTGCATAGAGAAGGATATTTGGACACGTTCGAATATCAATCTTATGACACTTGTCAATCTTGTCTCAAAGGAAAGATGACAAAGACTCCATTCACTGGACAAGGAGTAAGAGCGAGCGAGCTCTTAGGACTCATACACAGCGATGTATGTGGTCCAATATCTACACATGCGCGAGGTGGTTATTCCTACTTCATTACTTTCACGGATGATTACTCAAGATACGGATTCATTTATCTGATGAAACATAAATCCGAGGCTTTTGAGAAATTCCAGGAGTATAAGAATGAAGTAGAAAACCAAACCGGCAAAAGTATCAAGACACTTAGATCTGATCGAGGTGGTGAATACTTGAGTGCCGAGTTCCTAGGTTACCTAAAAGAGAAAGGAATTCTCTCTCAGCTTACTCCTCCGTACACTCCACAGCATAACGGTGTATCGGAGAGACGGAATCGAACCCTATTGGATATGGTACGATCCATGATGAGTAATGCTGAGTTACCGCGATCTTTCTGGGGTTATGCACTAGAATCAGCGGCATATCTTCTGAACAGGGCTCCAACCAAGACTGTGCCTACCACTCCATATCAGATGTGGACTGGGAAGAAACCCCATCTTCAGCATATGAAGATTTGGGGATGTCCAGCTTTTGTTAAAAAGCAGCATGTGGACAAGCTCGAGGCACGATCAGTAAAATGTTTGTTTGTGGGATATCCAAAGAACTCCAAGGGATATTATTTCTATTACGCAGAGGAACAAAAGGTCTTTGTTTCTCGTAATGCCCATTTTCTGGAACATCTGTTTTTAGAAAAGGAATCAAGTGGGAGCGAAATAGAACTGGAAGAAATTCCAGAACCACAAACTGCTACTGAAAGTTTGGTAGAACCGGAAGTTCAAGAAGAACAGGACATTCCCGCACCCCTCCGCCGGAGTAGTAGGCCGTCTCATCCGCCTGAGAGATACTACGGTTTTCTCATAGAAGGGGATAGAGAGGATTGCATCATAGATGATGATGAACCTACTGACTTCCAGCAGGCCATCCAGAGCGGCGACTCGGTACGATGGCTAGATGCAATGCGGACCGAAATGGAGTCCATGTACACCAACAAAGTATGGACTTTGGACTTTGCTCCAGATGGGGTAAAACCCATAGGATGGAAATGGATCTTCAAGAAAAAGATTGGTGTAGATGGACAGGTGGAAACCTATAAGGCTAGACTTGTTGCAAAGGGTTTTCGTCAAAGACCTGGTTTGGACTATGACGAAACTTTTTCTCCAGTGGCTATGCTCAAATCCATTCGGGTCCTTCTTGCTATTGCTGCCTTCCATGATTATGAAATCTGGCAGATGGACGTAAAGACGGCTTTTCTGAATGGAAATTTAGAAGAGAGCGTCTATATGGATCAGCCAGAGGGTTTCAATCAGAGTGGGAGCAGCGGGAAAGTATGCAAGCTGCTTAAGTCTATTTATGGACTAAAGCAGGCATCGCGGAGTTGGAACATCTGTTTTGATGAGACAGTCAAAGAATATGACTTTATCAAAAATCCAGATGAACCGTGCATATATAGTAAAGTTGTGGCCAGAAGTGTCGTATTCCTCGTCTTGTACGTGGATGACATTCTATTGATAGGAAATGACATTCCTATGCTACAATCTGTCAAAGGATTCTTGTCACACAGGTTCTCCATGAAAGACCTGGGTGATGCCTCTTACATTCTGGGGATCCGGATCTATCGTGATAGATCCAAGAGGATGTTGGGACTTTCGCAGTCCAGGTATATCGACACTATACTGAAAAGATTCAGTATGGAAGATTCTAAGCGTGGTAATCTACCGGCTTGTCACGGAATCACCCTCTCCAAAGAGATGTCTCCCAAGACTGATTTGGAAAGGGAACGCATGTCTATTATACCCTACGCTTCTGCGGTAGGCTCTATAATGTATGTGATGTTGTGTACCAGACCAGATGTAGCTTACGCACTGAGCGTGGTAAGCCGGTATCAGTCAGACCCAGGGGAGAAACACTGGATAGCAGTAAAGAACATTCTCAAGTACCTGAGGAGGACTAAGGAGATGTTCTTGGTTTATGGCGGAAAAGACCTCAGGTTGGAGGCCTTTGCTGATTCCGGCTTCCAGAGTGATAAGGACGATTCCAAGTCCATGTCGGGTTATGTCTTTACCCTCAATGGAGGGGCGGTGTGCTGGAAGAGCTCCAAGCAGGACACCGTTGCTGACTCGACGATGGAAGCGGAGTATATAGCTGCTTGCGATGCCGCAAAAGAAGCAGTCTGGATGAAGAAGTTCCTAACAGAACTTCAGGTTGTTCCTACCATAGTTGATCCAATACCTCTGTATTGCGACAACAACGGAGCTATAGCTTTAGCAAAGGAACCAAGGTCCCATCAGAAGTCCAGACACATCTTGAGGCGGTATCACCTGATCAGGGAGATCATTGATCGTCAGGAGATCGAGGTTCGGAGAGTTGCTTCTGAAGAGAACATTGCTGATCCATTCACGAAGGCCCTTCCTCAGATTCAGTTCGAGAGGCTACTCGAGATCATTGGTCTACGATATGCCAGTACATGGCCCTAGTGCAAGTGGGAGATTGTTAGTGTTTATGCCCTAGAAGGCCATTACTGTATCATACTAGCTTGTATATTACTTAATGGAAGCTTGGGATATTCACATGTATATAACAGTCTTGCTAAACATGGTAGTATGCTACTTGGTTTTTCTATCTTAATATGTAAGTGTACGTATTGATAGAGCTCTTAGGATCTTGCTTGTCTACCAGCGTTGTGATGGCAGTCACACTAGTGGGGGCTGGGTAGTCTGCAAGCACATCCTTATTCTGGTCCCTGGTCGTTGGATTATCGAGACATAGCATCGATACTCCGGAGTAGACTAGTGTGTACGCTTCTCATCCCAGTTGGGGAGATGGTCTGTCCCACAGCCGTCAGTACGTCGTACTGGAGATAGTATACAGGTGCTCGTTAGGTTACGGGTACACCGGACAGGACTCACAGGGAACTGTTGGTTGGTTTGATACCAGTCGTCAGTGAACAGTTCCCAGGTGACATGAGTACAGCGTAGTCCGCAGACTTGACACTGCTACTTCGCCTCGAGTGTGTCCCACTGTTCTTAGATTGCTACCCTACCACGGCTCAAAGGAGTCGTGCAAACAGGTAGCAGTTGGGTGCAGTCCCGAGCACTTGGAGGCAGTGGCGGTTAGACAGGATTCGTCCCTCCCGGTATTGGGAGTAGATATCGTGCTGTGTCAGAGAGCCATTACGCAAAGTCCCTGGCCAGGGCAAGCGAGATTTGCTGGTAGGTTCCAGTAGTTTCTCAGGGTGTAATGGGCTTCCCTCCGACACGACTTATACCGCTATTAGGGGACTGACGCTTGCCGCCCCTCTAGGCCCGATATACGATAGTCTTGGACGAACGGACCGGACTGTATGGAGATTGTCACATCAGACTCAGTAGGAGTTCGGATGGGTTTTCTCATCGGCCTTCTTATCGACAACTACCTGGGGACCGTTACGTACAGCTAGTACCGCTTGCGGTCTGTGGTTAAACCCGCTGCCAGCGTAGTAGTCGAGTCTCTAGAGTCCCACACAGAGAGTTTCCTACTCCAGGCGAAACGATATAGAGGTTGCATGGTTTTGCGACAAAGGGTTCGGACGCATATGTGCGTTTACGCACGTACGACTTTCGGACAGTTTTTACCAGTCGGCTTTGGTTTAAGCCAGTTACTGGTATCCGGTTATTGGATTTTTACAGTCTAAAGTTTTTCCGTATTTTTGCGGATTGGAGGGGCGTTCTCGTAATTGTACGAGAAGCTTCTAGAAGATGTGACTAAGGAGGTTACTTTAGATGAGATTGTGAGTCATGAGGTGATTCATCATTATCATTAATTGCACCATAAATGATAATGACACATGCTTAATGAATCACCATTAGATATTTGTGAAGCATGCTTATTCATCACTCATTTTCTTTTGTTGATAAATGAGAATGCTTCATAATATATTATGATACACTCTCTCTCTTCTCATTATCTTATCTCACATTCTCTCTCCTCAAGCTCTCATCTTCAAGTGACTAATCCTTAATCCTCATGTGTTGAGATCAAAGGTTTAGTTAGACTTAAGCATCCATTACCTTCACTCTATATCATCCTTTCTTCTTTGATTAGCAATCAAAGTAGATTAGTTACCTCAAGTTAGAGGTGTAGCTTGGTGTCTTGCTCTCGGGTGGATCGTCTACTACCTAGAGAAGGTCGAGGAGAACAAAGGAGGACACAAAGACGAAGGACCGTATTCATTAGGTATAATCCCTTAACACTATAGTTTAGTATAGCTATGTGTTCGGTTATTATTTGTTTAGCTTCGATTCAAGCGGTTAGTCGATGTTCGTTCTTTAAACTTGATCGTTTTTGAAAATTCCGCCTCCCCATAAGTACTGGGGTGTACTACATCGACTTACATAATTAACTGCACGGGCTTGCGCCTGCAGGGAAGAGCGTCCCCACAATCAAAAACCCCTCAAACGAGAGGGAATCTGACGAAGTCTGCTACATCGGCCGCATCCGTTTAAACCTTCGATACATGGTGCCATAAATCAACTTGGAATCTTCGGAGAGGTGCACGGATAGCACTAATTAGCATCTTCCCCGAAATTCAGGCAAGACGAACCTGCGCGGTCACGTCTCCGTGTTTCGGCGGGGAACACCAAGCATCGACACAAAACATAAATCTCAGTATCTCAGTATCTCAAATCCCAAGTCTCAATATCTCAATGTCTCAAATCTCAATATCTCAATGTCTCAATATCTAGGGCTCCGTCTGTCCTGATCGGCCCATATCATCAATCCAACGACCACGAACGGTATCCTCCGGATATCCGATGCGCCAGGTAAAATCCCCGGTAGGCAGTCTGCCCCTGCCAGGCTCATCATCCTCCATGAAATCACTCTCGCCCCGGGGTACCATACCGGGCCTACCATGTACCCGAAACGGTTCCTACTCCTTCTCGAATCGGGTCTCGAAATCCAACAGCTATCATGAAAACTCATGGTGGACGACTCATACATCTCGGGAAAACCGCATCTAGCATTTTAAAAAGAGGGGGAGAGATAGAGGTTTATATATATTCTTGCGGTTTTCCCCCAAATCTAGAAATCTCATGGAAATCCGAAATCATCACAAATGTGATATCAATAAACAGTGAATACCGGCATAAATCCCCATAATACTGCATAACCAATGAATATATGAATGCATCTGATATCATGCAATGAATGCAATAATTAAACTAGCATATGGAAACTATAACATATTACAACTATCAGCTAGCAAGCTATGTCACTGAAATAGTAGTTTCTAAAGTGTACGTGACATGGTAATTATCGATGAAGATGTGTGTGAACCGGCAAGTGAGTGTACGTGGAGCATACGCGTCATCGGTAATGGTACCGGTGTCCTAACAGCATTGTTTCATAATTACTACGTACACAATAACATGCAATGAGGCGATAACAACATAATAAAGGCAAATGAATAGTGAATACAACGATAATATGCGGAACATGAATCATAGCGTAACAATAAGGAATCTACCTTACTATACATGTTGTTTCCCCAATCAGAGCAAAGCTCTGTTCAACTTCCAAGACTGGAAATGAAGCGACGCTTATGTTCCCCCAATCAGAGCAAAGCCCTGTTTGAATTTCAAAATTCAAAAATTGAAGCAACGCTTCAGATTCTTTACGCTGCGCACAGAGCGCCACGTGTCTAAAGAAGACACGCCAGCGCAAGGAACGCTGCGCCCAAGGCAGCGCACCCCCAATCAGAGCAAGGCTCTGTTTTAAAATTCAAATTTTAAAGTAAATGAAGCAACGCTTCAGATCACTCGCGCTCTGCGCTGTGGGCCACGTGTCAAGCGCAGGCGCGCTAGCACAGTTGCGTTGCGCGACACGTGTCAAGCGCAGGCGTGCTAGCGCCAATTGCGCCAGCACTGTAATTTAAACAATAAATTATTAATTAACCAGAATTAAAATTCTAGAAAGATCTTTCCAATCTTATTAAAATTAGAAGATCATCTTCTGTAAAACAGAGGCCTTAGGATCAAAGATCCAACGGTAGGGAAATATCCCCAGATCAATCAGAGAAAGATCTCTGTAACTAACCCAACAAACCAATTGGCCCTATATAAAGGCCCTTAGACTCCAATTCTCACAGACATATAAACAGATAGATATACAGAAAAGAGAGAACCCTCCGAAAAATTTGAAAGGCAAGCTTTTGAAGAAAGAAGATCATCTTCTTCATCTTTGAAGGTAAAAGAATTTGATTCTTGAAGAACAGAGATGAAACCGTCTCATTAAAAAAGAAGAATTTCTTCTAAAAAGATCAAAGATCAAAGAACAAGATCAAGATCTTCAATATAAAAAAGAAAAAGATCAAAAAAGATCCAATCATAAAAGATTAAAGAAGTAATTTACTTCATCCCTAGATCTTTTGATCTATATAAAGCACAGCCTTTTGATGAACCATTGGTTCTTGAATCTTGATGTGGAACCTCTTTTGAGAAAACAAAGAACCTGTTTCTTTGATCTTAATTCGATCAAGATGCGCTCTGCGCTATTGGACAGTGCCTTGCACTTTTGAAATGCGCCTTTGCGCTCCTTGGATTGGCGCACTGCGCCAGAACGCGCCACGTGTCAAACACAGAACAATTTGCGCTTTGCGCTTCTAAAACAGAGCGCTGCGCTCTTGGAATAGCGCACTGCACCAGAGCGCACCACGTGTCGCAAGCGCACTGGCGCAGCGCACTGCCCTAACAGACTTACGTTTAGCAGAGCGTGACACGTGTCACCTCCACATGCGCTGGCGCCTTGCGCTCTTTAATTGGCGCAAAGCGCCTGACAAGCCACGTGGCGCACTATCAGACCAGTTTAAATGATGTGCATTATTTAAAAAGGGCAGAGCCCAAATAAAGGCCTAACATGCTAAATATAAATGCTATGCATTTAATTAAAAAGCCCAATGCTATGCCTTGTTTAAAAGGGCAGAGCCCAAGTAAAGGCCTAATAGGCCAGATATAAATAAAATGTTGAACATCTTCAACTGGACTTAGCCCAATTCTAGTCATAAGTCCTCAATATAAATTGAACTGAGCACAACTGCTCTCCCAATCAATTTACACCCGGTTCGAGGGTACATCTCTTTACTCCTCTAGCATCCGTCGTTGTAATCCCTCAACGTCGTCAGAGAGGTGACGGGTCCCGACAACCATACATTCCATGGACCACTATGTCCTTAAACTGGTAATCGACCGCAATGTCCCTAAACTAAACAATAGAGTCCAAATGCTCTCTTGTTGGATCTAAATGATCCCGTTAAGTCGATCTTAGTCTTAAATTAGACTAACGTGTCCTTAACAAACGTTTAGGTTGATCTTAGCCTCAAACAAGGCTAACGTATCCTTGAACACACACACCAAAACCCAAATCTAAGAAAATACGGATTTGGACTAATCAACGTCCTATGGGCGACAACATAAATTAGTCTCCGTATACAATCCACGGGCAACCACAAAAAAAACAAACACCCACGACACGAAGTGATCATCTGGAGAAGGAGAAAGTTGTTACCGCGATGCGGTAGCGTAATTAACTGCAGGGGCTTGCGCCTGCAGGGAAGAGCGTCCCCACAATCAAAAAACCCCTCAAGCGAGGGGGAATCTGACGAAGTCTGCTGCATTGGCCGCATCCGTTTAAACCTTCGATACATGATGCTATAAATCAACTTGGCATCTTCAGAGAGGTGGACGGATAGCACCAATTAGCATCTGCCCCGAATTTCAGGCCAGATGTCTGTCTTGTGCGTCATTCGGAGGGGAACAGATTCTGGCACGCCCGGTGGGACCTCTTCCTCTTTCCACTCCACACTTCGTGTGTCGTGTGCGTGAACGAATCACGGTTTGCTATGGTTGCCTGTGGATTCGAGGTACTTAGATTTGGTTTCTTGCTCCGTGCAGAAAACAGAAGAGAATGGCTTCAAACTGCACTACCTGCAACTGCAACTCTCACTCCGTCCTTGCTGGAGGAGTGACTTACGGGCCCCAAGCGGCCTCCCTTTTCAAGATGCCAGTGGAGCAGGTAACTCAAGCCACCACTGGATTATTCTTCGAGACCATGCTCCTACCCATGAGCTTCAACGCCCCTGTACCGTCATAAGAAGCTCCCAAGAAGTCGGTATACGATCGGCTTGCTACTACTACGGCCCCTCTTAACGGGTCGCCCAACTCCACTGCCTCGGTTCTTAACAGACTAGGCCAGAACTCCAACAGGCCCATGAAGAAGCCTGCAATACCAGAAGGCGTTATCCCGAAGCGGATAGCCATCCCTGCTCCCAAAATCGTCAAGGCGGTTTCTCCTGCCAAAGGGTCGGTCTTCACAAGACTGACTATTTCTGCTCCCGTTCCAGGCAAAATCACCAAGGTTGCTTTCCCTACTCGGAAGTCTGCTTTTGATAGGTTGGTCGTCCCCATTCAACGGACGTCGGTCTTTAAAAGGCTGATACCAGCAAATTCTGACCAACACAGGGGGCATGAGGAGGTCACCCCTACGGCTAAACCATCTCCAATCGCACGACATGCTCGCCGTCGTCACTGGCGCCGGGTAAGGAAGGCTGGGGGCAGCTCCCCCTCTGGGCTAACTCCGCCAGCTTCGATGGTTGAAATCAATGCCGATGTTCCAACCGGGAATAGCTTTGAACCGCTAAGGAGGGTGCGCAAAACTCGCCAACTTCCGTATTGAAAAGATCTCCTCCACCTGTGGAGAATGCCCCAAAGGTGAAGCTGGAGCAGCCCCCTCAACGGCTGTCCTCTAAAATTTACAAGGTATGGCGTCAAGTCCAAGACTCCATGATGGATCAAGATTATCTCCGCCGACAGAAAAAGATGAAAGTTCGGCAAGAGAAGGACTACTCTGTCAAGCCACAAAAAACGATAGCTACTTGGGTGCCCACTACAACGGCCCCCTCAACTTCAACCGCCCACAAAAGAAGGAGGTCGAAGAAGATCCCTGCGTCTTTGGCAAATCGCAAAAACACTGAATCTAAACGCCCCAAGTCTGGGGGCATGGTGGTGCACACTGTCTATATGGCATCCGGGAAAGAGGATAGCCGCGCTTCTATGGGCCACCGACCACTCACCCGATCCATTACAAGAGCCTAGGAACGGCAGCAGCAGAAGCTCCAGAAGATGCTGACTGTGATGGTCGCGCTCACCGGACCAAAAGAAAGCCTGGAGGCGTCATCAGAGCAGCGTCGCGAACACGAAACCGATGCTGAATTCCTTCGTAGAATGCTTGAAAAGAAGGACAAGGAGGCTGCAGAACAAGCGGACAATATAAAGCAGATAGCTCTTCTATTCCAAGACATTGTCGGAATGATGATACAGCCGGATCCTCCAGCCGAAGAGCCTCCGATTACCCTTGAAGACGACAGAGGAGAAACGTCAAATCCACCTCCGGTTCTCTCAACAGCCAAAGAGGAAACAATCTCTAAAGCCGCCCTGGATGATTATATTGCTCAACAAATACGAGTTCACCAGGCAAATGAGGCAGCCGGCCAAGTTGTCAAAACTGGGCGACCATATCCGAGCTGGTATGATCAGATAAAATACCCGCCGGGCTACACGATCCCGAAATTCCACGTCTACAAAGGAACGGGCAATCCACATCAACATGTCGCCCAGTTCAGGGCTCTTTGTGGTAACACCGGCGGCGATAATAAGCTCTTGCTTCGCCAATTCGTCGGCAGCTTATCGGAGATGGCGTTTGAGTGGTACTCCGATCTTCCAAATGACTCCGTCAAAACTTTCGCAGAGATGGAGTTGCTATTCACTCAGCGATTCGCGAGTGCTAGTGAACGCACCCCGATAACGACATTGATCAATGCCAGGGTGAAGCCAGGTGAGACGTGGGTCCAGTACGCTATCCGATGGCGGAATCTGTGGTCGAAATGCGAACAGCGCATCGAAGAAGCACCAGCGGTGGGCATGTTCGTGGGCACCCTTGACCCTCATGCAACTATTTCACAGTTCATGATGTTCTTTAAACCGACCACGTTCCAGGCTTTGATCGATAAGCTAGCCCAAATGGACCAGATGGGACATAAACCATCTCCTCTAAAGAGGACTCTCGAAATGAAAAAGGGAAAGGAAAAGCAACTTTCGTCGACAATATTCAACAACAGCTGAGCAACTCAAAGCTGGTTGTTCGCCAAAACAACGTGCGTCCACGCCCATCCCTCGAGGAGAGACTGGGACGTCCTTACTCGTTTCCTCAGGATAAAACGAGGAGACTGTTCGAGCTGGCAGTACGCAACAGACTCATCAATCTGCCGAGTCCAAAACGTCCGTTGCAGCCAGGCGATGTCAACGATCTTAATTACTGCCCTTACCACCAGGCGGTAAGCCATCCAATCGAAGATTGCTTCGTCTTTAAGGGATGGATCGAGGATCAGTACCAACAAGGCAAGTTCGCGTTATCCGAAAACTGGAAGGTGAACCCGCCACAGCCTCACACTCCTAAGAAGACAAACACACCGGGGGCAACGTGCTCTTTTGTTGAGGAAGCTCCATGGGAGGTGGCTCTTTCGGCCAAGACCAAAAGGATGCTGAATGATCTTCAGGCATGCCCGGCGATCAGATGGAAGAACCCGTTGGAACCTGAGATCATCAAGGGGATGCTGAAGCCGTGCCCAACTCCAAATATTGGTGGTAATAGCCAAAGCACTCACACCCAGCCGTCGAAATCTTCGAAAAAGAAGAAGAAATCCAAGAAGCCCGTGAAGCCTGGCGACAAGCACACGGACCTAAAAAAGCAGATTGACGCTCTGGAAGAGTATAACTAGAAGGCGCGGACTCCAATCATGCTCCAAGAATTCCTCAGCTACGTTCTTGAGGACGGAGATGATGGAGAAGAATCGTCGGACGAATCTGAGGATTACGTAGCAAGTTTCTATGTGATCTCTCATTCATCGCTAGAAAATGAAGAGGCTCCTTGCACAAAGAAACTGGGGGCAGAGCCTGGATTGGAACTTCTGGGACCGTCAGATGAAATGATAGACGCATTCCTGGACGAAGCTCTCCTGAGAAGTAAAGCTGATCGGGAGCGTGAGATGGCCATATTTGAAAAGGCCAAACGCCGGCGACTGGACAAAAGGGTCGAAACACTCCCACCAGATCAAAGTACATCCGCCGCAAATGAAAGCAGGATCAAGACAAGGAAACGATTCACCAAAGCCATATCGATGGGGATGAGGCTGCCCTCTTTCAGAGAAAATTCTCCTGGTGGGATACATCTCAATGAAGCGGAGGTACATCCTAACTTCTGCTTATATCATCAGAAGATCGCACATCTTACTGAAGATTGCAACTCCTTTAAGTGTTGGTGGTAAGGGTATGTCGTACACAGGCAACACTTCAACAGGACAAAGCGTGAAGCTCGTAGACAGCAGAAAAATGCGACAGATGAGCACATAAAAATTGACGACAATTGTCATAGGGTTGATCCCGAGGTACCGCGATTTCTCACCTTCGGGAGCGACTCCGAAGAAAAAGTAGCCCGCGGCCCTCTCTTTAAGGAATCCATCTTTAAAACGAAAGAATTGAGAAGTTGCGAGAACATTCAGCCATGCAATCGCATGCCACCCGGAAAGAATCCCGGACCCGCAAACAAGGGATCGAACAAAAAGGATAAAGGGAAGGAAAAAAACGGCCTTCGTCGCCAACGCTCAGCAACAATCGAGTGAACCTAGACCGGTTGTTCGCCAAAGCAACAAGCGGCAGCCCCTCTATGAAAAGTTAAAACGTCCTTACTCATTTCCCCGGGATGAAACAAGGAGGCTGTTCGAACTAGCAGCGCGCGACGAGCTTATCACTATACCAGAGCTGAAACACCAACTACAACTGAATGATGTCGACAATCCTAATTACTGCCCTTACCACCAAGTATTGGGTCATCTGATCGAAAACTGCTACGTCTTCAAAAACTGGGTTGAAGACCAGTACCAACAGGGCAATTTCGCGTTATCCGAAAACTGGAAGGTGAGCCCGCCACAACCGCATGTTCCGAGAAAGATGGATATGCCGGGGGCATTATGCTCATTCATAGGGAAAGCCTCATGGACCGAAAAGTCCGTAAACTAAAAATCCGCCTCAAATACGGCAACGGCGGACCGAAACGTCCTTAAACTAACAACGGACCACTATGTCCTAAAACTAGCTATTGATCGAGATGTCGAAAAACTACGGTGGATTGCAGCATCCCAAAGCTGTAAAAAAAACGGCAGGGCTACCGGCGAGTCTTATGAAAACCCGAAAGGGCGCAACCTCATTTGAACAAAAAAAAAAGAAAGAATAAAAAAAAGAGAAAGGGAAAACGGTATGTCCATTAGCAAAGTGGGCACGGATGAAAACCCGAAAGGGCTCCGTGAGTAAAAACAGCAGGGCTGCCGGCGAGTGTTTGTGAAAACCCGAAAGGGCGCAACCTCGTTAAAAGACACTTATAGGGTCCTCTCAACCTTGTGAGGAGAAATCACCTGCGTGAGATCCTTACGACTCACAAGGGAGCAACACACTTAGGAATACTCACGATTCCTAAGGAGAAATAACACTTGCGAGATCCTCACGACTGGTAAGAAGAACTCTCTTATGGGACCCTCACGGCTCATAAGATTTGAAAGTCTTAAGTTACAGAGACCTGAACCTGTTCTTAAGCAACCCCCACAACCTCCGATACTGCCCAACAAGCGGCTCGGTGCTGACCCTTATATACAATCCATGGGCGCGAATAAACATTTCCCTAACAAAGTCCCACCCGTGACTAGGGATATGTTCGCACGGTGAGCAACCCTTGTGAGTCCTCTCGACTTATAAGGGGAAAACTCTCTTATAAGATCCTTACGACTTATAAGAGAACATATACTTAGGAGTCCTCACGATTCCTCAAGAGAAAACGCGCCTACGAGATCCTTACGACTCGCAGGGAGAAATACCTTTATGAGACCCTTACGGCTCATGAAGTCAAAAGCCTTAGTCGACAGGATCCTAACCCTGCTCGCTAAGCCACCTTTATTCGATATCGACAGAGGCAAATGATGATTCGCTCCTGGCAATATCCCAGTTGTAGCGGTGCTGATGCCGAAATCGGTGTCTAATTCCAAGCTTGCAGCGAAAAGACAGCAAGCCACACATGCATACGAAATAGCCGAAATGATGGGGCGACTTGCGACAAAATCAGCAAGTAAAAATGTATGCATGCGAAAAATAGCCTGCGAAAAATAGCCGAAATGATTGAGCAACTCGCGATAAAAAGCAGCGAGTAAAAATGAAATAAATAGCCGAAACGATTGGGCAACTCGCAATAAAAAGCAGCGAGTAAAAATGAAATAAATAGCCGAAATGATTGGGCACCGCGAAAGATAGCCGAAATGATTGGGCAATCGCGACCTTCGCGATATTAAAGTTGAAATGATAGAGCATCGCGGAAAGAAAAAAAATGAAATTTATGCACTACAGGTAATATCACATCAATCCATGTATACAATCCAGGGGCGCAAACAAAGAAGGAATCACGCCTTCCCTCCTCAGGCTCCACCAGAAAGAGAGCCAAGTCTCGGCGGTTCACAGACAGCCTAGAGACCACCTCAACATTTGTCTCGTTACAACAGATGCAATATCTACAATGGCGTTCCTTCGCAATCCAGCAGGATGCAGACGCAACGTCAAAAACAAAGCGGAGTGATGAAAAAATCCCAACTCCACCTCAGCATTCGTCTCGTTACAACAGATGCGATGTCAACAACGGCGTTCATTCGCAATCCAGCAGGATGCAGACGCAACGTCAAAACAAAGTGGAGTGACGGCAAAATCCCAACTCCACCTCAGCATTCGTCTCGTTACAACGGACGCAACGTCAACAAAAGACCTCACGGTCAAAACAAAACGGAGTGACGGAAAAATCCCAACTCCACCTCAGCATTCGTCTCGTTACAATGGACGCAACGTCAACAAAAGACCTCACGGTGAAAACAAAATGGAGTGACGGCAAAATCCCAACTCCACCTCAACATTCGTCTCGATACAGCAGACGCAACATCACCAAAAGGAGCCACGGCAAAATCCCTAGTTCCAAACCTCGACGGTTCACCAGCAACCTAGAGACAACCGCGACATTCGTCTCGATACAGCAGACGCAATGCCAGCAAACGAAGCGAAGGCTAAATTCCTAGCTTCAGGGTCTTGACGGCAACTCATATAAAACCTGAAAGACCATTAGAGATCATCCTACATGGAGTGGTCACCACCTCGATATCCATCTCGATACAGCAGAAGAGATGTCACCACAACGTTCTTTCTCCAGCAGGATTCAGACGCGACAATCAAACAACGGAGCCACGACAAAATCCCTAGTTCCAAACCTCGACGGTTCACCAACAACCTAGAGACAACCGCGACATTCGTCTCGATACAGCAAACGCACTACCAACAAACGAAGCAAAGGCCAAATTCCTGACTTCAGGGTCTTGACGGCAACTCATATAAAACCTGAAAGACTATCGGAGATCATCCCACGCCAGCGCGGAGTGGTTATGACTCATCGGGGCTCTCCAAAATGAGCCTAACCTCAAGTAAAAAGCGGCATGGAAAAATTCCTAACGCTTGCTCTTCCGACGGTCAAATTGCCTAGGAGGATTGCTTGAAGACGTCTTGTCCAGCCCTCGAAGGGATCAGAGACATGACAGTCGCAAGGCTACTCGAACAGCAAGGTTGCCTATCGAGGAATACATTAGCCAACGCGACGGTACGATGGACAAAACCCTAGTACCACAGACCCTAACGGACATCTGTCGTAAAGAGCAGAGGTTAACTGTGACGTTAGGATATTCTTGCAAGAAATGCTCGATTCGTCTCGACTCGTGAGGTAAAGCCTTAGGCAGCGGAGATTAAAAAACCTGTTTCCTAAGCACTGGGGCCCTGCAAGTCAGTCCAAAATGGACTCTTGCATACTATTCACGGGTCACACTCTCCAAAGTCGAATCTCGACAAGGAGGGAAACAACCGCTTATGGGTCCTCTCGACTCGTAAGAGGGAAAATTCTCTTATAAGATCCTTACGACTTATAAGGGAAAACACACTTAGGAATCCTCACGATTCTTAAGGAGAAATTACGCCTAAGGGACCCTCTCGGCCGATAGGGATAAAATTCTTTATGAGACCCTCACGGCTCATAAAGTTGAAAAGTCTTAGACCGCACTTGCTAAAATCACATGACAAACAACACAGCAAAGGGAAGAAAGCGACAGAAAGAACATCCGATTTGCATCTGATTTGCATCTGATTAAGCGTTTGAGACATACCCATTCATGCATGTGCAAAAGATTTAGTACGTGAAATAAGACAAGCTGAAATGAGAAATTTACCATTCATACTTCAAAAAAAGGGGGTTCTTACAATTATGAAAGCAATAAACAAAGATGTTACTAAAATAATTACAATGGCAAAACCTCAAATTCAGGACATGGATTGAGGAACTCAAAAGTGACCTTGCCCAGAACTTTCCAAGCCTGGCGAACCATCCTAGTGTGCTTTCTTTCGCGAGCACGAGCGTCGGGATCCCCACTGATGTCATCCTCCCTTTGATAGGCAGCAAGTATTGCAGACTGTTGAAAAGCTTGATGCAGAAGATCGATAAGGTTATCTCGCCTCCTATTTGAGATTAGGCTCATCAAATACACCGAGTGCACCTTATCCTCGGTGGCATCCAATGCCCCTAGTGGCACACCAGTACAGAACAAGGGAAGCGCTTCCCAGATTGCTCCCACGATAAGCTTCAGGAGAGAGGAACGCCGAGGAAGCAGTTGGCCATTATATGCGTCAAAGCGACTCATAATTTCGGCGCACTCAGCGTTTGTGAATTCTCGGTCCTGAGAACGGCCGAGTCGGCGGATGCCTCCGTAAGAGATGATCTCATCAAGGTCATACATGTGGACGTCCATTACTCCTGTAAAAGAAAATCAACAAATTTAGCAGACAGATTGATTAAGCAAGATGATATAATTCATCAAAAAATAAAATGTCATCTTTAACCTTCAAGATCCATGAAAAACTCATAAGAGTTCTTCTATATGGTTTGGAAGGAGCAAAGCTCCATTAATGAATTAAGAAAAATCCTTTTAGAGAGCAAAGCTCTATTAAAGGAACCCTAATAGGGTTCTCTTTAGTTCTCTTTAGATCCCTTTAGACCTATAGAGCAAAACTGTGCTAGTGAAACTCTAAATGGGTTTTCTTTAGATCAGGGACCTATTAAGAGCAAGGCTCTTAAAAAATTAATCTAATTTAAATTTTTACCAAAATTTTTTTCTAGAGTTTAACTCTTGAAGTTCTTGAAAATGAGAGCAAGGCTCCGGAAATAAAATTCTTGAAGGAGATGATAATCATCTGAGGACCAAGGGTCCTATTTATAGCCGCTGAAGTGCCTCCTCAACTTCTGAGTTGATCCAAGGGCTCAGATGTTTCCACCGCTGCACCCACGTGTGCGCCACATGAGCGCAATGGTAGGGGGGCATTTGTTTCCCCAATCAGAACAAAACTCTGTTCAACTTCCAAGACTGGAAATGAAGCGACGCTTCTGTTCCCCCAATCAGAGCAAAGCCCTGTTTGAATTTCAAAATTCAAAAATTGAAGCAACGCTTCAGATTCCTTGCGCTGCGCGCAGAGCGCCACGTGTAGAGCGCCACGTGTCTAAAGCAGACACGCCAGCGTAAGGAGCGCTGCGCCCAAGGCAGCGCACCCCCAATCAGAGCAAGTCTCTGTTTTAAAATTCAAATTTTAAAGTAAATGAAGCAACGCTTCAGATCACTTGCGCTCTGCGCTGCGCGCCACGTGTCAAACGGTGACACGCTAGCGCAGTTGCGCTGCACGCCACATGTCAAGTGCAGGCGCGCTAGCGCAGTTACGCTGCGCTCTGCGCTGCGCGCCACGTGTCAAGCGCAGGCGCGCTAGCGCCAGTTGCGCTGCGCTCTGTAATTTAAATAATAAATTATTAATTAACCAGAATTAAAATTCTAGAAAGATCTTTCCAATCTTATTAAAATAAGAAGATTGTCTTCTGTAAAACAGAGGCCTTAGGATCAAAGATCCAACGGTAGGGAAATATCCCCAGATCAATCAAAGAAAGATCTCTGTAACTAACTCAACAAACCAATTGGCCCTATATAAAGGCCCCTAGACTCCAATTCTCACAGACATATAGACAGATAAATATACAGAAAAGAGAGAACCCTCTGAAAAATTTGAAAGGCAACCCTTTGAAGAAAGAAGATCATCTTCTTCATCTTTGAAGGTAAAAGAATTTGATTCTTGAAGAACAGAGATGAAACCGTCTCATTAAAAAAGAAGAATTTCTTCTAAAAAGATCAAAGATCAAAGAACAAGATCAAGATCTTCAATATAAATAAGAAAAAGATCAAAAAAGATCCAATCATAAAAGATTAAAGAAGTAATTTACTTCATCCCTAGATCTTTTGATCTATATAAAGGCACAGCCTTTTGATGAACCATTGGTTCTTGAATCTTGAGGTAGAACCTCTTTTGAGAAAACAAAGAACCTGTTTCTTTGATCTTAATTGGATCAAGATGCGCTCTGCGCTATTGGACAGTGCCTTGCACTTTTGAAATGCGCCTTTGCGCTCCTTGGATTGGCGCACTGCGCCAGAACGCGCCACGTGTCAAACACAGAAAAATCTGCGCTTTGCGCTTCTAAAACAGAGCGTTGCAATCTTGGAATGGCGCACAGCACTAGAGCGCGCCACGTGTCGCAAGTGCACTGGCGCAGCGTACTGCACTAACAGACTTGCGCTTAGCAGAGCGTGACACGTGTCACCTCCACATGCGCTGGCGCCTTGCGCTCTTTAATTGGCGCAAAGTACCTGACAAGCCACGTGGCGCACTATCAGACCAGTTTAAATGCTGTGCATTATTTAAAAAGGGCAGAGCCCAAGTAAAGGCCTAACAGGCCAAATATAAATGCTATGCATTTAATTAAAAAGCCCAATGCTATGCATTGTTTAAAAGGGCAGAGCCCAAGTAAAGGCCTAATAGGCCAGATATAAATAAAATGTTGAACATCTTCAACTGGACTTAGCCCAATTCTAGCCATAAGTCCTCAATATAAATTGAACTGAGCACAACTGCTCTCCCAATCAATTTACACCCGGTTCGAGGGTACATCTCTTTACTCCTCTGGCATCCGTCGTTGTAATCCCTCAACGTCCTCAGAGAGGTGACGGGTCCCGACAACCATACATTACATGGAGCACTATGTCCTTAAACTGGTAATCGACCGCAATGTCCCTAAACTAAACAATAGAGTCCAAATGCTCTCTTGTTAGATCTAAATGATCCCGTTAAGTCGATCTTAGTCTTAAATTAGACTAACGTGTCCTTAACAAACGTTTAAGTTGATCTTAGCCTCAAACAAGGCTAACGTATCCTTGAACACACACCCCCAAACCCAAATCTAAGAAAATACGGATTTGGACTAATCCACGTCCTACGGGCGACAATATAAATTAGTCTCCGTATACAATCCACGGGCAACCACAAACAAAACAAACACCAACGACACGAAGTGACCATCTGGAGAAGGAGAAAATTGTTACCGCGATACGATAGCGCAATTAACTGCAGGGGCTTGCGCCTGCAGGGAAGAGCATCCCCACAATCAAAAAACCCCTCAAGCGAAGGGGAATCTGACGAAGTCTGCTACATCGGCCGCATTCGTTTAGACCTTCGATACATGATGCCATAAATCAACTTGGCATCTTCGGAGAGGTGGACGGATAGCATCAATTAGTATCTGCCCCGAATTTCAGGCCAAACGTCTGTCTTGCGCGTCATTCGGAGGGGAACACATGTGTTATACCGTTTGCCGTTTAAAATAGTACGAATCGTGTTGTTTTGAAAATAAATGCTACGGCGTTTTTAAGAAAATGCACGTCTTTTGAAATATCCGTAGTATCCCTTGGAATGTCTTTAAAATTCTCACGATTCGTCAGTTTTGGAAATAGGTATGGCTCGGTCCATTCTAATATCTACCAGGTAAACTACAGGTCTAACTAACAACCAATCGAAAAGGATAAGGAAACCACCTATATCTGAGTCGATATATATATATATATATATATATATATATATATAATAGTCGGTGATCCCGCCTCAATAGTATCTCATATGATACACCATCTGATATAACATCCTCGAGTCAAGAGTGCGGGTCTATCATCAATATATAGCTCTTACGGTAAATCCATCGTACGACATCCCAAACTGGGTACGGGTTAATATCACACTTATCTCAATATTCATCTGGTATCCACATCGTCACACATCGTGAGCAGGGGGTACTGATCTAAGGCTAGTACACTACTAATATCATCAACATATATATAAATGCGTGTGTATGAAACACATCGCCTACCGACGACGGATCGTACCATTAACCCTATACTAGTTCTATGTAAAGAGTTTGAAGAGGTTATACCGATCGATCCGTGTCCTTCGGTCTTCAACCTTTGTCCCAACCTCCTCGCGGCTTCCTCGATCAAGTCTGATCTTTGGCCTCCCTCGTCGAAGACGATCCATGTTGAGGATTAGTAATACGGGCTCCCACTTCAAAACCGAAGCAACTCGAGCATCCAGTTTGCTAGCTTAGATGCCCAAGATGAAGTAGAGATTGTGTGTAATTACTTTGTCTCAAAACACCCATGGATTCTCAACTCATGAGAGGGTATGGGTGGAGGTTGAAGAAGAAGCCAAGTGAAGAAAGTTGTGAGCTCAAGTTTTAGCTTGTGAGCAAGTGAAGAAAAATGCTCTCTGTTCTTTTTTTTTTTGTGATGAGTTGTGAAGTATTTGTTAAGAGCAACTCAAGAAAAATAATTCCCTGCACAAGAAAAATCTTCCCCCATTCACAAATATCTCACAACACACTCCATGACTTACCATGTGAGTCACCAAGTGCATGCACCATGAATAAATGCACAATCATGACTCACACCAATGTGTCATGCCACAATCAATGCCCAAGCCAAAACTTGCACTTACAATTTTCATCAAATAAACATTAAACCCTAAATGTTTAATCAAAAAGAGAATGGCAACTTCTAAAGTAAACTCGTAACGAATTACAAGAATACCCCTCATCCATATATACATACCTGCATCTGTATTCAGAATGAATATGAATACAACGAGACGAAAATAATCCAACAATATAATACTAGGATCCGACTTAAACCAAAGCCTACTAGTATTATCCGTCCGATCATGATCCGTGCACAAGTGCACGAATATGATCGAATCCTGCCAAAAAACCATATGGCCTCTACAACGTTTCTCCCGAACCAGGGAAACCCTCTGTGTGGGACTCTAAAGACTAGTCAATACGCTGGCAGTGGGTTTAACCATAAGCACAACAGTGGCACTAGCTGTACGTAACGGCTACCCAGGTATTGAGCGAAAAAGAGGCCGACGAGCATACTCATCCTGAAACCCTACTGAGCCTGATAATATCCGTACAGTCTGGTTCGTTCGTCTATGAGTATCGCATATCGAGTCTAGGGTGGTGGATAAAGTCAGACCCCTAATAACGCGACATTTAGTGTCGGTATGAAGCCTATCACCAACTGAGAAACTACTGATCCGAATCAGTAATTCTCTTCTACCGCGGCCGAGGATTTCTGGTGATGGCCACCCGTGCACACCACGACATCAACCCCCAATATACTGGGAGAGACGAATCCCCTGACGATCTACTCACTACCTCCATGTGGCTCGGGACTGCACCCAACTAAAACCTGTTTGCACGACTCCTTTGAGCCGTGGTAGGGTAGTAATCAAAGCACAGTAGGAACTCACACAAGACAAATGACGATCTCAAGTCGATAGACTAACCTGTACACATGTCACCGGGGAACTGCTATCTGACAATAGGTACAATACCAACTAGCATGTTCCCGACGAGTCCGTCCGGTGTACTCATAACCCAATGAGCACCTGTATATATCTTAGGTGAACCAACTAACACCAATGGCTTGTGAGATCGGACACCACCCCTCATCAGGGTCTCAATCCGTATACACTAGTCTACTCTTGGAGAATCGATGCCCAGTCTCGAAACTCCTACGACTAGGGACATTTTAAGGATGTGCTTATAGACCACCCAGCTCCCACGTATATGATCGCCATCATATTGCTGGTAGTCAAGCATGAATCCTATGGGCACTATCAACATGTAATAGTGATCTGTAATGTCACCTGAAGCATGTACACGATGATAAAGACAAACCAGATAGCATACTATCATCTCGAGTAAGACTGTTCTACCGGTATAGGCCATCCCTCAATCATTGCAATCACGTGTCTGCGATCCAATAATTGACTTGAGGGCACTATAGCCAACAATCTCCCACTTGCACTTAAGGTTAATTATTGCGGTGTCGCATACTCACAGCCCGTGTGATATCGAACACCCAACTTCTCTACTAATCAGTTTCCCAAAGCTCGTTTGTAAAACAATTGTGTTCGAGAAATAGCCTCAGTGAGTGGATCCGCTCCAATGTTTCTTTCTATGTATCTCTTAATCTCAAGTTCGTGGAGAAAGCCATCTTTCGAAATGAGCAATACCTGTCTTAGAATATGTTTGGATATCTGATGGGACCCAGTTCATAAGTGAACTCCAAATCCAGTAAACTTCTTAGACTGTATCGTCAACTGAATTTAATCAGTATCCTGCGCCATGCCTCCCTCGGTATCCGCTTGGACCACCTCTCCAAAGAACTGCCCCTCAAAGAGGGAAAACTATAACTCTGACAGTGACTCTGTCATCCAGGTCACCTTGGAAGCCTGGAATGATAACCGTCTTCCGAAGGAGGCTGTCATTACCAAATCCCTACAACATCCACTTATATTCATAAACTGCTTCAGAACGTTTCTTCAGGATTGGATTAATATATCAACTTATTGCATCTAGTGAAAAATCAACATCTGGTGTGATACTTGACATCTCATGATTGACTCAATTGCCTAAGCAAGTGATATGCCAATCATGCACATCCCTCTCCTCTTTAGTCTGTAAGATACCTTTAGAGAGGGTGACTCCATCACCTGCAGGTACACCACCTTGCCAGGAGTCGTCCATTCTAAAACACCTTTAGAACAGCTAAGTATCCGGATTGGAAAACTATCCAAATCTAGATCTAAAACCATAGATCTAGTAACCAGAATGCCTGATATATTATCCATATCCTATGTGGAGAAACTACTGTGTGACAACCACAGTATAACCGATCGTAGTATAGGAATTTCGCTTCCTACAAAGTGTATGTCATCCAAATACCAGGACATTACACCCTGCTACCTTCTTAACAGATCCATCTCCTATTCTGATGAAGTCAAAGCCTATGACTGTCACATCAAAAATAGATGATCTATCTCCGCTATATTTGCTTTAGTCTATAAATAGACACAGGCTACTTGTCCACTATGCTTCCGCTGCTCCCACTGACTAGAACAACCCTCTGGCAGAGTCTACACGTGCACTTCTAAAGCTAGTTTAGAACGACGCTATACTCATCCTCCTGCCGGGTCTTATAGTCTAGAACAGCAGTAATGGCAAGTATGGGTAAACAAGAACATCTCTGTCACCGTCTTTAAGAATACCGAAGTACCTCTCGGGTGCCTGAAGTTACCCACCATATCTGCGGAGTGGCTAATAGAATGTTAAACCCGATTGAATCTCTAGGTTCTATTAAATTTTCAGTAATCGTTTGCAGTTCTAGAATCACTTCCAGTTCTGCCATACTCCCACTTCTGTTTTCTGAAAAAGTCCATTTTGCTAAAATTGTGGCGAGTCAAGAACAATATCACTATTGATCTTCCAAATGGTAGAAAGTTAACCCTTGTCATAGCCTAGGATAACCCACAAACTGCAATTAGAGAAACGTGCCTTGAGTTATCCAGAGTCTGGTTTAATCATAAGTCGGACACCTCCATATACCTTAACATCGTTAAGATATGAACCATTCTATATACAATCTAGAAACAGAGACACTGATTTAATTGGAACCAGATTCAAATCATGCAGCCGTCTCCAATGCATGTCAACTAAATGGAGAGAGGTCGATTAGCATTACTCAATTAGGAGTACATCCAAATATGAGTAATCTGAAAGATAAGCAAGTTCTCAAAACCATTACTATCAACTGAATACCGAACACAAGTATCTACATCTTCAATCATCTTGAAGAATCCTGATACTTGCATCACTTGGTTCTCCACTTTATTCTTATACCTATAACTTCTCAAAACTTGGACCTTGTATTTCTACGAAACACTTGTCTAAAACTGGAGAAGTCATAAGTAAACAGAATATAGTACGAGGACCAACCCCTATGTCCTAATGGACACTGGACAACATACAATACTTTGTATAAGTCCCCTGAGTTGAATAATTCAAACCCTGTGCATCGTAGGTTGAAAACTGTACTTATGGTTAAGAAGAATTACACCGTTGTTTAGTACTCCTTACCTAACCATCAATTGATATAGGTAAATGTCATGGACATAATTTCAAAAAGTTACATCTCACTTTATGAAATAAACGTAGAGATATATTAGTTTGAAATTGGTGCATAACAACGGATATTCAAAACCAAATATTTGCCATCAGGTAAAACCCCTGGTGATTTCCTCGAATATCACCAATTACAACGAATTCCGATATAATGAGGATATAATCACCTAATTCCTAATAACTTACCCCCACTCATCATCTATAAAACCATACAGATGTGAGAATCAAGCCTGATAAATACATACCTTGGAGTAAAGATCTAATTAGGAAATCAGTTTTCAATTAACAACGGACAGTGAAACTGAAACATGAAAATGTTTCGAAGGGGTAGCCAGGTATTCCTAGTAATGCATCTTCCATTATCCAGATTCATGACTGTAACCGTATATCTCTTTGCCATCTCTCCAAATCCCTTTATTTGTCTTTACTCATTACCTTCTATACACCACCCTTAGGCTAAATAGTTTTCTTCCTTCCCTACCATTCGGCACCAGCCTATGGTTTGGAAGAAGACTATCCAATAAGCGTAATAGGTGTACCCTCCTAATCCTAGGAGCACTCGCAACCTGAGAGAAGGTAAAGATAAAAGACAACTGAATAAACCTTATTCTATTTCTCCTGAACCGGAGAAATGCAAAGGTGAAGTAGGAGTGGTGATGATATACGCGGTTTGGTCATGAGCGATAGCGGTCGCATTTTACTTTGCCCTCTTTCTAATCCCTTTATTTGTCTTTACTTATTACCTTCTGTACACCACACTTAAGCTAATTGGTTTTCTTCCTTCCCTACCTTTCAGCACCTGCCTATGGTTTGGAAGAAAACTATCCAATAAGCGCAATAGGTGTACCCTCTCCTAATCCTAGGAGCACTCGCAAACTGAGAGAAGGTAAAGATAAAAGACAACTGAATAAACCTTATTCTATTTTTCCTGAACTGGAAACCATTCTCGAATCTGAAACGAGTTTCTTTGAGTTCGTATGTAACTATACGATGGTCATATCCAATAAATGTGGATCTTCGTAGTGATACGGAATGTTCCGGAGAAATGAAAAGGGTAAAAGTAGGAGTGGCAATGAAGTATGCAACTCTGACAATCCAAAATTCAGTGTGTTTTAAAAAGGTTCGGTTAACTTGGTTTATGAGTTCCAGTCTAGGGCCAGGACATGGTCGCTGCCAAAGAGAGAGAGAAAAGAAACACTCAGTGTGCACACTAATCTAGATCAGAATGTTCAATCACTTTATCTAATCAGGATGTCTCCCACTGTATCCTCAAATTCTCCTCCAAACCTGAAAGAAGAATTAGTCGGGATCATCTAAAATCACCCGAGGAGTAAACCAACTCATCAGTGGGAATCGGGATCCAACTATCATCGCATGATAACCTGATGGAATCCACTCAAGTTATCATACTCTAGAAGGTATACGCATGCCTGGCAAGTTTCCTGTATGTTTGAAACTCCCGATATGATTTTTACCCCATGCTCTTATGATCTTGACGAAGGCCAACATATTATAAGTCACATGTCAAGTTCTACCCATCATTGTCCAGGTTAATTTGAACCCACCCGTACATACCCTTGATGAAGGCTAAAATAGTAGTACGACTGTCCCAAACCAACGCATCTATCTATGCTACAGAAAAGTAACAAATAGCTACCATACACTATGCCTTGACGAAGGCCAACATACATAGCATGAATACTAAGTGCTACCCATCTGAAATGACGGAGGGCTACGAATGGTTTTTGGCGAAAACCCTTTAACGTAATGAACATGATATTGTTAAAGGAACCGGATAGCTTTTTATAAATATATAGTGGCGAAAACCTTTGCTAAAGAGGCCACTCCCGGTGAAGGGGTCTCGGCTCTTTCCTTGTGGAATGAGGTGCAGGATATTCCCACTAAATACCATGATGTAAAGAAAAAAATTAATCGACTATAGTGAAGTTATTACCCTAACGCAAACTTCTGCCCAAGAGGTCACTCCTGGTGAGGGGATCTCGGCTCTTGCCTCGTCGAATGAGGTGCTGAATATTCATAACCGAATACCGCTGTGTAAAACAAAAGAAAACGTCATTATAATAACAGCTTTTTTTAAAATTTGTTCCAACAACATCAATTAGGTCTGTTTTCCTTGCATTGATCTGAATCAACGCAGTCCCATCAATTAATCACACTACAAAAGAACGAAAATATGATGTACGTATATGCCATCCGCATTCGCCACTGGGCCCCGTCATCACCCGTTAGGTTACTTAACTAACGACGAAGCGGGGGCTAGACTAGCGCGGGTGTAAAACATATACAACATCTACTAGTGTATATATATATAGCAATATATAATAATCGCTCCAGGCGTGATAAATGCAACATCACAGATAAGCAATAAGCATCACAGAACAATACAGATAATCTGGGAGCCCCGGGTTTCCTTTGAGCCATAAGTGAAACCCGACGTTCCCCTGGTCGTGTGGATAGCCTGTGCAATGAAAACCTAGACCCCTACGAGTGCGGCAAGTTGCCCGCCAAAACCAGAAGCGAGGCAGCCCCCTTCATCAAAGTGAATGGGCCACCCAGCACTTCACGGAATCCGGTAACTTGAGCAACCCTCCTTGGATCAACCTGTACCCCCTACGAGTGCGGCGAATAGCCTGCCAATTCTAGAGTGTGGCCCCCTCCTTCTCAACGCCATGAGATGCGGACCCGTTGCCCTCCAGAACCCGGCTATCCGTGCACTCCATCGCGGGGTAATCCTAGTACAGAAAAGAAAAATATGTACAGCGGTAACATCGACCTCAACCCGGTCGTGCCCCAAACAAAATAATATACAAACAGGCAATGACGGCAGTCCACATGTCTGATGCTCGTCCCGCGATATCAAATGTACAAATAAAACTAAACTGTACTATCATTGCAACCAAGCTATCCACCATGACGATTCCGCAACAAACACAACACAACACAACACAGAACATCAACGTGAATGTCACGTTCGCAAACCCGTCTAAAAGAACTATAGCAATTAGACAAGTTATACCGATCTAATGACATTCACGGTCGCAGTTAGTAATGTAAGTACTGTAAAGTTTAAACAATGTTAGAAATATCGACTGCGAAATAACCCCGAATACCCCTCAAACAAATAGATAAATCCATATCCAAACTGGGCTAAACTAGCAATACCACTGAACCAATATTCCAGAGACCAGACAACACCGAAAATTTAAAAACCCCAATTCCCAATTCTGGCCGGCCGGCTTGGATTTTTGAGCAATGTACTCGGGTCAATTTGGGTGGAAGTGACTCGTGTTTGGGGTGCAGTCTAGTGGTCATCTAAATAGTCTTCTGCAGTTGCTAAAGTAATTCTTAAAGACTCGGAAAAAAATGACAGAAACTAGAATATATCGAGTATTGTTTTGGAGTTGTTTCGGTTTCAATACTTTAACATCGTCTAAACCAGCTAGTAAGTGCTTAATGGGTTGGCTCTGATACCATGTAGGGTTACGGCAGAGCCCCAGGCATCAATCCGTGGACAAACGCGGAAAAAAACTTTAAAAAAATGGCGCTAACAGAACCCTAATCGATGGATCGTACCATTAATCCTATACTAGTTCTATGTAAAGAGTTTAGAGAGGTTATACCGATCGATCCGTGTCCTTCGGTCTTCAACCTCTGTCCCAAGCTCCTCGTGGCTTCCTCGATCAAGTCCGATCTCCGGCCACCCTCGTCGAAGACGATCCACGTCAAGGGTTAGTAATATGGGCTCCCGCTTCAAAACCAAAGCAACTCGAGCATCCAGTTTGCTATCCAAGATACCCAAGATGAAGTGGAGATTGTGTGTGATTACTTTGTCTCAAAACACCTATGGATTCTCAACCCATGAGAGGGTATGGGTGGAGGTTGAAGAAGAAGCCAAGTGAAGAAAGTTGTGAGCTCATGTTTTGCCTTATGAGCAAGTGAAGAAAAATGTTCTCTGTTCTTTTTTTTGTGATGAGTTGTGAAGTATTTGTTAAGAGCAACTCAAGAAAAATAATTCCCTGCACAAGAAAGATCTGCCCCCATTCACAAATATCTCACAACACACTCCATGACTCACCATGTGAGTCACCATGTGCATGCACCATGAAAAAATGCACACTCATGACTCACACCAATGTGTCATGCCACAATCAATACCCAAGCCAAAACTTGCACTTACAATTTTCATCAAATAAACATTAAACCCTAAATGTTTAATAAAAAAGAGAATGGCAACTTCTAAAGTAAACTCGTAACGAATTACAAGAATACCCCTCATCCGTATATACATAACTGCATCTGTATTCCGACTGAATATGAATACAACGAGACGAAAATAATCCAACAATATAATACTAGGATCCGGCTTAAACCAAATCCCACTAGTATTATCTGTCCGATCATGATCCGTGCACAAGTGCACGAATATGATCGAACCCTGCCATAAAACCATACGGCCTCTACAACGTTTCTCCCAAACCAGGGAAACCCTCTGTGTGGGACTCTAAAGACTCGTCAATACGCTGGCAGTGGGTTTAACCACAAGCACGTCAGTGGTACTAGCTGTACGTAACGGCTACCCAGGTATTGAGCGAAAGGGAGGCCAACGAGCAAACTCATCCTGAAACCCTACTGAGCCTGACAATATCCGTACAGTCCGGTCCGTTCGTCTATGAGTATCGCATATCGAGTCTAGGGGGTGGATAAAGTCAGACCCCTAATAACGCGATATTTAGTGTCGGTATGAAGCCTATCACCAGCTGAAAAACTACTGATCCAAATCAGTAATTCCTGTCTACCCCGGACAAGGATTTCTGGTGATGGCCACCCGTGGACACCGCGACATCAACCCCCAATATACATGGAGAGACGAATCCCCTAACGATCCGCTCACTTTCTCCATGTGGCTCGGGACTACACCCAACTAAAACCTGTTTGCATGACTCCTTTGAGCCGTGGTACGGTAGTAATCAAAGCACAATGGGAACTCACACGAGACAAATGACGATCTCAGGTCGATAGACTAACCTGTACACATGTCACCAGGGAACTGCTATCTGACAACAGGTATAATACCAACTAGCATGTTCCCGGCGAGTCCGTCTGTTGTACTCATAACCCAATGAGTACATGTATACATCTTAGGTGAACCAACTAACACCAATGGCTTGTGAGACCGGCCACCGCCCCTCGTCGGGGTCTCGATCCGTATACACTAGTCTACTCTTGGAATATCGATGCCCAGTCTCGAATCTCCTACGACTAGGGACACTTTAAGGATGTGCTCATAGACTACCCAGCTCCCACGAATATGATCGCCATCATACTGCTGGTAGTCAAGCATGAATCCTATGGGCTCTACCAACATGTAATAGTGATCTGTAATATCACCTGAAGTATGTACACGATGATAAAGACAAACCAGATAGTATTCTATCATCTCGAGTAAGACTGTTCTACCGTTATAGATCCTCCATCAATCATTGTAGTCATGTGCCTGCGATCCAATAGTTGACTTGAGGGCACTATAGCAAATACTTCCTCCATCTATGATGATCCACATGAGGAAAACGGCGCAAGCTTTAGCCTTGCCTAGCAAGGCAACCGACGATCCAAGGTTGCTAGCAATGGAGAGTGGAGGTGTAGGAATATCTCACTATAATTTTTCTCTCATCAAAATGCTCCAAAGAGCAGCTCAAGAAGAAGAATGAGGGGTGAGGAAAACAATGGCATGAGAAACCATGGAAATGGCTAAGTCTCTCAAGAGAGAAGAGAATCGTCAAGTGAAGGAAAAATACTTGGATGGCATGTAAAGAATATGGCTCCAACAATTTACAACCATGCAATGAAAATATCTTCTCCAATTTTCCAACAAACAAATGAGAGCCATGCCTCTCTATATGCCAAGCCTATGCTCATGCCAACTCATCCTCCACCTCATTTCCTAAATTGTTTTTTTAAAATGAAAATCAAATAATGAGGTGGCCATCTTCTAGAAGCTATTTCGTATAAATACGGAATGCAACCCGGTATACGTATCCAAATACATATACGCATATTCATACAAAAATACGAATAGCCAAGAGAGAAAATGAATAATGAATAATAATACTAGAATACATATATATATATATATATATACATATATATAAATTATTAAATCAAAACCTGATTTAATAATCCGGCTTAATCCTAAGCCGCTAGTATTATCAACCGTCCGATTAAAATCTGTGCTGCCTGTACACATATTTAATCGGACACCTGTATGTACCAACATACGTCATCTACACTATATCTTCTGAACCGTGAAAACTCTCTGTGTGGGACTCTAAAGACTCGTCAAAACGCTGACAGTGGGTTTAACCACAAGCACGTCAGCGGCACTAGTTGTACGTAACGGCTACCTAGGTATTGAGCGAAAGGAAGGCCGACGAGCAAACTCATCTGTACTCCTACCGAGCCTGACAGTGACAATTTCCATACAGTCCGGTCTGTTCGTCTAAGAGTATCGCATATCGAGTCTAGGGGGTAGATGAAGTCAGACCCCTAATAACGCGATAATTCGTGTCGGTATGAAACCCATCACCACCTGAGAAACTACCGATCCTAGATCAGTAATTCTCGACTATCTTGGCCAAGGATTTCTTGTGATGGCCACCCATGCACTGCGTGACATCAACCCCCAATATCGGGAGAGACGAATCCCCGACGATCCGCTCACTTCCTCCATGTGGCTCGGGACTGTACCCAACTAAAACCTGTTTGCACGACTCCTTTGAGCCGTGGTAGGGTAGTAATCAAAGCACAGTAGGATCTCACACGAGTCAAATGACGATCTCAGGTCGACAGACTATCCTATACACATATCACCTGGGAACTGCTATCTGACAATAGGTATAATACCAACTAGCAGGTTCCCAGCGAGTCCGTCCGGTGTACTCATAACCCAATAAGCACATGTATACTATCTTAGGTGAACAAACTGACACCAATGGCTTGTGAGACCGGCCACCACCCCTCGTCGGGGTCTCGATCAGTATACACCAGTCTAATCCGGAGTACTGATGCCCAGTCTCGATACTCCCACGACTAGGGACATTTAAGGATGTGCTTATGGACCACCCAGCTCCCACGTATATGATCGCCATCATAATGCTAGTAGTCAAGAAAGAATCCCATAGGCTCTATCAGCATGTAATAGTGATTTTTAATGCCACCTAATGCTGTACACAATGATAAAGATAAACCAGATAGCATACTATCATCTCGAGTAAGACTGTTCTACCGGTATAGATCCTCCCTCAATCATCATAATCGCGTGCCTGCGATTCAATAATTGACTTGAGGGCACTATAGCCAACAAAACTTGCCCCTCATATTTTCTTCTTTATCAATAACCATCTCGTTTTTAGATTTCTCAATGTAGTCATCATAAAATACCAACTTCCATAACTTACAATTTATATGTTATATAGTCTAACAGGGCCCATAAGTACATCAGAGTTAAGTACTGGATGTATGTGGATTGGAAACAACGTATGCAATCTAAATTTTTCATAGGAGTTGCCACTTTTATTGAATTTGCACATGCACATATTAAGATCGTGTTAGAGAAGATTCTCTGTTCGTATGATAGATGTGGGAATAAGTACTGGCAGAAGGTAGAAATCATAGAGCTTCACATCGTTAAACTTTCTTTTATTATATTTTATACAACTTAACTATATCACAGGGAAGGAGAAAAAGAAGACGGTAATGCGGCGGAAGAAGAAGGAGAAGACGGTAATGTGGCAGAAGAAGGAGAGACGGTAACTTCTTTCCAGAAGAAGAAATAGAGGATATGGTAAAGGCTGCTCTCGGTGATAGTAATCCTACCAAAAAAGACATTCCTTACAGTCAAGGACCGCGTGCGGATAAGTATGAAAAGTTCATGAATGATACTAGAAGACTAATTTATAAGAATGTAAAGTATTACACCCTATCATGGTTCATCCAACTTTTCCAGATTAAGTGTCTAAATGGATGGAGCAACAAGTCATTCACGATACTTCTGAAGTTCCTGAAAGATTCTATTCCCACAGGAAATAATGTGCCCGAGAGCTGGTACGAAGACCAGAAGATGATGTCTGATTTGGGTTTGAACTGTGAAAAGATTCATGTATGTCCCAAATATTGCGTGTTGTACCGGAAAGAGAATTCAGATTTGAAAGAGTGTCCAACATGCGAAGAGAACATGTATAAGCCGAAAGTATCTGATAAGAAGCCAGATATACCTATTAAGACAGCACGATACGTTTCGATAACACAGAGGATGCAAAGGCTATTCAGATGCAAGAAGACAGCCGAGACAATTATTTAGCATCACCATGAAGCACCAAGCGAAGATGGAAAAGTGAGTCATCCAAGAGATTCATAACCATGGAATGATTTCGATAGGAAACATCAAACATTCAGTAGTGATCCTCATAATGTCAGGCTCGGACTGGCTAGTGATGGCTTCTACCCATTCAACTATATGGCTGGAAGCCACAGCACATAGCCCGTTGTAATGATGGTTTATAATCTTTCGTCTTGGTTGGCTATGGATAAATCTTACTTTATGATTCTTTTCTTATTGACGGACCAAACTTACAGGGAAACAATATCGATGCCTATCTCCGATCTCTGATCGATGAGTTAAAATCTTTATTCATTGATGGTGTAGAGACTTACGATGCAAACACAAATAAAACCTTCACGATGCGTGCGGCTTTAATATGGACAATTAATAGTTTTCCTGTGTATGGAATGCTATCAGGTTGGTCCGTACATAGTCACGAAGCATGCCCTTACTGGCATCAAGAAACAACATCGAAATAGTTGAATTTTATTAGGAAGATTTGTTATTGCGGTCATCGGCATTTCCTGCCACTAGACCATCCCTACAAATTAGACGATGCTCACTTTAATGGTCATCAGGAGCTTCTTGGGCCTCCAGCCTCATTGTCCGGAGAGGACGTGATTGCTCAGTGGGATGGTTACAATAACGTGACCTTCGGAATAGATCCGACAAAACCGGCAAAACCACCCTACTGAAACAAGTTAAGCACTTTCTGCGAGCTTCCGTACTGGTCAATGAATTTAGTGCGTCATTGTCTGGACGTCATGCACATAAAGAGAGGGTATCCGAGCATGTACTTAACTTACTTCTTTGGAAAGACGGAAAATCGAAAGATAACCTTCGTGATGGATCTTCAGGATTGGAAAATTAGAAGTGAATTGCATTCTAAACCGATAGCGGGTAAAATAGGTAAGTTTTTACTCCCGAATGTCGCGTATCATATGTCACAACCGAAGAAGAAAAAGTTCATGTAGGTGTTGCATGATTTGAAAGTTTCCACAGATTTCTTAGGATTATTTAGTAAGAGGATAAAGATTGTGAAAGGCAAAATCAATGGGCTGAAAAGTCATGATCACCGTGTTATTATGGATCACCTTCTCCTATTATCCCTCAAGACTTCCCTTCTCGAATCGGTTGGTCTGGTAATCAATGACCTTTGTTGTTTTTTTTAGGAAATTGTGCACTAAAATCTTGGAAGTTGTGATGCTGGAGAATATAGAAAATTCTATTTCCTTGATACCGTGCAAACTTGAGCGTATTTTCCTGCCGTCGTTCTTCGATATCATAATACACCTGACTGTTCACCTTACAACCGAAACTAAGTTTACCGGACCGGTACAATATCAATGGATGTATTTCGTCGAAAGGTACGTTGAATTTTTCGTTTTACGCATTTTGTAAAATTATTGTTTTCTTATATGCCCGTATTTATTTATTTATTTAACATATTTTTTCTTTAGGTATCTTTATACTCTAAAAAATTATATACGCAATAGAAATCAATCAGAGAGTTCTATCATGCAAGGTTATCTTCTAGACTAAGTAACCACATTTTGTTCCCGTTATCTGGACGAGAACATTGAGATGAAGCTTAACCGGTGTCGGAGAATTCAGGACGGGCCATATAGTAAAGCTGATTATAAGAGAGCAGACATCATATTTATCAACAAGATATATCGGTTTATCCTCCTCAATAGCGTATGTCTTGAAGAAATTAGAGAGTAAGTTTTTTTGGATTAATTGGTGTATGTGTATGTATGAAATGATATAATGTTGATGTTATAATTTATTGTTGAGAACGGAATTCATATTGATGATGTACATGAAGGGCATCCTGATTGGAATAATGAACGATTGGAAAAATATCATCAGGATAATTTTTGCGATTGGGTTGTAGATCATATATGTTGTTCGAACAAAATGTTATTGCGACCAGTCTTAATCTAAACTTATATCATTATGTATTTGTCGTAAAATTTGTTTTGTCAGATCCATGATCCAAACTTGTTTGCATCATTAGAGAGAGACTCAAGATGTTTAGCTCAATTTTCTATCATGGAGATTTCATACTATAAAAGATTCGGTGTCCTTAGATACAAATTTGAAGTTAAGAACATAGAAATATCTCGAACCATCCAGAATAGTGGGATTGCGACCGTAGGATCGGATGGTGTGATTTATTATGGATACTTAAATCGCATACTTGGTATCCAATATTCTGGACGATCAGAACCGTTTTATATATTTCAGTGTATTTGATACGATACACGTACCAATATAGATAAGTGGAGAAGCAGTCTCGGGACTTGGAAAGATGAATATGGATTGACTAGTGTAAACACATTTCGATTTTACGGTCAGGACGATCCATTTATGTTTCCGCAGCAAGCGTTTCAAGTATACTACTCACAGTGCTTGAAGCATCCGGGATGGAGTGTCGTATGTTGTTGGAAATCCAGCGATATTTACGATGTTCCAGAATTCAAGAATTGTATGGAAGACAACGATGAGGATGAAAATGATAGAAGACATAAAGTGCTCCGACCGTCTGTCTCCAAAGATGGGTTGTCTTTGGCTGATCATGAAATTACGTGATTTAGGAATGATATCGATGATAAAATCCAAGTAATATGTCTAATGCGTCTACGAAACTTAAAAGGTTATCAGTAATGTTATATTATTACTTCATATTTTCTACGATCTATACATATATTGCATGCATATGTAATGATTGTACTTTTATCTAGGCCTGATGACGATGCTAGGAGTAGTGAAGGGCGGCAAGAGCACCAGCCGGGATAGCGGCAGAGGAAGAGGCAGAGTGGTTCTGCCGTCCAGGGAACTGTGTAGGGAGCTCCAGAGAGCTGGTCTTACACCCCGATCCGTATCCCCTTTGGATGACCCCTTCCGTGTGGACTTTGCCACAACTACATGTATATTGCGCGAATATTCATTTCGATTATAATATTATAGATATACACGCATATTCATTTTAAAGTTATTTATATAGTCAATTTTTAATTGTCTAGTTCTAGGTGGTGCGTCCACATCCGAGGCATGCAGAGGCCACTACCATACCTGCAGGTATGTTTATATATCTTATATTGCATGCATATTGATTTAGAATGTTATATTATAGATATACACACATTCTTTTTGCAATTATTTATATAATCAATTTTTTATTGTCTAATTGTAGGTGGTGCCTCCACATCCCATACAGAGGCCACTCCTGCACCTGCAGGTATGATTATATATCCTATATTGCATGCATATTGATTTAGAATGTTATATTATAAATATACACACATTCTTTTTTCAATTACTTATATAATCAATTTTTTGATTGTCTAACTGTAGGTGGTGCCTCCACATCCCGGGCAGAGACCACTCCCGCAGCTAGCTGCATGTATGTTTATATATTCTATATTGCATGCATATTGATTTAGAATGTTATATTATAGATATACACACATTCTTTTTGCTATTACTTGTATAATTTATTTTTGATTATCTAATTGTATATGGTGTATCCACATCCGGTGCAAAGGCCACTTCCGTATCCTCCACGTAGTCTGCAGATTAGTATTCTTAAATATAAGATATTTTTCACAAAAGAGATGATGATTTGGACGCACTAGCCTATCCAAAGGGCCTAAATTTAACCAACAATTATCACTTTGAATTTAGGATTTGCATATATCTCTATTTCCATAATGCAAATGATTTAAACTCTCAATTAGTTTTACTTTTTTTGTGGATGTAGTCAGCCTTTATTTTTATGAAAATTAGTTTTTTCATTTTACATATTCTCTAAGAATAACCATGAACTTCATGTAATTTTATCTTCAATATTTATTTTCTAGTTGAAGAGGATGCATCCACGTCTGGATCACTGGTTGTTCCTCACCGAAGAACTATCGTCCCGCTCGTGCTGCTATCCGGGCTCAGGCTCATGCTGTTGTCGCCGAAGGTATATATTGCATTTAAATTTTCATTAATTCTTGATTTCTAAGTACCGTTTTGTATTGATATTGCTTGTATATATATTTATATTGTAGATGCAGGATAGCCACACACCGAGAGGGGGACTTGAGGGCCGAATCAGTCCTACAGGATGAGGGCCGATAGAGGCTGGGGGAGGCACCATTCCCCATTTTCTTTATCCCCGGTTATCGCTATACCGGCGATTATGCCAATAGGTTCGGTCGGTATATGGGGATGAAATCCGCATCCAAAAGAAGTATTCTCTTGACGTTGAGTAGGGCGATTAGCACCGGCGCTCTTTTGCGCTCTTTTGCCCTCTTTTGGGATCAGACTCGGGTATTAATATATATTTTCTTTTGACTTATCAAATAAATTTACTATAATTTAACACTTATAATTTAAATATATTATTTTCTTGTATTTGTAGTTGGATTACGATTTTTAGCCTGTACCCGACCCTGATCATCCCGACAGAGTGCTTGATCTTCACGCTCTTTACTTGGCCTCATGAAGAACATGCAATCTAAAGTCCGATATAATAAGAACGGGATGAAAATCTATTGCTACATGGTATGGCTGGCGGCCCCCGAGACGGAGAGAGCTGCTCTCCTACATTCTTCGGCATTCGTTAGTGTCGACATCGATACATGGCCTCTCTTATGCTGGTATTATGAGTCTGAGCGCAAACAAGTTTATAATTTAAATGTAATTCATTGCTTAATATATAATTTATTTTTTGGTGTTGCTTAATTAGAAAACTAAATATGATTGTGTTATGCAGAAACAAGCTGATAAAAACAAGGAGAATAGGAAGTCCTCGAAGAGGGGTCGTCCCACATACACAGGTGATTCGAGAAATATTACTCGTGCCATGGAGGTATCGGTAAATTACATTATAACTATTTTAATATAATGTAATATTAAAAGTTATTTTATAATATATGTATATTTTTTGCGAATTGCAGAGAGCTCAGACCCTGGCGCAGGGTGGTATACCAAGCGTGTTGACCGTGTATCTGGCCGTCCACGGCACCTCGACAGATTTCGCCACGGGCGAGCTTCAATTTCCTGACACTGCTACACAGGAGTATTGCGTAAGTGTTAATATTTATTCTAATTCGAATGAAATTTTTATTTTGATAAGTTTAAATTTAAATGATATACTTATGTTTTAATGCTTCACATGGGTGTAGGAGCGGGTGGTGGAGCAGGCGGAGGTATCGGGGATTGATTTCAGTAGACAGACCGATCCGACCATACTGACTCCAGTCCTACACGCCGCACACGGAGGGCACCATGAAGGTTGGGAGAGTGGCCGAGGACTTAGTCCTAGCAGGGCCCATATGAAGTTGGTCTCCACTCCGGCGGTTACTTCCTCTACCCTCCATGAGCGACATCTGGAGTATGATGTTGCCGCATTGAAGACCGCCGTCGAGAAGTTGAAGGAGATGTTGGTACGTATATTACTTATTAAGAAAATATTATATCACATTATGTATAGTAGCATATGAAATATTAGTAACCTGAGCTTATTTGGCTTTAGAATTAAGTTTGATTAATCAGAATTACATACAAGTATCTAAACTGAACTCTATAATCATAACCATACCATATCTTTCTTCATTTTGGAATTTAAAAAGTTATGATTATCCAAACTCAAAACTTGAGGAAAAAACATTGCTTTATAAATTAGATAACTCCAAAACTAAGTATCCAATCAAAACTAAACAATTAAGAAGAGATGCGGGCTTACAAGTTAGAGTAAGTATCATTTCTATCTCCACTTAAAGTAAACTAGGGTTTTCCAAACTAGGCCTAAGTCCCTAAGTATTCTTAGATTGGGGAAAAAAGTATAGTCTTGAATGTGTGGAATTTCAACATGTATAAATTCTCATACATAACATCGGAATTTCAATAGAACGTGTGGAATCTCAACAAAATATATATAAATTTGCGATTCCGCAATAATCCGATATTGATACAAATTCGACTAAAATTTAGTACACCGTTCTTACTCGTTTATTACACAAACACAAAATTTTACAAATTCGGCAGGCTACTTTGGCTGCGGCTCCGCATGTCTCTCATTCGGCTGCGGCTCCTCAAGTCACTACCTCAGCTGCTGCTGCGTAGGCCACTCCTATAGCTCCATAGCCCACTCAGACTCCTTCACAGACCACTCAAACTCCTGCACAGACCGTTCCTTCATTAGTCGAGTTTTTGTCGATCCAGGGCTACACCGAGGAGTAGATGCGCCAGATTACGGCGTGTCTTAGAAGTGGAGGAGCTCGATCGAGATAGGATAGGTTTATTTATATTTTTGATGATGAATGTACTTACTTGATACATATTGTATGTTTTGGACGATATCGGTGGTTGTTTGGATGGCTTCGATAAGTTTAGATTGATTTCGTATTCTGTTTGTTTATTTCTTTTATATATTCTGCATGAGATGTTGTGTGTGTGTATGTGTGTGTGTATACGGCGGGGAAAACACGGAAAGCTCTTTTTGAAAACATATCCTGATATAATGTCTATACGGATTAATCCGTAGAGGTTGCATCTACAGATTAATCCGTAAGGACAATTATTGCCCCTCCACATTTATCCGTAGGAACAAAATATCATAATTCTGATATTTTGTTCCTATGGACTTAGTAATATGGGAAAATCATGTCCCTAACGGATATGGGCATTTGTAAGACCCTACGTATAACTCCGTAGATACAAATGTTTTATTTTTTTAACAGAAAAATTATAAAATGGTTATGTCCCTACGGAGTAATCCGTAGAGATAAATGCCCCTATCATTTAAACCGCAGAGGCAATTTTTACTCCGTACGTAGGTGTATGTTCAGCGCAAAGACCTGCACCTACGGCCTTTGGACCTACGGAACTATTTTATGTTCCTACGGATATATCCGTACGGTCTACAATTTATCCCTACGGCTAAATCTGTAGAGGCAGATGGATATTGTAGTAGTGTAGCTTCGTCGTAGATTAGACCTTAGCTTGAGTGCAACTATGCCCTACTTGTATAGCCTTTTTGTAGTTGAGGTATAGGTCTGATGTCAAACCTTCCTTGCGTTAGGTTAAGACATATTATTCAAAAGATAGAAAAGAGAGAGAAAAGTTACCACTGTTTTCTATGTATTGTTAATTAATCTGTAGTAACTTACAAAGCATGATTCACCCTCCCCGGATCTTCCAACAGTGCCAGGTCATCAAAATTGTGATCGCTCTACTGGAATTATCTGAGCTTGCATTTTTATATTTGGAATTTAATTTTGGTTTAAAAGTTACCACTAGCAATCTGCTAACTGTGAAAAACGCAACCAAGAAGAAAGTGAAAGTAAAATAACTTACCATATGCCGACCAGGAATGAATAAAATTGATTTCTAGGCCCAACTCGTGTTAATTGTTTCCACTGCTTTACTTTGAGATCCTTTCCAACACATGCATTTAGCTTCCTACCTCATCCTCTTTAAGTAAATGTCAATCATAAGAGTAGAATTTAGGACTTGTTCAAGAAAGCTTCACTATCAACTATTTGCTTGATCACTTATAAACAACACCTTTGTAAGGTCAGTGATGATACAACGACAACCACGACGACGAGCCTTTATTCAAAGCTTACGGATATGAAAGGTTTTCTTTCATTCAACTCTGTTATAATCTGTCTCCTCAATTAAAATCACAATTAACATATTTATTTTTAACTGTCTCTGACTTTGTTTAGAATACCATAGCCCTAAACGCACCAATAACTATATTTTTGTCATTTCTTTCTACTATAGCATTCACTGACCTCTATTGCATATGTTGAAGTCATCTTAGTCGGTTCCCTCTGATTTTATCCTCAAGGAGCTACCTCCAATTTTCCATGAATATATACAAATATCTTTCACGGTGTCAATATTCATCCATCTCAACATTCCCATTTTAATTGCTCTTTTTTACACAATGATTTAAGATTTAATATATAGTATTATGCATTAGAAAAGGTTAGCTGCATGTAACATCCCATCAATAGCTCTTGTAACCCCTCAATTGGTTTATTAGCACATAGCATCCGAGTTAACCAACTATCATGTCAAAATTTCAGTCATAGGAATACAATGATCTAAGATTAAATATATCTTACAATGCATTAGAAAAAGGTTAGGTACATGTAACATCCCTCATCGATACCTCGTGGTCTTTTGATCCCTCAATTGGTTTATTAGCATGATGAGTTAACCATCAGGTCAAATTTTCACTCATTGACACTTGAGTTAGTAATACAATGATCTAAGATTCAATATATCTTAATATGCATTAGAAAAGGTTAGTTGCATGTAACATCCCTTATCGATATCGTCTCCGGGCCTTATAAACCCTCAATCGGTTTATTAGCACATGCATGACACCCAAATTAACCAACTATCATAAAGAAAAAAAATCGCTTCTAAGTCATTTCTGCAGGACTGATTATCGCCCCTAAATTGGTACCAACTATTGTATCAAATTTCCTCTCCCGAGTTATCCTGAGTGATCCTGGGGATGCTGCGTCATAATAAACCCAGTTGAAATGTTTCAACTGATGCCAGACAAGCTATACATGAAGGGTGTTTAATGCATAAACCCTAAAAAATTAAGGAATGGCTATAGAAAAAGGATATGTCAGGGGACCCAAAAGTAAATTAGGAATTCCTATGCAGGAGTTTGATCATACACAAGGTCCTTTGATCATATGCAAAAAAACAAAGTCACAGCAATTCGAAGGTCGACATGCATAACAACACTTTTGCATTATCAGCTTCTACATTCAATAACTACAGGGAATTAATATATACCAACCGAACATACCACTCTACTATTTTTTTTTCTTCCAATGGCTATCTTTCTCTTTTCTTGTCACTAGCAAAGGGATGAAAAGAGAAGAGAACCTACACGATCCTTGCTATTTTACATCCAACTTTTCTATAACTAAAAAAAATACAGGAAAATTTTAAACTGCACCGATCTACCCTATCCTTCATTAACCCATCTTTGCTTTTCTTTCACAAAGAGAACCTAAGAAGAAATACCCTAGAGAAAAGAAAACCTTAGAAAAAAAAAGATAGATTAATACAAGAAAGCCTTATTGGAGGTCATCTAATTCTGATATGCTCTCTAGATTAGGCTTCCACAAGACGCTTCGCTCCTTTTCGCTTTTGTGCCTACAATATTCAGGTTCTTTCTGAATTTGAGACATCATGTCCTCAAGTGTGAGCCCTTCCTTCTCTAGCATCTCCTTCAATTCCTGCTTGCTTAGCACAACCTTGATTCTAACTGCTCCAGACTCTTTATTCTGCGTCTTCTTCGGCCGATGTCGGTAAGGGAGTTGCCCTCTTTGCATCTTGATTTCCTCGTTGTTTTCATGAACTAAGCAGTTCCCCATATTTGATATATTAATTGAAAAGTTAAGAGTAATTCTGAGAATGTTGAATTGCGTGAGTGCTTTGAGGAGGGAGGCCTGGTATTTAAAGAGGAGGAGAAGGAGGAGGAGACAAATAGGCAAATGTAGTTTAGAAATTTGAAGGGTTGCCCTTGACATGACATCCCTCAATGGTCCCCACCAATTAAATTTCTTGTTTTTCCAAACTTAGCAAGTCTACCAAAGAAAAAAAAATTATAAGATACATAGGTGACCAAAGAGAAGGACCGGTCACATATTTGGTATGTAATCGTAAACTATATACTCTCTTGGAGTATATTATTGGGTGCATTTATGTAAAATAATAAACTGATATCTTTATCGAGTATCATCCAAAATAAAAACTTTAACCAGGTGTGTCATGCACATATGGATATGACTTAGAGTTAAAACTGGCACACTAGAAAATCAAAATATCATATATGGCTTAAGTTTAGATATATCAAATATATAAAATTCATAGGAACAGCAGAAATTGAAATTGTATTTGTAATAATAATTGTTACCCGCAAAATACTGTTACCTGCATGTATTTATCTATAAAGAAATGTACACAAAATAAAAAAAAATAGTTTAATAGTTTGAAACCTGGCAGGTGCTATATTATACCGAAATGTGGAAAAATTATCGACGAACTGATACTTCTTTTGGAATCAAATATTCTAATATTTTACGGGCCAGACAACCTTATTCCCGTAGCTCCTTATTCTAATATTGTTGAATAATATGGAATATGTTCCCATAACATGCACTAAATCGTTTACCCAGCAAGTTGAGTCAACCATTGGCCAAACAGTCCTTCCAATTTTTATTTTTTTTAAGGAAAATCAACGGTCTTTCCAATATGATAAAAAAACAAAAAAAGATTTTGGTTTTTTGACCTGAGCGTCTTTCTGTTTGCTGTTTGCATTGAAGGAGTTGATATGTATGTTACTTCTGTTTGTGTTTACGTATATTTTGATAGTTCTAATTTACGAAACACGGATTCGAATACGGATACAAGTAGGATTCGCGGATTCGCAAAAATCCGATATTGATACGAACCCGACAAGAATCCAGTAGATCAATAACATATCATTTCAATTCGCAAGACTTGAATTTTAGACTTAAAATTTCACAACTAGACATATAGACTAAATTTAGTAAACCGTTTCTTATTCTTTTATTACATAAACTTAAAAACTTTACAGCTTCATTCTTTTATTCGTCCCGGTCCGATTTTCAGGATACCATCGACGGCTCCTCATGCTACTCAACGGCTTTGCAGGCCACTCCTTCCAGTTCTTCAGCACCATCTCCAGCAGCTTCAGCTTTAGATACTAACGTAGCATCATTTCTTGAGCATTTGAGGCTCCAGGGCTACAGCGAGGACTGGTTTCACCAGATGCGCCAATTACTTGGAGATGGAGCATAAGGATCGAGCCACAACGATTTTTTTATATATATTTTTTATATTTTTGTAGAATATATATATTATATTTGCAATATATTGTATATTTCAAATATCGGTTGTATATGATAATTATGATCCTGATTTTAGAGTGGTTTTGTATTCTGTTTGTTTATTTCGTGATATATTATACGTAGGATATTATTGATATATATTTTTTGTATTTGGGTATAATATGATTTAGTGTGTGATATATTATTATGTACATGGCAAACAAAAAACATTTTTTAAAAAAGAATTTAAATGTTTGCCACTGCGAGTTAGCACCGTAAGGGCAAATTTCCGCCCCTACGAGTTACACCAATATTTTGCCTCTACGGTTGAAACCGTAGGTGCTGTAATTTGTCTCTACGGCGTACACCGTAGGTGCTGTAATTTGCCTCTACGGCGTATACCGTAGGGGTAAGATATTATTATTTTCTTTTTAAAATAAAAATAAACAGACATTTTGTCCCTACCGTGCTGTAATTTGTCTCTACGGTGTTCACCGTAGTAACAAGATAGTATTATATTTTTTAAAAAAAGAATAATTGCCCCAATATGGCAATATTGCACCAATCTTTTCGCTGGTTAAAGAACAAGTAGAGTGGGTTGACCACTCAAGTCAAACCCGATCATTGTTGTGCAAATCTAATGATTCACTAAATGCTATGATTACAGTTGTGAAGTTGAGATCGATCTTAGTAATTAGAGTAAATTTAAAGTTTGTGTAAGCTCTGAATGAATTATCTGTAAAGCTAATTTTATTTTATCTAAATGATATGCTTATAGTTGTTAATAATTGGTCATATTTTCTAATAATCCTCCCCATTTCTCTGTGCTATTTATTTGCTAGGAGAGGTTGAGGGTTAATTTCTCCAATGAGCTAAATAAGGTATGTTTTATTTCCTACAATATGGCTATTTGCTATATATATGACATTAACTAACATCTTAGTATAGTTTAGCTGTAATATCCTGATTTTTCACATTTAGGTGGTGATATATTTCAATTGTTTTCATTTTTAACATACAAGTTACATCACTCAATCCCTGTATTTTCATTAACGAAACTGAATTCACTTAAACATCTTCGCTTCATATTTTAATCAAAAAGCACAAATTGCAATTTAGTTTCCTCATCTCCCAAGTATGGCGATGGCAAGAAATATTGGGTATTTTGTGAAGATATAAGGGGGTTTTGTGTGATAAAGAATGGAGGTGAGCATGAGATCATAAGTTAAAGTGGTCCACTTGAGCGGTAGAAATGATTTTTGAGAGAAATTTACTCTTAGTGCGTGGTTGCATTATGTATGTTGTCAACAGACTCAAGCGCGCATGCTCTTTTGAGGCTCCTTTTGTGCAACATTGAAAATGATCTTTCATCTTTTTTATTTGATACTATTATTTTTTCCCCATCTGTTCAATGTTTCTTGTCCCTTTGGGTCATATAGAATCATTTGGCCCTCAAATGGCATTGTTAGGGGACCATCACAACTTCTACTGTTGTGTTTACGAGACGATTACAAAGTACACAATCGATAACGAGAAAAAAAAATCAAATACAGGCAAGATAGAAATATGAATAATAACCACAAAACAAATAGGCGAAGGCGGGGTTTTATTAATAATCAAAATCCGGAGGAGAACAAATCGATGGAGAATACAAATCCCTCTCAAACGCTAGATCTCTCACAATTATCAATGGATTTTCACAAATTAACAAACCACATCAAATCGAGGTCTAAAATAAGCTATCATATATATAGTATACAATTTTTTTTCCTAAAATACTAATTTCCAAACAAACGAAATATCGCCGGCCCAATAAGACAGACGTCTGCATAAGGAATGGGCAGACGTCTGCTATTGTATCACGAAACTCCTGAACTCCTATCAGACGTCTACATAAGGAATAAGCAGACTGGATTTCACATCAAAAATAGCAAAGCGCTGACGGACGTCTGAACCTCATCGAGGCAGACATCTGCCCTTAGTATGCTCACACTTACAAAGTAGAGGCAGACGTTTGGTGCTGAGACTGCCAGACGTCTGACCTGTAAATAAGCTCAGATCTTCAAATCGCTTCGTGCTATTGCCGGATTTTCAATAGGAAATTTTCGGGGATCTAAATGTGAGGCATATCAAACAAATCTCCATCTTGCCTCGCGTTCCATAAACTCATCCATCAAAGTAATAACAACTCCACCTTCACCACAAACCCCTCAAGGGCTCAAATGAGTGCGATGCACTCCAATTAATTTTAAGCAGTGCTCAAACTTAACAACTAAAAGAGACTTTGTTAACATGTCGGTCGGATTGTCCGTTGTGCCGACCTTCTTCACAATAATGTCTTCTTTCTCAATGACTTCCTACGCAAACCAGACCTTACATTGATGTGCTTCGTCCTCTTATGATTCATCTGATTTTTCGTCAAGTGAATAGCGCTATGGCTATCACAGTAGGCTATTATGATATCTTTTGGAATACCGAGTTCTGAAAATAGTCCGTTCAACCAGATTGTCTCCTTAACGACCGCAACAACGGCTATATACTCCGCCTCCGTTATAGACAACGCTACCGTAGGCTGCAAAGAAACATGCCAACTAATGACACATCCTCCTAAGGAGAACACGTAACCGGTGATCGATCTGTGTCTGTCAAGATCACATGCATAATCGCAGTTGCTGAATCCAATTAAATTATCGCCATTCCTTCCAAACACTGTTAGTTATGTATATGCCCTAAAGGCCATTGTTGTACATATGATGTATATTATGATGGATGCTTGGATATATACAGAGAGGACTTTCTTGCTCGTCATGATAGTATGCTATTTGGTTTCACTTTATCTTAACATGTTGACTTGTATTGGTTTACTGTCTTTCTCTCACATGTTGATAAAGCCCTTAGGATCTGTACTCGACTACTGGGATTATGATGAGATCATACTAGTGGGGCCATGGTAGTCGATGAGTACATCCTATAAATGTTCCTAGTCGAGGGTATATCGAGACAGGGCATCGATACACCAGAGTAGACTGGCATATACGCATCTTGACCCATATGATGGGCGATAGATGATTCCATATCCATCGGTGTTTGACATCAAGGATGGTGTACGGGTGCTCAGTGGAGACTGGGTACACTGGACGGACTCGCCGTGAACTCCCAGATGGTGATATACCACACGTCAGATGGCAGTTCTCCGGTGACACTGGTACAGCGTAGTCTATAGATCCGAGATCCTCATAGAGTCTTGTGTGATTCCCACTGTGCTTTGATTTCCACCTTACCACGTCCAAGAGGGCGTGCAAAACGGTGGCTTTTGGGTACAGTCCCGAATCACATGGAGGCAATGAGCGATAGGAGGGGATTTGTCTCTCCCGGTATAGGGAGTTGATGTTGTGCTGTGTTTGATTGACTATGACTGGAAGTCCCTGGCCAGGGCTGATATAGAGATTTACTGGTAAGTGTTACCAGTAGTTTCTCGACCTGTTATGAGCCTCACATCGACACGACTTATCAGTTACTGGGGTCTGACGTATACCACCCCTAAACTTGATATGCGACATATCATACGAACAAACCGGACTGTACGGGAGTGTTACTGATTGGATTCACAGGAGAACGGACAGTCTAGCTTATTGATCTTCTGATCGCTCAATACTTTGGTGGTTGTTACGTTTAGCTGACCGCTTGCAGCTTGTGGGTGTTTGATATGATCATCACCTGCTACCGGCGTATTGACGATTCTTTAGAGTCCTACACAGAGGTTTCTTGGCTCAGGCAAAACGGAGTAGAGGCACATATGTAATATGTGCAGGACCGAGGATAATACGATATGTGATACCGTACTATATTCTCGCGATATTTAGATATGAACCGGGTCATCGGATCAAGTGTTGATTCGATAAATCGGTACATGAGATATTAGTCGGTTATATTCGATATAGCCGGATCGTCGGATCAAGTGTTGATTCGATAATTTAATGTATAATGATATATATGATATATTGTATTACATTATCTAATATTGGCTCTCTTTATTATTTCATTTTCTCACCGGATTAATATATTGATATATATGCGATATATGTTAATTGTATTATTTTCTTTTGTTGCAAATATATAATATATATGTGATATATATTATTGTGACATGATATGATTTATTATGAAACATGTTTAATGATGATAAAAAGAGATTAGGGTTTGATTAGGATTAGCTCCTTCTTGCACATTCTAGAAGGATTTCCTTTTGTTTTGGTTAACATATTATGGTTGATACTTATCCATGACTCATTCTTAACCTAACCAAACCCTAGCTCTAGTTTATTCTCTACAAAGGTTAAGCTTATCATCATTGGCCATGGTTCCATAATCAATCATATATTCTTTACTACTATTCATCACAAAAAGATTATCTTTTTCATTTCTTCATCTTCTTCTCTCTTGAGTCTTTGAAAGAGCTTACTAGTTATTTCTTTTGTGATGATTTCTTGTGAGAAAATGATATAAAAAGAAATCATAAATACTACTCCATCATCCTCATCTAATCTAGCCCATTAGATTAGGGTGTTCACCTCATTAGAGTGAGAGAGCTTGAGCTATTGCAATTTCGACATAGATCATCGGAGAAAAGGAATACGACAAGCTATCATGGATCGTTCGAGTCGTGGAGCCTCTCTTGAGTCCGGGAGATCGTGGATCGCGGGAAAGGGACTTCTACTCAGAGCTTATGAAGCGAAGGAGCGGACTTTAAAGGTTGTAATCCCTCACACTTAATTGTAAAGATGTTTACTTGCATGTTAAACCCTAATAATCTAGCAAAGATCCCGGCTTTGGGTTGTTCGGCACGTCTAAAATTTTATTCAGGCATGTTTGATGCCTTATGAACCTTCACAAGAGTGCCTAGGAACCCTACAAACACCAATCCCACGTCAAAAGTACCTTGCAGGTATCGTAATATCCATTTCACCATCTGCCAATGGATTTTACCAGGAGATCCATATAGCGACTAATAACACTAACGTTGTGTGGAATGTCGGGTTGTGTATAAACCATGGCATATATAACGCTACCCACTAGCATATGGAACGTTCGATATATATCTAATCTCATTCTTTGTTTGCGGTGATGAACGAGCTGAAAGTTTGAAATGAACTGCCAACAGAGTATTTACAGATTTATCATCTGCCATGCCGAAACGCTTTAAAACTTTCTCAACGTATCGTTGTTGAGTCAAATATAGCTTTCCTTCTTGCGATCGCGCCTGATCTCCATACTAAGTATTTTCTTGGTCGCTTCTAAATGCTTAGTCTCAAACTTATTTTTTCGCTATTCCTTCAAAATCTGAATACAAACCATATATCTCGCTGCTATCAACATATCATCAACATAGAAAAGAAAATATATGAAAGAACTATCGGCGAGCTTCTTTGAACATACACAGTTGTCACCCATACTTCTCGTAAACCCTATTTCTTTCAGAAGGAGTCAAACTTCTTATATTAACATCTTGGTGACTGCTTCAAACCGTAGAGAGACTTCTCTAATAAGCAAACATGGTCTTCTATACCTTCGACTTCGAAACTTTCGGGCTGTTGCATGTAGATTTTCTCTACCAAATCACCATGCAAGAACGCGGTCTTCACATCGAGCTGCTCAAGCTCCAAATTTTGTATAGCTACCAAACCGAGCAAGACACGTATAGATGTGTATTTAACAACTGGAGAAAATATCTCAGTGAAGTCAACTCCGGCACCTGCGAATAGCCTTGTCACGACCCGAAATTTGGCACATGACGACACTTAAACCACGTAACGTCTACAGGCGTAACACAATTTAAGTAAGCCGAAAACCCAGAAATCTAAACCGTCAAAAGTAGTAAGTGATAAGAATATTGTTAAAAACTTTTGGGAATCTCGAGTAAAAATCTTTGAAGCTCAGATTTATTTTCTTAAAAATTTTGGAAGCACCTCCTTTGTAAAAACTAGCCCCGAAACGGGTACAAACATAATATATAAGTAAAGTAACATGTGATATAAATAAAGCATCCCCAAACGGGATCAAACCACACCCAAAGGTGGAAACAACCACCACAAGCAGATATACGACGCCGTAGCGAAGAAATAGACACTATAGGGTGGAAACAGCATAAAAGATAAAACTACATAATAAAAGCCGGCTCACATGAGCACGACACCTAGAGTCACAAAATAATATACAATATCGTACTCACATCTCGTTTCTAAGTCAATACATGAAGTAGTAGATGGAGAGTACTAGATACAATAAGATATACAAAGAACATTATCGGATAGCCGCAAAATCCACCTATAGCAAAATGGCTCATAGCCAGCCGTAGCGGTATCTGCTGCAAAATGATACAATAACAAGAAGCTCTGCCGAGACTACTCTGAGGGGCAACCTGCAAAACACTGTGGCACAATGGGGGTGAGTTGCCAACTCGTGAATAGTAAATAAAATCATGCAGGTAATCGCAGGTATGCACGTACTGCGCTAATCTATCACATGCAAACTGATAGCATGATATGGCAATATGTATATGCAACAATCATGAAAGGTATTCTATCAGATACTACTAATATATGAAGCAATGCATATCAAATGAATGCTGAGTATGGGATAAAACATATCATCATCACTGAATCATCATCGTGGAAAAACCAGTGTCCATCAATGACACTCCAAATCCCAATACCTCAGACGCCGTCACTCTGATCGGCCCTCATATCCTGTAAGTCTCATGGAACCTGAGTGCCCAACATCGGCACTCGAAAATATCATAAAAACTTATGTCCAACATCGACACGTAAATCCTCATACCTCGACTCCATCTGTGGGATCGGCCCGCGCGCTCCGGCAGAACGGGTCAGTCCATATCCATCTCATAACTCCGGTCGGTATCCTCCGGATAACCGCCGAGTCCAAATACTATCACCGGTAGGTAGTAGTCCCTCTGCCAGGCTCATCGGCTAATCCATCGACATACCTTTCTTACCCAGGGGTACCATACCGGGCCCACCATGAACTCGCAAACGGCCTCATCCACTCGTCGCATCGGGTTTCTAACACAAGTCTCAGAAGTGAGAAAACTCATGGTGGACGCATCGAAATATCATAACAAGAGAAACTGGGTTTTCAAAACAATACACATTTCTTGAAATACTACCATGGTCCTCAAATCCATAAATCACATGAAATCCGTATCTCAATGCGTAAATCCATGAAATATGATATATGCAACATAAAACAGTAATATGACATATCAAGGAAAAACCGTTATTTAAATACATCAAGTTATTAAATATATCATGCGGTTCCCAATTTCTCCAAAATCCAACCCAACATCATACAAAGGTGAACATGTAGCTATAGTAAGGTATATGTGTAAGTATGTAGATATAGCAAGGTATATGTGTAAGCATGTAGATATACATGTATGTTATATTTCATATGCATAATAGAATAAGAATCAATGTCTCAATGTCAATAACCGATACAATATCACATATGTATATATGTTGTGCGTGTCATGGCAATTACCGACGGTATGTGTGTGTGTGGCATACAATTAGTTCTCGTGCAACATGGACCGTCAGTAACAGTGTTGTGTCTTATTAATACTATATCCGTATGCAACAGGAGAATGAGGTATGCAATAATGGTACACATACACAATCAATGTACATATACTTATAACTAATAGTCATATCATTGAATCTAGCCCAGACGCATAACACCATACGGGCGATTCTCCCGTAGATGTTAAATCTACTCACATATGATCTTGAGCTAAGTAAAGCCAACCACTTGCTTTCACTTCTTCGCGGCGTCCGAAATCCCCACTTGCGATCCTAAAATCATACAACAACATAGCAAGTGCACATTAAAAATCGACCAATAACACGTACAAACTACGTTTGACCGATGCTCCAACTCCAATCAAACTCTCAAGTGTTCGTCTAGTGGCTAACGTATGTAGCGACACCTCGAAACCAACCCAAGTGCAGTAGCTACACAAAGTACACGAACCATGTCGGATAACGTAACGTGCGTAGTCGAAATACTAGAAACAAGCAAAGTGATTCCAGATTCTGTATACTGTCAAAACATAAAAATCAAGCTGCACCAAACACTCTAAAACAACTGCAGACAGCTACCCTACAAACCACAAGCCCTAACTCCCCAACAAAACCGAGGTTGCCGGATTTCCTCATGTTCTCACCGGCCAAAACCGATCAGGTGGGGTTCTTGCTTCAGGTGTACACTCAGGGTCACTAGTACATTACTACTACATTGCTTGATTTTCCACTATACACTCGGGGTCACAGCAGATCACAGAGACTCCATAATGACAATAAAAATATGATATGTGCACAAAACTATACCTTTAGTGTTCTAAACAACGACTACAAGACAACACAACAATAAAAACATATATTTAGCAGTTTAGAGGTTATACCTATCCATACTTGTTCAAAAGATCCTACCTTTCCATGCTCCAAGTGATCCTAGCGGCTAAAACATGACTTGAGAAGTGTTTTAGTGGTGTTTAATGAAGATTTGCTTGGTTTTGTGAAGAAAAGGTGAAGGTTTCAGTTAAGAAAAGAGAAGAAGAGGAATAATTGAGAATGAGAGAGTGAAGTGAGATAAGGATGAGAGCGTGAGTGTAGGGTGAGTGTATCCTTACACTTACTCTCACCATCACTTCATTAATGCAAGCATGCCTCCTCCATGAGTCATCTTGCCACCTCCCCCCATTCCAAAACAAGTGGATAACTCTCACAACAAAAATCTAAGTGCAAGGTTAATCATGGCATGGATTAGTTTAAGGTGTCATGGCCACTAAACAAGGTTAACACTAAACAACCCCCATGTTAACATGCACAAGTATATGCAAGCCAAAACAAATAATAATAAAATATTGATTAATCTGTATAAAATATTTGAAACTAGTTTGGTAAACTTTTTATTAAAAACCCGCATTATCGCGTAATTAACACTAATTGCATTCTAAGGTGTTACAATCCCCCCTTAAAGAAATTCGTCCCTGAATTTAAAATTCTTATTATGCGTACCTTCAAAGAAATGAGGGAATTTCTTCCGCATCTCGCTCGCAGCTTCCCAAATGATCTCCTTACTAGACGGGCTACGCCAAAGAGCCTTCACATATGGCAAGACCTTTGACCGAAGTTTCTCCACCTAACGATCCAATATAAATATCGGCTGCTTGGTGAACGAAAGATCGCCTTCTAGTTGAATAGTCTAGTGCTGAATCACGTAAGAAGGGTCATGAAGGTATTTGCGAAGTATCGACACAAGGAATACAGGGTGAACATCTGGAAATCTTGGCGGAAGTGTCAAACGATAGGCACCGGTACCGACTCGCTCAATGATCTCAAAAGGACTTATAATTCTTGGACTAAGTTTCCCTTCATTCCAAAACTCATCACGCCCTTCATCGGAGAAATCCGTAGGAATACATGATCCCCCACTGCGAACTCAAGCCTGTGACGACGACGGTCGGTATAAGACTTCTGTCTGCACTGGGATGTTCTCATCCTGTCCTGAATCAACTGGATCTTCTCTGTAGTCTCTTGAACTAGCCAGGGTCCAAAAATCCTGCTCTCGCTAAGTTCGGTCTAACAGACTGGCGATCGACACTATCTACCATACAAAGCCTAAAAAGGTGGCATCTGAATCCTCTCCTGATAACTTTTATTGTAGGAGAACTCAATCAATGGCAAGTGACGATCCTAACTGCCAACAAAATTAAGCACGCACGCATGAAGCATATCCTCCAGAGTCTGTATAGTCCACTCTGACTGACCATCGGTTTATGGATGGATAGCGGTGCTAAAGCTCAAATAGGTACCCAAGGCTTCCTGAAGCTTCTGCCAAAAACGGCTAGTGAACTAGGCGCCTCTGTCGGATACGATGCATGAAGTAACTCCGTGCAAACGCATAAATTCATCAATGTACAACTGAGCATACTGAGCATAACCGAAAGTGGTCTTCACTGGAAGGAAGTGAGCCACTTTCGTTAACCGGCCAACAATCACCTAAATGAAGTCATACCCTTGACTAGATCTGGGTAGACCCACAACGTAGTCTATGGAGATCTGCTCCCATTTCCACTCTAGAACTGTTAAAGGTTACAAATCCCCCTGCTGGTCTCATATGCTCAGCCTTAGCTCGCTGACAAGTCAGGCACCTCGAAACGAAATCCGAAACATCACTTTTCATCTTTGCCCACCCATAACTATCTTTCAAGTCATGTTACATCTTAGTGGAACTTGGGTGAACACAGAAAGATGACTGATGTGCCTGCTCCAGGATCTTGCGTCTTTACCCATCAGTATCAGGTACACACAAACGAGTCCCGAAATATAGCACACCCTGGTCATCAATCAAGAACTCCGAATCTCTACCCTGCTGAACATGCTCAAGAATCTCAGACAAACGGGCATCGGCGGGCAGTGCCCCACGAATACGATTAAGTAGAAGTGGACGGGCGCGGACATGAGCAAGCTGTCCCCCAATGGAGGTGAACTTAAACTGTTGCACAAGAACTGCCAATCTATAGAAGTCTGTCTCTGAAATGCGCTCAACTGGAACAAGTTACCACCGGGCCTACGACTCAAAGCATCAGCTATCACATTCGCCTTGCCCAGGTGATAAAGGATCTCACAATCATAATCCTTCACAAGCTCCATCCAACGTCGCTGTCTCAAAATCAGATCCCGCTGTAGGAGATGTATTTTAAGCTCGGATGGTCTGTGAAAATCTGACACGACTTTCCGTGTGTCTCCAAATCTTAAGCGCAAGACCACCGCGGCCATCTCAAGATCATGAGTAGGATAATTCTGCTCGTGATCCTTCAACCGTCGGGAAGTATAAGCGATAACTCTATCATGCTGTATCAATACACAATCGAGCCCCACTCGCGAAACAGTAAACGACAAAGTCACCCGATCCAGAAGGCAAAGATAGAACTGGTGCAGTCGTTGTTGGGGTAAAAATTTACACCCCGGTTGACCAAGTCAAAATCAAAGTCAACCCCAAGCCAGGTGGCCCCATGCCCAAGTCAAGCCCACGGCCAGCCTCCCCATGGCAACGACAAAATCATGTAATAAATAATTATTATGTAATTTTTTATACTTGGATGTATGCAAAATGGGCATAAAGCCAATATTTTGTAAGCCCATGGCTTATGTGCAAAAATGAAATGGCACATGAGCTATGGGATGGCTAAAATGTTATTTTTGTAAAGCCCAAGAGGCTATATGTAAATATGTAAGCCTATATAAGAAAACATGATGATGAATAAATGAATACACTTTTCATTCCCCCAAAAACTAGGGTTCTTTGTGCCTCCTGCTCCTTCTCCAAGGTTCTAAACCTTCTCATTTCTTTTAAATTAAATCAAGAGTTTTACTCTTTCTTTTCCAAAACTAAGTAGCTTTCCACCCAAAAACCCACAAAGGGGAACTCAGATCTCCCATCAGGTCTAAAAAAGGAGTGATTTTTAAAATCTCCGACTTCTTGATCTTCAAGATCCGGCCAAACAACGGGAGGAAGAAGAAGAACACCCTCTTCATCAGCTTCAAAACATCCTAGGAGTTTAACTCCATATATATATATATATATATATATATATATATATAATAAATATTTCCTTTTTTTGAAGCATAGCTTCTGGTTCTAGGCTAAAAGCCTCATTTTCTCGCCGGCGCTCAAGCGCAGAGCGCCCGCGTGCCGACACGTCGCACGCTTGCGCCCAAGCACTCAGTGCTCGAGCGCAAAGTGCCCACGTGCCGACACGTAGCACGTTTGCACTACATCGCCCTGCGCTCAAGCGCAAAGCGCCCACGTGCCGACACGTGGCGTGTTTGCACTTAAGCGAAAACGCTCGAGCGCAAGTCTCCCTGGTGCCGACACGTGGCGCGATTGCGCTCGAGCGCAAGTCGCCCCGGTGCCGACACGTGGCGCGCTGGCGCTCGAGCACAAGTCGCCCCGGTGCCGACACATGGCGCGCTGGTGCTCGAGCACAAGTCACCCCCGTGCCGACATATGGCGCGCTTGCGCTCAAGCGCAAGCGCTCAGGCGCAAGTCTCTCCCGTGCCGACATATGGCGCGCTTTTGCTTGAGTGTCAGGCGCTGAAGCGCAAAGCGCCCACGTACCGACGCGTGGCGTGCTTGCGCTCAAGCGTCCAGCGCTCAAGCGCAGAGCGCCCACGTGTCGACACATGGCACTCTAACGCCTGAGCGCACAGCACCTAAGCGCTCGAGGCGCTGGCCCCCACGCATCCTTTGGATGTCTTTCCCCCCTTTATATATATATATATACACATATGCATACATATGTACACATACACATACTCCACGACACTTCCCCTGTTAGAAAAAAATTTCTAACGGGGCGCTGTCCCGCACCCCGCAAGCGGGCTGCTAGCCCCCTTGACCCCCAGCCCGCTATCCGGGTAGCGGCACCCCCGTAAAAACTCTGTGTGGCTCCTGATATATCCAAACTCTCCTTTCAAAACACAACACACGTACACTGCACATTGAGTTCGCATGACCAGTTTAACCCGTCAATCGGAGGTTCCCTCGCTCCAAAGGCGAGGGGTAATTAACGGTAGCTTAGTCCCACCGGGCGTGCCAGAATCTGTAGGGTGTTTTTCGTCACCCCATTGAGATGGGAATACGCGCGCGCTTGTCAGGCGTACGACAGATCCCCAACCAGGTCGTTAAACTGGAAAAAGATGACCACCAAGTCATTAAACTGGAAACAGATGACCACCAAGTCGTTAAACTGGAAATAGATGACCTCTATGTCGTTAAACTGGAAACAGATGGCCACCAAGTCGTTAAACTGGAAACAGATGACCTCTAAGTCGTTAAACTGGAAACAGATGACCTCTAAGTCGTTAAACTTGAAACAGATGACCTCCAAGTCTTTAAACTGGAAACAGATGACCTCTAAGTCGTTAAACTGGAAACAGATAGACCCCTTAGTCTTTAAACTGGAAACAGATGACCGCTAAGTCGTTAAACTGGAAACAGATGACCGCTATGTCGTTAAACTGGAAACAGATGACCACCAAGTAGTTAAACTGGAAACAGATGACCTTTAAGTCATTAAACTGGAAAAATCGACCTCCACGTCTTTAAAACTGGAAACAGATGACCACCACGTCGTTAAACTAGAAACAGATGACCTCTAAGTCGTTAAACTGGAAACAGTCGACCTCTAAGTCCTTAAACTGGGAACGAGGGAAATCCACTCATGTGTTCTCACGATACATGAGGAGAACAAACCTTTGAGGGATCCTTACGACTCACAAAGGAAAAACACCCTTAGGAATCCTCACGACTCCTAAGGAGAAAATACATCTGCGGGATCCTTACGACTCGCAGGGAGAAAATGCTTTTTTGGGACTCTCACGGCCCATAAAATTAAAAAGTCTTAGGTGACAGGGATCTAAACTTGTCTCCTAAGCCATCGCTCCCCAACCCCAAAGTGGCGAATGATGAGTCGCTACTGGTACTACATTCCAGTGCAGCGATGCAGACGCCAACCAAATTCCAACCCCCATACCCCAACGGCGAATGATGAGTCGCTGCTGGTACTACATTCCAGTGTAGCGATGAAGACGCCAACCAAATTCCAACTCCCATACCCCAACGGCGAATGATGAGTCGCTCCTGGTACTACATTCCAGTGCAGCGATGCAAACGCCAACCAAATTCCAAATCCCATATCCTAACGGCGAATGATGAGTCGCTCCTGGTACCACATTCCAGTGTAGCGATACAGACGCCAAACAAAGTCCTGAAATTTTTCCGGCCCTACGGTCTGGATCATACATCCTGCAAAACCATATACAATCCATGGGTGTAAAACAATCCCGATCTCTCCAAAAAAAAAAAGAAAAAAAGAGAACGGTATGTCCACAAGCAAAATGTGCACGGATGAAAACCCGAAAGGGCTCAGTGAGTAAAAACAGCAGGACTGCCGGCGAGTTTGTGAAAACCCGAAAGGGCGCAAACTCATAAAAAAGAAAGAAATGAAATGCACTCGCAAAGTCCTCTCGACTTTGTGAGGAGAAAATCCCCGCGTTAGATCCCTACGACTCACAAAGGAGCAACACACTTAGGAGTCCCCACGACTCCTAAGGAGAAAATACACCTACGGGATCCGTATGACCCGTAGGGAGAAAATGATTTGTGAGACCCTTACGGCTCACAAAATGGAAAAGACTTAGGTGACAGGGATCTAAACCTGTCTCCTAAGCCACCAATTCCCAAAATCCTCTCGGGGCACATGATGATTTGCTCCTGGCATTATTCCAGTGCAGCAATGCAGATGCCAAACAAACCAAATCCAAATCCTCTCGGGGCACATGATGATTTGCTCCTGGCATTATTCCAGTGCAGCAATGCAGATGCCAAACAAACCAAATCCAAATCCTCTCGGGGCACATGATGAGTTGCTCCTGGCATTATTCCAGTGCAGCAATGCAGATGCCACAATAAAAAACAAATCCAAATCCTCCCGGGGCACATGATGAGTTGCTCCTGGCATTATTCCAGTGCAGCAATGCAGATGCCGACAGAAAACCAATTCCCAAATCCTCTCAAAGACAGATGATGATTCATTCCTGGTACCATATTCCAGTATAGCGATGCTGATGTCAACTCAAATCAAACAAATCAAACCAACCGATTCCGACATTGACCTTTGCGTCAAACAGCGACACTCTGCATCGGGGAAACGTCCAACACAGACACTCCGCATTAGGGAAACGTCCGACAGCGACACTCTGCGCCGGGGAAAAGTCGATCACAGACACTCCGTGCCGGGAAAAGTCAACCACCGACACTCCGCGCCTGGGAAAAGTCGATCAGCGACATTCCGTGCCGGGGAAAAGTTAACTCGACACTCCGCGCCGAGGAAAAGTCGATCACAGACACTCCGTGACGGGGAAAAGTCAACCCGACACTCCGCGCCGGGGAAAAATCGATCACAGACACTCCGTGACGGGGAAAAGTCAACCCGACACTCCGCGCCGGGAAAAAGTCGATCAGCGACACTCCGCGCCGGGGAAAAGTCGGTCAGCGACACTCCGTGTCAGGGAAAAGTCAACCTGACACTCCGCGCCGGGGAAAAGTCGATCACAGACACTCCGTGCCGGGAAAAGTCAACCACCGACACTCTGCGCCGGGGAAAAGTCCATCAGCGACACTCCGTGCCGGCGAAAAGTCAACCCGACACTCCGCGCCGGGATAAAGTCGATCAGCGACACTCCGTGCAGGGGAAAAGTCAACCACCGACACTCCGCGCCGGGGAAAAGTCGATCATCGATACTCCGTGCCGGCGAAAAGTCAACCAGACACTCCGCGCCGGGGAAAAGTCGATCAGCGTCACTCCGTGCCGGGGAAAAGTCAACCCGCGACACTCCGCGCCGGGGAAAAGTCAACCCGCGACACTCCGTGCCGGGGAAAAGTCAACCCGATACTCCGCGCCGGGGAAAAGTCGATCAGCGACACTTCGAGCCGCGGAAAAGTCAACCCGACACTCCGCGCCGGGGAAAAGTCGATCAGCGACACTCCGTGCCGGGGAAAAGTCAACCCGACACTCCGCGCCGGGGAAAATTCGATCAGCGACACTCCGTGCCGAGGAAAAGTTAACCCGATACTCCGCGCCGGGGAAAAGTCGATCAGCGACACTCCGTGCCGGGGAAAAGTCAACCCGACACTCCGCGCCGGGGAAAAGTCAATCACAGACACTCCGTACCGGGAAAATTCAACCACCGACACTCCGCGCCAGGGAAAAGTCGATCAGCAACACTCCGTGCCGGGGAAAAGTCAACCACCGACACTCCGCGCCGGGGAAAAGTCGATCAGCGACACTCCGTGCCGGGAAAAAGTCAACCCGACACTACGCGCCGGGGAAAAGTCGATCAGTGACACTCCGTGCCGGGGAAAAGTCAACCCGACACTCCGCGCCGGGGAAAAGTCAACCCGACACTCCGCGCCGGGGAAAAGTCGATCAGCGACACTCCGTGCCGAGGAAAAGTCAACCCTCGACACTCCGCGCCGGAGAAAAGTCAACCCGCGACACTCCGCGTCGGGGAAAAGTCGATTAGCGACACTCCGTGCCGGGAAAAAGTCAACCCGATACTCCGCGCAGGGGAAAAGTCGAGCAGGGACACTCCGTGCCGGGGAAAAGTCAACCCAACACTCCACGCCGAGGAAAAGTCGATCAGCGACACTCCGTGCTGGGGAAACGTCCTACAGCAGACACTCCGTCTCGGGAAAACGTCCTACCACAGGCACTCCGTTTCGGGGAAACGTCCTACAGCAGACACTCTGTCTCGGAGAAACGTCCTACAGCAGGCACTCCGTCTCAGGGATACGTCCTACAGCAGGCACTCCGTATCCGGAAAACGTCCTACCACAGGCACTCCGTCTCGGAGATACGTCCTACAGCGGGCACTCCGTCTCGGGGAAACGTCCTACCACAGGCACTCCGTCTCGAGGAAACGTCTGACAACAGACACTCCGTGCCGGGGACACGTCTACCAAATTACTCTGGGCGAGAGAAACATCTACCACAGACACTCTATCTCGGAGAAGGATCAAGCGTCAACCGTCCACGTCGTAAAAAGGGCAGTGCATTCCAAAAATGGGAACCAAAGCAAGTCTCCTCTACATGAAAGAAGATCCATCAATTTCATGCACACGACCCACATATGCTGTGTGCATTTATTGATGGGGGGAAATTTGTTGGGGTAAAAATTTACACCCCGGTTGACCAAGTCAAAATCAAAGTCAACCCCAAGCCAGGTGGACCTATGCCCAAGTCAAGCCCACGGCCAGCCTCCCCATGGCAACGACAAAATCATGTAATAAATAATTATTATGTAATATTTTATACATGGATGTATGCAAAATGGGCATAAAGCCAATATTTTGTAAGTCCATGGCTTATGTGCAAAAATGAAATGACACATGAGCCATGCGATGGCTAAAATGCCATTTTTGTAAAGCTCAAGGGGCAATATGTAAATATGTAAGCCTATATAAGGCAACATGATGATGAATAAATGAATACACTTTTCATTCCCCCAAAAACTAGGGTTCTTTGTGCCTCCTGCTCCTTCTCCAAGGTTCTAAACCTTCTCATTTCTTTTAAATTAAATCAAGAGTTTTACTCTTTCTTTTCCAAAACTAAGTAGCTTTCCACCCCAAAACCCATAAAAGGGAACTCAGATCTCCCATCAGGTCTCAAAAAGGAGTGATTTTTAAAATCTCCGACTTCTTGATCTTCAAGATCCGGCCAAACAACAGGAGGAAGAAGAAGAACCCCCCCTTCATCAGCTTCAAAACATCTTAGGAGTTTAACTCCATATATATATATATATAATAAATATTTCCTTTTTTTGAAGCATAGCTTCTGGTTCTAGGCTAAAAGCCTCCTTTTCTCGCCGGCGCTCAAGCGTAGAGCGCCCGCGTGCCGACATGTGGCGCGCTTGCGCCCAAGCACTCAGCGCTCGAGCGCAAAGCGCCCACATGCCGATACGTGGCACGTTTGTACTACAGCGCCCTGCGCTCAAGCGCAAAGCGCCCACGTGCCGACACGTGGCGTGTTTGCGCTCAAGCGCAAACGCTCGAGTGCAAATGCTCGAGCGCAAGTCGCCCCGGTGTCGACACGTGGTGCGCTGGCGCTCGAGCGCAAGTCGCCCCCGTGCCGACACGTGGCGCGCTTGCGCTCAAGCGCAAGCGCTCAGGCGCAAGTCGCCCCTGTGCCGACACGTGGCGCGCTTTTGCTTGAGCGTCAGGCGCTGAAGTGCAAAGCGCCCACGTACCGACGCGTGGCGCGCTTGCGCTCAAGCGCCCAGTGCACAAGCGCCAAGCGCCCACGTGCCAACACATGGCACTCTAGCGCCTGAGCGCACAGCACCTAAGCGCACAGCGCTCGAGGCGCTGGCCCCCACACATCCTTTGGATGTCTTTCCCCCTTTATATATATATATATATATATATACATATATATATATATATATATACATATCCATACATATGTACACATACACATACTCCACGACACTGCCCCTGTTAGAAAAAAATTTCTAACGGGGCGCTGCCCCACACCCTGCAAGGGGGCTGCTGGCCCCCTTGACCCCCAGCCCGCTATCCGGGTAGCGGGACCCCCGTAAAAACTCTGCGTGGCTCCTGATATATCCAAACCCCCCTTTCAAAACACAACACACGTACACTGCACATTGAGTTCGCATGACCAGTTTAACCCGCCAATCAGAGGTTCTCTCGCTCCAAAGACGAGGGGTAATTAACGGTAGCTTAGTCCATGGCTGCCGGAGATTCGGATCTCCATAATCAATAAACCCTGGCCTAACCCAGGCAGGGGGGATCCGTAGTACGCCTGACAAGCGCGCGCGTATTCCCATCTCAATGGGGTGACGAAAAACACCATACAGTCGTCAACTGAGTCTTCAACTGCTGAAAACTCAGCTCGCATGCCTCAGTCTAAAGAGAAGGAACCCCCTTCCTGGTCAGTTCGGTCAGCGGTGCAGTGACACTCGAGAAGTTCTGCACGAAACGACGGTAATAACCGGCTAAGACCAAAAAGCTGCGGACCTCTGTCACTGATACAGGTCTGTGCCAAAGCTGTACGGTCTCGATCTTCCTCGGGTCCATACGAATACTGCCTCCTATAACCACATGACCTAGGAAGTCAACACTATCAAGCCAGAAGGAACACTTCGAGAATTTAGCAAACAGCTGGTGCTCTCTCAGTGTCTGCAAAGCAATCTTTAAGTGCTACTCATGTTTCTCTCGACACTTGGAATAAACTAGTATGTCATCAATAACACAATAATAAACTGATTAAAGAACGGCTTGAAAAATCTGGTTCATCACATCCATGAACGCTGCTGGGACATTGGTGAGTCCAAACGACACCACCAAAAATTCATAATGCCTGTAGCGTGTACTAAAAGCAGTCTTCGGAAAGTCATCATTCCGAACCCGCAACTGATGATGACCTGATCTCAAATCAAACTTAGAAAAATGTCCCGCACCCTGGAGCTGATCAAACAAATCATCAATGCGAGGTAAAGGATACCTATTTCGCACCGTAACCCGGTTCAATTGACGAAAATCAATACACAATCTCAAACTGCTATCCTTCTTCTTGACGAACAGAACAGGAGCTCTCCAAGGAGAAACACTTGGACGTATAAGTCCCCTATCAAGCAACTCTTGCAGATGATCCTTAAGCTCCCTAAGCTCCGCCGGCTCATCAGGAACAACATCGGGAAACTCTCGCACAATAGGATCCCGGTCTAACGAATCTACTATGGCTCCGGCATCACGAATGAAAGCCAAGAATCCCTGACATCCTCTCCTCCAAAATCCGACTAGCGAAAAAAAATATGAAATCAAACTGTGAGGGGCGGCACCACGGTCCCCCTGCACAACAAGAACTAAATCGCCGGGAAAACAAAACCTGACTATTTTCTCATGGTAGTCTACATACGCATAGCACGTAGCTAACCAGTCCATGCCCAGGAGAACGTCAAAGTTTAACATATCTAGAAGGATCAAATCGACGGACGAATCTCTATCTCCTATCCGATTGGCACATGACCGAAACACGTATCGCGCAACAAAAGAATTGCCAACATGAGTAATCATAACAAGCAGCTGATCTAGTATACACGACTCTCGGCACGAAGTGTATAGAAACATATGAGTGCATAGATCCCAGATTAAACAAAACGTGTGCATCAAAAAAACATACGAAAAAAGTACCAGAAACTACTGCATGGGACGCCTGCACGTCTTGATGAGTCGAAGCAAATGCTCGTACCTTTCCTCTATCTGCAACTGGCTGCCCTCCTCCTCTTCCATCCTGTTCTCTCTGAAAAAGCCATCCGCGACCACGACCTCTCTGAACATAAGTTTGACGCGAAGCAACAACAGGCGCAAGAGGCAACACTCTCTGAGGTGAAGGTGGTAAGGTAACTTATGGTACGACTGCCTTTCTCTGGTGTACCACGGTACAATTCCTAACAAGGTGATAGAAACTCCCACACCGAAAACATCCAGACGATGACTGCTGACCCTCTTGGAAATAAGAGATAAGCAACTGATCTCATCCCAAGCCTCTGCTACTCCCGCGACCTGAACAAAATCTGCCGCGGCGTCCAAACATCTGCCTCTGGAATGATACACCATTACGAGCTCTCCTTGGTCCTGGAACGACTGACATCTCGGGAAGACGCTCCTCATCTGGTAGGGCTGCGTCCACTGCTATTATATACGTGATACAATGTTGTGTGCTGATAGCGAGGAATAATTGGATAACAGGAGGAACAACCTCTTGTCGCTGCGCTCGACTGACCTCAACCAACGATCCCATCATCTGGCGTAAATCCTGTATATCTGTCTCTAGCCTAGCGATCCGATCTATCGAAGGTGGATCAATCTGCTCCTGCACAGCGAGCGTTCCGTCCTGGTCAGTCCTCGTCTCAGACGAGCCAATTCTGACCTCGGCTCTCGCGACTGCTCTTTGAGCCCTCGTAGTCTTCGGCGGCATAATGGCTGGAAATGGAAACAGGATTCAATAAGGACATAGAAATTGAATCACAAGGATGTATATAATAATGGAAGGAATTTCAAGCAATATATCCTAAGGTCACTTAGGCGGAGTATTGTGTCGTAAGTATGCCGCGGAACATGTACACGCTACGTCACTCTGCTTAAGCTACCTACTCCATCATACCAAGGTCATCTTACACTCTGAAAGGTAAAACCTAGCGCTCTGATACCAATTTTGTCACGACCCGAAATTTGGCACGTGATGTCACTTAAACCACGTAACGTCTACAGACGTGCAATTTAAGTAAGCCGAAAACCCACAAATCTAAACTGTCAAAAGTAGTAAGTGATAAGAAGATTGTTAAAAACTTTTGGGAATCTCGAGTAAAAATCTTTAAAGCTCAGGTTTATTTTCTTAAACATTTTGGCAGCACTTCCTTTGTAAAAACTAGCCACGAAACGGGTACAAACATAAGATATAAGTAAAGCAATAAGTGATATAAATAAAGTATCCCCAAAAGGGAGCAAACCACGCCCAAAGGCGGAAACAACCACCACAAGCAGATATACGACGCCGTAGTGAAGAAATAGACACTATAGGGTGGAAACAACATAAAAGATAAAACTATATAATAAAAGCCGGCTCACACGAGCACGACACCCAGAGTCACAAAATAATATACAATATCGTCCTCACATCTCGTCTCTAAGTCAATACATGAAGTAGTAGATGGAGAGTACTAGATACAATAAGATATACAAAGAACATTATCGGATAATCGCAAAACCCACCTATAGAAAAATGGCTCACAGCCAGCTGTAGCGGTATCCGCTGCAAAAAGATACAATATGAAGAAGCCCTGCCACGACTACTCTGAGGGGCAACCTGCAAAACACTGTAGCACAACGGGGGTGAGTTGCCAACTCATGAATAGTAAATAACATCATGCAGGTAATCGCAGGTATGCACGTACTGCGATAATCTATCACATGCAAACTGATAGCATAATATGGCAATATGTATATGCAACAGTCATGAAAGGTACTCTATCAGGTACTACTAATACATGAAGCAATGCATATCAAATGAATGTCGAGTATGGGATAAAACATATCATCATCACTAAATCATCATCGTGGAAAAACCAGTGTCCATCAATGACACTCCAAATTCCAATACCTCAGGCGCCGTCACTCTGATCAGCCCACATATCTTGTGAGTCTCATGGAACCTGAGTGCCCAACATCGGCACTCAAAAACATCATGAAAACCCGTGTCCAACATTGACACGTAAATCCTCATACTTCGACTCCATCTGCGGGATCAGCCCGTGATTTTTAGAGATTTTGTGATCAAAGGATTAATTACCGCAATCAAGAACAGCGTCGCTTGGTAGCTAGCCGGTGAGTACGGGTCGGTCTATAGGGATTTTGTGTATTCTCAATTTGTTCTAACGAGTTAATTCCAAACGGTGTTGGATTGATTATCACTAAAACTAAGTTGATTTAGACTAGGATTAGAATCTTCATGGGGTTAGATTTAGGTTAAGTTTGGAAATTTAAGATTTCCAACCGCTTTCAATGCCCTAATTAAGATCTATTAGGTGTTATGGTAATAATTAATAAAGTGGATTAGTACTATCGGGAATAAACTAGGTTTCTTCCTCTAGGTTCTTGTCCTTCCTTTCTTAATTCTTACCCTAACCTCCATGGAAAACATGCACAACCGGTCTTTTATACTACGGTATCACTGCTACCTCATGGGATAGGGTGCCATAGAAAACGGTGCATGTATGTATGCATGGAGTCCTATAAAAATTTGTGATGGGCAAGAAAGTGGTGAGAGATCTTCATCTCTCAAACCTTTCCTATTCCTAACCCTAACAAGTGAGGAACTACTCACTTATTAGGGAATTGATAAAAAGAGACATTTTTATGATTTTAATTCAATAACCTAATTATCTAAATTAGGGCAAATAATTAAAATTATAACTATGGCAGATAAAGAAAATCTATACTAGGGCAGGAAAGAAAATTTAACTAGGACAAGATAAAGAAAAAGACTTATTTTATTTGATGCACTCTTCAACATTACAAGAATTGAAAATTCTGAAATAGATGAATAAAATGAGGCACAAAAAGCGGCATACCTCAAAAGAGGTTTAGGGTTTCTATTTATAGATCATAGAAACCCTAGGGTTGCATTCGATTCACATCCGCATTTACAAATATACCCTAAAGAAGCCTAGTCAACGCACCGCCGCACCGACTCAAAATTGCACTGACACGTGCTCCATATGGCCGTAGAACCGCGGCCAAAAGCCAGGTTTGGCCACAGTTCTGTGGCCATGTTGTGGGGTCGTTGGTTCAATTTTTCTGGTCTTGGTCTGGTTGCATTTGGGTACCTGTTTCTTCACTTGGTTTCTCAGATTGTCTTCTAGTTGATGGACTTGTTGATCCCAAGAACTAGAAGTGTTGAAAGGAGTGAAAGATCGGTTACGAGATTGTTCAATATGTTCAGCTATAGACATGGGTTTCGGAGTTACAACAGGACTCGAAAAAGGAGTATCAACGTAAGAAGGTGGTGAGGGTTGAAATGGTTGATACAAAATGGATTGCAGAGTCGAATTGTTTCTCCTAGATGCTTCTATTCGATCTTTCAAAAAAAAAATTGGGCATGGAGGGGGTCGTCCGTAATTTGACCAAAACAATTTGCGTATGAAGCAATGTTTGGATGAGGGTACCAAAGTTCGGCAAGAGTTTTGGAAGGTGGGGTACCCATGATGTAAGAAGGAGAAGAAAAAGAATGTGGGTGCAAGTGGGGTGCAATGGATTTCTTAGCGACAAGTGGCAAGTTTTTATAAAAAATTTCCGTTTTGTGTTTTTTTTATATAAGGAGCTTTTTGCAAAAAGATTTTCAATAAAAAGATTAGACACACGTTCAATCAATCACAAAGTGCACAATCAAGCCTAGATCTAGGGTCACCTAGGTCAACTAGACTACTCCTAACTATTCCAAAGGGCAAGATGTGAGGACTTCAAACTGCCTCTTCACCGCCAATTGTGGCCAGGTAAGCATAAGTAGAGAAAGGAGGGATCCACTCATGAATCACCGTGAGACGGGCCTTTTAAAGTTACCTTTCCCTACCTGTCTATCCTAGGCACCACAAAGTCAGGTTTAGATCAACGGTCGATGCCTACAACTATTCCTTTGTCCTATTGAGCGCGAAGTCCTTAGGGCTGAGTCTAATCTTTTTTAATCAACTTAATGGTCAATGCAATATGCTTTATGTGATTTTTGGGGTCCTGGGAAGGGTAATGAAATCCCCACCCAATCTGGATTAGTGTTCAAGCCCCTTAAAGTCAATTTAAAATATGCAAAGCATTAAACACAATCAAACACTTGCTAAAAAATTTTATTTTTTATTGCGGCGCAAAGAATCCTGCACAAGATCAAGTTATTGGAGAAGGGGAGAAGTTTTTGCACAAAGAACCCTGCAGGAAATTTTTTTTAGAGGAGATCAGGGGGTTCGGAAGAAGAAAAGATGCTCACAGAGAAAAATTGGACAGATGACGTCACTTGACCGCGGCGGAAGCGCGGTCAAAAGCGTAGTATCGCGGCGGTTCCGCGGTTTCACAGTCGGTTCAGATCTCCAATCTTTTTCTGTTTGTCTGTTGTGGATCTCCTCTGTTTGTTCAGATCTGCTGTTTACTGTTTTGCTCTCTGAATTTTTCCAGATCTGAATCTGTTCTTCGATCTTGCACAATTCAAACGAAAACACCCTTCAAAGAATAACAAGATGATAAATTTTTTATATTTTTTCTTTCTTTCAGTTTTTATGAATTTTCAATTTTTATATTAACCCGAAATTACAAAAAGAAAATAACTACGCCATCCCCGGCAACGGTGCCATTTGATTTTTAGAGATTTTGTGATCAAAGAATTAATTACCGCAATCAAGAACGACGTCGCTTGGTAGCTAGCTGGTGAGTACGTGTCGGTCCACAGGGATTTTGTGTATTCTCAATTTGTTCTAACGAGTTAATTCCAAACGGTGTTGGATTGATTATCACTAAAACTAAGTTGATTTAGACTAGGATTAGAATCTTGCTAGGGTTAGGTTTAGGTTAAGTTTAGAAATTTAAGATTTCCCACCGCTTTCAATGCCCTAATTAAGATCTATTAGGTATTATGGTAATAATTAATAAAGTGGATTAGTGCCATCGGAAAGAAACTAGGTTTCTTCCTCTAGGTTCTTGTCCTTCCTTTCTTAATTCTTACCCTAACCTTCATGGAAAACATGCACAACCGGTCTTTTATACTACGGTATCACTGCTACCTCGTGGGATAGGGTGCCGTAGTGAGCGGTGTGTGTATGTATGTATGGAGTCCTATAAAAATATGTGATGGGAACGAAAGGGGTAAGAGATCTTCATCTCTCAAACTTTTCCTATTCCTAACCCTAACAAGTGAGGAACTACTCACTTATTAGGGAATTGATAAAAAGAGACTTTTTTATGATTTTAATTCAATAACCTAATTATCTAAACTAGGGCAAATAATTAAAATTATAACTAGGGCAGATAAAGAAAATCTATACTAGGGCAGGAAAGAAAATTTAATTAGGGCAAGATAAAGAAAAAGACTTACTTTATTTGATGCACTCTTCAACATTACAAGAATTGAAAATTCTGAAATAGATGAATAAAATGAGGCACAAGAAGAGGCATACCTCAAAAGAGGTTTAAGGTTTCTATTTATAGATCATAGAAACCCTAGGGTTACATTCGATTCACATCCGCATTTACAAATATACCCTAAAGAAGCCTAGTCAACGCACCGCCGGACCGACTCAAAATTGCACTGACACGTGCTCCATATGGCCGCAGAACCGCGGCCAAAAGCCAGGTTTGGCCACAGTTCTGTGGCCATGTTGTGGGGTCGTTGGTTCAATTTTTCTGGCCTTGGTCTGGTTGCATTTGGGTACTTGTTTCTTCACTTGGTTTCTCAGATTGTCTTCTAGTTTTCTTCCAGATTTCCACAGTGCATAATGTCGTGGAAATTTACCGTTTGCTTCGTGTCGAAGTCTTGAACCTTGCGCTGCCTTTTTGCTTTGTGAAATTGTCCATTGATCTTCGTTTATTCTTCAAACTGTAGGTGTGATCAAGATTCTTCCATTTGTTGGTCGTAGTCTCACTTTTGTATCGTCTTTTCATCATTTTCACTGTTTTGTTCCGAGAACCTGTAACCTGCAACTATGTAGCAGACATGGATAAAAAAGCACCTGTTTATTTGTAAAATGAATAAGAATGGGGAATATAATAATGCAAAATTATGATGTGAACAGCCCGCGGGCTCCGGCAGAACGGGTCGGTCCATATCCATCTCATAACTCCGGTCGGTATCGTCCGGATAACCGCCGAGTGTAAATACTATCACCGGTAGGTAGTAGTCCCTCTGCCAGGCTCATCGGCTAATCCATCGACATACCTTTCTTTTCCCGGGGTACCATACCGGGCCCATCATGAACCCACAAACGGCCTCATCCACTCCTCGCATCAGGTTTCTAACATAAGTCTCAGAACCAAGAAAACTCATGGTGGACGCATCGAAATATCATAACAAGAGAAACTGGGTTTTCAAAACAATACACGTTTCTTGAAATACTACCATGGTTCTCAAATCCATAAATCACATGAAATCCGTATCTCAATACGTAAATCCATGAAATATGATATATGCAACATAAAACAGTAATATGACATATCAAGGAAAAACCGTTATTTAAATGCATCAAGTTATTAAATATATCATGTGGTTCCCAATTTCTCCAAAATCCAACTCAACATCATACAAAGGTGAACATGTAGCTATAGCAAGGTATATGTGTAAGTATATAGATATAGCAAGGTATATGTGTAAGCATGTAGATATACATGTATGTTATATTTCATATGCATAATAGAATAAGAATCAATGTCTCAATGTCAATAACCGATACAATATCACATATGTATATATGTTGTGCGTGTCATGGCAATTACCGACGGTGTGTGTGTAGTATACAATTAGTGCTCGTGCAACATGGACCGTCAGTAACAGTGTTGTGTCTTATTAATACTATGTCCGTATGCATAAGAAGAATGAGGTATGCAACAATGGTGCACATGCACAATCAATGTACATATACTTATAACTAATAATCATATCATTGAATCTAGCCCAGACGCATAACGACATATGTGCGATTCCCCCGTAGATGTTAAATCTACTCACAGATGATCTTGAGCTAAGTAAAGCCAACCACTTTCTTTCCCTTCTTCGCGGCGTCCCAAGTCCCCACCTGCGATCCTAAAATCATACAACAACATAACAAGTGCACATTAAAAATCGACTAACAACACGTACAAACTACGTTTGACCGATGCACCAACTCCAATCAAACTCTCAAGTGTTCGTCTAATGGCTAACGTGTGTAGAGACACCTTAAAACCAACCCAAGTGCAGTAGTTACACAAAGTATACGAACCGTGTCGGATAACGTAATGCGCGTAGTCGAAACACTAGAAACAAGCAAAGTGATCCCAGATTCTGTATACTGTCAAAACATAAAAATCAAGCAGTACCAAACAATTTAAAACAACTGCAGACAGCTACCCTACAAACCACAAGCCCCAACTCCCCAACAAAACCGAGGTCGCCGGATTTCCTCATGTTTTCGCTAGCCAAAACCGATCAGGTGGGGTTCGTGCTTCAGGTGTACACTCAGGATCACCAGTACATTACTACTACATTGCTAGATTTTCTAGTATATACTCGGGGTCACAGCAGATCACAGAGACTCCATAATGACAATAAAAATACGAAATGTGCACAAAACTATACATTTAGTGTTCTAAACAACGACTATAAGGAAACACAAAAATAAAAACACCTATTTAACAGTTTAGAGGTTATACCTATCCACACTTGCTCGAAAGATCCTAGCTTTCCATACTCCAAGTGATCCTAGCGGCTAAAACATGACTTGAGAAGTGTTTTAATGGTGTTTAATGAAGGTTTGCTTGGTTTTGTGAAGAAAAGTTGAAGGTTTCAGTTGAGGGAAGAGAAGAAGAGGAATAATTGAGAATGAGATAAGAATGAGAGAGTGAGGTGAGATAAGGATGAGAGAGTGAGTGTAGAGTGAGTGTATCCTTACACTTACTCTCTCCCTCACTTCATTAATGCAATCATGCCTCCTCCATGAGTCATCTTGCCACCTCCCCCCATTCTAAAACAAGTGGATAACTCTCACAAAAAAAATCTAAGTGTAATGTTAATCATGGCATGGATTAGTTTAAGGGATCATGGCCACTAAACAAGGTTAACACTAAACAACCTCCATGTTAACATGCACAAGTGTGTGCAAGCCAAAACAAATAATAATAAAATATTTATTAATCTTTATAAAATATTTGAAAACTATTTTGGTAAACTTTTTATTAAAAACCCGCATTATCGCTTAATTAACACTAATCGCATTCTAAGGTGTTACAAGCCATTAGCTACCAACCGCGCCTTGTATCTCGTATCAGCCGTCCCTTGGTCACCTTCTTTCTTCTTAAAAACTCACTTGCAGCCAACTATCTTCTTTTCTCCTTCGGGCTTCATGAGCTTCCAACTTTGGTTCTTATGAAGAGACTCAATCTCTTCATTCATAGCGACTAACCAACGAATTGTTTCGGATGAAATGACTTCTTTATAGCGTGTTGGCTCGCTAGTATTAACTGTGTATGTAATAGACAGTGCATACGCCACTAGATCATCATAGCCATATCTCTGTGACGGTCTAATGTCCCTTCTCTATCGGTCATGAGAGAGCAAATAATCCTCATCTTGGGACTGCTCCTCTTGAACTTCTTCAGACGATGGTGAATGAGAGATCTCCTCTGAACCCGAGCTCTCACCAACCTCAATATCTGTAAATAGACGCTCGTTCTTGTGTTGTAAATTTGTGGCCAATGCGGAATACAAAACAAAAATTTCAAAACAAGAGCACGAACTACTATGACATAGAATTGAATCCAAACACTAAACTAGCAAACACAAGAAGGAGTTTAGCTACTCGATTTGTAATTACAACCTTTGTAGTTATCTATCGGTTAACATACGTTCGATATTCGTCAATATAAAGTTTGTTAAATATCGGACGGTTTCGTTCGGTGCTTACAACCGTTGTGTAGTCTCTGTGACAAGAAGATTCAATTATATGATAACCAATATATTTGTCCAGTTTGGACAAATTAGGAATGTATAAAGCAAACACCTGCATTCACTTGTGTTTTCATTCGTTTCGAGTTATTTCGTCGGTACTTTTCTGCCGGTTCTCCGTGTACATATATAGATTAGATGTTCATTTCAATGTTTTTTCACAGCAATGAAATGATTATTTATACTATTACAGTGTACTCGGAGAACAGCGGGGAGGTGCTGCCAAAATTTCTCGAAACGGATGAAAGCACAAGCGAATAAGTCTCTGCTCTATACATTCTTAATGGGATAGAAGCCCTACCCCCGACAGCCGAAACACACACATACAATATGAATACACAAAGCACATACACACTAACAACCCTACACTTAAGCGAAATCATAATTTGAAACACACACACAGAATATAACTCATACTTGGGTATCTTCAAACATAACTTTGTTAATCGATAATTTATCTTTTACAATGACAAACTTACCCTTCCCATTTTTTCCTTTGTCAATAACCGTCCTGTTCTTAGATTTCTTAATATATTCACCATAAAAAACCAACTTCCATAACTTATAATTTATATGTTATATAGTCTAACATGGCCCATGAGTACATCAGAGCTAAGGACTGGATGTACGTGGATTGGTAACAACGCATGCAATCTAAGTTTGTCGTAGGAGTTGCTGCTTTCAATTAATTTGTGCGTGCACATAATAAAATCGTGTTAGAGAAGATTCTCTGTCCGTAAGATAGATGTGGGAATAAGTTCTGGCAGATGATAGAAATCGTAGAGCTTCACATCATTATATATGGTTTTACTAGATTTTATACAATTTGGCTATATCACGGGACTGGAGAAGGAGAAGATGGTAATGCGGAGGAAGAAGAAGGAGAAGACGATATTGTTGGCTATAGTGCTCTCAAGTCAATTATTGTGATCGCAAGCACGCGATTATGATGATTAAGGGATGACCTATACGGGTAGAATAGTCTTACTCGAGATGATAATATGCTATCTGGTTTGCCTTTATCATCATGTACATGCATTATGTGGTATTATAGATCACTATTACATGTTGATACAGCCCATAGTATGCTATCTGGTTTCCCATTTTTATATACATCAGCGCTGGGTGGTCTATAAGTACATCCTTAAATATCCCTGGTCGAGGGAGTATCGAGACTGGTCATTGATACTCCAGAGTAGACTAGTGTTACTTATCAAGACCCAGACGAGGGACGGTGGCCGGTCTCACAAACTATTGGTGTCAGTTAGTCACCTAAAATAGTATACAGGTGCTCATTGGGTTATGAGTATACTGGACAGACTTGTCGGGAACATACTAGTTGGTATTATATCTATTGTTAGATAACAGTTTCTAGGTGACATGTATACAGGTTAGTCTGTCGACCTGAGATCGTTATTTATCTCGTGTGAGTTCCCACTGTGTTTTGATTACTACCCTACCACGGATCAAAAGAGTCGTGCAAACAGGTTTTAGTTGGGTACAGTCCCGAGCCATATAGAGGCAGTGAGCGGATCGTTGGGGATTTGTCTCTCCCGGTATCAGGGGTTGATATCACGTGGTGCACGGGTGGCCATCACCAGAAATCCTTAGCCAAGGTAGACGAGAATTACTGATTTGGATCAATAGTTTCTCAGTGGGTGATGGGCTTCATACCGACACGAAATATCGCGTTATTAAGGGTCTGACTTTATCCACCCCCTAGACTCGAGATGCAATGCTCTTAGACAAACAGACCGAACTGTATGGATATTGTCACGGACAGGCTCAGAAGGGGTTTGGATGGGTTTGCTCGTCGTCCTTCCTTTCGCTCAATACCTGGGTAGCCGTTACGTATAGCTAGTGCTGCTGACATGCTTATGGTTAAACCCACCACAAGCGTATTGACGAGTCTTTAGAGTCCCACACAGAGGGTTGTCATGGTTCAGGCGATATGATATAGATGACATATGTTGGTACATACAGGTGTCCGATTAAATATGTGTACAAGCTACACAAACTTTTATCGGACGGTTGATAATACCAGCGGCTTAGGATTGAGCCGGATTATTAAATCAAGTTTTGATTTAATAATTTATATATATATATATATATATATATATATATGTATTCTAGTATTATTGTTCACTATTCATTTTTCTCTCTTGGCTATTCGTATTTTTATACGAATACGCGGATATGTATTTTGATACGTATACCGGGTTATATTTCGTATTTATACAGAATATCTTATAGAAGATTGACACTTCATTATATGATTTTCCTTTTTAGAAAATCATTAGGAAATGAGATGGAGGGGTGAGGTGGCATGAGCATGTTGAGGTATGTAGAGAGGTATGGCTCTTCATTGTTTATTGCTAAATGAGATGAGATATTTTCCATGGCTCAAACGAATTAGCCATTCCTTCTACATACTACACACACACACTCACATTCATTCATACACACTCTCTTGGAGACTTAGTTTTTTCTTGAGTTGCTCATGCCATAGTTTTCCCCACCTCCTCTTTCTTCTTTTTTGATTGCTCATTTGAGCATGGGGTATGAGAGAAAAAGATAGTGAGATATTCTAACACCCCACACTCTTTTGCTAGCAACCTTGGAGCGTCGGTTGCTTCGCTAGGCGAAACTGGAGCCTGCATAGTGTTCCTCAGGCAGATCATTGTTGACGGAGGAAGACCGGAGGCCAAGCTCGATCGTGGACACCTCAAGGAGCTAAGGATGATGGTGGAAGACTGAAGGACACGGATCATTCGGTATAACACTTCTATCATAATAGTTTAGCACTTTGTAGTTAGTTAGTAAAGGTTTATGGTTTGATCTTGACGGATTCGTTACCGCCAAAATTTTTAAACGCCAGTTTTTTTTCCGCACTGGCCACGATAAATGGCCAGGACGCTATCGTAACCCAACATGGTATCAGAGCCACCCCATAAACCATTACTATCCAGTTTGCAGGAGATTAAAATTTTGATCGACCGAATTTTCCGAATTGTAATTCCATTTTCATGTGCTTGCTTTCGATTTTAAAACTTGTTCAAAAAATCTTTCAGAGCGTCTTAAAAATTCATGCAGGAATTTGTAGAGCACCATAAGAAATTTGGACACTTGAACCAACATTTTGGTCGCAGAACCACCGCAAAACATGCCAATTGGCGGCGGTTCCGCGGCGCTTTTGTGGCCAATTATCTCCAAATTTCTTCTGGCACTATAATTCATGGAAATATGATTTTTGGGATGTATGGCTTTAGCCCATATTTGTTTGAGTGTCGGTTTGCATTTGGGGGCCAATTTGGGAAATTTCTAGTCGATCGAAATTTTAAGTACGTGTTTATCAGTGTATGTGATAATATCTGCGACTGTGAATATCATTGAGCGGTACAACCCGACTAGTTGCTATATGTTCAACTAGACGGGTTTGCGAACATGACATCCATGTTGATGTTGTGCTGATATTGTGGTTGGATTGTCGTGGTGGATAGCCAGTGGTGCAATGGTAGTAGTACAGTTCAGATTCATTTGTATATTTGTTATTGCGGGGCGAGCATCCGACATGTGAACTGTCGTCTTTGCCAGATTGTATATTCTTTTATTGGGGCACGACCGGGTTGAGGTTGATGTCGCCATTGTATATGTACTTTTCTTTTCTATACTAGGATTATCCCACGGTAGAGTGCAAAAATAGCCAGGTTCTAGAGGGCAACGGGCCCGCATCTCATGGCGTTGCGACGGAGGGGGTCTTACTCTAGAATTGGCGGGCTATTCACCACACTCGTAGGGGGTATAAGGTGACCCACGGTGGAGTGCTCAAGTTACCGGATTCCGTGAAGTGCTGGGTGGCCCATTCACTTTGTTGATTGGGATTGCCTCACTTCTGAGATTGGCGGGTAACTTGCCATGCTCGTAGGGGGTTCAGGTTTTCATTGCACGGGCTATCCACACGACCGGGAACGTCGGGTCTCATTTGCGGCTCAAATGAAACCTGAGGCTCCAAGATTATCCATCATTCTGTGTTGCTTGCTGAGATTCTATGATGTTGCTTATATGATGCCTGTGACGAATGTTATATATATATATATAAATATATATATATATATATATTTATATATATACTAGTAGATTTTGTATATGTTTTGCATCCGCGCTAGTCCATCCCCCGCTCTACAATTAGTTAAGTAACCTAACGGTGCATGACGGGGCCCCGTGGTGAATGCGGATGGCATATACTTACATTTTATTTTCGTTCCTCTTTCTGGTGTGTTATGGATTAATTGATGGGGCTGCATTAATTCCGATTAATGCAGGAAAAACAAACCTATATGATGTTGTTGGAACCAAGTTTTTAAAAACTAACATTACAGACGTTTCCTTTTGCTTTGCACAGTGGTATTCGGTTATGAATATCCAGCACCTCATTCGATGAGGCAAGAGCCGAAATCCTTTCATAGGGAGTGATCTTTTGGGCAAAAGTTTGTGTCAGTGCAATAACTTCACTATAGTCGATTCTTTTGCTTTGCATCGTGGTATTCAGTTAGGAATATCCTATACCTCATTCGACGAGTAAAGAGCCAAGATCCCTTCACAGGGAGTGACCTCTTTAGCAAAAGTTTACGCTACTATATTTTTGTAAAACTGCTCGGGTTCTTTCAACGATATCAAGTTCATTAAGTTAAAGGTTTTTCGCCAAAAACCAGTCGCAGCCCTCTGTCATTTCCTATGAGTAGTGCTTAGTATTCGTGCTGCGTTTGTTGACTCCGTCAAGGCATAGTGTACGGTAGCTAAGTGGGGCTTGTTTGTAGCATACGATGCGATTGTTTAGGACAGTCGTACGGCCTTGTTGACTCATGCAGGTGGGTTTAATGCAATCAAGATAATGACGGGTTGAACTTGACTAGGACTCTTTGATTTGTTGACTTCGTCAAGATCACTAGGGTTTTAAGGGTAAAAACCACATCGGGAGTTTTAAACATATAGGAAACTTGCCAGGAATGTGCATACCTTCTGGAGTGTGGTGACTTGAGTGGCTTCCATCAAGTTATCATGCGATGATAGTTGGATCCCGATTCCCACTAATAAGTAGGTGTTACTCCTCGGGTGATTTTAGATGATCCCGACTAATTCTCCTTTTAGAGTTTGAGGGAGAATTCAAGAAAACAGTGGAAGCCATCCTGATTAGATAAAGTGATTAACCAATCTAATCTAGGTTAGAGTGCATGCTGAGTGTTTCTTTTCTCTTTCTTTTTGGCAGCGACCATGACCCGACCTCAAACTAAAACTCATGAACCAAGTTAACCGAACCTTCTTAAAACACTTTGGCTACTGGATTGTCATTTAGTCGCGTATATTATTGCCACTCTTATATCCCCTTTACATTTATCCATAACACTCCGTATCACTGCGAAGATCCACATTTCTTAGATATTCCATCGTATAGTTACATACGAACTCGAAGGAACTTGTTCCAGTTCGAGGATGGATTTTGGTTCTGGGGAAATTGAATAGGATTATTCTCTTTACCTTCTCTTAGGTTGCCAGAGCTCCTAGTATTAGGAGAGTACACCTATTGCACTTATTGGATAGTTTTCTTCCAAACCATAGGCAGGTGCCGAAAGGTAGGGAAGGAAGAAAACCAATTAGCCTGAGTGTGGTGTACAGAAGGTAATAAGTAAATATATATAAAGTAATTAGAGTGAGGGCAAAGAAAATTGTGACTGCTATCATTCACGACGAAGGCACGTATATCCTTACTATTCCAACTTCCCCTTTGCATTACTCCAAAACACTCCGTATCACTACGAAGATCCATATTGCTTGGATGTGCCATCGTATAGTTACATACGAACTTGAAGGAACTTGTTTCAGTTCGAGGATGGTTTCCGGTTTAGGAGAAATTGAATAAGGATCATTCAGTTGTCTTTTCTCTTTACCTTCTCTCAGGTTACGAGAGCTCCTGGTATTAGGAGAGTACACATATTATACTTATTGGATAGTCTTCTTCCAAACCATGGGCAGGTGCCGAAAGGTAGGGAAGGAAGAAAACCAATTAGCCTAAGTGTGGTATACAAAACGTAATAAGTAATGACATATAAAAGGATTGGAGTGAGGGCAAGAAAGTATATGGTTACTGTCATGAATCTGCATAGTGGAAGAGGCATTACTAGAAATACCCGGCCACCCCTTCAAAACATTTTCATGTTTCAATTTTACTGTGCACTGTTAATTAAAAACTATTTTTTCCAATTAAATTCTAACTCCAGGGTATGTATTTACCAGATTTGATTCTCACATCTGTATAGCGTTACGGATGCTGATTAGGAGTAAGATATTGGGAATTGGGTGATTACATCCTCTATATATCGGAATTCTTTGTAATTAGTGATATTTGATGAAATCACCTGGGTTTTGCCTGACGGAAAATATTTGGTTTTGAATATCCGTCGTTATGCACCAATTTCAAACTGATATATCCGTACGTTTATTTTATAAAGTGAGATATAACTTTTTGAAATTATGTCTATGACATTTACCTATATCAGTTAATGGTTAAGTAAGGTGTATTCAACAACGGTGTAATTCTTCTTAACCATAGTACAGTTTTCAACCTACGACGCAAAAGATTTGAGTTATTAAACTCAGTGGATTTATACAGAGTATTGTATGTTGTTTGGTGTCTGTTAGGACAATGGGGTTGGTACTCGTACTATATTCTGTTTACTCATGATTTCTCTAGTTTTAGACAAGTATTTCGTTGAAATACAAGGTCCAGATTTTGAGAAGATAAAGGTAAAAGAATAAAGTAGAGAACCATATGTTGCAAGTATCAGGATTCTTCAAGATGATCTAAGATGTAGATACTTGTGTTAGGTATTCCGTTGTAAGTAATAGTTTTGAGAACTTGCTTCTCTCTCAGGTTACTCATACGTGGGTGCGCTCCTTAATGAATAATGATGCTTGGCCTCCTTTCATCTAGTTGATATGCACTGGAAATGGCTGCATGTATTTTGAATCTGGTTCAAATTAAATTAGTGCTTTTGTTACTATATTGGATATATAGAATGGATTCATATCTTAACGATGTTAAGGTATATGGAGTTGTCTGTCTTATGCTTAAAACCAGAATTCAGATAAACTTTAGGCACGTTTCAGTAATAGCAGTTTGTGCGTTATCCCGGGCTTTGACAAGGGTTAACTTTCTACCATCTAGAAGATCCATAGTTATATTGTTCTTGACTCGCCACAGTTTTAGTAAAATGAATTCTTTTCAGAAAACATTAGTGGGAGTATGGTAGAACTTGAATTGATTCCATAACCACAAACGATTACTGAAAATTTAGTAGAACCTAAAAATTCAATTAGATTCGACATTCTATTAGCCGCTTCGCATATTTCGTGGGTAACCTCAGACACCTGACAGGGAGGTTTTTGATTACCTGAACTTGCCACTGCTGCGTTCTAGACTATGAGATCTGGCAGGAGGATGACTATAACGTCGTTCTAAACTAGCTTTAGAAGTATACGTGTATATGACTCTGCCAGAAGGTTGTTGTAGTTATTGGGATCAGCGGAAGCATGATGGGCAAGTAGTTTATGTCTATTTATAGACTAAAGAAGGTATAGCGGAGATAGATCGTCTAGTTTTGATGTGACAGTCATAGAGTTTGACTTTATCAGAACAACAGATGGACCTAGAAACAAGGTTGTAGGGAGTGATGTCCTGGTTTTTCGATGACATGCACTTAATAAGAAGAGATCTTCCTATACTATGATCGGTTATATTGTGGTTATCATAAGTTGTTTCTCCATATAGGATTTGGATAAAATATCAGGGATTCTGGTAACTAGATCTATGGTTTTAGATCTAAATTTGGGAAGTGTCCCAATTCGGGTACTTGACACTATTCTAAAGGGTTTTAGAATGGGTGACTCCTGGCGTGGTGGTGTACTCGCAGGTGATGGAGTCATCCTCTCTAAAGAGGTGTCTTCTAGACTGATGAGGAGAGGGATTTGCATGATTGGCATATTACTTGCTTAGGCAATTGAGTCAATCATGAGATGTCAAGTACAACACCTGATATTGTTTTTACACTGACTGCAATAAATATATATTAATCCAATCCTGAAGAAACGTTGGGAAGCAGTTATGAACATAAGTGGGTGTTCTTGGTATATGGTAACGGCAGCCTCCTTCAGGAGGCGGTTATCATATTAGGCTTCCAAGGTGACCTGGATGACAGAGTGGTTGTCTGAGTTATAGTTTTTCCTCTTTTGAGGGGAAGTATGTTGGATAGGTGATCTAAGCGGATACTGTGGAAGGCATGGCGTAGGCTACTGAGTAAATTCAGTGGATGATACAGTCTAAGAAGTTTATTGGATTTGGAGTTCATTTGTAAACTGGGTCCCATCAGATATCCAGACAAATTCTAAGACAGGTATTGCTCATTTCGGAAGATAGTCTTTCTCCACGAAATTGAGATATAGAGAGATAAACATAGAAACACTAGAGTGGATCCACTCACTGAGGCTATTTCTCGAATGCAATAGTTTCACAAACGGTCTTTGTGAGACTGATTAGTAAAGAAGTTGGGTGTTCGGTATCACACAGGCTATGAGTATGCGATACCGCAATAATTAGTCTTAAGTGCAAGTGGGAGATTGTTGGCTATAGTGCCTTCAAGTCAATTATTGTGATCGCGGGAATGCGATTGTGATGATTGAGGGAGGACCTATACGAGTATAACAGTCTTACTCGAAATGATAGTATGCTATCTGATTTGCCTTTATTATCATGTACATGTATTATGTGGTATTACAGATCACCATTACATGTTGATAGAGCCCATAGGATTCTTACTTGACTACCAGTATTATGATGGCGATCATATACGTAAGGGTTGGGTGGTCTATAAGAACATCCTTAAATGTTCCCAGTCGAGGGAGTATCGAGACTGGGCATCGATACTCTAAGAGTAGACTGGTATGTACTTATCAAGACCCTGACGAGGGGCGGTGGCCGGTCTCACAAGCTATTGGTGGCAGTTAGTTACCTAAGATAGTATACAGATGCTCGTTGGGTTATGAGTACACTGGACGGACTCGCCAGGAACATGCTCGTTGGTATTATACCTATTGTCAGATAGCAGTTCCCAGGTGATGTGTACAGGTTTGTCTGTCGACCTGAGATCGTCATTTTTCTCATGTGAGTTCCTACTATGCTTTGATTACTACCCTATCATGGCTCAAAGGAGTCGTGCAAATATGTTTTACTTGTATACAGTCTCGAGCCATATAGAGGCAGTAAGCGGATCGTCGGGGATTCGTCTCTCCCAGTATTGGGGGTTGATGTCACGCGGTGCACGGGTGGCCATCACCAAAATTTTTTGGCCAAGATAGACGAGAATTACTAATTTAGATCAGTAGTTTCTCAGTGGGTGATGGGCTTCATACCGACACGAAATATCTCATTATTAGGGGTCTGACTTTATCCACCCTCCTAATCTCGATATGCGATACTCTTAGATGAACAGACCGGACTGTACGAATATTGTCACGGACAGGCTCAGTAGGGGTTTGGATGAGTTTGCTCGTCGGCCTTCGTTTCGCTCAATACCTGGGTAGCCGTTACTTACAGCTAGTGCCGCTGACGTGCTTGACGAGTCTTTAGAGTCCTGCACAGAGGGTTGTCACGGTTCATGAGATATGATGTAGATGACGTATTTTGGTACATACATGTGTCCGATTAAATATGTGTACATACTACACAGACTCTTATCGGACGGTTGATAATACTAACAGCTTAGGATTGAGCCGGATTATTAAATCAAGTTTTGATTTAATAATTTATATATATATATACATATATATATATATATATATGTATGTATGTATTCTAGTATTATTATTTACTATTCATTTTTCTCTCTTGGCTTTTCGTATTTTTATACGAATACGCGTATATGTATTTTGATACATATACCGGGTTGTGTTTCGTATTTTTACAGAATATCTTCTAGAAGATTGACACCTCATTATATGATTTTCCGTTTTAGAAAATCATTAAGAAATGAGGTGGAGATGTGAGGTGGCATGAGCATGTTGAGGTATGTAGAGAGGTATTGCTCTTCATTGTTTATTGCTAAATGAGATGAAATATTTTCCATGGTTCAAAAGACTTAGCATTCCTTCTACATACTACACACACACTCACATTCATTCATACACACTCTCTCGGAGACTTAGTTTTTCTTGAGTTGCTCATGCCATAGTTTTCCTCACCTCCTCTTTTTTCTTCTTTGATTGCTCATTTGAGCATGAGGTATGGGAGAAAAGGATAGTGAGATATTCCTAAACCCCACACTCCATTGCTAGCAATCTTGGAGCGGTGGTTGCTTCGCTAGGAGAAGCTGGAGCCTGCATTGTCTCCTTTGGGTGGATCATCTTTGACGGAGGAAGACCGGAGACCAAGCTCGATCGTGGACACCTCAAGGAGCTAATGATGATGGTGGAAGACTGAAGGACACTGATCTTTTGGTATAACACTTGTATCATAGTAGTTTAGCACTTTGTAATTAGCTAGTAAAGGTTTATGGTTCGATATTGACGGATTCGTTAGCGCCAAAATTTTTAAACTCCATTTTTTGTTCTGCACCGGCCACGGTAGATGGCCAAGACGCTATCATAACCCAACCGATAATGTGGCGGAAGAAGAAGAAGACGATAACTTATTTTCAGGAGAATGAATTGAGGATATGGTACAGGCTTCCCTCGGTGATAGTAATCCTACCGAAGAAGATATTTCTTCCGGTCAAGGACCGCATGCGGATAAGTATAATAAGTTTATGAATGATACTAGAAGTCCGATTTATGAGAATTCAAAGTATTCCACCCTATCATGGTTCGTCCAACTTTTCTAGATTAAGTGCCTAAATAGATGGAGCAACAAGCTATTCACGATGCTTCTGAAGTTCCTGAAAGCTTCTATGCCCCCGGCAAATAACTTGCCCGAGAGCCGGTACGAAGCCCAGGAGATGGTGTCTGATTTGGGTCTGAACTGTGAGAAGATTCATGCATGTCCCAAAAATTACGTGTTGTATCGGAAAGAGAATTCAGATTTGAAAGAGTTTCCAACATGCAGAGAGCTCAGGTATAAGCCGAAAGTATCTGGTAAGAAGTCAGATATACCTGTCAAGATAGCACATTACTTTCCGATAATATAGAGGCTGCAAAGGCTATTCAGGTGCAAGAAGACAGCCGAGACAATGATTTGGTATCATTGTACTGCTCCAAGCGAAGATGAAAAAATGAGTCATCCAAGAGATTCACCGGCATGGAAAGATTTGAAAGGTTCCTAGGCACCTCAAGGAGGTCTCACAAGGCATCAACCATGCCAATTTATAAAAATACGGTGCCGAGAAACCCTAATAAGATCGTTGGCTAGAATTTTAGGCGACAAAGCAAACTAGTTAACACTTAACTACAAGAATACGGATATACAACCTTTGTAGATCCGGTCCTCCACCTCCACGGCTCCGTGATGAAGTCCTCTCCGCTGTACAAATCGGATCTCGGGCTCTAGCGTCGGCTTCATCGGAGAAGAAGCGGGCTAGGTCATCGACGACAATGCCGAAGATGATCTACGTCGAGGCATCACTAGATCAAGCTCTCACTTCACAAAGTCATGAAACTTGTGAAGAAAACACACTCTACTACTTGGCAAGAGGTAGAGGATGAAGAATTAGAAAGTGGGTAGACATTAGAATTGGATTTCTCACTTTTATTCATCAATCACCATTGATGAAGTCAAGGTTCTTCATCTTGAAGAAGAAGAAGAAGATGATAATGATATGATAGAATAAAAAAGGTTAACTTGAAAAGATAATCCCATTCATTCTTATCATAATAGTTACCATGGTTAAGTATAGAGAATGAACCAAGGTTAAGTGAAGTGGTTAGGGTTAAGCATGAGACAAAATGGTCACAAAGTCAAAGCTTCATGAAGTTTTAAAGAAAAAACAAAACTTGCAACCATTTCATTTCATATCTTTTCCAAATAAATAAATAAATAAATGATTAAGAAAAAGAAAACCCTAATCATCAATTTAACCATGGTTTAATCTTTACACTTAACCAAGTTAACATGTATCATCAAACATGATACAATCATTTGCACAAAAAGTATACCACATATACAACTTGTACAACCAAGTGAGAAAATCCTTTTAAAGTGAACCGATACTAGTTAATGCAAAGTAATATATCATATATATAATTATACATTAAATCATTAAATCAACACTTGATTTAATGATCCGGTCATATAGCATATAACCGACTAGTATCATCAGTAACAATTTATCGAAACAACACTTGATCCGATAACCCGGCTATATCGCATATAACCGCGCAATGTCACATATCGCGAGAATCAAATACAGTATCACATACTGGTATCATTCTCGGTCCCGCACATATCTCATACGTGCTCCTATTTCGTTTCGCTTGAGCCAGGAAACCTCTGTGTAGGACTCTAAAGACTCGTCAATACGCCGGCAGCAGATGATGATCATATCAAGCACCCACAAGCCGTAAGCGGTCTGCTAAACGTAACGGCCACCCGGGTATTGAGCGATCAGAAGATCGACGAGCAAGCCCGCTCACACTCCAGTGAATCCAACCAGTAACACTACCGTACAGTCCGGTCTGATCGTCTGATATGTCGCATATCTCACCTAGGGGTGGTAAACGTCAGACCCCAATAGCTCGATAAGTCGTGTCGATATGAGGTCTATAACAATTCGAGAAACTACTGGTAATACTTACCAGTAAATCTCAGCAACCCTGGCCAGGGATTTCCTGTTATAGCCAATCGAACACAGCGCAACATCAACTCCCTATACCGGGAGAGACGAATCCCCCCTATCGCTCATTGCCTCCATGTGACTCGGGACTGTACCCAAAAACCACCGTTTTGCACGCCCTCTTGGACGTGGTAAGATGGAAATCAAAGCACAGTGGGAACCACACAAGACTCTATGACGATCTCGGGTCAACAGACTACTCTGTACGAGTGTCACCAGAGAACTGCCATCTGACGTAAGGTATAATACCATCTGGGAGTTCTCGGCGAGTCCGTCCAGTGTACCCAGTCTCTACTGAGCACCCGTATATCATCTCCGATGTCAAACACCAATGGATATGGGATCATCCATCGCCCATCTGTATGGGTCGAGAAGGTATACGCTAGTCTACTCTGGTATATCGATGCCCCGTCTCGATACACCCACGACTAGGGACTTTGAAGGATGTACTTATAGACTACCATGTCCCCACTAGTATGATCCGCATCATTGTCCAGGTAGTCAAGTACACATCCTAAGGGCTTTACCAACATGTAACAGAGAGACAATCAATGTACACGTTAAGGTAAAGAGCAACCAGATAGCATACTATCATGTCGAGCAAGAAAGTCCTCCCTATATATGTCCCAGCATCCACTACAATATACATCCAATGTACAGTAATGGCCTCTAGGGCATACATATAACTAACAATCTCCCACTTGCACTAGGGCCATCTGTAGCAGTGGTTGTAGTATCTCATACTCAACCATCCCATAAGAGTCTCTCTTTGGGAATAGGCCTTCGTGAGTGGATCCGCCGTGTTGTCCTCTGAGTTTACTCTCCTTACCTCGATCATCCTGGAGATCAACCATCTCCATGATCAGGTGATACTGCCTTAGAATATGTCTGGATCACTGATGGGACGGGCGTTCATTGGCATAAGCCACAACTCCATTGTCACACAATGGTAGGAACTAAGTTCATCTCATGAACTAATATACATCCAAACAACCTCTTTGGTAGCATCTTAAGTAGCGATGTATCCAGCCTTTATCGTCTAGTATGCCACGGTATCTAGCTTGGAACTCTTCCAACATACCGTCCCTTTACTGAGGGTAAAGACAAGGCCTACGACTGACATTCAGTCGTCTTTATCACCCTGGAACACTTCCAGTGATTTTCCCCAGGATCAACTGATACCATCTCACTACAGCTAGTGAGTGTCCTAACATCCATTTAGATCTATCTCATAGATCCAAAACCCAGGATTTAGTAGGTATCACTTTGATCCTATGTGGAGAATCATTGTGATAAGCGGAGATTGATCGAGCGTAGCATAGGAAACTCCTTCCCTATCAAGAGTATGTCATCCACGTACTCTACGAGGATCGTCACCATACTCCCTACTACCTTTTTGTTCATACAAGGTTCATCTACCATTATGGTGATGTCAACTTCTTTGACTAATCCATCAAAACAGATGTTCCAACTCCGCGATGCCTGCTTTAATCCTATAAAGCATCTTGCACACGTTTCCGCTGCTTCCACTGTCTACGAAGCCCTCTGGCTGTGTACTTATAGACTTACTCTTCTAAAACATCATTTAGAAAAGCAGTCATGGCACCCAACCGCCAGATATCGTAGTTATGGTATGTAGCCATGGCAAGTAGGATCTGGATGGACTTAAGCATAGGTACGGGAAAAGGTTTCATCATTATCCACGCCTGGTCAATGACGAAAACCTTTAACAAGTCTAGCTTTGAAAGTCTCAACCTTTCCATTTACACCAAGTAATCTTCTCAAGATATACTTGCTCCTGATGGGGATTTAACCCTTCAGATATAGCAACCAAAGTCCATACTTTGTTGGTGTATAAGGATTCCATTTCAGATCGATAAACATCCAGCCATTCTTACAGAGTCTCACTCCTGATGGCCAGCTCGAAAATAGTTGGGTCATCATCTCATGATGCAATCCTCGCTCCCACTGTCATAGAGAAACCGAAGTATCTCTCAGGTGGGTGAGAAACCCTACTAGATCGGCGGAGAGGCTGAGGTTCGTTGGAATCTACTGAATCCTTTGGTTCTGTCAAATCATCAGCTGCAATTTGCATAGCTGGAACATTTCCAGTTCTACATGACAGATCTTGCCTCGAGCTTGTCCGGATTTTGCTTTTAGACATTGGCCGGACAACCCCAAATCTTAACTGACTTAAGAGATGGGCTCTTCCCTTTCCATATCACATATGAAGTGGTAGGCAACTGATTTGATTGGAACCCTATTCAATAGGTATGCAGCTTCTCAAGTGCATAACACCCTTAAGGAAATTGGTAACTCAGTAGTACTCATCATAGAGCGCACCTTATCATATAGGGTGTGATTGCTCCGCCCCGATATACCATCGTGCTATGGTGTATACGGAGGAGTAATGCTGAGTGAGAATCTCATTCTCCTTTAGAATAGTCCAGGAATTTCCGTGCTCAAGTATTCTCCTCCTTGATCTCATCTAAGGACATAATACTTATACCTGTATTTTGGTTCTCTACTTCTAAATCATATTCTGTGAATATCTCAAAAGGTTCGGACTTGTGTTTCAACAGGAACATATGTCTGAATCTTGAGAGATTATCAGAGAATGTAATGAAGTATAAAGAACCAGTCTTGGCATGTGTAGACAGGGGACCTAACATACATCAACATGTATTATCCCAAGAGTTCATTAACTCTTTCTCTGTTTCCAGTAAACAGAGCTAGGGTCATCTTATCTCTGTGACATGACTGGCAAGTTTCACTAGATGTAAATTCAAACTGATTTAAATATGCATCTCTATGTAACTTAGCTAGTCGGGTCGCATTGAAATGACCTAGTCTACAATACCTCAAGAAGGATCCGTCCATTTCTGAACTCTTCCTCTTGTGTGTGTTCTATATACTAAGAACTGTAGTTTGATTTAGAACATTAATGCTTTTAGATAACGTGCCTGAACCGATCAACTTTTGATATAGGAAATGTTTAAAACATTATCCAACATTACAAAATTGTATCATTTCTTTACTAATAAAGAGACTGATATGATTTTGTATATCAGGTTCGGTATCTAATAACATTCGTTCAGAATCAATGTATTACAATACAGGGTGACAGTGACCAATAGACTTGGCTGCAACACTTTCCCCGTTTTCTGTCTCATGAAACTTATCACCCGTTCTCAGTTTTTCTACCCTTTTGTAGCCCTATGTAACACATTACATATCTGGGATCCTGATCCGGTATCATATACCAAGGATGCGGAGGATACTGAGAAACAGTTCTGTATAATGAACACACCCGGAGATGATGCATCAGCATGCACTCTCTTCGTTTGGGCGGCATGGGAAATCTGGTATTCCCCAATTTCCTGCTCTGTCTTATAACTATTATAAGTTGGAGCGGGACCAACGTTCCCCAGCTCAGTATAACAAGCGGGTTCGGTCAATAATCCGTATTATTATCTTGATTAAGGCGTGATATGGTCGCTACCTGGAGAGAGAGAGAAGAAAACACTCAGCGTGCGCTCTTGCAAGATCAGATTGGTTATTATTTTATCTAATCAGGATGGCTCCCACTGCTTTTTATCAAATCTTCCTTCAAACCCTAAAAGGAAAGACTAGCCGGGATTAATTACACACTACAAGTTCGCCAATCTTTCAGCCAGGCCAGTGTCGGTACTTTGAGGGAGGTCCCCCGTGCTTTCGCACGAACCTAATTAATGTAAACCTCGTTTTCCCAGAGGCGTAACCTCGTTAACACCTTTCTAGACACCTACTTGATCGGCTAATTGTAATGTGTAAAACTCTCCCAGGAGTAACTCTTACTCGCAGCGGGTATCGGGATCCAACTATCTCATAGAAGGTATGCAATCTCATTGCAAATTTCAACACTTGAAATTCCCGATAATATTTTGCCCCTAGCGTCCTATGACCTTGACGGAGGCCAACAAACTATAGTGCGCTAGTCAAGTTCAACCCGTCATTTCCCGATTGAATTAAACCTACCCGCACGACCCTTGACGCAGGCCAACAAAGTCGCACGACTACCCTAATCCAATCTGCATCATATGCATAAGCAGATAAATACTAGCCAGCTACCGCACACTACGCCTTGACGCAGGCCAACAAACGTAGCACGAATACTAACTACTACTTATCTGAAATGACGGAGGGCTATGACAGGTTTTTCTGAAAACCTATTGCGTAATGAACTTGATATCGTTGTAGAATCAAATGATTTTAAAATGGAGTGTTTTTTTAGGCTTTCTAGTTTTGCTAAAGGAGTCACTCCCGGTGAAGGGATCGTCGGTCCTTTCCTCATCGAATGAGGTGCGGGATATATCATATATATCACTGTGCAAAGCAAAAACACTTAAAAGCAATCAAAAGATAAACAGAATGTGTAGCATCTCCCGATTGAATTTACATAGCTCTGTTTATTGGAAACATCCTAAGGGCTTTACCAACATGTAACCATAAGACAGTTTGTATAAAGGCTTTACCAACATGTAACCATAAGACAAACCAAATGTGTAGCATCTTGTGAAACTCGGGAGCGATACTTCGGTTTCTCATATGCTACACATCCTAAGGGCTTTACCAACATGTAACCATAAGACAGTTTGTAACCATAAGACAGTTTCACAAGATGGGACCTGGGTTCCTTGGCTAAAGCCACCGCCTCATTGTTATCGCAATACAAAGGTATTGGATGCTCAATGGATGGAACCACTCCAAGTTCAGTAATGAACTTCTTGATCCAGACAGCCTCTTTGGCAGCATCGTTGCAGCGATGTATTCAGCCTCCATCGTCGAGTCTGCCACGGTATTCCTGCTTGGAACTCTTCCAGCTAACCGCCCCTCCGTAAAGGGTAAAGACAAATCCCGACTGCGACTTAGAGTCGTCCTTATCACTCTGGAAGCTCGAATCGGTAAAGGACTCCACTTGGAGTTCTCCGTTACCATACACCAAGAGCATCTCTTTAGTACCAACGGTCCAGCCGTAGAAGGGTCAAGCCAACGCCTCACATGTGGCACGCCGTACTGCCCCAAATCCGAAGGTTCAAAGGGAAGTTCAAGACGGTCACATAATCGAGTTAAGGTTTGTTGTCTTCTGGAGGGTCCATCGCGTTACTTGCACTACTTAGAACGCCGTTAAACTACGGAAAAATCCAACACTTGGAAATTTCCCGACAGGGGAAAAATTGGGTATTTATATCCGGTCGAATTTTTTAACATATTCTAAAAATTATCCGGAAATACACAAACTGATTTAAACATCCTAAGGGCTTTACCAACATGTAACCATAAGACAAACCGAATGTGTAGCATCTCCCGAAGATGTCACCATTTGTATATTATTTACTTTTCTGCACTAGGTTAGACCCAAGGAGGAGAGCACAAAGTAACCGGGGTTCTGGAGTTCAGTGGGAGACCAACTCGAGGAGTCGAGTCCGGGTCTCCTAACTCTAGAATTGGTAGGGTTTCTTGCCGCTCTCTTAGGGGTCTAGGGGTGTGGGTTTCGCTATTCATCGCGACCGTGGAATCCGTGTTTTATACTGGCTCGTATTGAACACACGGACGTCCTAGTATATCCAATATTTCATATGTTTCTTCTGCTGCGATATCTGTGATGTGATCATGTGATGTTCTGTGATAGATACAGTATATAGTATATATGATATATTATATAGGCGTTACTTATGTTTTACACCCGCGCTAGCCCTGCCCCACTCTGCATTAGTTACCTAACCTAACGGTGCACGAGGGGACATCGAGGCGAATACGGATGGCATAAGTGTACGTCGTATTTATCTGTGATGTTTAGGTACTTAATGATGGGACGTCATCAATCTGCCGCGGAACCGCCGCCTAAGGCAGGCTTCTGCCGCGGTTCCGCCGCAGGTTGCACTGTTCATGAGCCCAATTTAGCGCCGTAATTCTTAGAATTCTCTGCTGAGTTTTCTGCATATTTTTAATTTGGAAAAAACATATTTTTTAAAAATTGTACAGAGAGCCGTTTTCGGGTTAGGGTTTTGGTTCGATCGGACTTCAAACGTCGTCGGGACTTCGCCTAAGGCTCTAGCTAGGCTCTGATACCGGTGTAGGTCAGGCAGCCACCCCATCTAATGGGATCACCGTGGCACCACGGGTCCCTCAGCAGCTACGTTTTATGCATGCCCCCTCGCGAGGACTACAACCCGCCGAAACACCTTCCGGTCTCGGGACACCCTCAGGTAAGAGCCTATGCTTCGCCACACTGTCACACAGTGAGAACCCCCCATAGGTCGACATCCAATGCCTAGTAGCTCTGATACCAGTGAAAGGTTCCTAGACACCCCAAGGAGGTCTCACAAGGCATCAACCATGCCAATTTATAAAAATACGGTGCCGAGAAACCCTAATAAGATCGTTGGCTAGAATTTTAGGCGACAAAGCAAACTAGTTAACACTTAACTACAAGAATACGGATATACAACCTTTGTAGATCCGGTCCTCCACCTCCACGGCTCCGTGATGAAGTCCTCTCCGCTGTACAAATCGGATCCCGGGCTCTAGCGTCGGCTTCATCGGAGAAGAAGCGGGCTAGGTCATCGACGACAATGCCGAAGATGATCTACGTCGAGGCATCACTAGATCAAGCTCTCACTTCACAAAGTCATGAAACTTGTGAAGAAAACACACTCTACTACTTGGCAAGAGGTAGAGGATGAAGAATTAGGAAGTGGGTAGACTTTAGAATTGGATTTCTCACTTTTATTCATCAATCACCATTGATGAAGTCAAGGTTCTTCATCTTGAAGAAGAAGAAGAAGAAGATGATAATGATATGATAGAATAAAAAAGGTTAACTTGAAAAGATAATCCCATTCATTCTTATCATAATAGTTACCATGGTTAAGTGTAGAGAATGAACCAAGGTTAAGTGAAGTGGTTAGGGTTAAGCATGAGACAAAATGGTCAAAAAGTCAAAGCTTCATGAAGCTTTAAAGAAAAAACAAAACTTGCAACCATTTCATTTCATATCTTTTCCAAATAAATAAATAAATAAATGATTAAGAAAAAGAAAACCCTAATCATCAATTTAACCATGGTTTAATCTTTACACTTAACCAAGTTAACATGTATCATCAAACATGATACAATCATTTGCACAAAAAGTATATCACATATACAACTTGTACAACCAAGTGAGAAAATCCTTTTAAAGTGAACCGATACTAGTTAATGCAAAGTAATATATCATATATATAATTATACATTAAATCATTAAATCAACACTTGATTTAATGATCCGGTCATATAGCATATAACCGACTAGTATCATCAGTAACTATTTATCGAAACAACACTTGATCCGATAACCCGGCTATATCGCATATAACCGAGCAATGTCACATATCGCGAGAATCAAATACAGTATCACATACTGGTATCATTCTCGGTCCCGCACATATCTCATACATGCTCCTATTTCGTTTCGCTTGAGCCAGGAAACCTCTGTGTAGGACTCTAAAGACTCGTCAATACGCCGGCAGCAGATGATGATCATATCAAGCACCCACAAGCCGCAAGCGGTCTGCTAAACGTAACGGCCACCCGGGTATTGAGCGATCAGAAGATCGACGAGCAAGCCCGCTCACACTCCAGTGAATCCAACCAGTAACACTACCGTACAGTCCGGTCTGATCGTCTGATATGTCGCATATCTCACCTAAGGGTGGTAAACGTCAAACCCCAATAGCTCGATAAGTCGTGTCGATATGAGGTCTATAACAATTCGAGAAACTATTGGTAACACTTACCAGTAAATCTCAGCAACCCTGGCCAGGGATTTCCTGTTATAGCCAATCGAACACAGCGCAACATCAACTCCCTATACCGGGAGAGACGAATCCCCTCCTATCGCTCATTGCCTCCATGTAACTCGGGACTGTACCCAAAAACCACCGTTTTGCACGCCCTCTTGGACGTGGTAAGATGGAAATCAAAGCACAGTGGGAACCACACAAGACTCTATGACGATCTCGGGTCAACAGACTACTCTGTACCAGTGTCACCAGAGAACTGCCATCTGACGTAAGGTATAATACCATCTGGGAGTTCTCGGCGAGTCCGTCCAGTGTACCCAGTCTCTACTGAGCACCCGTATATCATCTCCGATGTCAAACACCAATGGATATGGGATCATCCATCGCCCATCTGTATGGGTCGAGAAGGTATACGCTAGTTTACTCTGATATATCGATGCCCCGTCTCGATACACCCACGACTAGGGACTTTGAAGGATGTACTTATGGACTACCATGTCCCCACTAGTATGATCCGCATCATTGTCCAGGTAGTCAAGTACACATCCTAAGGGCTTTACCAACATGTAACAGAGAGACAATCAATGTACACGTTAAGGTAAAGAGCAACTAGATAGCATACTATCATGTCGAGCAAGAAAGTCCTCCCTATATATGTCCCAGCATCCACTGCAATATACATCCAATATACAGTAATGGCCTCTAGGGCATACATATAACTAACAAGATTTTGATAGGAGGCACCAAACATTCAGTAGTGATCCTCACAATGTCAGGCTTGGACTGGATAGTGATAGGTTCTGCCCATTTAACTATAAGGCTGGAAGCCACAGCACATAGCCCGTTGTAATGATGATTTATAATCTATCGTCATGGTTGGTTATGGATTAATCCTATTTTATGATGTCTCTTCTTATTGATGGACCAAACTCACCGGGAAACAATATCGATGTCTATCTCCGACCTCTGGTCGATGAGTTAAAATCATTATTCATTGATGGCGTAGAGACTTTCGATGCAAAAACAGATACAACATTCACGATGCGTGCGACTTTAATATGGACAATTATGACTTTCCTGCGTATGGAATGCTATCAGGTTGGTCCGTACATGGTCACAAAGCATGCGCTTACTACCACCAAGATACAACATCGAAATGGTTGAATTTTAGCGGGAAGGTTTGTTATTGCGGTCATCGGTATTCCCTGCCACTAGACCATCTATACAGGTTAGACGATACTTACTTTAATGGTCATCAGGAGCTTCTTGGGCCCCCAGCCTCATTGTCTGGAGAGGACTTGATTGCTTAGTGGGATAGTAACAATAACGTGACTTTAGGGATATATCCGGCAAAACAAGACAAACTATAATACTGGAACAAGTTAAGCATTTTCTATGAGTTTCCGTACTGGGCAACAAATTTAGTGCGTCATTATCTAGACTTCATGCACATAGAGAAGGAAGTATCCGAGCATGTACTTAACTTGTTTATTTTTAAAGACGAAAAATCGAAAGACAGCCTCCGTGCTCGAATGGATCTTCAGGACTGGGAAGTTAGAAGTGAATTTCATCCTACACTGATAGCGGGTAAACTAGTAAAATTTGTACTTCCCAATGCCACATATCATAAGTCACAACCAGAGAAGAAAAGGTTTCTGAAGGCATTGCATGATTTGAAAGTTCCATCAACTTTCTCAGGATCATTTAGTAAAAAAATATAGATTATGAAATGCAAGATCGATAGGCTAAAAAGTCATGATCACTATATTATTATGTTGCACCTTCTCCCATTAGCCCTCAAGACTTCCCATCCCGAATCGTTTGTTCTAGTAATCAATGACCTTTGTTGATTTTTTAGGGAATTGTGCGCTAAAACATTCGATGTTGTGACGCTGGAGGATCTAGAAAATTCTATTTCCTTGATACCGTGCAAGCTTGAGCGTATTTTCCCGCTGTCGTTCTTCGATATTATAATACATCTGACAGTTCATCTTGTAACCGAGACTAAATTTGCCGGACCGGTACAATATCCATCGATATATTCCGTCGAAAGGTATGTTGAATTTTTCATTTCATGCATTTTGTAAAATTATTTTTGTCTTATATACCCATTTTTATTTATTTAACATATTTTTCTTTAGATAGCTCTACACTTTAAAAAAGTATTTACGCAATAAAAATCGACCAGAGGGTTCTATCATTCAAACTTATCTTCTAGATGAATTAACCACATTTTGTTCCTGCTATCTGGATGAGAATATTGAGACAAAGTTTAACCGGTCTCGGAGAATTCAGGATGGGCCATTTGGTAAAGCTGATTATAAGATAGTAGACCCTATATTTATCAACAAGATATATCGATTTATCCTCCACAATAGCGTATATTTTAAAGAAATTTGAGTATAATTTTTTTTGGATTAATTGTTATATTTATATGTGTGTATGAAATGATATAATATTGATGTCATAATTTGTTGTTGAGAACAGAATTCATATTGATGAAGTACGTGAGGAGCATCTTGATTGGAATGATGAACGATTGGAAAAATACCATCATGATAATTTTTGGAATTGGGTTGCAGATCATGGAAGTTGTTCGAATAACATATTATTACGACCGGTCTTAATCTAAACTTATATCATTATATATTTGCCATAAAATTTCTTTTGTCAGATCCACGATTCGAACTTGTTTGTGTTAGTGATATATACCCTAGAAGCCATTATTGTATATTACATTTTGGAAGCTTGGAATATATACAAATATATAACAGTCTTGCTCAATATGATAGTATGCTATCTGATTTTTAACTATCTTAATATGTGTATATGTTTCTCTTAACGTATCGCTAATACATGTTGATAGAGCTCGTAGGATCTTTGCTTGACTACCAGTGTTGTGATGGCAGTCACACTCGTGGGGACTGGATAGTCTATAAGCATATCCTTAAATTTGTTCCTAGTCATAGGACTATCGAGACTTGGCATTGATACTCCAGAGTAGACTATTGTATACATTTCTTATCCCGTTAGGGAAGATGGCCTGTCCCGCAGCCATTGAATTCTAAATACCGTTTTGTCTTGATATTACTTGTATATCTATTTATCTTGTAGATGCAGAGCAGCCATACCTCGAAAAAGGGACTTGAGGGCCAAATCAATCCCACAGACAAAGTCCCGATAAAGCTAGGGGCACCATTCCCCCTCTTTTTTACTCCTGATTATCACTACACCGGCGATTATGCCGAGAGCTTCGGCCGGTATATGGGGGATGAGAACCGCATTCAAAAAAAGTATTCTCTTCATGTTGAGTAGGGCGATCAGCACCAGCGCCCTTTTGCCCTCTTCTTAGATCAGGCTCGGGTATTAATATATATTTTCATTTGACTTATCAAATAAATTTACTATTAATTAACACTTATAATTTAAAAACATTATTTTCTTTTATTTGCAGTTGGATTACGACTTTCAGTTTGTACCAGACCCTGATCACCTTGACGGAATACTCGATCTTAACGCTCTTTACTTGGGCCTCATGAAAAACATGCAATCTAAGGTCTGATATAATAGGAACGAGATGAAGGTCAATTGCTACATGTTATGGCTGGCGAACCCTGAAGCGGAAGGAGCTGCTCTCCTATAGCCTCCGGCTTTTACCAGAATCCATATAGATACATGGCCTCTCTTGTGCCGGTATTATAAGTCTGAGCTCAAACAGATTTGTAATTTAAATATAATTCATTGTTTAGTATATAATTTAATTTTTGTGTTATTTAATTAGAAAACTAAATCTGATTGTGTTGTGTAGAAACAAGCCGATCAAAACAAAGGGAATTAGAAGTCCGTGAAGAAAGGTCGTCCTATTTACACAGGTGGCTCGAGGAACATTACTCATGTCATGGAGGCATCAGTAACTTACAATATATCTATTTTGATATAATGCAATATTAAACGTTATTTTATAATGAGAATAATGGAGAAAAGAGGCCATAGGAGGGGATTCCTCCTATGGTGTAGAAAAAATACAATCTCCACTAATTTTTTCGACGATCAGGCCCCCATCATCTTCATCGTTATCATCTAAGATGTGGGTACACCAAATTTCATGTGATTCTACAACTTTTTCACCGTTGATTTAGCAATGTAAAAAGTTCTATTGTCGGTAAACCGTTAATTTTGAACCCACTAAATCAACGGTGAAAAAGTTGTGGAATCACATGAAATTTGGTGTACGCACGTCTTAGATGATAACGATGATGATGATGATGGGTGCCGATCGTCGGAAAAAATGGTAGAGGTTGTATTTTTTCCACGCCATAGGAGGAAATCCTCTCCTATAGCCTCTTTCCTCCATTAATCTCTTTTATAATATATGTAAATTTTTGGCGAATTGCAAAGAGCTCAAACCCTGACGTAGGGTAGTACACTGAGCGTGTTGACTGCATATCTGGCCGTCCACGGCACCGCGATAGATCCCACCACGGGCAAGCTTCGATTCTCCGACATTGCTATCCAGGAGTATTGCGTAAGTGTCAATATTTATTCTAATTCGAATGAAATTTTTGTTTTGATAAGTTCAAATTTAAATGATATATTTATATTTTAATGCTTAACGTGGGTGTAAGAGTGGGTGGTGGAGCAGGCGGAGGCATCGGGGATTGATTTTAGTGAATAGACCGATCCGATTATACCGACCCCTGTTCTAGACGCCGCACACGGAGGGCACCACAGTAGTTGGGAGAGAGGTCGGGGACTTGGTCCTAGCAGGGACCATATGAACTTGGTCTCCACTTCGGCGATTATTTCTCCTACCCCCGTGAGCGACGTCTGGAGCATGATGTTGCCGCATTGAAGACTACAGTCGAGAAGTTAAAAGAGATGTTGATACGTATATTAGTTATTAGAAAAATATTATATCACATTATAGATAGTAGCATATGCAATATTAGTAGCCTGAATTTATTTGGTTTTAAACTTAAGTTTGATTAATCAGAATTACATAAAACTATCTAAACTAAACTCTTTAATCATAACCATGCTAGATCTTTCTTCATTTTGGAGTTTAAAAAGTTATGATTATTCAAACTCAAAACTTAAGAAGAAAACATTGTTTTGGAAATTAGATAACTGCAAAACCAAGCATCCCATCAAAACTAAACAATTACGGAGAGATACAGACTTACAAGTTAGAGTAAGCATCATTTCTACCTTCACTTAAAATAAACTACGGTTTTTCATACTAGATATCCAAACTAGGCCTAAAGCCCTTAGTATTCTTAGATTGGGAGGAAAAAAGCGTAGTCCTGAATGTGTTGAATTTCAACATGTATAAATTCTCATACATAACATATGAATTTCAACAGAACGTGTGTAATCTCAAAAAAGTATATATAAATTCACGGTTTCGCAATAATCCAATATTGATACGAATTCGACTTAATCTAATACACCGTTCTTACTCGTTTATTACACAAACAAATTTTTTTACAGATTCGGCAGGCTAGTTCGGCTTTGGCTCCACATGCCACTCGTTCGGCTGCAGCTCCGCAAGCCACTACCTCGGCTGCGACTGTGCAGGCCACTCCTATGGCTCCACAGCCTACTCAGACTCCTGTACGAACCACTCCTTCATTAGTCAAGTTTTTGTTGACCCAAGGCTACACCGAGGAGCATATGTGCCAGATTTCAGCGTTTATTAGAGGTGCTAGAGTAGGTTTATTTATATTTTGAGGATGGATGTACTTATTTGATACATATTGTTTGTTTTGAACGATATTGGTGGTTGTTTGGATGTTTATGATGATTTTAAATTGATTTTGTAATATGTTTGTTTGTTTCTTTATATATTATGCATACGACTTAATCTGTTTGCCTTTACATATTAATTCGTAGGGGCATTTGTAATTTCCTATGTATAACTCCGTAGGGGCATTTGTAATCCCCTACGTATAACTCCGTAGATGCAATTGTTTTATTTTTTTAAGAGAAAAATTAAAAAAAAAAAATTGTCCCCACGAATTCATCCTTAGAGATAAATTCTCCAACCATTTAAGTCGTAGGGGCAATGTTTACTCCTTAGGTGTATGTTCGGGCAAACATTTGCACTTGCGGCTTTTGGACCTAAGGAGGTATTTTAGGTCCATACGGATTAATCCGTAGGGGCCACTGATTGTCCTTACGGCTAAATCCGTAGGGGCATGTGAATATTATAGTAGTGATTTTACTGCGTTAACGAATCTGTCATATTTCTCTTTTTGCTAGACTTCGACTAGTGCATGAGGATTTAGAGATGACGACCGGATGGTTTAGGATTTGAATCTGGCGGTAACGAAGAACAAGATGCAAAAATTTTAGGTCGACAGCTACTCATAAAATTTCATGGGGGACTTTCTTTTATAGAAAGAGTTAGATAATAATGAAGATGATGATAGGCATAATAAGCATGTTTTATAGTTTGTTCTATTTTGCTTAGTATATAATATTATCTTTGGTATTCTATATTTCTTGTGCTTTTGGGTTATAGAATCTTTTGGCATTGATCAGGTTCTAGAATGGTTATAATCAAAGGTACATCATACTTTATTAAGTAACCCTTTGTAGGGCAGTTTAAAGTTATAAACTAATCATATTGGCTCTTGGAACTCATTTATATATATATATAATGTAAGCACCGAACTGGCATTAATTTAACTCCTTTTTATGGGTGTCAATTATAAAATATAACAAAAAAATAATTACCCTATATGTATGTTTTATTTTGGCGTCTTTAATTAATAGAATTTGTCATGAGAGCTTCAAGGTGAATATATCTTTTTTCCTTACGTATTATATTGAGATTTACTTATTATAGTTGTGTATTTTCCTGTTTCTAAAAGGACTTTTAAGCCGTGCACAACATGATTCTTTCAATCTCTCTCTTTTCTTTCAGGTCCCTCCTCTCTTATTCATTTACATCATTTTCATGTCTGTCCCTCTTCACTTGAAAGTGACATTTTTCTCGTGACACGGAAGTTTGGCTACCTGATTTTGATATTCAGCATCTACTCAGGGTTAAAAATCTGAGCTTTTGATTCACCTTGGAGATCTATGTGAGGATAAACAAATGAAGCATTTCTCAAATATATATTTAGGCAAATGTAAAATATAAGGTAATTTACACACAGCCCATAAGAAGTCAAATACTCAAAACTTTTATCATTGTTAGTCTTCATGGTCCTTTATTCTATTAAATTTAATCGGCTACACAGAAAAGTCTGTACATCTGACAAATCTTTACGATCGGCCTGTACATCTACATTGTAACAACACTATTTTAAATTAATGCTTTGTTTACGGATAATACAGGAGTTCTTCATAATGCGAACCAATTGACGTCCTCAAAAGTTACCTGTTAAGACGATAAATTGCTAAAAGACAACTGCTCATTATCTCTGACACAGGGAAAGGCAATGGGCTTTTTTGGTGCAATGAATTCAACATTAATCCTTATTGTTCTCAAGCAAAAGCGAGCACAGAAAGTGTGTGAAATTGAAAAGCATCTCTACCGCCGACATGGGTTGCTGATGGAGGTCCTTTTCGGGTCTCCGTCAGATGTTGTCTTCCGTTGATCTTCCAGTGGATTTTGGTGGTGATCTTTTGTTGCGTGTGCATCTCAATGGGTTTTGGTGAGATTGTGTGATTTGAGGAGTTTAGCGCCGAGTACCTGCAAAGAAATCCCGGGGTGTTTGGTACCACCGAGGACCTTCCGACGATCAAGTTAGTGCTAGATCCGAGCAGAGTAACGGCTAAGTGAAATAAAAATGGCTTACTTGACTCCTCTGTGATTGGGGTTTATATAGCGGCGGCATCACACAGCAGTAGGTGCGAGAATCTCGCCGGCCGTTACGCTCCCGACGTCACGCCCCGCGTGAAGAGCGGATCCCCCATTAATGGGGATCGTGATGGCGTGGAACGTGGGACGTTGCTGGCGGAGAATCTGCGCTTGGCAAGATTGGCGGAGTGGCGGTTACGCCTGCAAGTGGTGGAGTCGGTCGGTCGGGGAGGGCCGAGAAAGACGGCCTTGGCTGGGGAGCTCAGAACCGAGCAAGAGGGCTGAGGAGTCTTAGTCATGTGGCAGCCCGGGGAGAGCTGAGGGAACGAGGAGGCAAATTTGCAGGGGGTCCCGAGGAGGGTCAGTTTGTACTTGTAGGTCGGATACAAGGGGGAGGCCTGGTCGGTCTCTGTGGGCCCTTCCTTCTGGGTCTTGGGACATATCATCTGTCACGTGTCCTGATCTCGCATCGCCAATATTGAGCATCATCATTAGCCCCCCACTCTTGTACCGATCAGCTAGCGGGTCGGGTCAGGAGTGGACTGCCAGGCCCTCCCAAGGTGAGCTCCTTCCTAAGGCTTTGTCGGGACGAGTCTTCGGGCTGTCAGTTGTCTTTTCTGCTAGCGATTCAGGGCGAGATCTCTGCATTTAGGAAGGTGCACCGGTTCGTGCATTCTGCCACTGAAGCGACGGTTCACGTGTCAAGCGTCGATTGGCCGACGCGACGTATGCAGGCCTGTGGTGTCTGATGGGATGCGGTCCAGCGCAGGATCGACACGTGGAGCGATCGGAGCCGTTGGACGCGAGGGGTCATTTTGGCGGAGAGATGACGGGAGTCGTTGGATGAGACCGCTTGCAGCAATAAACAGGGGTGGGGCCCGTCCTTGGGCCCCTACTCCTTCATACTTCCCTCTTCTATGTCTTGCTTGCTCGGCGACGCTCGTCTTCTTTCTCCCCGCTTCAGTTCTCGAGAATTCCCTTTTTCAAGGTTAGATGTTTTCCTTTGTAGAGTCAATAGAGCTTGTAGGAGTAGGTTCTAGGGACCCTTTAGTTGTGTCCGCGTCCCCCCAGGGAGCATGGGTCGGATCCTCTCCCCGGGATCATGCGGCGGGGGCAGCCCCAGGGAGAGGCGGTAGATGCGGCCCCCGGCACCTCGTGTTGGATGAGGCATGAGGACGAGCTCGCCAATGCTCGGGCTCGCTTCACATCCCTTCGTGTTATAAGCTCCAACTGGCCAAGGAGGGGGAGAGGGCGGATCAAGTACGGGGGCAGGGAGATCGCCTAGTATTTGGAAGCTTTTTGGGCGGAATGCGCCTGCCCTTCTTTCCTGAGGTCGTCGCAACGCTGAATTTTTTCGGTTTGGCCCCCTGCCAGTTAGTGCCGAACTCGTGGAGGATCCTCCTCGGGTTCTTGATCCGCCTGAAGTTACAGGCGGTTCCTTTCAGCCTCTCCCTTCTCGATTCTTCTCTCGTCTTCAAAGGTCACCCTGGTGGTCGAGCTGGAGACCCGAGATGGGTCTATCTCTCTTTCCGAAAGCGGCCGGAGGGCGCTGCCGGGACCGGGGTCGTGGCCTTTCCCTCTTCTATTCATGATTGGAAGAAGAAATTTTTCTTTGTTTCCCCCCTCGAAGGCGAGGACTGGCCCATGCCTACCAAGTGATCGAGGGAAAAATGTCTGCCGGGGAACTAGTCCAATGACCCCGCCGTGGTGAGAGTGGCGTCGTCGGAGCCCATCTCCCGACCTAACGTGCTGTTGTCTGAGAGGTTCCTGAGTTGGGCCGGGCTCAGCCCCATTGAGTTCGTGGGTAAGTTAGGCTTTCTTTTTGGCTTGTGTATTGCTCGTATCGCTGATTTGTTAGGTATTTGTTTTGTGCAGGATCCATGGACTTCGACTCGCTTAAAGCCTCCATGCGCCAGTCGAGGAAGGTTACGAAGGCTGGGGGCGCCAGCTCTTCTTGCGTGAAGCCCGCCCCGGCTCCTACTACTCCGGTGGTGGTGTCCCGCGAGCGTTCGGGGATGGATCCTGCCCCAGGTCCCAACAGAGTGTTAGGCCAGAAGCGGGCCCTGGTTCTGGAGGACCCGGTCTCGGAGGAGGAGATCGGCTCTCCCTCGGAGCCGCTCAAGAGGAGCTCCCAGAGACCTTCCCAGGGCCAGTCCTCGCAGATCATGGTGGAGGAAGGGGGCCTCCGATTCGCGGTGCCATCGGGGTTATCTGTTGCGGATAGCCTTATGCATAAGATAGAGGCCTCGGCCGGGGGTAGAGTTCCCAGGGGGACCTTCAGGGCTCAGCTGGCGTCCATCGCCCAGGAGTCCGTGCAGGTAAGTGTTTGTTTCATTGTGAGATTCGGTGTCTCCTTCATCTTTCTGTTCTCTTTCGTATCTCCCAGGTTCTCCAGCACGTTGACCTCGCCTTGCGTATAGAAGCCGAGGTGGTAGCCCCGGTGCTGGAGGCTGCGGGCTGGCTCGCCTCGTGGAAGAGAGCTCCAGGCGGGAGCTGGAGGCAGTGACGGTGAGGGTTGCCGCCTTGGAAGGCGAGGTGGAGGCCGGGAAACGGGAGGTAGCCCGGCACCGCGAGGCTGCCGTGATTTCCGAGGCCAAGCTCGGGGATGCCCAGGTGCTTGCCGGCAACTTGAAGAGGACGGTGAAGACCCTCCGGAAGGAGCTTGGGGCTGCGGCCGAGGCGGCCAAGTCGGCCGAACTGAAGGAGGTGGAGAGCTATAAGAGGTCGAAGGACTTCTATGATGACCTGGCTGTGGCTACGACCCGCATCTGGTACGACGCCCTCGATACCGTTAAGGCCCGGATGCCGGAGTTTGCCGACGGAGATCTCCGGGCCGAGTTCCCCCTCGCGGACGTCGATGAGCAGGGTGAAGAGATTCCTGGTGAGGAAACCGCCGAGGACCCCGTGCGTCACATGGTGGATGTCGAAGACCCCGAGGTTGCACCTTGCCCTGAGGTCTAGAGCCCCTGTTTTCCTCCTTTTATTTCTTTGTTTTTTGGAATTTTGTAAGGCTGGGGAGCCCCAAAAAATACCTTTTGTAAAGCCTTTGTCTTTGGTAGTAATAAAATTTTTCTTTGGTTTCATCGAATCACGCTTTACCATCTGTTTGTGAAGAATGCTCGTAAGATATCCCTTCTTGCACCGTTGTGTTTTCATGTCTGGTTGGCCATCTGTCTAGCGATCGTCCATTGAATTGATTTCGATCACTTGCCGACGAGCATGCCAAGCGCTGCCAAGGAGGTATCCCCATGGGCTCCGAAGTCGAGGGAAGATCGTTTATACCTGGATAGACTTGATGCCCCTCACTGGGGTCTCGGATCCTCTGCGGGTGACGGGGAAAGCGCTATTCGCCGTATTTGTGCCGAGCGTGAGTGGGAGGCTGCTCCGTGGCCCCATGGGGGGTGCCATCTTTTGACTTCTGGCTATGCGAGCATCGACCACCAGCCGGGGATGACCGAGCAGGGTAGCTGCTCGGTTGCCACTTACGAGGGCTTTGATCCTTCAGGACGGGGACCGAGCGGGGTTACCGCCCGGTGCCTCTTGGCGAGGACTTCGGTCCTTAGCGCGGGAGGGGCTGTAGGAAGCCTGCCAAGGACCCTTGGTCGGACAGGGTTTCTGCCCGGTGCCTCTTGGCGAGGGCTTTTGTCCTGACGGATAGCCGAGCGAGGGATCCTCAGGCTCGACTGCCTCTGGGAGGGCTTTTTGATCCCTGGCGTTGCGGTAGGGAAGCTACCCGCCAGGGATGACTGAGCAGGGTAGCTGCTCGGTTGCCTCTTGCGAGGGCTTTGACCTTTGGTGTCGTGGGTAGGCAACTACCAGCATGGGATGAGCGAGTGGGGTAGCCGCTCGGGTGCCATTTTTGAGGGCTTTGATCCCTGGCGTCGTGGGTAGGGAGCTACCAGCTGGAGTTGACCGAGCAGGGCAGCTGCTCGGTTGCCTCTTGTGAGGGCTTTGATCCTTCAGGACGGGGACCGAGCGAGGTTACCGACCAGTGTCTCTTGGCGAGGACTTTGATCCATGTCGGTTGTGGTAGGAAGCTACCAGCCGGGGATAGCCGAGCAAGGACCTGACTGCCTCTGGGAGGACTTTGGTCCTTGGCGCGGGAGGGGCTGTAAGAAGCCTACAAAGGACCCTTGGCCGGGCAGGGTTACTGCCCGGTGCCTCTTGGCGAGGGCTTTTGTCCTGAAGGATAGCCGAGCGAGGGATCCTCGGGCTCGACTGCCTCTGGGAAGGGTTTCTGATCCCTGGCGTTGCGGTAGGGAACCTACCCGCCAGGGATAGCCTAGCAGGGAAGCTGCTGAGCTACCTCTAAGGAGGACTTCCTGGTCCCTGGCGTTGCGGTAGGGAAGCTACCTGCCAGGGATAGCCGAGCAGGGTAGCTGCTCGGCTGATTTTTCATGAGGTTTCGCCCGACCATCCAGTCGCAGGTATGGGGAACATGAATGGTTGCGGCGATCGCGCGCGCAGCATGTGCATTGAACGTGGGGGGAGGCGAAGTGCCAGGGTCACGTCGTTTCAATTCCGCCAGGGAAGGGTCATTGATCGCCGTGTGGCAGCGAATTTTTGCGGCGAAGGCGGGCGACTGTTGAGTTTTGTTGGGGCGCTGTGGGCTATATAAGGCTGAAGGAGCACCGGTCCTTCTTTTCTTCATAAACAGATCGTTGAGGATGCAAGACTTCCCCTTTACTATCCCCGATATCATCCATTTCGAAGACGTATACCTCTATGACCAGAACTGCACTGAGGACACGGTGCAGTTGGTCTACGGGAGCATCGAAGACCACTTCGGCCGGCTGCTCCCCCGACACTCCTCCCTGCTGCAGCTGTTGATGTACTCCATCTGGAGGGCGTCGCTGGGGCTTTACAACCCCCTATCCGAGCAGCTCTATGACGAGGCCGTGGGCAAGCTGCGGTCTCTGAGGCGCTTCGGCCTTATCTCCGCGAACCAGCTGGCTCGCTCAGAGGCGCTCGTCTGTGAGTGCTACGAGCTGGGGCTCGGGATCAACGCGCGCGCGGGGAACCGGGGGCAGAGGTTGGACCACGTGAGGCCCCGGCTGGCGGAGATCTTTACCGAGTATCACGAGCAGTGCTCCCTGCACCCCCTTCCCCCACTATTGTAATTTCCTTTTTCCTTTTTGCATGTATGGCTGAGGAGCCTATAATACCTTTTGAATAAACAAGGTTTTTCCTTCTTTTTCGCAATGTTTCATTGATCTTTATTAAATTAACAACAGACCCTAGGAAGAGTTTACATTGCCCTAAAAGAAAAGTACATGCTAGTAGATGACCTTATTGGCTCGGCCCGAGCTCCCTGGAGGATTGTTGGCCTCCGTGCTTGGCACAGGGTACGGGGATCCATGAGTTCCGTGCTAACCGTCCGTCGAAACGAGTATGATCTGACCGATGGTCAGGTCAGCGGGAGGGCGATGCTGCTCCTGCTCGCGGTCGGCCATCCGTTTGTCCCTCAAGTATGCGGCGAGGTGTCCTGATCGGATGAGCTCTTTGATGTAGTCCCTGAGTTGCTTGTAATCCTCCGTGGCGTGGCCCAGTGTCCTGTGGAAAGCGCAGTAAGGGCCCCGGGTTCGCTTCGCGGCCTGACGCGGGATTGAAGAGAACTTGAAGAACCCCTCGTTCTGGGCCTCCTTTAGCAATACTGGGAGGAAGACGTTGAGCGGGGTATACTCCTGGAAATTCGTGTGATAGGGCTGTTGACGCTCCGGCCTCTCCTCCCGAGCCCTCTTCTTCTGGTCGGATCGTTCTGCTCGGGGGAGGTTTGCGTTCACCACGGATTCCAGTTGAACTTCGCGCTCGGTCCACGCCTTGACCTCGGCCATGGTCTTAGGTTGTGCCAACGCGAAGGAGCGTAACCACTCCTTGTGCCTCAGACCAGATCTGAGCGCCGTGATGACGGTCTCGTCCTGGTGCTCGGGGACCTCGAGAAGGGCGTTGTAAAAGCGGGTGATGTAGGCCTTGAATGTCTCCTTATCCCCACTCTTAACCGTGAAGAGGTAGTCGATCGTGCTCTTCTGCCGACGGTTCCCAACGAAGTGGCCGAGGAACTGAGTAGCCAGCTCGTCGAAGATCGAGATTGAGCGGGGCTCGAGTCCCCGGAACCAGTCCCGACCTGCGCGGATGAGGGTGGCCGGGAAGGCCCTGCACTGGACAGTGTCGGAGTGGTCCTGGAAGCTTATCATCACGGTGAAAGCGTCCAAATGGTCCTTCGGGCCGGTTTTCCCGTCGAACAGAGAGTCCTTTGGGGGCTTGTTGCGTGAGGAGACGTGGACGGTGAGCAATTCCTTGGTGAACGGCTTTGTGACTGAATCGGAGGCGTACTTAGCCCCGTCGCTTGAGAGGTGAGCCTCCCGGCGCATGCCCTCGATCTTCTTCTCGAGAGCGTCGAGTCAACTGTGGTATCCCGAGGAATCGGCGCCTTGGGATCCCTGGCCTCTGCTGCGGGTGACCTGCGTCTGGGAGCGGCCCCGGTTCCTCTCGATGAGGTGCCTCAGATCCCTGGACGAGGTGGCTCTCGAGCCGCCGAGGTGAACCCCTTCTGTGTGGCCCCGCCGAGGGAAGTGATGTCGAACATGCCTGTGGACAGGCGAGGTGACTGACATCTCCTCAGGGGGATAAGGGTCGTGAGGAGGCTCAAGGCGAGGTGTTCTGGCGGCGGACCTTGGTGTGGAGCCGCGGGGTGCCCGGCGGGCCTCAGGGAGTACCAACCCGAGAGATCTGTGGCCAGGACTCATAGCCTGCTGGTGGTCAGCCATCCCGACGGAGGCAGAGCTTTCTGGAGGTGGTGGAGCGGCGATCTGGGGCCCAGGCTCGGCCGCTTGGACGCGGACGAGCGCCTCCACGAGGGACTGTAGCCGATCTATCCGGCTGGCGAGGGCATTGATGATGGTCGCTGGTTGTAACATTTCAAAAAAATAAAATATTATTTTTGGGAATTTTCATAATTTAATATTAATTTTTAATGAATATTTTAATAGTCGATATAATTAAATACCGATAAATGGGGAAAAATTTGGGAAAAACTTTGGAATTCCAAAATAGGTTATTTTGTGAAAATATGCAATTTTACAGTTTTTATGATGAATTATATGCGACTTTAGTGTTAATCGCGATTAAAAATCGCTAATTGGATTTTTTTGGCTTTTGGTGCAAAAATGTGCACATAACATTTTCTACACTTACACACTTGTCTAATGTTTTGGACCCATGTTAAGCCTAGGGTTGAACCATGTAGATGACCATGATTGGTTAACCTTTTGGTTAGGATAATTGGGTTAAATTAAGGGTTTAGCTTTGTTAAGGTTTGGTTAGGATTAGGGTTGACTTGTGTAGGAGAGAGGGAGAGCCATGATGGTTGTGCACCTTTTGAGAGAGAGAGGGGGAGGTGGCTCCTAGGTAATGTCACACCATTCACTTCAACCCTTTTTCTTGTCTATCACACTCTCTTTTCACTCTCATATCCATCTCCCACTCTCACACTCCACCTTACTACAACACTTCATCTCACCACAAAACAACATCAACCCAAAAACCACAGCCTCAGCAGCAGCAGCAGCAACTTTTACAAAAAAAAGGGATAGCAAACAGCAGCAGCTGCTGATCCAACAAAAACAACCTCAACAACAACCAAAAACAACAACACCATCCACCAAATAACCACAACAACAACAGAACAGCCCCTACACCATCAAATACTCCAACTTTATCTAACACACCAACATCAGCCCTCAGCACCTTTGCAAACAACAGCAACAAACTACTCTTGCAGTTTCAGCCCCAAAACAGTTTCAGCTTCAGCACAGCTGCATCAGCAACACCAGCAGCTGCTACAGGAGCACTTCAGCAGCAACCACCCCTCCTCCTTCCTTCATCTTCTCTTCTCCTACATTCTAGGAGCCTCGTGAGGTATAATCTCACAACTCAACTCCTATCTTGTTAAGTTATAGTTGTTTAGCTGAAATTTAGTGTTAATTTGTGATCTAGTGCTGGTTTTAGTGATTTTGAGTGAGATGTGGCCAAGTGATGGTTTTGATTGCTAGGGTAACCTTATTAGGTGTATATGAGACCATTGTGACCAAGATTACCCAGATTTCCAGTTAATACCAGAGTTATTCAACTTGGCGTATTTTTAGCAATTTTGTCGATTTTGTGACCTTTCTGGTATCTGCTTCAACCCGAGACCTCCTAAAATAAAATTGACGTGGCAGTGAGGTATGCAGGTAGATAGAAACCAACATCCAAAACCCTAGCCCCAACCTCCATTTTCTGGCCGCCATTTTATTCCCTCTGGCCGCAATTTGTGGCCAAACCAGGGTGAAACCGTCTCATTTTGCGTGCACAGCCCTATTTCATGTAAACCTGACCCCCTGTATGTCTAGTTTTGACTGTTTCCAGTTAGGGTAAAATCTGGGTTGATTTTCATGAGTTGGCGTATGATTTACGACTTGTTTAGCATGGGTTTTTGGTATTCGATGATTCGTTTTCGTCGGGTGGCGTTTGAACGCCAACGACCAGTGAGCATTGGCTGTGTTTGCACGCACGGCTACATGTTTTTACCTATGGGCGTAGCGTGCACTATTTTGGTTTCCGACATGGTTTTTATGTGTTTTAGCGTATGATATCCTTGTAGGTACCCCACGTGCCGTCGAAGCGTTGGAGATGCAAATGGCGACATCGGCACCGACACACATATAACAAGGTGAGTAGATTTATATCTACGGGAAGAAGTCGGGTGGATAGCGTATAGCACCCCCGCAATTCGTCGTGATGTATACGGATGCGTATACACACTTATAATTATCTTATGTTGTTTGGAAAATTATTGATGTTTAGGATGGATAATTGGTGGACTTGGATGATTTAGTGTCGCAAAACCCTAGGGTAGTGGGTGCACTACACATACATATACACACATACATACTTGCATACATCCTTACTTCATATGTGCATAGACGGGATTCTATATAGATATGTGTTTACATGGGTTTGGGATTATGTGTTCACATACGGATTTGAGGATGATACTTGGGGTTGAGATTAGTCGATGAGTTTGATCCGAGATTATGATATCGGTGATATGGTAGAATTCATATTTGAGGTACGTCTTGATGTTTTAGAGGATTTTGGGAATAATGATGCCATAGGAATTGTGACCTATATATATAATGATTGACATATGATTAAGTTACGAGATATGACATGTTATGATATAACCAGGTATTTATGATAGGCCACCTTGGACATTGTTTACTCCTTATTGAGATGTTATGTGCTGATGGTATCGTTCTTGCTAGAGGCTGTCAATCGGAAGCCGGATTATGATTATATTGACGATATGTGATGATAATATCGATTTATACTAGACTGTCGATCATTAGTCAGATCTTGATTATAGCGATGATGTTAGCATTATACTAGACATGGGTCAGTACCCAGATTATGATATTTGATAAAGAGAATACTAGATGAATGATAGGACGAATGTGATATTGACCCGTACCCAGATTTGGGGATGCCGTACGACGGATGCACGTATGAGCTATAAATTGATGTTTGATCCGCACTCTTGATTTGTGAATAACTGATTATAGAGATATGTTATCGGATGTGATATTATCGAGGCGGGATCAACGACTATATATATATATATGTATATTTATGTATCGACTCAGAGATTAGGTGGTTTCTCTTACCTACTGTTAGCTTTAGCTCAGCCTTATAGTGGTATAGCTATATGACTTTTATGACATTAGATGCAGTTTAGCGATCATGGTGTTCAGTATTTCAGTTCCCGCATATTATTATTGTTGCTCTGCATCGCATACTGTTGTGATTTATATTCCATTATTGATATCATGCTGTTAGGACACCAGCACCATTACCGATGATGCGTATGTACCACGTACACTTATTTTCCGGCGCACACACATCTTCATCGGTAATTGCTATGTCACGCACACTTAGAGAATGTTATTGCTAGATTTAGCTTGATAGCTAGCAGTGACATGATATTAGTGTACTTGCCATATATACCAGCTCGACATTTTAGTTATTACTTATCACTTCATGCATACTGTTATTCATTATATGCTGCATTCATGGATTCTCATGCTTATATTCATGATTTCACATGCTATTGATGATTTGGATTCGGGTTTCCATGAGATTTTCTGGATTTGGAGGAAAACCGCGAAACATACAAACTGCTTTCTCTTTTTAATAAAAATGCGGTTTTCCCATGATGTATGAGTCGTCCACCATGAGTTTTGCTGATGGATTTCGAGACCCGATTCGAGGAGGCGGATGAACCGTTTCGGGTACATGGTGGGCCCGGTGCGGTACCCCGAGGCAAGAAGATCGCAGGAGATGGCGTTGAGCCTGGTAGGGGAGCACGACCGACCGCTGATATTACCCGACACGTCGGATATCCGGAGGATACCGTCGTAGTCATGAGATGGATGGTAGGGGCCGATCTGGACTGACGGCGCCCTAGATATTATGATTGAGACATTGAGATTTTGAGACATTGAGGTACAGAGATTGTGATACAGAGATATCGGGATATTGAGATCTATGTTTTGTGCCGATGCTAGGCACTGTTTTATGCTGATTTCATTATGATACCTCATTTTAAAAATACGGAAATCTCACTAATTTATGAAAGAAGTTTTCTTCAGTACATGCATTCTGTTTCATGCATTCATACATTATCCATATGACATATTGCCACCTGATGCACTGACACAGGCACATGGGGTTACACTTGGGTTAGATATTTACACTAGCCATAGTATAGATTGCTGGTTATATACTTGAGGATTATATATATCGATCGTATGACCTAGGATTGCGTCATACATGCGATTTTATGTTCGTAGATCTTTTTCTACTCACGAGTTGACAACTCACCCCCGTTGTGCCCCAGTTTCTTGCAGGTGTTGCCGTACGGATTTCATTACGGCTTTGCGGGCACAGCTTCTTTCAGGTGACTTGCTAGTAGGTGGGTTATTTGTATCTTACCCATCATTATACATTGTATATTATATTCAGTTGTATCTAGAAGTTCCATGAACCAAACATGTACTTATTTGAGATAGAGACCAGTGATGTTTATTCTTTCGACCTTAGAGTCGCACGTTATATTTATGTGGATTTCTTGTTGTTGGAGTTTCCTTTCTGTTGTGATCCTAACCTTTAGGCGTTGTATATTATGTTGCATACAGGTTGATTTGATATGGTTCTTCCTACTCTCTACTACTTTTCTTGGTTTAGATTTCTAGGCTCGGCTTACTTAGAGTACGTACGCCTTGAGACGTTCGTAATCTAGGTGCCGGTCATGTTCTATACTTTTGGGACGTGACACTGGAGGAGGCTCATCCACGCCTTCGGTGAGGGGAAGGCGGCGGCTGGTACCGGGATCTTCAGGATGGTTGCTTTCCATGCGGACGGAGATCGGAAGGCCAACTTTGTTTTTGTGGAGTTTTCTTTCCTACAGATGGCGCCAACTGATGGAGGTCCTTTTCGGGTCTCCGTCAGATGTTGTCTTCTGTTGATCTCCCGATGGATTTTGGTGGTGATCTTCTGTTGCATGTGGATCTCAATGGGTTTTGGTGAGATTGGTGATTTGAGGAGTTTAGCGCTGAGTACCTGCAAAGAAGTCCCGGGGTGGTTCGGTACCACCGAGGACCCTCTGACGATCAAGTTAGTGCTAGATCCGAGCAGAGTAATGGCTAAGTGGAATAAAAATGGCTTACTTGACTCCTTTGTGATGGGGGTCTATATAGCGGCGACGGCATGCAGTAGTAGGCGTGAGAATCTCGCCGGCCGTTACGCTCTTGACGTCACGCCCGCATGAAGAGCAGATCGCACATTAATGGGGATCGTGATGGCATGGAACGTGGGACTTTGCTGATGGAGAATCTGCGCATGGCGAGATTTGCGGAGCGGCGGTTACGCCTGCGAGTGGTGGAGTTGGTCGGTCGGAGGGGCCGAGGAAGACGGCCTCGGCTGGGGAGCTCGGAACCAAGCAAGAGGGCTGAGGAGTCTTGGTCCTATGGCAGCCCAGGACGAGCTGAGGGTCCGAAGAGGCAAATTTGCAGGGGGCCCCGAGGAGGGCCAGCTTGTGCTTGCAGGTCGGGTATAAGGGTGGCCTGGTCGACCTCTGTAGGCCCTTCCTTCCGGGTCTTGGGACATGTCATCCGCCATGTGTCCTGATCTCGCATCACCAATATTGAGCATCATCAGTTGCTCTCATTGGACAGATTATTGGTTTACACTACTAAAAGTGCTCAAAGATAATGGAGATTTCATCATGGTTGAAACCGTGACCATTTTAACGTAACGGGCGTAGAAGAATTGGTTATGGTTTGAACTGTGACCGATTGCATAATGTGGCGGGTCCACAACCCACCGGTAAACCCTAAATTTTCCTTTTCTTTTCCCCGATCGAGCTCCTCAATTCCCTCCAACAAAAAAATTTAGCCCTAAGTTCTCTCGTCTCTGTCTCCTCACTGCTTCCGCTCGAAGCCCCCTCTCGTCGTCGCTCCCCACCGTTCAAACCCCCCCCATCGTTGTTCCCCTCCATTCGAAGTCCCCTCTCATCGCCAATCGCCTCCCCTCGCGTCGTCGATCTCCTCCCCTCTCGTCCTCTCTCGTCACCACTCGTCGCCAATCACCTCCCCTCGCATCATCGCTACTTGAGATCAGCTCCGCCACTCGAAGCCCCCTACTGCCGCTCTCGCCACTCCCAGCCATACGAAGCCCCCGCCGCGTCCCCTTCAACTGCTCATGAATTTCGCTAAAAGGTTAGTGTTCAATTTAAAATTTTGTTAATTTCAATTTTTATAAATATTGTTGATTGTTGTTTAATTGGTTAAAATCAATGAAATACGTTGTTAATTTTGGCTTTGTTGTTGTTGCTACTGCAGTTGGATATGGTTAGGGTTAGTTTAGGTCGGTTAGGGTTAGGTTTATGGTTAGGGTTTATGGATAGGGTTTGGGTTAGGGTTAGGGTTAGGTAGTTTAGTGAAATTCAACAATAATTAAGGGTATTTTAGCGATAGAGCTACAAAAGTTATGGGTATTTTAGTGAAAAAATAAAATTGAGCAAGGGTTTTTTTAACTTAAAAATTTAGTCATAATTTAGTGAAAAACAACAATAGTTAAGGGCATTTTAATGGAATTCATAGCAATTTATTTAATTTAAGTAGTTAGTAAAAACACAAGAATAGTTAAAGGTATTTTAGTGTAATTTAGTAAAAATGGAAGGAATAGGTTGCTTAAGGGGGGTGCACGCACTTCTGTGTGTATGCACGCGTGCATACACACACATAAGCGTACGCGCGCGCACACATAAACAATGCTGCACCTTAATTCAACATCGTTCTTTTCTACATTAAACTCTTGTCAAATCCCACCTTAAAACCAACCCTGAATCCAAAATCTTAAACTCGATTAAGAAAACCCTCATCTTTAAAAGAATTACCCTAAACTTAGAACTTCAAAATCTTGTATTTGAAATCTAAACGTAAAACTAATTAAATCAAATCATTAAACTAATTGTAGGAGTTTCGATGATAATATGAAATTTTCATATTCTCATCGATAATTAATCATATGTGAAAATAAAAACGTGACTTTGTTCCCGTCTATCGGTTAACATACGTTCGGTTTTTGTTGTGATATAAAACTATATGAAGGTTGTTACATACCGGACATTATCGTTCGGTTTCTAACAACTGTCACGTAGTCTATATGACGAGAATTAATATTCGATCATATGAAAACCGATAGATTTGTCCAGTGTGGACAAGTTAGGAATGTATAAAGCAGACACATGCATTCATTTGTGTTTTTCATTCGTTTCGAGATATTTCGTCAATACCTTTTCGTTGGTTCTCCGTGTATAACGATAGATTAGATTCTCCTTTCAATGTTGTTTGGAAGTATTGAATGTTTTAGATGAAAAACATCTTTAATTTAGCGCAGACCCTCATAACGTGAGGCTGGGAATTGCTAGCGACGGTTTCAGTCCATTTGGGATGGTTCGCGGCGGACGTACTCATAGTACTTGGCCCGTTGTGGTGCCTATATACAACCTGCCGCCATGGAGGGCTATGACGCAATCATATTTTATGTTGGCGCTTTTAATCAATGACCCCTTGTCTCCTGGGAAAAATATCAACGTTTACCTTCAACCCTTGATCGATGAGTTAAAGTTGTTGTAGGAAACTGGCGTGATGTCACGACCCGAATGTATGGAACATGACCGACACTTAAATTACGAAACGTCTAGAGGCGTAACATAATCTAAGTAAGCCGAAACCCAGAAATCTAAACCATTAAAAGAAGACGTAAAGAAAAACATATTTAAAAGAAACATCAAATTTTCTCAAAAATTTCGGCAGAGTCTCACTTGTAAAAACTGGCCCCAAACGGGTACAAATAGGAATATATACATAAGCAGTGATAAAAAGGCATCCCAAAGCGGGAGCTAGCTCTTCACCAATTGGCGGTCACAACCACGCAAGCAATATAATATACAACGCTAAAGGGCGAGGAACAAAACTCAAAGAAAACCAAATCCACCAAAAACCATAATAATACAAGCGTGACTCTAAGGTTGAAACAAAAACAACTGGTATTCTAAATCTATCAAATAATACAAGTCTGGTTGATGGAGCTTACTAGATGCAAATGAAATAATAAGAGTACAACGGCAGTCCTGATACAAGTGAACCAACCTACCAAGCAAATCACCCTGAATGAAATGATGTGCCAGCAAGCCACCAAGGAAACCTGTACATCGAAACCTGTAAGAAAATTTAGCACAACGGGGGTGAGTTGCCAACTTGTGAGTAGAAAATATCTGCGAGTAGAAATCGCATGCACGGCGATCTCCTAGGTCATAATAATATACCTAATATAACACTAGTCATCTAGTAGTGACAGGGTAATAATCTATGCGTAAGTGCAATACTCAGTGCTCGTATCAGTGCATCAAGTAGTAACATGCCATGTGTATGAGTATGCATGCACCATGAATGTAAAACAATCAACCATGAAATCTGGATATATCTGTATAAGAAATCTTTAACTTTTATCATTGTAAAATTTGTATGGTAATCCGAAACATCATCAATGAAATCCATGGAAATCCGTGTCAAGCATCGACAGAAAACATGTAAATCTCAAAGTCTCAATACCTCATAGTCTCAATATCTCATAGTCTCAATATCTCGGGCTTCGTCATTCTGGATCGGCCCATATCATCAAATCTCATGACAACGGTCGGTATCCTCCGGATATCCGCCGCGTCAGACATCACCGGTAGGTAGTCTTCCTCTGCTAGGCTCATCGTCTACAACTCGATTTTCTTGTCCCGGGGTACCATACGGGGCCCACCATGTACCCGAGACGGTTCATCCACTCCTCGAATCGGGTCTCGAAATCCAACAGAAAACATGAAATCTCATGGTGGACGACACATACATCACGAGAAAACCACAACTGGTATTTTAAAATGAGAGGGAGAGAGAGAGAGAAGTTTTTATATATATTCTTGCGGTTTTCCCCAAAATTCAGAAATCTCATAGAAATCCAAAATCCCAAAATCATGAGTAAGTAAATAATGAGTATCGGCATAAGCCCCACAATACTGCATGATAACATAAAAATGTGAATGCATGAAGTATCTAAGTAATAAATACAATGTCTAAACTAGCACATGAGAGTAATCACACAATATTATATTGGTATAGTATTTAGCTGATTATATCAATAAAAGATAATAAGTTTTAAAGTGTACGTGATATGGTAATTACCGATGATGATGTGTGTGAACCGACAAATAAGTATACGTGGAACATGCGCCTCATCGGTAATGGTGCTGGTGTCCTAACAGGCAGAGTTTCATATTAGCTAAATAAACATATGTATGAATATGCAATGCGATTAAAACAACATGAATATAACGGTGAATGTGTAGTAAATGCACAAGTAGAAAATACATACTAATTACGAGTCATATAGTTTGTTATTTGAAAAAAAAGCACGATTCATTAGTTTTGAAAATAAGTATAACTCAAGCCTAAACTAAGATGTACCAACCAACTAAGGAACTAAGTAAAGATACTAGTCGAAAGGTAAGAAGAATTCTCCTAACGTCTGAGTCGATATCTCAAGTAGTCGGCGATCCAGCCTCAATTGCTAGTTATATGTATGCCCTAGAGGCCATTACTGTATATACGTTGTATATTGTAGTGGATGCTTGGACATATAAAGGGAGGACTTTCTTGCTCGACATGATAGTATGCTATCTGGTTACTCTTTATCTTAACATGTACTCTGAATGTCTCTATATCACATGTTGATAAAGCCCTTAGGATGAGTACTTGACTACCAGGACTATGATGCGGATCATAATAGTGGGGACAGTGTAGTCGCTAAGTACATCCTTCAAATGTTCCTAGTCGTGGGAGTACCGAGATAGGGCTTCGATACTCTAGAGTAGACTAGCGTATGCACTTCTTGACCCATATGATGGGCGATGGATGATCCCATATCCATTGGTGTTTGACATCAGAGAAGGTATACGGGTTCTCAGTGGAGACTGGGTACACTGGACGGACTCGCCGAGAACTCCCAGATGGTATTATACCTCACGTCAGATAGCAGTTCTCTGGTGACACTGGTACGGGTTAGTCTATAGACCCGAGATCGTCATAAAGTCTTGTGTGATTCCCACTTTGCTTTGATTTCCATCATACCACGTCCAAGAGGGTGTGCAAAAAGGTGGTTTTTGGGTACAGTCCCGAATCTCATAGAGGCAATGAGCGATAGGAGGGGTTTCGTCTCTCCCGGTATAGGGAGTTGATGTTTCTCTATGTTCAATTAGCTATAACTGTAAATCCCTGGCCAGGGTCGCTGAGATTTACTGGTAAGTGTTATCAGTAGTTTCTCAAACTGTTATGGACCTTATAACACGACTTATCGAGCTACTGGGGTCTGACATTTACCACCCCTAGGCGAGATACGCGACATATCAGACGAAGAGACCGGACTGTACGGGAGTGTTATTGGTTGGATTCACAGGAGAATGTACAGGCTTGCTTGTTGATCTTCTGATTGCTCAGTACCTGGGTGGCTGTTACGTTTAGCTGACCGCTTGCAGCTTGTGGGTGTTTGATATGATCATCACTTAATGCCGGCGTATTGACGATTCTTTAGAGTCGTACACAGAGGTTTCCTGGCTCAGGCAAAACGGAGTAGGAGCACATATGTGATATGTGCGGGACCGGGAATAATACGTGTATGCGATACCGTATTAGATTCTCACGATATGAGATATCGGCCGGGTATATGTGATATAGCCGGGTCATCGGATCAAGTGTTGATTCGATGAACTGATACAGATTATATTAGTCAGTTATCTGTGAAATAGCCGGATTATCGGATCAAGTGCTGATTCGATAATTTAATGTATAATTATATATTTGATATATTATATTACATTAATTAATATAAGCTCACTTAAAGATTCTTTTTCTCACTTGGATAATACATTGATATATATGTGATATATGTTAATTGTATTATTTTATTTTGTTACAAAATATATTATATATGTGATATATAATATTGTAACAAGTTATGATTACAAATGCAACATGTTTTGTCGAGATTAAACATAGTTAGGGTTTGTTTGGGTTAGCTTTTTCATGAAGCTTCTAGAAGCTTTATTTTTGTTTTAAGCAAAGGTATTTTTGTGTAGATATTTTATTAACCCAACCCAAACCCTTTACCCTAGTTAACTCTCTATATGGGTTAAGTATTCATTCTTAACCATGGGTTGCAATTGTAACCATGGGATAATAATTGATTATTCATCACAAAGTAATTTCTTCTTCTTCTTCCTTTGAGAAAGGCTTTCTAGCTTTTTCTTATGTGATGATTTTGAGTGAGAAATTGAAAACAAATGAGAGCTAAATTCCTACTTCATCATCCTTATCTATTCTAGCCACTTAGATTAGGGTGTTTGCTTTGCTAATACTTGATTAGTAAAGCAAGAGTTTGGGCTTGAGTTTCTTCAAGGTAGATCATCTTTGTTGTTGAAGATTGGAAGCAAGCTTGCATATTTCTCTTCATGGAGCCTCTCTTGAGTCCGGGTACTCGATGATCGCAGCGAAGGGACCTCAACACGGAGCTTTAGAAGTGAAGGAACGGACTACAAAGGTTGTAATCCCTAACTCTTAGATGTAAAGTTGTTTACATGCATGTTTATCCTAATACTCAAGTTAAGATCTTGGTTAGGGTTTGTTTAGCACCTCAAAATTTTTAAAGTAGCATGATTGATGCTTGCCAAAACCTTCACAAGGTGCTAAGACATCCCTACAGTGGTATCAGAGCCAAGCTAGAGCATTAGGCGATGTGTAGACGAAGTTTGATGTCCGATCGAACTCCGAAAACCCGATATATCTTACTTTCTGGAAAAAATTTCAAAAGTTGAAATTTTCATATTAAAAATACTCAGAAAATCATGCAGGGAATTCTAAGGATTACTGTGAAGTACGAAGCCACAACTCACTCACGTGACCGCGGAACCGCGGCCAAACCATGCGTTTGGCGGCAGTTCCGCGGCCAAATGTGGGAGTTGGTGGCTCATACTTCAGGGGTTTATTCTTGGGTACTTTTCCATGCTTCTAGGAATTTTTAATTCTACTCAAGTGTTGAGCTTTCTGGGACATATTGGGAACTCATTGATTCAATCGGAAAGTTTAACATCGTTTAGTTTTTCCGGGTAATTTAGAACGTGTTAAAAAGTTCGAATGGATATCAATAACTCAATTTTTCCCCTGTCGGAAAATTCCCAAGTGTTGGATTTTTCCTTAGTTAAAGAACGTTCAAAGTCGTGCAAGTAACGCGATGGACCCTCTAGAAGAACACAAACCTTAACTCGATTATGTGACCGTCTGAACCACCTCGAAACCTTAGGGTTTGGGGCAGACGGCGTTGCCACATGTGAGGCGTTAGTTTGACCATTCTACGGCTGGACCATTGGTGCTGTTACATGTTCTGGGACTTTTTGAACTCCGCTCAAGTGTTGAGCTATTTGGGAAATCTTGGGTGTTTGTTTATTCGATCGGAAAGTTTAACATTGTCTATTTATCTAGGATGTGATACAATATTTGAAATCCACAAGTAGTTATGAGATAACTAATTTGAATGTTATAAATCTAGCAGTTTAGTCTAATTTGATCGGTTGCCACGGGATTTTCATGTGATCAAAAGTCCATCGCAATCACGTAGCGTACACGGATACTCCCCGAGTAAACTTAATAGATAGCCACGCCCATATCCCCGACCAAGTGACTGTAGGAGAACCCCGTCGCCAAAAGCATCCGTTCGGGTGCTCGCGGCAGCGGTGTTCCGCCTTAGTGCACTTCTTCGACGGTATCGGGGGTGCGGCCGTCTACTAAATTTTCCGACGCGCATTCGATCAGGATGTCGGGAATCTTGTTGAATTGCCCGACTAAATATTGAAAAGTGTTTTCGAGATCGAGACTAAAATGCGAGGTTTATAATTGTTAGGCATGCGATGTCTAAGGAATTCATTTTGTTAGGCATGAGATGTCTAAAGAGGTTGCAGATTCCAACTGTTGTAGTTTTACACTTTCTTTTTGGTGACCGTAAGCGTAGTATGTGGTGTATCGCCGGCTTCGTTGCTATACATCAATGACAATCGGGATACGCATACTTGCTTACGTTGATGATATGAGATATTATGTGTTGCTGTGATATGTTATATTGGATCGTCATGTTTTGAATAGCCGGGGGTTTTATGTGAGATGAGAGTTTTTCATTTTCATTCATGTAAAATTCATTGAATGCAATATTCTTTTATTGGGGCACTTCCGGGTTGAGGATGATGTCACCATTGTATATTATTTATTTTTCCGCATTAGGATAGACCCAAGGCGGGGAGCACAAGTAACCGGGTTCTAGGGTCCAGTGGGAGGCCACCTCGAGGAGTCGAGACCGGGTCTCCTAACCCTAGAATTGGCAGAGTTGCTTGCTGCTCTCATAGGGGTCTAGGGATGTGGGTTTGGCTATTCATCGCGACCGTGGAATTCGCGTTTTATACAGGCTCGCATAAAACACGGAAATCCTAGTATATCCAATATTTCATATGTTATCTTCTGCTGCAATGTTCTGTGATGAGATCATATTACTGCCTGAGACGAATGTTTATATTATATATATGAGATATATGTTATATTGTTGATTTCGTTTCAAATGTGATGCTTGTGAAGCATAATAAAATGGGACTTCATTAATGAGATTAATGAAATTAAAAGAAACCTAAAGATGTTGTAGAAACTTGTTTAAAAACTGGTAGCTCTAGTTCTTGCTTTGCATAGCGGTATTCCTTGTAGAATATCCAGCACCTTATTCGATAAGAAAAGAGCCGAGATCCCTTCACCGGGAGTGACCTCTTTAGCGAAACCAGCAGATGCTACAAACTCGGTTTGTCTTTTGATTGTTTTTATAGTTTTTGCTCTGCATAGTGATATTTGTGAAATATCTTGCACCTTATTCGATGAGGAAAGAGCCGAGATCCCTTCATCGGGAGTGACCTTTTTAGCAAAACTAGAAAAGACCTCGAAAACATTCCATTTAAGATCACTCGATTCTGCAATGATATAAAGTTCATTACGCAAAGGGTTTTCTTAAAAACCTGTCGTAGCCCTCCGTCATTTCAGATAAGTAGTCTTTAGTATTCGTACTGCGTTTGTTGACTTAGTCAAGGCGTAGTGTACGTTAGCTGATTAGTGCTTATCTGCAAAGCATATGATGCGATTGGATTAGGGTAGTCGTGCGGCCTTGTTGACTTAGCCAAGGGACGTGCGGGTGGGTTTAATTCAATCGGGAAATGACGGGTTGAACTTTACTTACGGTCTATGATTTGTTGACTTAGTCAAGGTCATAGATCGCTTAGGGCAAAATATTATCGGAAATTTCAAGTGTTGAAATTTTCAATGAGATTGCATACCTTCTATGAGATCCCGATACCCACTGCAAGTAAGAGTTACTCCTGCGAGAGTTTTACACATTACAATTAGCTGATCAAGTAGGTGTCTAGAAAGGTGTCAACGGGGTTATGCCTCTGGGAAGACGAGGTTTATTTTAATTAGGTCCGTGCAAAAGCGCGGGGAACCTCCCTCAAAGTACCGGCACTGGCCTGGCTGAAAGATTGGCGAACTTGTAGAGTGTAATTAATCCTGGCTAGTCTTTCCTTTTAGGGTTTGAAGGAAGATTTGACTAAAACAGTGGGAGTCATCCTGATTAGATATATTAATAACCAATCTAATCTTGCAAGAGCATACGCTGATTGTTTTCTTCTATCTCTCTCCAGGTATTTCTTCTATCTCTCTCCAGGTAGTGACCATGTCACGCCTTAATCAAGATAATAATACGGATGTATTGACCGAACCCGATTGTTATACTGCGCTAGGGAATGTTGGTCCCGCTCCAACTTATAATTGTTATAAGACCGAGCAGGAAATAGGGGATTACCGGAATTCCCGTTCCGCCCAAACGAAGAAAGTGCATGCTGATGCATCATCTTCGGGTGTGTTCATTACCGAGAACTGTTTCTCAGTATCCTTTACGTCCTGAGTATGAGATACCGGATCGGGATCCCGCAAATGTAATTTGTTACATGGGCTACAGAGAGGTAGAGAACTGAGAACGGGTGATAAGTTTCAAGAGTTGGAAATGATGCAAGTGTTGCAGCCAAGTCTGTTGGCAGTTATCACCCTGTATTACCAGAATACATTGATTCTGAACGAATGTTATTAGATACCGAACCTGATATACAACATCATATCAGTCTCTTTATTAGTAAAGAAGGATATAATTTTGTATTGTTGGATAATATTTTGAACATTTCCTATATCAAGAGTTGATCGGTTCAAGCACGTTATCTAAAAGCATAAACGTTCTAAATCAAACCACGGTTCTTAACGTACTGAACACACACAAGAGGAAGAGTTCAGAAATGAACGAATCCTTCTTGAGGCATTGTAGACTAGGTCATATCAATACGACCCGACTAGCTGAAGTTACATAAAGATGCATATTTAAATTAGTTTGGATTTACATCTTGTAAAACTTGCCAGTCATGTCACAAAGATAAGATGACCACAACTCCGTTTATAAGAAATAGAGAAAGAGTTAGTGAACTCTTGGGATTGATACATGATAATGTATGATAGTCCCATGTCTACATATGCCAGGACAGGTTCTTTGTACTTCATTAGATTCACTGATGATCTCTCAAGATTCAGACATATGTTCCTGTTGAAACACAAGTCCAAAAATTTTGAGATAATCACAGAATATAAGTTAGAAGTAGAGAACCAAAAACGGGTATAAGTATTATATCCTTTGATGAGATCAAGGAGGAGAATACTTAAGCACGAAATTCCTGGACTATTCTATAGGAGAATGAGATTCTCTCTCAGCATTACTCCTTCGTATACATCACAGCACGTCGGTATATCGGGGCGGGGCAATCACACCCTATGTGATATGGTGTGCTCTATGATGAGTACTACTGAGTTGCCTATTTTCTTTTGGGGTTATGCACTTGAGAAGTAGCATACCTATTGAATAGGATTCCAACCAAATCAGATGCCTACCACTCCATATGTGATATGGTATGGGAAGAGCCCATCTCTTAAAGATCTTAAGATTTGGGGTTGTCCAGCCTATGTCAAAAGCAAAATCCGGACAAGATAAGGCAATGTCAGTTCTGTGGAAGTTTGTTGGATATCCCAAGCATTCGCAAGGGAATATCTTCTACCACACCGAGGAACAAAAGATGTTTTATTTCTCGGCATACCACTTTTTGAGAAAAAGGGAATTTCTTGTGAAGAAATTAGTGGCCATGAGGTAGAACTGGAAGGAGTTCCAGCTATACAAACTGCAGCTGATGATTTGGTAAACCCAGAGGATTCAATAGTTTCCAACGAACCTCGGCCTCTCCGCCGATCTGGTAGGGTTCCTCATCCACCTGAGAGATACTTTGGTTTCTCTATGACAGTGGTAGAGAGGATTGCATCATGAGATGATAATCCAACTAGTTTCGAGCAGGCCATCAGGAGTGGTGACTCTGTGAGAATGCTGGATGCTTAGCGATCTGAGATGGAATCCTTATACACCAACAAAATATGGACTTTGGTTGCTTTATCTGAAGGGTTAAATCCCCATCAGAAGCAAGTATATCTTGAGAAGATTACTTGGTGTACATGGAAAAGTTGAGACCTTCAAAGCTATGCTTAAGTCTATCCAGATCCTACTTGCCACGGCTACATACCATGACTACGATATCTGGCTGTTGGGTGTCATGACTGCTTTTCTAAATATTGATTTAGAAGAGAGCGTCTATAAGTACACATCCAGAGGGTTTCGTAGACAGTGGGAGCAGCGGAAACGCGAGCATGATGTTTTATGGGATAAATCAGGCATCGCGGAGTTGGAACATCTGTTTTGATATAGTAATCAAAGAGTTTGACTTCATCAAAATGGTAGATGAACCTTGTATATACAAAAAGGTAGTAGGGAGTATGGTGGTGATCCTCGTATAGTACGTGGATGACATACTCTTGATAGGGAAGGAGTTTCCTATGCTACGCTCGGTCAATCTCCTCTTATCACAAAGATTCTCTATATATGATCAAGATGATACCTCCTAAATCCTGGGTTATGGATCTGTGGGATAGATCTAATTGGATGTTAGGATTCTCACTAGTTGTAGTGAGATGGTATCAATAGATCCTGGGGAGAATCACTGGAAAGGTTCCAGGGTGACAAGGACGACTGAATGTCAGTCGCAGGCATTGTCTTTACCCTCAGTGGAGAGACGATATGTTGGAAGAGTTCCAAGCTAGATACCGTGACTTACTAGATGATTAAAGGCAAGATACATCGTTACCAAGGATGCTACCAAAGAGGCAGTCTGGATATATATGAGTTCATGAGATGAATTTCGTTCCTACCATTGTATGACAATGGAGTTGTGGCTTAAGCCAAGGAACCTTCGTCCTATCTGTGATCCAGACATATTCTTAGGCAGTGTCACCTGATCATGGAGATGGTTGATCTCTAGGGAGATCAAGGTTAGGAGAGTAGACACAGAGGACAACAGCGCGGATCCACTCACAAATGCCTATTTCCCAGTAGAGACTTTTATGGGATGGTTGAGTATTAGATACTTCAACTATAGCTTATTGTTGGGCATGCGATACAACAACAAATGGCCTTAGTGCAAGTGGGAGATTGTTAGTTATATGTATGCCCTAGAGACCATTACTGTACATATGTTGTATATTGTAGTGGATGCTTGGACATATATAGGGAGGACTTTCTTGCTCGACATGATAGTATGCTATCTGGTTACTCTTTATCTTAACATGTACTCTGATTGTCTCTATGTCACATGTTGATAAGCCCTTAGGATGAGTACTTGACTACCAGGACTATGATGCAGATCATACTTGTGGGGACAGTATAGTCGCCAAGTACATCCTTTAAATGTTCCTAGTCGTGGGAGTACCGAGATAGGGCATCGATACTCCAGAGTAGACTGGCGTATGCGCTTCTTGACCCATATGATGGGCGATGGATGATCCCATATCCATTGGTGTTTGACATCAGAGAAGGTATACGGGTGCTCAGTGGAGACTGGGTACACTGGACGGACTTGCCGAGAACTCCCAGATGATATTATACCTCACGTCAGATGGAAGTTCTCTGGTGACACTAGTACAGGTTAGTCTGTAGACCCGAGATCGTCATAAAGACTTGTGTGATTCCTACTGTGCTTTGATTTCCATTATACCACGTCCAAGAGGGCGTGCAAAAAGGTGGCTTTTGGGTACAGTCCTGAATCACATGGAGGCAATGAGCGATAGGAGGGGTTTCGTCTCTCCCGGTATAGGGAGTTGATGTTGCGCTGTGTTCGATTGGCTATAACTGGAAATCCCTGGCTAGGATTGCTGAGATTTACTGATAAGTGTTATCAGTAGTGTCTTGAACTGTTATGGACCTCATATCGACACGACTTATTAAGCTACTGGGGTCTGACATTTACCACCCATAGGCGAGATATGCGACATATCAGACGAAGAGACCGGACTGTACGGGAGTGTTACTGGTTGGATTCATAGGAGAATGTACAAGCTTGCTTGTTGATCTTCTGATTGCTCAATACCTGGGTGGCTGTTACGTTTAGCTGACCGCTTGCAGCTTGTGGGTGTTTGATATGATCATCACCTACTGCCGGCGTATTGACGATTCTTTAGAGTCCTACACAGAGGTTTCTTGGCTCAGGAAAAACGGAGTAGGAGCACATATGTGATATGTGCGGGACCGGGAATAATACGTGTATGCGATACCATATTAGATTCTCGCGATATGAGATATCGGCTGGGTATATGTGATATAGCCGGGTCATCGGATCAAGTGTTGATTCGATGAACTGATACAGATTATATTAGTCGGTTGTTTGTAAAATAGCCGGATTATCAGATCAAGTGTTGATTCGATAATTTAATGTATAATTATATATTTGATATATTATATTACATTAACTAATATAAGCTCACTTAAAGATTCTTTTTCTCACTTGGATAATACATTGATATATATGTGATATATGTTAATTGTATTATTTTATTTTGTTACAAAATATATTATATATGTGATATATAATATTATAACAAGTTATGATTACAAATGCAACATGTTTTGTGGAGATTAAACATTGTTAGGGATTGATTTGGATTAGCTTTTTCATGAAGTTTCTAGAAGCTTTATTTTTGTTTTAAGCAAAGATATTTTTGTGTAGATATTTTATTAACCCAACCCAAACCCTTTACCCTAATTAACTCTCCGTATGGGTTAAGTCTTCATTCTTAACCATGGATTGCAAATGTAACCATAGGATAATAATTGATTATTCATCACAAAGTAATTTCTTCTTCTTCTTCCTTTGAGAAAAGCTTTCTAGCCTTTTCTTATGTGATGATTTTGAGTGAGAAATTGAAAACAAATGAGAGCTAAATTCCTACTTCATCATCCTCATTTATTCTAGCCACTTAGATTAGGGTGTTTGCTTTGCAAATACTTGATTAGTAAAGTAAGAGCTTGGGCTTGAGTTTCTTCAAGGTAGATCATCTTTGTTGTTGAAGATTGGAAGCAAGCTTGCATCTTTCTCTTCATGGAGCCTCTCTTGAGTCCGGGTACTCGATGATCGCAGCGAAGGGACCTCAACACGGAGCTTTAGAAGTGAAGGAACGGACTAACTCTTAGATGTAAAGTTGTTTACATACATATTTATCCTAATACTCTAGTTAAGATCTTAGTTAGGGTTTGTTTAGCACCCCAAAAATTTTGAAGTAGCATGATTGATGCTTGACAAAACCTTCACAAGGTGCTAAGCCATCCCTATAGCCTCAATAGCATCACGTACATACTACGACTTCCTCAAGTCAAGTGTGCGGATCAATCATCATATATATACATCACCGTTCGCATAGTATCATCGTCAAACAATATCATGATCAAGGGTACTATACTATAATTGCATACATCCCAATATCATCAAACATATATCATTGTCTGTGTAAATATAAATTGTCAAATGATACACTAAAATATCATGTCATATGTTATATCGTGATTAAGTCATATATTACAATCTGGGTTCTATTCTAGAGTCTCGTCCATTCCAATATCACCAACACATATTATCGTTTATATAAATATATTTTATATAATCTCATTGCCCAATGATCCGCTACTATCATAACACATCTCATGTCATAACTCGATCATCTATCCAATAAATCACGGCATCAAGCCTAGTCAGATCGACTAATCCCCATGTATCATATAACCTCCTCATATCACATGTATATGTTGTGTGTGTGTGTGTGTATACACACGCACATATACACCAAGTCAAGTTTAAGTGTGTGTGCGTGTGTGTGTGTCTACATGAAACCTACGAATTCCCTCCAAGGCAGTCATCCTCTGGTTAAGTCTTTCTAAATCGGTCTAGTCCAACCTAAAATCTTCAATAGGACCCTACTTGCCAAGAATCTAAGGTCACGTCCGACTTCCTAATAACAGTACGTAACATCCTTATTCTACGTTTGCGGGGGTGCTATACGCCATCCACCCGACTTCCACCGTAGATATACATCTACTCACCTGGTCCTTGTCTGCCGAAGTCGATGCCGCCATCCTCTTCCTCATCGTCCGAAGTCCACGTGAGGGGTACCTATACGCAAACATATATAATGTCGTAAACCGAAATCGCGGACAGAACCAAAACAGCGCACGAAACACGCATATGTTAAAACCTATGACCCGCTCATGCAACATAACCAAATAACTCTCGACATCGGTGTACAAACGCCGATTGATCGAGAAAAACCCAAACACCAATCATAGTTTCATAAATCACTAATTATAATATAAAATAGATTGCAACTCATCAAAACCTCAAAATAAATCGAATCGATTTATTTCCGAAAACCTAGAAAGCACTGAATTTTCGTTTTAATTCGAAACTTGATATTTTAACAAAACTAATGGCCATAATATTCACTAAATATCATAACTAAGTCATGAAAATCATTACTATATTTTTATCACACTAATTTGTATAAATTGAAAATTCTAGTTTGCAAAAATATCAATTTTTAACACTTTTTAAAGAAAAATTCACAATTCAACAACTAAGCTTGGTTTTGCATGAACTAAAGTATTAAAATACAATTTAAAATTTTAATAATGTCATAAAAGCCCTAATTGGATTTTAATCTCAATTATTTAATGAATTTCCAAAACCTAGTTAGCAAAAACTAGCATAATTAGTATAATTTCCAACTAACAATTTGAAACTAGTAACTAGATTAGCTTTTGCATTCAATTAACATGTTAATCTACCCATTAAAACCATGAAGAATTGATAAACATTCTCACTAGAATTTTATCTCACCTATTTATATGTTTTATAAAAATCTAGTTTACAATTAGCTTAATTTTTGAACAATTAAAATGTAACAATTAGTAATTTGACAACTAAATTTCAATGTGCAAACTCTAAGATGTCACACTACACTTTCAAACCATGATTACATGATAAGAACCCTAATTGCATTCAAAAACCCTTGCTTGAATTTTTCAAGTTAGAAATTTAAACCATAATTAAACACACAAATTCATTTAGTTGAAGTAATTAATCAAATATTAAACTTTAGGGTTAGAATTTATACCTCACAATCTCAAGAGATCAAACTTGAGTTCTAGGTCCTCTAAATTGCTCTCTAGCTCCAAGATCCATGCTTACTTTTGATCAAAGAATAATGGGTAGAAATTGGATTTGGATTTTGAGGTTTTATTTTGGATTTTTTAAATGATTTTTTGGAGATTTTTAAAGTAAAATGAAGTGGAGAAATGGGGGGGCTGCCTAAGGTGAGGCCGGCCACATGAGTGGGAGAGGAAAATGTGAGATGAGTGTAGAAATGTGTAGAAGTTTCATTAATTAATCATCTCACTTTTGTCTTTTCATTTATTTCTTTATTTTATTTATTTTCTACTTAAATTTTCCGATAGAAAACTCTAGAATTATGAAGACACATTGCAACAAAATAAACATGTTACAAACTAAATTCTAATATGTCATGGCTCATTTTATAAAATTAACCCATTTCTAATTTGTAATTTGCACTAATTTAATGTATAATTAAAGCTTATGTTAATATTTGAATTTAATGAATTAAGAAAAAATATTTAAGTAAACTAATAATTTATAAGTCACTAAATAAACACCATTTACTAGTAATTATATAGTTAAAATAGGCATATTTAAATCTATATTGAAAAATAATTATAGTTAAGTTTTACGGAAAATACGGTTTATTTTACCGATTATCAGAATATTCACCTAAAGGATTTTATTTATCTATTTATTTATTTATTTTTAAAACGTTACAATCTTCCTCCCTTAAAGAAATTCGGTCCCCGAATTTAAATTAAACCCCCCCAAATACTAAAACATTTAGCAAAACACTCAAATCGTCGGGGCTCCGAAATCATCAATACATAACTAGAAATTAACCCCGTCAAGCATAACGCAATCATTGGAGTTATAGTGAAAATACCTTGTCAAAATCCAATACAAAAACCAACATGAAATACATCAAAACTATAACTTGTATATAGTGAGCATCATAGTAAAATCGTCTAAACATCTGAATAGAGAAGCATGCAAAAACACCTAGGTACTGATCTCAGGACAGTCTTGCTCAATTATTAAACCAAACAGTAAATATCATAAAAACGTTCTGTTCAAAATGAAATCAATCTCAAATACAGTATACGAGATACTATGTGCGTCCATTACGCACGAAAATCGAAATCAAATACAGATGCCATGATTACGCACAGAAACAAAACTGAGTGCAACGGGTGTGCACCAAAAACATCTGTCAAGTGCAAAGGGCGTGCACGAAAATAATATCAAGTGCATCTAATCTGCACAAAACCCCGATTTAGTGCATCTGGTGTGCACAAAATCGCATCAAGTGCGCTAAGTGTGCGCAAGAATCTCAATCAAATGCACATGGTGCACGAAAACATAAATCGAATATCCAAAATCATGTGCAACCCATATACACGAAATCAAATCAATATCTCAAAATGTATAAAACCAAATCGAGTGCACTGGGCATGCACAAAACAACATCAATACAACTGATATATGAAACATGAATAGAGTGTAATGAATGTACACATAGGAAATACCAATCATAGAACAAAATCATCAAAATACAAGAATCCGAACAACGGAAATGTGATATTCGAATCACCAATCGCAAATCGTAACACTGACATTGATGTGTTCCTCTTCCCTCTGGTGTCGACTGATTCGAACTCGTCTTTTCGTAGCTGTATGAACTATGCTACAAACGGATATACTCACATCTAGAGTATCCCAAGTAATCTATCCCTTCACCTGATATCCGGACTACGTTAAACTTTTCGATCGATTCATCAAAATCCCAAAATCCCCCGAGAGCTCAACACTCAAATATAGTTTTAAAATATCCAGTACATGCCCCAGCATCTGCGGACCAGCCGTAGAAGGGCAAACCCAAGCCTCACTAATGGCACCGCGGAACTGCCGTAAACCCTAAGGTTCAAAGGCGTTCTCATGGTCATTATGTCGAGTTAGAGTTTCATTCTTCTAGAGGGTCCATAGAAATACCTGCATGTTCTTCCAAATACCTTAAACTTGGGAAAATAGGTTTCTGACAATCGTTCGAACCTTTTAATTTCGTATAGACGACATGTGAATACCCTTCGTCCACACGCTAAATAGTGCCTCGATTCTCAAGAACAGACGATATCCTAACGGTCATCGCATTTGAACCGGAGCTCCCTCTGCCCGTGCGACCGTGGTAACAGAAACCACCATCCGATTTTGACGAAGATGGATCAAAGGAACGAATAGAATAAGGTGAAAAGAAATGTACATCCTAAGGCTTCTTAAGCAGAGTAGCGTATCGTAAGTATGCCGCGGATCATACCCATGGTACGTCACTCTACCTAAGTCACCTACTCCATCAACCAAGGTCAACTTAGACTCGGACAAAGGTTAAAGCTAGCGCTCTGATACCAACTTTGTCACGACCCGAATGTACGGAACGTGACCGACACTTAAATTACGAAACGTCTAGACGCTTAACGTTATCTAAGTAAGCTGATGCCCAGAAATCTAAACCATTAAAAGAAGAAGTAAAGAAAAATATGTGTAAAAGCAACATCAAATTTTCTCAAAAATTTTGGCAGAGTATGTCTTGTAAAAACTGGCCCCAAACGGGTACAAATAGGAATATATACATAAGCAGTGATAAAAAGGCATCCCCAAGCGGGAGCTAGCTCTTCGCCAATTGGCGGTCACAATCACGCAAGCAATATAATATACAACGCCAAAGGGCGAGGAACAAAACTCAAAGAAAACCAAATCCACCAAAAACTATAATAATACAAGCGTGACTTTAAGGTCGAAATAAAAACAACTGGTCTTCTAAATCTATCAAGTAATACAAGTCTGGTTGATGGAGCTTACTAGATGCAAATGAAATAATAAGAGTACAACGGCGGTCATGATACAAGTGAACTAACCTACCAAACAAATCACCCTGAAAGAAATGATGTGCCAGCAAGCCGCCAAAGAAACCTGTACATCGAAACCTGTAAGAAAATTTGGCACAACGGGGGTGAGTTGCCAACTCGTGAGTAGAAAACATCTGCGAGTAGAAATCGCATGCACGACGATCTCAAAGGTCATAATAATATACCTAATATAACACTAGTCATCTAGTAGTGGCAGAGTAATAATCTACGTGTAAGTGCAATGCTCAGTGCTCGTGTCAGTGCCTCAAGTAGTAACATGTCATGTGTATGAGTATGCATGCACCATGAATGTAAAACAATCAACCATGAAATCTGGATATATCTGTATAAGAAATCTTTAACTTTTATCATAGTAAAATTTGTATGGTAATCCGAAACATCATCAATGAAATCCATGGAAATCCATGTCAAGCATCGACACAAAACATGTAAATCTCAAAGTCTCAATACCTCATAGTCTTAATATCTCATAGTCTTAATATCCCATAGTCTCAATATCTCGGGCTCCGTCAGTCCGGATCGGCCCATATGATCAAATCTCAAGACAACGGTTGGTATCCTCCGGATATCTGCCACGCCAGACATCACCGGTAGGTAGTCGTCCCTTACCAGGCTCATCGTCTACAACTCGATATTCTTGTCCCGGGGTACCATACCGGGCCCACCATGTACCCGAGACGGTTCATCCACTCCTCGAATCGGGTCTCGAAATCCCACAGAAAACATGAAATCTCATTGTGGACGACACATACATCACGAGAAAACAGCAACTTGTATTTTAAAATGAGAGGGAGAGTGAGAGAGAATTTTTTATATATATTCTTGCGGTTTTCCCCAAGATCCAGAAATCTCATAGAAATCCAAAATCCCAAAATCATGAGTATGTAAATAATGAGTATCAGCATAAACCCCACAGTACTACATAATAACATGAAAATGTGAATGCATGAAGTGTTTAAATAATAAATGCAATGTCTAAACTAGCACATGAGAGTAATCACACAATATTATATTGGTCTAGTATTTAGCTGATTATATCAATAAAAGATAATATGTTCTAAAGTGTACGTGATATGGCAATTACCGATGATGATGTGTGTGAGCCGGCAAATAAGTGTACGTGGAACATGCGCATCATCGGTAATGATGCTGGTGTCCTAATAGGCAGAGTTTCATATTAGCTAAAGAAACATATGTATGAATATGCAATGCAATGAATACAACATGAATATAACGGTGAATGTGTAGTAAACACACAACTAGAAAATACATACTAATTATGGGTCATACAGTTTTTTGTTTGAAAAAAATCACGATTCATTAGTTTTGAAAATAAGTATGACTCGAGCCTAAACTAAGATGTACCAAATCAACTAAGGAACTAACTAAACATACTAGTCGAAAGGTAAGAAGAATTCTCCTAACATCTGTGTCGATATCTCAAGTAGTCGACGATCCAGCCTCAATAGCGTCACGTACATATTACGACTTCCTCAAATCAAGAGTGCGGATCAATCATCACATATATACATCACCGTTCGGATAGTATCATCGTCAAATAATATCATAATCAATGGTACTATACTATAATCGCATACATCCCAATATCATCAAACATATATCATCGTCTGTGTAAATATACATTGTCAAATGATCCACTAAAATATCATGTCATATGTCATATCGTGATTAAGTTACATATTACAATCTTGGTTCTATTCTAGAGTCTCATTCATTCCAATGTCATCAACACATATTATCGTTTATATAAATATATTTTACATAATCTCATTGCCCAACGATCCGCTACTATCATAACACATCTCATGTAATAACTCGATCAGCTATCCAATAAATCACGGTATCAAGCCTAGTCATATCGACTCATCCCCATGTATCATATAACCTCCTCATATCACATGTATATGTCGTGTGTGTGTGTGTATACCTACACATATTCCTACACACACACACACACACACACACACACCCCAAGTCAAGTTTAAGTGTGTGCGTGTGTGTGTGTGTGTCTACATGAAACCTACGAATTCCCTCCAAAGCAGTCATTCTCTGGTTAAGTCTTTCCAAATCAGTCTAGTCCAACCTAAAGTCTTCAATAGGACCCTACTCGCTAAGAATCTAAGGTCACATTCGACTTCCTAATAGTAGTAAGTAACATCCTTATTCTATGTTTGCGGTGGTGCTATACGCCATCCACCCGACTTCCCCCGTAGATATACATCTACTCACCTGGTCCTTGTCTGCCGAAGTCGATGCCACCATCTTCTTCCTCATCGTCCGAAGTCCACGTGAGGGATACCTATACGCATCATATATAATATTGTAAACCGAAATCGCGGACAGAACCAAAACAGCGCACGAAATGCATATAGGTTAAAACCCATGACCCGCTCATGCAACATAACCAAATAACTCTCGATATCGGCGTACAAACGCCGATTGATCGAGAAAAACCCAAACACCAATCATGGATTCATAAATAACTAATTATAATATAAAATAGATTGCAACTCATCAAAACCTCAAAATAAATCGAATCGATTTATTTCCGAAAACCTAGAAAGTACTGAATTTTCGTTTTAATTCGAAACTTAATGTTTTAACAAAACTAATGGCCATAATATTCACTAAATATCATAACTAAGTCACGCAAATCATTACTATATTTTTATCACACTAATTTGTATAAATTGAAAATTCTAGTTTGCAAAAATATCAATTTTTAACACTTTTTAAAGCAAAATTCACAATTTAACAACTAAGCTTGGTTTTGCATGAACTAAAGTATTAAACTACAATTTAAAATGTTAATAATTCCATAAAATCCCTAATTGTATTTTAATCTCAATTATTTAATGAATTTCCAAAAACCTAGTTAGCAAAAACTAGCATAATTAGTATAATTTCCAACTAACAATTTGAAACTAGTAACTAGATTAGCTTTTGCATTCAATTAACATGTTAATCTACCCATTAAAACCATGAAGAATTGATAAACATTCTCACTAGAATTTTATCTCACCGATTTATATGTTTTATAAAAATCTAGTTTACAATTAGCTTAATTTTTGAGCAATTAAAATGTAACAATTAGTAATTTGACAACTAAATTTCAATGTGCAAACTCTAAGATGTCACACTACACTTTCAAACCATGATTACATGATAAGAACCCTAATTGCATTCAAAAACCCTTTCTTGAATTTTTCAAGTTAGAAATTTAAACCATAATTAAATACACAAATTCATTTAGTTGAAGTAATTAATCAAATATTAAACTTTAGGGTTAGGATTTATACCTCATAATCTCAAGAGATCAAACTTGTGTTCTAGGTCCTCTAAATTGCTCTCTAGCTCCAAGATCCATGCTTACTTTTGATCAAAGAATAATGGGTAGAAATTGGATTTGGATTTTGAGGTTTTATTTTGGATTTTTTGATGAATTTTTGGAGATTTTTGAAGTAAAATGAAGTGGAGAAATGGGAGGGGGCTGCCCAAGGTGAGGCCGGCCACATGAGTGGGAGAGGGAAATGTGAGATGAGTGTAGAAATGTGTAGAAGTTTCATTAATTAATCATCTCACTTTTGTCTTTTCATTTATTTCTTTATTTTATTTATTTTCTACTTAAATTTTCCTATAGAAAACTCTAGAATTATGAAGACACATTGCAACAAAATAAACATGTTACAAACTAAATTTTAATATTTCATGGCTTATTTTATAAAATTAACCCATTTCTAATTTGTAATATGCACTAATTTAATGTATAATCAAAGCTTATGTTAATATTTGAATTTAATGAATTAAGGAAAAATATTTAAGTAAACTAATAATTTATAAGTCATAAAATAAACACCATTTACTAGTAATTATATAGTTAAAATAGGCGTATTTAAATCTATTTTGAAAAATAATTATAGTTAAGTTTTACGGAAAATACGGTTTATTTTACCGATTATCAGAAAATTCACCTAAATGGTTTTATTTATCTAATTATTTATTTATTTATTTATAAAACGTTACACGTGAAAACCTATAATGCAGATGGTATACAATTTTTCAGATGCGGGCTATTTTTTTGTGGACTATTAATGATTTTCCTACTTACGGCATGTTGTCGGGATGGACAACTCAAGATAAGCTTGCTTGCCCTAATTGTCATATTCATACGAACACCGTACGCTTGAAGTTTAGCGACAAAGTGTCATTTATGGGTCACCAACGTTTCTTACCTATAACTCATAGATTCAGAAAGAATAAAAAATTGTTCAACGCTAAGGAGACCGGTAGGCCTCCTAAATTATTGTCCGGTAACGACATATTGCAATAATGGGTATGTTATCTGACTATCACATTCGAAAAGAAACAAAACAAATATGCAATTCAATGCCCAATCGGTTGGAAGAAACTAAGTGGTTTATTTCAACTTCCGTACTGGTCCGATCTACCGCTCTGCCACAATTTAGATGTTATGCATATCGAGAAGGGCGTCTCTGAACACGTCATTAATCTTCTGCTTTGTAAGGATAGAAAAACGAATGACAATCTCAACACCCGTCGTGATTTGACGGATTTGGATGGTTTGTCCATTAAAGAAGAATTGCATCTTCGGCTTATGGCTGGTAAACCAGCTTATTACAAGATCCCTTCAGCAATCTACTACCTGGACAAAGAGGAGAAGCGGCGGTTCCTGTGGGTGTTGAAAAAATTGAATGTCCCTAATTGTTTCTTATCAAACATTTCCAAATAGGTACAAGTAGAAAATGGAAAAATCGTAAGACTCAAGTGCCATAACTACCACATATCAAGTTCGACAATCCACCCAATGAATCTTCAGCTAATGCACCGAACAAACATGTTAGGTAATGAAATTGAACTAAATGTTTTAAATTGTATAATGATTATAAGTAAATTTTTAATATTTGAATATATATGTAGGGTCTGATGGGAGGCTGTGGATCCAGCTCTAAACGTCAAAGGAAATGATGTTTAGACGAGATTGGCGGGATGTCAGTAGCTGCAGCAGCAGCGGTAGCGGCACCTACCGTTACCCACGCCCCACATACCAGTTCCCCTCCTACCGGCGACCCTCCTACCGTCCCTTATACCATGTCCCCTCCTACCATGTCCCATCCTACCGGCGCCCCTACTACAGGATCCCCACCACCCTCAGCTTCCACAGCGCCATAGGACCCACTGCCACCCCTATTAGCGGGGTAGCAGATCCTCCTACCCCAGTCACTCCTCATGAACATGGTATATAGTTATCTATTAATTTTTAGTTTTCTATTAAAATAATTCTATCGAATCATCTATCGGTTTATTGTTTGCAGTCATGCATGGTACTGGCAGGACGGGGTTTGGCATCGGTTCTAGCGCTACGTCGGGGACATCAGGTATAATCATTATTGCTTAAATCTTTTAAATAATGATTGTAATTTAAATTTGTCAAATGCTATATACATACTCTGAATATTATAATATTGTGTCCGTATATGTATCTTTTTTCAGGCTCCACCAGTGTTAGGACGAGGGGTCCTACTAGGCCCTCCTCTTTCAGGCTAGCCCCAGATGCTGCTCCATAAATGCCGGATTGGACCTCGTTAGGTGTGCCTGTTGGTGAGTACTCGACCAAGTGGGGGGATTACATGGGAGCGGAGATCCGTACCTACTATAGGTATCCGCTCCATATTAGGTGGAGCCCATGCCAGACCAATTATGTTCGGTAGTTTTTGGCAGCGGTCACGGTATCACATACCCTTTTATACATTCAAATTTAATCGTCATCATATATATATATATACTTATTTATTTAAATTTCAGACTTATGGACATTACAAATTCATCGGCGTCATCGGCGAAGATAGCGTTCCTACACCGTTCGATGAACAACGGGAAATAGACCAGGTTGTATCCGAGTGCCAGGTTATCAAGAGGAGACGCAGATATGAAATAAGGAAGAATCATTACATTCCCTGGGCCATGGCGACTGAGGAGGAGCGGGATACGATGATGGAGGCTATTTTTTGGGATGTCCCGAGGAGGATTGGCTGCTGCTGATCGTGTATTACGAGCGCGATGATGTTCAGGTATAAATTTAACTTTTAAGATTATAATAATATAACATGAAATCATATTTTTTGATATATAATATTATCTTGTTTATATTTGCGAGGCGGCGTCGGTTCGTAACAGAGGGAACCGGAACAACGGTGTCAGAGAACACGCTATCCTGATCCAAGGGAAGTGGTCGCACGATAGCGCTTAGCACCAGCTCGTGAGTATTTCGACGTTTAAGAATATATGTTTTCTTTGTCGCAAATTAATTATTAAAATAAATCCTAATTTTATCGCAGAAAAAGAAAGACCCCGCAAACTACACTTTTGCTAGGGGATGGTCCGCGTTACACAGGGGCACGACCGAGTACATGGTAAGTTTCATATAATCAAGTTGATACTGTATTTAAGTTAACACGTTTATATATATACATATATATATATATACATATACATATATATATGTATATATATATATATATATTCTTCACAGACCCAGTTCCAGGAGAGGACGGATGCCTTAGGACTTGACCCCGATGACTCGATTACCACCATTATCTCTATTTTGAATTAAATATCCGGCGGACATCACGGTGGTTATGAGTGCGGGATTGGTCATGGGGCCTACCGACACTTTACCAGGTGTTCATCCATCCATGAGTACGTTGTGTCCCAGACACGGATAGAAGTTGCCGCTGTGTTGCAGGTGGAGATTAGTCGTATCCAAGATTGGATGGAGCAGCAGAATGTGCGGGTGGATACGCTTGAGGCACAGATTGAGGAGCTGAGGCGGTCGAACATAGAGGCCGTCATGCAGGCCATACGAGATAAGTTTGGGAGTATGTTCAAGTCACCACGGGACGATGGAGCTGGATCGTCCTAACGACCATAGATTATTGATTTTTTGATACAAACATTTGTTTTATTGGTTTATTGATTATACCGTTTGGTGTATATATTTTGTTTATAATTGCATTTGATTCTAATCATATTACTTCTTGATTGTTATAATTGCGTGAGATTTGATCATATTATTATCATCTATTGCTGGTTGTAGTTGAAAGTAGCGCACGTGAGGCGCGCAAAATTCAGTTTTAAAAAAAATTGATAATATATTTGGTCACGGTTTTAACCGTGACCATAGGATATAGTAACGGTTACCTGCTAGTAGCAGGTAACCTTCACTATGGTTTTCGCTAGTAGTAGGTAACCTTCACTATGATTTCACCTTATGGTCATGATTTAAACCGTGACCATAGAGACTATATACTCATGGTTACCTGCTATAGCAGGTATCCTACATTACGGTGTAACCTTGTGGTCACAGTTTAAACCGTGACCATATATCTCATATGGTCATGGTTATAACCGTGACCATATATATGGACCCTATAAAGATTTCATTTAGTTGTTTGAACCATTTTTGGTAACGTCACGTATATGGTCACGGTCTTAACCGTGACTAAAAAACAAATGGTCACGGTTAAGGGCGTGACTAAGTTTCTCATGACAGGGTTTTAGGTGACGGGTGTGTCATGGTTTTAACCGTGACCAAATGTATCTTTAGTCATGGTTAAAACCATGACCAAATCCATACTCTGTAGTAGTGTTAGGATATGGATGTGGAGCTTTTTTCTTCCTCACCTTTTCCTTGACCATGTTAGCTTTGATCTTGTGCTTTTTAATGCGAGCTTTAGTTGTAGTAAGTAGCTTTGACATGCTTAGAGATTTTTTCCTGCTTAAATGCGTTTAGAGTTATATCTAAATGTAGTAGAAGATTTCACTTTTGTTAACTTAAGTAGTTTGCATGTTTTACGATTCATCGATAGTTATTTAACCACACCACTACAGGGTATGGTTTAGGTTAAAACCGTGAGACACCCGTTACCTAAAACCCCATCACGAGAAACCTAGTAACAGCTAAAACCGTGACCATAGCTTTTTATCATCACGGTTAAGATCGTGACCAAATATTTGACGTTACCAAAAAATTTTCAAATAACTAAATCAGATTTGTGTAGGGTCCATTTATCTGGTCACGGTTTTAACGGTGACCATTTATCTGGTCACGGTTTAAACCATGACTATATATATCCTATGTCATGGTTTAAATTGTGACCATAAGATGAAACCGTAATGAAGGATACATGCTACTAGCAGGTAATCATGACTATATACATCGTATAGTCACAGTTTAAACCGTAACCATAAGATGAAACTATAATGAAGGATACCTGCTACTAGCAGGTAACCGTGACTACATCCTATGGTCACGGTTATACCCGTGACCATATAAGTTTTGGTCACGGTTAAAACCGTGTCCAAATATATTATCAATTTTTTTTTGAAATCAGAAATCTACGCGCCTCACGCGCGCTACGTTCATTTACAACCGGCGATAGATAATAATAATATGATCAAATCTAACACAATTATAATAATCAAGAAGTAATATGACAAGAATCACATGCAATTATAAACAAAATATATACACTAAACCGTATAATCAATAAACCAACAAAACAAATGTTTATATCAACAAATCAAATATCTGTATCAACAAATCAATAATCTATGGTCGTTGGGGGGATCCACTTCCATCGTCCCGTGACCTAAACATACTCCCAAAGCCGTCTCGTATGGCCTGCATGATGGACTCCGCATTCGACCGCCTCAGCTCATCGATTTACGCCTCAAGCGTATCCACCGGCTCATTTTGCTGCTCCATCCAATCTTGGAGTCGACGAATCTCCTCCTGCGATGCAGCTGCCGCATCTGTCTGCGTCTGGGCTACAGTGTATTCATGGAAGGACGGAAGTCTAGCAAAATGTTGGTGGGCCCCGGGACTAACCCCACGCTCATAACCACTATGATGTCCGCCGGATATTGAATCCAGAATATAGACAATAGCAGTAATTGAGTCGTCGGGGCCAAGTTCTAAGGCTTCCGTCCTCTCCTGGAACTAGGTCTTTGAAGAAGATATATAAATATATATAAACATGTTAACTTAAATACATAATCGACTTGGTTATATGAAACTTACCATATACTCACCCATGCCCCTGTATAACTCGGACCGTCCCTTAGCAGCTGTGTAGTTTGCAGGGTCTTCCTTTTTCTGCGATAAAATTAAGATTTATTTTAATAAGTAATTTTCGAAAAAGAAAACATATATTCTTAAACATCAAAATACTCACGAGCTGGTGTTGAGCGCTAGCCTGCGACCGCTTCCCTTGGATCGGGATAACGTGGTCTCTGACGCCGTTGTTCCGGTTCTCCCTGTTGCGAACCGACGCCGCCTTGCAAATATAAAGAAGATAATATTATATATCCCAGAATATGATTTCATTCTATATTATTATAATCTTAAAAATTAAATTTATACCCGAACATCATCGCGCTCGTAACACGCGACCAACAACGGCCAATCCTCTCTCGGGACATCCCGAAAAATGACGTCTATCATCGCCCTCTGTTCCTCTATAGTCGCCGCAGCCAAAAGAATGTAATGATCTTTCTTTACTTCATATCGGCGTCTCCTCTTGATAGCTTGACACTCGGATAATACCCAGTCTATGGCACGATGTGCATCAAACGGTGTAGGCACGCCTTCCTCGCCGATGATACCGATAAATCTGTAATGTTCCTGGGTCTGAAATTAAAAAAATTTAAATATATATATATATATATATAACGACGATTTTATTTAAATGTATAAAAGGGTATGTGATACCGTGGCCGCTGCAAAAAACTGCCAAAAATTTTCGGTCTGGCGTAGACTCCACCTAATATGGAGCGGGTACTTATAGTAAGTACGAATCTCCGCTCTCATGTAATCCTCTCACTTAGTCGAGTAATCACTAACAAGTATACCTGACGTGGTCCACTCCAGCGTCCATGGAGCAGCACCTGGGGCTGGCCTGGAGGAGGAGGGCCCAGTAAGACCCATCGTCCTAACACTGATGGAGCCTGCAAAAAGATAGATATACAAACACAATATTATAATATTCAGAGTATGTATATAGAATTTGACAAATTTAAATTACAACCGTTATTTAAAAGTTTTAAGCAATAACGATTATACCTATCGTCCCTGACGTGGCGCTAGAACCAATGCTAGACCCCATCCCGTCAGTACTATGCGGAATTGCAAACAGTAAACTGTTAGATGATTCGATAGAATTATTTTAATAGAAAAATAAAAATTGAATAGATAACTATATACCATGTGCAGGAGGAGTGACTCGGATAAGAGGATCTGCTACCCTACTAATAGGGGTAAGCAGCGGGTCCTATGGTGCTGCAGCTGCTGGGGGTGGTAGGGGTCCTGTAGGAGGGTCGCCGGTAGGAGGGGCTATGATAGGTGGGGAGGTAAAAGGGTCGCCGGTAGGAGGGGCCATGGTAGGAAGGGCGGTAGGAGGGTCGCTAGTTGTCACGCCCCGCTTCCCAGTAGACAGAAGAAGATATATGATGAGGCCCGCGACGTATTTATTTCGAGAAGGTCCTTTCTCGGAATAAATACGCTAAGCATAATTGAGCAATATAAAATGAAAAAAAATTAACATATGATTTAAACTTCAACAACTTTATTTACATTCGAACTTGATACATTTACAATACATGAGTTCAACCGAAAAGAAAATACAAGAAAAGAAATGCCTAAACAGTTGGTATACATAAACTGAAAGAAAATGATAACTAGTCTAGGCCTCAGTCGCGATATGATCATGCTCCTTCTCTGTGGTGTCCACCTCCTCGGTTTCCACAGTATCTGATGAACATTCCAAGAAATAAAGGTGGGTGGAATGCCTGTCAGCGAACTTTCGCTCGGTAAGTTCCTAAGAAAAAGGAGTGAAATATAAAAGTATAACGACAAAGAAAAAATGGATATCATGAAGCAATGGACTATGAGATATGGCGTTTAAACATATCATTTAATGTAAGCATGGAAATTCTGTTTAACATCCAGTTCTATATATCATGGTAAAGTAATATGAGCATAGTATAGTATGGCCGTGTAGTGTAGGTATAGTGAATATGAAGTACATGTAAGTTTCCTAAAAGGTCTCTATATGGGTAACTAATTTAACGTAAGTTCAAGGGTGAATGTCAAATAATCTCAAGAGAGTTCTCGAACCCAACAGGCTTCAACCTAGTGTCGAAGTATTCTAGGGGTAAGGAACTACGGGCTCGAATCAAGTGTTAGTAACGGGACTTCAACCTAGTGTTGAAGTATTCTAAACTCAACAGGCTATAATTCAGGAGTAAGGAAACACGAGACCTCATGATAGCTTGCTTGTGTTAGTAGACATGGATATGTGATCTAAGGGGACTCCTGAGATTTCATTGGATTCACATTTGAACTACACCAACACCCCGTGTATCTTAGATTATAGTTAAAATTACTAGCCTTACTCGAATTCATGAATACATCAAGTTGCAAATTTAAGTTCATGTCAATGTCAAGTATTCGTGTCAAGTGTTCATGTATTCATGGTTCGAGTCAAGTCAGTTTCAATAGCATCCATTGTGTTCTGGTATTTATGTAAGTTCATGTCAAGTTATAGTATTCTAGTAGTCAAGTTCAAGTGTTATGGTTTATGATCAAGAGTTCAAGTTTATGTTAAAGTTTGTATCCTGGTTGAGTTTGTATTCAGATTAGAGTAAACATCTTATGAAAGAATTTTTCTCTTGAATTTCTTAAGTTCGAGAGTAATCAGGCAACTGCTGCACATGGACGACAGGATTTGTGTCTTTTCCCAAGACAATTGCCACTTGATAACTCCATTAAGTTGTCTAACCTGAATAGGCAAGCACTCACTTTCTCCACCCCCCCGGGGCTCAAGAGAAATGATTCTGCTTAAGCCTATATTAATCTAGAGTTCTAAATATTTATTATTGCTTATTTACATTGTTTTTATATTGTTTGCATCTCTCGAGGGGGTTTTATGAAAAATACTTTAATTTTGTTTAAAAATAAACATCGAGGGTTATTTATAATATTTAGAGTTTTTATGAACATGTATTTTAATTTTAGTGGTGTTTTGGTGATAAAACCTAACTTTTAAAAGTTTATGCTATTTTTATGAAAACTACTCATTTTGGAAACTTGTTCGTATTTATTAAACTTTTAATATTTCATTTTAAAAATATAGTTTCATAATATGTTTTTATTAAAAATACGAATTCATAGTTTTGTATAATTTCCAAAGTTTAGTTTTGTTTAGAAAAGTCGTATTTCTTAAAAACCGTATTTTTATTTCCTTTCGAGACCGAATACTCCGTGAGGAGTTCTGCATCTCGCTCTACTATCCAAAATATGTATGATAATCCGTACCATCCATTAGCGGGTCCCCTAACGAGGGTTGTAGATGCGCAATTGCAAAAGAAGGTAAAAATATCGAAAAAGTTACCCTTTTTTGTAAAAATATGGTATTTTAAGGTAAAACTATACACCTAAAAACTTCGTGCTATGAAACCATATTGTATGTGATGGGATAGGTCATTACCCCGTGAGTTTTTTTAGAGGTATATATTTCTGTGTACCGATAAAAAGGTCACTTTTAAAGTTCATGGTATTTTGGTGTTACATGCATTCTAGGGTAGTTTTAACAATGACAAAAAAATCATTTTAAATTCATATTATATAAAGGTGAAGCATGACATGTAATGATGGTACCTTTGTAAGTGAAATTCCTTATTAATATTAACATGCAATTATAATGGATAATTCAAAGTTTTACAACAATAAATTTAAAAGTAAAATTAGCCACCAAAAGTCGTATTTTGATGGTGATGTAAAAAAGGGCAATACATGGATGAGTCAAGATGGTTGGAAATTACAAATCTAGATGTAGAAAAGAAAAGAGGAAGGAGGTAGGAATGGAGACTTATAGCCGCGCTTTCGTACTCGTACGAACGAGAAGGAAGAATAGAGGCCTCGGTTTGTAAAACCGAGACCGAGATTGCGATTAAGAGGGTATGCTTGATCTACCGACGTCCCTACACAAGTTGTATAACAGTGGAGAAATCTTGTAATGATTTTTGAGTGCTTCGATTTCGAGAGCTTGCCTTCACCTTGATTTTAAGAGTGATGAACTTGAGGGTACTTGAGCAGAATAATCTAGGAACTAAGGACGAAGGCTAGGTATTTATAGGGGTAAATATAGGTGTGGATTAAAAAAAGATAATAAAATGTATTAAAAGTGAGGGTAAAGGGGTAGATGAATGTTCTGGGGTTCTCTGGTTAATTGTAGGAAGTCAAATAGGAAAAAAGAGTAGTGAGGAGCTGAAGGGATGCGCAGGCAAAAAATAGGAGGATTTATGGCTATTCTACCCGCCGGTAGCGTTCAAAATAAAGAAACCGGCGGTCCAAAAGTGGGGTTGGTCTCGGAGATCGTGCAGTGCATACATCTGGGTATTTATGTCTCGTTTTTATTGTTTGATTTATTTGCAACTCTTCGTTTCTCCGTGTAATGCACGTACAACTCTTGAGCTTCCGGAAAATTAAAAAAAATATATTAAAAATAATTGGAACTGATGGGATTCAAACTTGTAGGCTATGGGACAGCAGAGGAAAAGCTTAACAAGTGAGCTATAAGGAGTTTCTTGTACATAAGTTATCAAAAATAACTTATAACTCGAAACCAGAATAGAAATACACTCTTTTATTAACATTGGATCAATAAAAGTGTATAGGAATTTTAGGTTCATTACACTGGTAGGTGGGGCACTAGTACGGTGGAGGGGCACGGGTAGGGATAGGCGCTGCTGCAGCAGCTACCGATATCCCGCCAATCTGGTCCAGATGTCATTTCCTATGATGTTTAGAGCCTGATCCATGACCTTCCATCAAATCCTACATATTTATTCAAATATTTAAAATTTACTTATAATCATTATACAATTTAAAACATTTATTTCAATTTCATTACCCTGAAGATTCGTTGGGTGCATTAGCTGAAGATTCGTTGGGTGGATTATTGAAATCTTGATTTATGCCAATCACTTGGCCGATGTTACGTCTTACTAATGTATTGATGGACGGCGCAGAATAGTTTGGATCGTTGGTACGTTCAATAAAAAGACTGGGACGTGTTATCGCCTCTTCCTCGTCACTCTCATCTTTAGAATCACTCAACGTCGGCATATTATAATAATCTCTTGATTTCCAATGACAAACAACACTCCAGCCAACCTACTTCAAGTCCCGAGAATAATATATTTGTGTTTCCATTGAAAGAAAGATAAAGTTATCGTATTCATAGGTTGTATGTATGGTGTTTACCAAAGTGAGTTTGTATCCATCGACCTTCATACCCCGTTCTGACTTGGTATCGTACCTTCTGCATTGGAATATAAAATAGGGGACAGCCTTGTGCATGTATGAGACCGCTATAATCTTCTCAAGAACACCGTAGTAGGAATTTCCTCTGTCGTCGGAGGTTGTGACGCCGCTATTTTGTGTAGCTCTAATACATTCTGTCCTTTTGATCTCAAATTTATAGCCGGAAACCCCGTATCTGTTGTAAAACATAACTGCAATCAATGGACCGATTAAATGATCCTAGACCTCTCTATCAATCTGCTCTACACGATTCATTTGTCCGTCAACTTTTTCTTTATACCAAGCGACGATAGTGCGTCTCTGTTCTTCTTCGATTCTATCATCTGATCACGTACTAGGATTTGATCTCTTGAGTATAGTTTTGTGCGCTGTGTTTGTTAATTTACAATTATATCAGTTAGATTATATTTTACTTCAAACGGTTTAAATGGATGAAATTAGAAAAACTTACTCTGCATATTTAGCAAAACATTCGCTGTTTAGCAAGATGAACGTATGTAAACAGTCAATGAGATCGTAAGATATGTTTTTTAGCCTTCTTGCTCCAATTGGATCATCAGGAACACGCGGCAGTTTATTCAGTTTCGTCCTGATATCGTAGTCCAGGAAACAAGCACAGAAAGACGTAACTTCTTCTAAGAGATAACTTTTTTCAATCAAACCTTCATGACGATAATTGTTGCGGATATAGTTTTTTAAAGTTAATAGATATTTGTTGTAAATAATAGATATTAATAATCCACGATAATGTTTTGCAATTTAAGTGATTGATAATAAACATTTTCGTGCCTCTCGATGGGATACATCCAACAGTAATGCACCGGACCGCCAATCTTGACCTTGGTTGCCAAATGGATGGACATGTGAACAATAATGTCGAAAAAATGTGGAAAGATAGTTTCGAGCTTGCAGAGGATCAAAGAAATATCTTTTTCAAGCTCTGCTATCTCATTGACGTCTAACTTTTTGGAACACAATTAGAGAAAATACGTGCAAAAGTCATTAAGAACGAAACTAACTTCGGATTTTATCGATGCTTTGAGGCATAAAGGAAGAAAATGTTGCATCAATATATGGTAGTCGTGGCTCTTGTGTCCGAAAATTTTTCCGTTTTCTACATGTACCTGTTTGGAAATGTTTGATGAGAAACCATCGGGGACATTCAATTCTTTCAACACCCGCAGAAACCGCTGCCTCTCCTCTTTGTCTAGGTTATAGATTGCCGGTGAGATCTTGTAACAGTCTTGTTTACCAGCCACAGGCCGAGGATGCAATTCTTCTTTAATGGACAAACTATCTAAATCCGTCAAATCACGGCGGGCGTTGAGATTGTCCTTCGTTTTTCTATCCATACACAGCAGAAGATTGATGATGTGTTCAGAGACACCATTCTCGATATGCATAATATCTAAATTATGGCGCAGCGGTAGATTTGACCAGTATGGAAGTTGAAATAAACCACTTAGCTTCTTCCAACTGGTTGGACATAGCATTGCATCTTTGTTTTATTTCTTTCCGAATGTGATATTATGATAACCTCTCTATTGTTGTAATATGTCGTTACCGGACAATGGTTTATGAGACTTACCGGTCTCCGTCTTGCCGTTGAACAATTCTTTATTTTTTCTGAATCTTTGAATTATAGGCAAGAAACGTCGGTGACCCATAAATGACTTTTTCCCGCTAAACTTCAACCGTACGGTGCTCGTTTGAATATGACAATTGGGGCACGCAAGTTTACCTTGAGTTGTCCACCCTGACAGCATGTCGTAGGCAGGAAAATCTGTAATAGATCATAACAAAGCAGCCCACATTTGAAAAAATTGTTTACCATCTGCGTCATAGGTTCTCATGCCAGGTTCCCATAACAACTTTAACTCATCGATCAAGGGTTGAAAGTACACGTCGATGTTTTTCTCAGGAGATGAAGGACCGTCGATTAAAAGCGCCAACGTAATATAAGACTACGTCATAGCCCTCCATGGCGGTAGGTTGTATATAGTCACCACAATGGGCCAAGTACCGTGAGTATGCCCATCGCGAACCATCCCAAATGGACTGAAACCGTTGCTCGCAACTTCCAGTCTCACGTTATGAGGGTCTGCGCTGAATGAAGGATGTTTTTCATCTAAAACTTTAGACGATATCGAATCTCTGGGATGACTCATTTTTCCCTCTTCACGAGACGCTTTATGGTGCCACTGCATTTTGGACGCGTCTCTTCTCACATAAATAACCGTTGCAGTCTCGGTATTAATGAAAAATGACGAAGAATCTTCATGGGCACATCACTTGACCGAGGGCCTTTTTTAGGCTTGAATAGGTTGGTCCCGCATACGGGACAGTTTCTGAGTGTGGTGTGTTCATTCCGAAACAAAACACAATCATTCTCATATGTATGTATCTTATGATACTTCAGGACGATATTTGTGATTATCTTTTGCATCTCGTACTAGCTCGGTGGCACTTCATTTCCGTCGGGAAAAGCTTCCTTCAGTAATTCTAGGAGATCAGTAAAAAACCGGTCACTCCATCTATTCTTGCATTTGATCTGGAAGAGACATACGAAAAAAGACAATTTTGAAAACCCTTTGCAATTTGGATATAGCGGGATTCTAAAGTTAGCCTTGTACTTCTCCAATAACGAGGGTCTACTGTTTTCCGTATCTTAAGGAAGTCCAACAGCATTTATAAGTTCATCCATGTCATTGATCGGCGTGAATACATCATCATCTTCTTCGACGGCTTCGTCTTCTTCAACCTACCATTCCTCTTCTATCTCTTCTTCTAGTATCCCTTGCCACTCTGCGGTTTCCATTTCGATGAATTCGTTTTCCGTCTCTTGCATCCATGTCTCGTCTCCCGTTACAACGAACTTTTCTCCGTGAAGTTCCCATATGGTGCAATCTCTAACAAAACCGTATCTCACGATGTGTAACTTAACTTTCGAATTCTTAAGCAATCGCTTGTTCATACATTTAGAGCAAGGACAATAGATTTCGTGCTCTTTCAGTAATCCAAGACGTTCGTAGGAAAAATTGGTGATAAAGCTAACACCGTCAACAAAAAAGTCATTGACTCTCGAGAGAGTATCAACGTACATCCAACTCTTGTCGTGGAGGTACGAAAATACCATATTGGAACAGTCCGGATGAAGCAAGGTTCCCATAGACAAGATGCATCAGATTATGATTTCTTGACAGATACGCGATAGATGGGATACTAAGAAGCGTTAGTTCTAGATTTAATTAACGACTTGGTTAATTTAAGTTTCAATTGATGATTTAGCTATAAAAATTATCAAGGACTGAGAGCAAATGCTCATACTTGGATTCTTCTTCTAAGAAAAATGACGATGATATGAAATGTTCTATATTGGATGTCGAGAGTAGCAGCTGTCGGGGGTAAAACACCTATCCCATTAAGAATGTATAAAATATACACCCGTTCACTTGTGCTTTCATCCGTTTCGAGAAAATTTCAGCAGCACCTCCGTGCTGTTCTCCGAGTACACTGTAAAAGAAAAGATGATCATTTTAATACTGTCAAACAATATCGAAACAAACATCTAATATATTGTTGTACACGGAGAACCAGTGGAAAGGTACCGACGAAATATCTTGAAACGAATGAAATACACAAGTAAATGCAGGTGTTTGCTTTATACATTTCTAACTTTTCTACACGGGAAAAATCTACCGGTTACCATACGATTGAGTATTCTCGTCACATAGACTACATGACAGTTGTTAGAACTGAACGATACCGTTCGATATTTAACAACTTTCGTATAGTTTTATGTCATAACTGTTAGTGTTATATGCCCTAGAGGCCATTATTGTATCATACTAGTTTGTATATTACATTTTGGAAGCTTGAGATATATACATGGGTTTATAACAGTCTTGCTCAGTATAGTAGTATGCTACTTGGTTTGTATCTATCTTAATATGTGTATATGTTTCTTTTAGCATATCATGAATACATATTGATAGAGCCCTTAGAGTCTTGCTTGACTACCAGCGTTGTGATGGCAGTCACACTAGTGGGGGCGGGGTAGTCTACAAGCATATCCTTTTTCAGGTCTCTAGTCATAGGATTATCGAAACAGGGCATCGATACTCCAGAGTAGACTAGTGTATACGCTTCTCGTCCCAGCAGCGGAGATGGTCTGTCCTACAGCCATCGGTACATTGTACTGGAGATAGGATGCAGGAGCTAGTTGGGTTATGGGTACACCGGACAGGACTCGCAGGGAACTGTTGGTTGGTATTATACCCGTCGTCAGTTAACAGTTCCCAGGTGACATGAGTACAGCATAGTCCGTTGACTTGACACTGCTGCTTCGTCTCGAGTGTGTTCCCACTGTTCTTAGATTGCTACCCTACCACGGCTCAAAGGAGTCGTGCAAACAGGTAGCAGTTGGGTGCGGTCCCGAAGCACTTGGAGGCAGTAGCGGTTAGATAGGATTCGTCTCTCCCGGTATTGGGGGTTGATATCGCGCTGTGTTTGGAGAGCCATTATGCAAGGTCACTGGCCAGGGCAAGCGAGATTTACTGGTAAGTGTTCCAGTAGTTCCTCAAGGTGTAATGGGCTTCACTCCGACACGACTTATACCGCTATTAGGGGACTGGCGCTTGCCGCCCCTAGGCCCGATATGCGATAGTCTTAGACGAACAGACCGGACTGTACGGAGATTGTCACATCAAGCTCAGTAGGAGTTCAGATGGGTTTCCTCATCGGCCTTCTTATCGACATCTACCTGGGGACCATTACGTACAGCCAGTACCGCTTGCAGCCTGTGGTTAAACCCACTGCCGGCGTAGTTTCGAGTCTTTAGAGTCCCACACAGAGGGTTTCCCTACTTCAGGCGAAACCATATAGAGATCGTATGGTTTTACGACAGGGTTCGAACATATACGTGTACTTATGCACGTGTGATGTTCGGACAAATTAGATTAGCGGGCTTAGGTTTAAGCCAAATTCTAGTATTAGATTATTGGATTTATGCAGTCTCGGTATATCCGTGTTTTTCGTAAATACGGATGGGAGAGGCATTCTCGTAATTACTTGAGAAGCATCTAAAAGAAAGGTGACTTATTTAGTTTTAATTCGTTTGTGAGTTAAACTTAATGAGGTGGAGAGGTGATGTGTAATTTTCATTAATTGCACCATGAGTCAAGAGGTGATTCACCTCAAGGTAATTAATGAAGCATGGTTGATGTTTTAATATATTATTGTTTAGATATTTTCATGCTTCATGATATTATCCAAATGACTTAAGATTCAATTCATTATAACAAACACATCCTCTATCCTCAAGCTCTCATCTTCTTCATCCTAACCCTAATCCTCTCATGTGTTGAGAACCCTAGGGTTAGCAAGACTAATAGATCCTTAATCTATCTCTATATCCTCTAGGTCACTTGGATTAGCAATCCTAGACACTTAGTTAGCTCAAGTTAGAGGTTAAAGCTTGAAGAAGGAACTCTCGGGTGGATCTTCTATTACATCGAGGAGGCCGAAGAGGAGGTGAACAATAAGAACAAGAAAGACTAGTATCTTGAGATATAATTATCTATCATAGTAGTGTAGGGTGTTTTTCGTCACCCCATTGAGATGGGAATACGTGCGTGCTGGTCAGGCGCATTACAGATTCCCCCTGCCTAGGGTAGGCTGGGGTTTATTGATTGTGGGGATCCGAATCTCTGGCAGCCGCAGACTAAGCTGCCGTTAATTACCCCTTGCATTTGGAGCGAAGGAAACTCCGATTGACGGGTTAAACTGGTCATGCGAACTCAATGTGCAGTGTTATGTTTTGAAGGGGTTTTGGGTTTGTCGGGGGCCCCGCAGAGTTTTTACGGGGGTCCCGCTACCCGGATAGCGGGCTGGGGGTCAAGAGGGCTAGCAGCCCCCTTGCGGGATGCGGGACAGCGCCCCGTTAGAAATTTTTCTAACGGGGGAGGTATATTTAGTGTGGAGTGCAAAAAAAATGGGGGGAAGAGTCTTGAAGGCGCGAGCATGGCATGTGGGCGCATGGTGCCCGGGGTCACGTGTGCGCATGTGACCATTGGGCACCTCAGCGCCCGGGGTCACGTGGCGCACACGTGACCGATGGGCGCCTGAGCGCCCCGGGGTCACGTGGCGCACAGGTGACCATTGGGCGTCATGGCGTCCCGGGGTCACGTGGCGCACACGTGACCTCGGGAAACACCCGCGGGAAGGGCCTAGCCCCTAGGTTGGAGAGTTGAACTCTCATGGGGTTTTTGGAGTTGAACTCCTAACAGAAACTAATTTATGGAGTTAAACTCCAACAGATCTAGAAAGAAGTTAAACTCCTAGGAATCTTTGGCTCTTCTTTTGAGCCTTGGATCTGTCCAAAGTTATATTTTTGAAGATAGGTCTTCTTCTTCCTGCTCTTGATTGGCGGGATCTTGGAGAAAAAGGGGTGAGACTTGACTTAAAAGTCTCCCTTTTTTGAGATCTGATTGGAGATTCGAGCTCCCTTTCGTAGGTTTTGTGGTGAAAAACTATTTATTTTTGAGAAAGGAAGAGTTAAACTCTTGATTTAATTCAAAAAAGAGGAAGAGGGTTTTAGACCCTTGAGAAAGGGGAAGGAGGCACAAACCCTAGTTTTTTGAGGGAATGAAAAGTGTCTTATTCATCATCATGTTGCCTTATATAGGCTTACACATTTACATATAGCCCATTGGGCCTTACAAAATGGCATGTTGCCCATCTCATGGCTCATGTGCCATTTCTTTTTGCACATAAGTCATGGGCTTACAAAAATTTGGCTTTATGCCCGTTTTGTTTACATTCATGCATAAAAAATTACATAAAAATTATTTATTGCATGATTTCATTTTGGCATGGGAGGGCCGGCCGCTTCATGTTCGGACTCGACCTGGGCATGGGCCCACTTGGCTTGGGGTTGACTTTGACTTTGACTTGGTCAATCGGGGTGCAATTTTCGACTTCAACAAAGTGCCCCCATCAATAAATGCACACCACGTATGTGAGTCGTGTGCATGAAATTGATGGATCTTCTTTCACGTGGAGGCGACTTGCTTTGGTTCCCACTTTTTGGGATGCACTGCCCTTTTTACGACATGGACGGTCGACGCTTGACGCGTCTCCGAGGCGGAGTTCCCGTGGTAGACTTTTCCCTAGCCCGGAGTGATCTGGTTCCAGCTTTGTAGGAAGCCTGCATTGCCCTTTTTGCGACATGAACGGTCGACGCTTGACGTGTATCCGAGACAGAGTGTCCGTGGTAGACTTTTTCCTGGCTCGGAGTGATCTGGTTCCTGCTTTGTAGGAAGCCTGCACTGCCCTTTTTGCGACATGGACGGTCGACGCTCTGATCCGGAGCGATTTGGTTCCTGATTTGTGGGAAGTCTGCACTGCCCTTTTTGCGACATGGACGGTCGACGCTTGACACGTCTTCGAGACGGAGTGTCCATGGTAGACTTTTCCCTGGCCCGGAGTGATCTGGTTCCTGCTTTGTAGGAAGCCTGCACTGCCCTTTTTGCAACATGGACGGTCGACGCTCTGATCCGGAGCGATTTGGTTCCCGATTTGTAGGAAGCCTGCACTGCCCTTTTTACGACATGGACGGTTGACACTCTGATCCGGAGCGATTTGGTTCCCGATTTGTGGTAAGCCTGCACTGCCCTTTTTGCGACATGGACGGTCGACGCTCTAATCTGGAGCGATTTGGTTCCCGATTTGTGGGAAGCCTGCACTGCCCGACACTCTGATCTGGAGCGATTTGGTTCCCGATTTGTGGGAGGCCTGCACTGCCCTTTTTATGACATGGAGGGTCGACGCTCTGATCCGGAGCGTTTTGGTTCCCGATTTGTGGGAGGCCTGCACTGCCCTTTTTGCGACATGGACGGTCGACGCTCTGATCCGGAGCGATTTGGTTCCCGATTTGTGGGAATCCTGCACTGCCCTTTTTGCTACATGGACGGTCGACACTCTGATCCCGAGGCGGAGCTTAATTCTGACGCGGAGGTTGCTGGTTGTTTCCGAGCCGAAGAATAATTCCGAAGCGGAGCATAATTCCGGCAGGGAAGGTAAATATCCCGAGGCGAAGTATGATTTCGACATGGGGCAAATTCTGGGACGAAGCATGATTCCGCCGCAGAGGTTGTTGGTTTGATTTGATTTGGGTTGACATCAGCATCGCTACACTGGAATATGGTACCAGGAATGAATCATCATTTGCCATGAGTGGATTTGAGGATTTCGGTTTTGGTTTGGCATCTGCATTGCTGCACTGGAATAATGCCAGGAGCTACTCATCATTTGCCCCGGGAGGGCTTGGGAATTGGGTTTTTTTTTGGGCATCAGCATCGCTACACTGGAATATGGTACCAGGAGTGAATCATCATTTGCGTTTGCTTATTAGGAAAGATGGCTTAGGAGACAGGTTTTAGGTCCATATCACCTAAGACTTTTCAATTTTGTGAGACGTAAGGGTCTCACAAAGCATTTTCTCCCTACGGGTCGTAAGGATCCCGTAGGTGTATTTTCTCCTTAGGGGTCGTGGGGACTCCTAAGTGTGTTGCTCCTTTGTGAGTCGTAAGGATCTTACGCGGGAATTTTCTCCTCACAAAGTCGAGAGGACTTTGCGAGTGCATTTCATCTCTTTTTTCACGAGTTTGCGCCCTTTCGGGTTTTCACATACTCGCCGGCAGTCCTGCTGTTTTTACTCACGGAGCCCTTTCGGGTTTTCATCCGAGCCCATTTTGCTTGTGGACATACCTTTTTTCTTTTTAAATCTTCACCGCCGGTGGGACTTTGAATGTGGTCTCGCCGGTAGGACGTGGGAGAGATTGGGATCGTTTTACGCCCGTGGATTGTATACGGTATGCAGGATGTATGATCCAGACCGTAGGGCCGGAAAAATTTCAGGACTTTGTTGGCGTCTGCATCGCTGCACTGGAATATGGTACCAGGAGCAATCATTCTCCATTGGGGTATGGGAGTTGGAATTTGGTTGGCGTTTGCATCGCTGCACCGGAATATGGTACCATGAGCCACTCATCATTCGCCACTTGGGGTATGGGGTTTGGAATTTGGTTGGCGTCTGCATCGCTGCACTGGAATATGGTACCAGGAGCGACTTATCATTCGCCATTGGGGTATGGGATTTAGAATTTGGTTGGCATCTGCATCGCTGCACTGGAATATGGTACCAGGAGCGACTCATCATTCGCCATTTGGGATTTGGAATTTGTTTGGCGTCTGCATCGCTGCACTGGAATATGGTACCAGGAGCGACTCATCATTCGCCATTGGGATTTGAGTTTGGAATTTGGTTGGCGTCTGCATCGCTGCACTGGAATATGGTACCAGGAGCGACTCATCATTCGCCGTTGCCTGTTGGGGAGCGAGGGTTTAGGAGACAAGTTTAGGAGTCGTGAGGACTCCCAAGTGTGTTTTTTCTTTGTGAGTCGTAAGGATCCCACGAAGGTTTGTTCTCCTCATGCATCGTGAGGACACATGAGTGGGTCTTCCCAATGGAGTATAATTCCAAGGGAGGAGACCAACTACGTAACTGGTGATTACGGTGGGGCATGGGTATGATGAGAATTATTTGAGCCCTTGGATTGTATACGGTAGTCAACTTGGGGACTGGCCGTAGAGCTGGAAGAATTTTTGGGAAATTGGATTTGATTGGCGTCTGCATCGCTGCACTGGAATATGGTACCAGGAGCAACTCATCATTCGCCTTTGAAGGTTTTTTTTGTTTTTTTATTTTACCGCGATTGCTCTATCATTTCAGCTTTTCTTATCGCGAAGGTCGCGACTGTCCTATCATTTCGGCTTTTATTCGCGGTTGCCCCATCATTTCGACTATTTATTTTCATCTTTATTTTTATTCGCTGATTTTTATTGCGAGTTGCCCTATCATTTCGGCGTTTTATTATTTTTTGTTTTATTTACATATTTTTACATTTCCAGTTTAACAACTTAGAGGTCGATTATTCCCAGTTTAATGACATGGTGGTCAACGGTTCCCAGTTTAAAGACTTGGAGGTCTATCATTCCCAGTTTAACGACGTGGTGGTCAGTTGGTGTTCCCAGTTTAACGACGTGGTGATCCTCTTTACTTATCCCAGCTCCTTAAATTTTGATCATGGAGGAGCTGTGTTGATGACCATAGCTCTGTGGCTTGCCGATACATCCGAGGACTGTAAGGTTTTTCTAAGCTTGTATTGGTCCTCTGCCCAATCTTTAAAAACACAGCAGTCTTCAATGGCATGACTCACTACCCTATGGTATGGGAAATATACGGGATTTCCGGTTATATTTATTTCATGTGGCCTCTTCGGAATAGGAAATTGCAAACCGTTGTTCAAGGCTTCCTCGAATATATTGCGGACCTCATCCCTCCTGAAGGAGTACACCTTCTTCTTTCTCTTCATTACAGTAGGTGCCCTCACTGATGCTAGTCCTTGAGGCCGATCAGTCTTTGGTTCGCCCTTTTCAGATAATGGCACATGTCTGGGAGGATTAGATTCCCGAAAGGCTTCGGTCTCCATTTGTATGAAATCGGCGGTCGTAGCTTGACTGTTTGCTAACACGCCTTTAGACAGTTCTATCTCTCCCGTCTTGTATTGCCTTTCGACCCAATTTTTGAAGACGAAGCAGTCCTTAATGGCATGACCTATCACTCTATGATAGGGGCAGTATTTGGGGTCATTGGTCATATTCGCTTCATGCGGTCTTTTTGACTCTGGCAGTTGTAGACCGTTTCTTAGGGCGTCCCTGAATATCCTGTGGTCTTTTTCCCCTTTTGAAGGAATAGAATTTTTCCAGTTTCTCTCTCAGAGGCGATCCCCTCCCCACGCCGTATGTATCGGAGGGACTAGAAGCTGATTGCGGTCGTTTCTTGCGAAGGCGCTCCGCTCTTAGGTTGAAGGGGGTATCAGTTGGCTGCCTCCGGGTATCAATCTCTGGCTCATGAACCAAAATTTGATTCTGTTGTAATTACAATCGGGCGACTTGGGTCGCGAGATCTGCCGCGACGTTTGCCAATTCGTCGACCTTAGATTGTACCTTGGCTAACTTCTCATCCCTGTCTTGAAGCTGCCTCTGAAGCCATCGGAATAATACTTGTTCTGTAGTTCTGGTTATGATAAACGGGTCATCCTTATTGCCTGAGCACAATTCCGCAGGAACCCTGGGCTCTTTTGGCTTATCGGCCTGAGCGAGCTCTTCATCATTTAGACCGAGTGGACGTTGGGTAGCGTCCACCATATCATCACCCTGGGTGTGAAGCATAGGAGGGTTTGTTTCTTCATGTCCGGCCATGTAGACGGTGTGGACCACATTTCCAGCCGTCTCTTTATCTTTGGCGGGGTAACCCCGTTCTTGGAGCCTCATGAAGCTCAGCCTAGTATGAGCCCTGGCCCTTTTGTTGGCTCTGTATATGAGCCTTTTCTGCCTTAGCTTCTTGATTTTGAGGGCTTGGCGGGCATCCATTTTCTGTGAATCCACCGCGAGTCGATTAGCGGGGAGCTTAGAGAAGACACCCGATCGAGCGGTTGTCAGGGGCACCGCCGAAGCTTGCTCGAGACGCCTTTTTTCTTTGTTGGTGTTGACGGCCTTGCCCCTAGCTGGGGCCAAGGAAATTCGTTCAAACACCGACTTGCGTTTGAGTTAGGGCACCTTCAAGACCACCACATTTGGCTTCTTGCCTTTCGAGACCAATTTATCTGTTACCGAGGCTTGAGGAGCTGGGATGGAGTTAGCTGACACGAACAGAATAGAGCCGAATGGTAGCGGCGGTTCTTCCCATTGTCGCCCGAGACTGGCCGGAAGGACCGTCCTAGCGTCCATCTTCATCGTGTAAGAGATGGACATTGTGTCGAGAGCTAAACTGATCCTTGGAGTCATCTCTGCTCCGTCCGAAGATTGCAATTGGAGAACGTTAACCTGCACAAGAAAAACATGATTTTAGTACAGGCAATCGATATGTACATTTATTGAGTTCGCATGAACGTTTAACCCGAAATATAGGAGGAGAGATAAGTCTCACCGGGCGTGCCAGAATCTGTAGGGTGTTTTTCGTCACCCCATTAAGATGGGAATACACGCGCACTGGTCAGGCGCATTACAGATACCCCCTGCCTAGGGTAGGCTGGGGTATATTGATTGTGGGGATCCGAATCTCCGGCAGCCGCGAACTAAGCTGCCGTTAATTATCCCTCGCATTTGGAGCGAAGGAACCTCCGATTGACGGGTTAAAATGGTCATGCGAACTCAATGTGCAGTGTTATGTTTTGAAGGGGTTTTCGATATGTCGGGGGCCCCGCAGAGTTTTTACGGGGGTCGCTCTACCCGGATAGCGAGCTGGGGGTCAAGGGGGCTAGCATCCCCCTTGCAGGGTGCGAGGCAGCGTCCCATTAGAAATTTTTCTAACGGGGGAGGTATATTTAGTGTGGAGTGCAAAAAAATTGGGTAGAAGCGTCTTGAAGGCGCGAGCGTGGAACGTGGACGCATGGTACCCGGGGTCACGTGCGCGCACGTGACCATTGGGCACCTCAGCGCCCGGGGTCACATGGCGCACATGTGACCATTGGGCGCCTCAGCGCCCGGGGTCATGTGGGGCACACGTAACCGATGGATGCCTGAGCACCCCGGGGTCACGTGGCGCACACATGACCATTGGGCGTCTTGGCATCCCGGGGTCACGTGGAGCACACGTGACCAATGGGCGCCTTAGCGCCCGGGGTCACGTGGCGCACACGTGACCTCGGGAAACACCCGCAGGAAGGGCCGGCCCCTAGGTTGGGGAGTTGAACTCCTAACAGAAACTAATTTATGGAGTTAAACTCTAACAGATCTAGAAAGGAGTTAAACTCCCAGGAATCTTTGGCTCTTCTTTTGAGCCTTGGATCTGTCCAAAGTTAGATTTTTGGAGATGGGTCTTCTTCTTCCTGCTCTTGATCGGCGGGATCTTGGAGAAAAAGTGGTGAGACTTAAAAGTCTCCCCTTTTCGAGATCTGATTGGAGATTCGAGCTCCCTTTCATAGGTTTTGTGGTGAAAAACTATGAAAGAGGGTTAAACTCTTGATTTAACTCAAAAAAGAGGAAGAGGGTTTTAGACCCTTGAGAAAGGAGAAGGAGGAACAAACCCTAGTTTTTTGAGGGAATGAAAAGTGTCTTATTCATCATCATTTTGCCTTATATAGGCTTACACATTTACATATAGCCCCTTGGGCTTTACAAAATGGCATTTTGCCCATCACATGGCTCATGTGCCATTTCTTTTTGTACATAAGCCATGGGCTTACAAAAATTTGGCTTTATGCCCATTTTGTTTACATTCATGCATAAAAAATTACATAAAAATTATTTATTACATGATTTCATTTTGGCATAGGGAGGACCGGCCACTTCATGTTCGGACTCGACCTGGGCATTCGCCCACTTGGCTTGGGGTTGACTTTGACTTTGACTTGGTCGAGCGGGGTGCAATTTTCGACTTCAACAAGTAGTTAACTACATCTAGATAGTTTGTTAGTTAGGGTTTAGCAAAGATCCGTTTGATATTCGATGTTACTTTGAACAAAATGATTGTTTTACCTATTCCGCCGCCCCGCATCTTGTGGGGTGTGTAACGTTGACTTACAGTGGTATCAGAGCCTAGCTAAACCATAACTAACATGTTAACAAAGTCTTTAGAAATTCGATCGTGATTTAATCCCGAAAAAACGACATTTTCACCAAGTTTCTGCCGATTTTAATTTGGGATCTAAAAATTTTTTAGGGACCTTTAAAAATACAAGTAGGGTTTTTAAAGAATTGTGAAGAAATTTGGAATCGTGGCTCGTCCAAACCACCGCGGAACCACGGCCGATCCAAGCGATCCGCAGCGGATCCGCGGCCGAGTTGACACCGAGTCAACCCAACTTTGCTCAGTTATTCTTCTGTGTTGATGTTGGGTTTTCTGGGATATTTTGTTTCTGCTCAGGTTTTATGTGCACAGAGAATTATTCGGAGTAGATTCATAAGTGGTGCTTGATCGAAATTCTAAGAACTTTGTCTAACTGGATTATATCTGTGTTGTGATTAATGTGTTCATAAACCTCCCCTAATTGTTAGTATGTCGGTTAGCAGGGGGTTGCATATTTCTGTAATGGTTACTTTATGTTTGTGGATATGAACTTGTTGGATTGTCGTGAATGGATAGCCGGGGATGTGAGACGAGTGTTTCTTTCATTCAAATGTAAATTGTAATTTGTTGTAATATTCTTTTGCGGGGCACATCTGGGTTGAGGTTGTAACCACCGTTGTATTATTTCATTTACTGTTTTCTGCTCCTAGGATAGACCCAAGGTGGGGTGCACAAACTACCGGGTACATTGAAGTGCTTAGTGGCCTACTCATGTCGTTGAGGGAGACCGCTTCACTTCGGGTACTTGACGGGTAGTTTGCCGTACCCATAGGGGTCTAGGGTGGGTTTGGCTATTCATCACGACTATGTAATCCGTCTTTCATTGCAGGCTCAAAGGAAATGCGGATTCCTAGAATATCCAATATGTTCATCTGTGATCTGGAATGCCTAATATTGCGTCTGACGAATGTACAATATCTATATATGATATCTAGTAGGCGTTGCTTATGTTTTGCATCCGCGCTAGCCCAGTCCCCACTCTATCGTTAGTTAACCTAACGGGTGAATGACGGGGCCCAGTGGCGAATGCGGATGGCATAAGCGGACGTTGTATTTTCGTTGTTTTCTGCAATGATAGATTAGTTGATGGGACACATTATATTAATGCAAAGAAAATAAACCACAGTTGAATCGTTGGAAGAGTTTAAAAGAGACCACTCGGTTATTTTAAAACAGCAGATTTTTAATTGCGGAGCTTAAACCACTCCTTTTAAAAGCTATCAGGTTCCTTCGATTATATCAAGTTCACTATGTTCACGGTTTCGCCAAAACCATTCGTAGCCCTCTGTCATTTCATTTGGGTATTCAGTAGTATTCAAGCTATGTATTTTGACCAACGCCAAAGCACTGTGTTTGGTAGCTGCTGGGTATTCATTTGTTGCATAGATAGATGAGTTCGTTTGGGACAGTCATACTGCCATTTGGCCAACGTCAGGGGTATGTACGGCTGGGTTCAAATTAACAAGATAATGATGGGTAGAACTTGACATGTGACTTATGACATTTTGGCCAACGTCAAGGTCATAAGAGCATGGGGAAAAAATCCATATTGGGAGTTTCTAAAGAAACTGAAACTTGCTAGAGTTACATACCATTTGGAGTGTGATAATTTTGGTATCATTCCTTCAGCTTTATCACACGATGATATTTAGATCCCAATCCTACTGTGAGTATATGCTACTCATCGGGAGATTCTTTCACTTAACAATCAATGCTATAAACCAAGTAGGTGTCGAGAAAGGTGTCAATGGGGCTACGCCCCAGGGAAAAGAGATTATTTAATTAAGGAACTTCGCGAAAGCGTCGTAAAACCTCTCTCGAAGTGCCAACACTTGCCTGGCTGAACGGTTAAGCAAGTATTGTGGTACAGTAAGAATAGTCCTGACTAGTTCTTCCTTTTTGGTTTGAGGAAGGATTCGAGAAACAGTGGGAACCATCCTGTTTAGATAAACTAAAAACCACTCTAAACTTGCAAGAGTATCATGCTAAAGTGTTTTCTTCTCTCTCTCCTAATTGCAGCGACCAATAACATGACGGGCTTATTATTAGATAAAAATATTTTGACAGGGCCAAACTATAAAGATTGGTTCAGGAATGTCAAGATGGCAATCACCTATGACAAATTGGGGTATATCCTTACTACTAAAGCCCCTGCCGTCCTAGATCCAGAATCCAGTATCGCGGATAAGGAAATCCGCAAGACCTAGGAGATTGACTGCGCGAAGGCCAAATGCATCGGGCTTGCCTTTATGGATAATGAACATCAGAGGAGGCATTAGAATATGGATCTTGAATCCATATTTCTCCACACCAAGGAACTGTATGGAGAGCAATCTTGTATAGCTAGATACGAGACCTCGAAGAACTTGTTTCAGTCGAGGCTGGCCGTCGGATCATCTGTAGGGGAACATGTCCTTAAGATGATTAGCTATATTGAGGAGCTCGTGGACCTCGGGATAACATTAGAGAACGAGCTATATACAGACTTGGTTCTTCTGTCCCTTCCTTCCAACTACGCCCAGTTTATCTTGAATTTCAATATTCAAGGTAAAGAAGTTGAACTTCCAGAACTCCTTAACATGTTGAGGAGTGCAGAGGGCACCTTGCAGAAAGCAAGGGAAACACCCACTATGTTTGTTCGTGGTGCTTTCTCTTCCAGATCCAAGGCAAGGGCCAAAGGAAGGAAGAAGAAGGCCGCTACCAAACCAAAAGGTGGTGTTGGTAAGGTGGGAGTCAAGGGAAAGTCAAAGGTTGCGGTGACGGTAGTAGTAAAGGATGAGTGCTTTCGCTGTCGTAAGAAAGGCCATTGGAAGAAGGATTGCAAAGCTTAGAATGCCAAGAACCAGGACCCGAGGCAAGTTGTGGCTTCGGCTTCAGGTGTGTTTGTAATTGAAAATTGTTTGTCAATCAACCCTACTTCCTGAGTATTGGATACCGGATCAGGATCTCATATATGCAATTCATTGCAGGCACTGAGAAGCCGTAGAGTACTGAAGGTTGGTGATATGACCCTCCTGGTTGCTAACGGAGCAAGTGTGGATGCTGTGCCCGTAGGGGATTATCACATTGGATTGACGAGTGGACATATTTTGATTTTGCGCAACTGTTTTTGTGTACCTAGTTTAACGTGTAATATCATATCAGTATCGTTGTTATCAAAAGAAGGTTCTGATTTCACGTTTGTAAGCGATGTTGTTAACATACACCTTAATCATGGTTTGATTGGGTCCGGTACACTAGATAACGGTATATACGTGTTAAACCAATTGCAGATTTTCAATGTCTAGAACACACTTAAAAGAAAGTCTCTAGATATAAATCAGGCTTTCTTATGACATTGTAGACTAAGTCACATCAATGAGACAAGGTTAACTACGTTACATAGAGAAGGATATTTGGATCCGTTCGAATATCAATTTTATACCACTTGTCAATCATGTTTCAAAGGAAAGATGACAAAGACTCCATTCACTGGACATGGAATAAGAGCGAGCGAGCTCTTCGAACTCATACACAGCGATGTATGTGGTCCAATGTCTACACATGCAAGAAGCGGTTTTTCTTATTTCATTACTTTTACGGATAATTTCTCTAGGTATGGATTCATTTTCTTGATGAAACATAAATCCGAGGCCTTTGAGAAATTCCGAGAATATAAGAATGAAGTAGAAAACCAAACCGGCAAAAGTATCAAGACACTGAGATCTGATCGAGATGGTGAATACTTAAGTGCCGAGTTCCTGGGTTACCTAAAAAAGAAAGGAATTCTCTCTCAGCTTACTCCTTCATACACTCCACAACACAACGGTGTATCGGAGAGACGGAACCGAACCCTATTGGATATGGTGTGTTCCATGATGAATAATGCTAAGTTACCGCGATCTTTCTGGGGTTATGAACTAGAATTAGCTGCATATCTTTGGAACAGAGTTCCTACCAAGACTGTGCCTACCACACCATATCAGATATGGAGTGGGAAGAAACCCTATCTTCAGTATCTCAAGATATGGGGATGTCCAGCTTTTGTTAAAAAGCAGCATGTAGACAAACTCGAGACATGCTCAGTACATTGTAAGTTTGTGGAATATCCAAAGAACTCCAAGGGGTATTTTTTCTATTACGCAGAGGAACAAAAGCTTTTTCTTTCTCATAATCCCCATTTTCTAGAACAACAGTTTTTAAAAAAGGAAACAAGTGGGAGCGCAATAGAACTGGAACACAAGCTACTACTGAAAGCTTGGTAGAACCAGAAGTTCCAAAAGAACAAGACATTCCCGCACCCCTCAGCAGGAGTAGTAGGTCGTCTCATCCGCCTAAGAGATACTACAGTTTTCTCATAGACGGGGATAGAGAGGATTGCGTTATTGATAATGATGAACCTACTAGCATCCAGCAGGCCATTCAGAGCGGTGACTCAGTAAGATGGCTGGATGCAATGCGGACCGAAATGGAGTCCATGTACACCAACAAAGTATAGACTTTGGACTTTGCTCCAGATGGGGTAAAACCCATAGGATGCAAGTGGATCTTCAAAAAGAAGATTGGTGTAGATGGACAGGTGGAAATCTATAAGGCTAGACTTGTTACAAAGGGTTTTCATTAAAGGCCTGGGTTGGACTATGACGAAACATTTTCTCCAGTGGCTATGCTCAAATCCATTTGGATCCTTCTTGCCATTGCTGGCTTCCACGATTATGAGATCTGGCAGATGGACGTAAAGACGGCTTTTCTAAATGGAAATTTGGACGAGTGTGTCTATATGGATCAGCCAGAAGGTATCAATCAGAGTGGGAGCAGTGGGAAAGTGTGCAAGTTGCTCAAGTCCGTTTATGGACTAAAGCAGGTATCACAAAGTTGGAACATCTGTTTTGATGAAACGATCAAAGAATGCGACTTTATCAAACATCCAGATGAGCCATGCATATATAGTAAGATTGTAGCACGAACTGTCGTATTCCTCGTCTTGTACATGGATGGCATTCTCTTGATAGGAAATGACATTCCTATGCTACAATCTGTTAGAGATAGTGCCCTCAGAGTCAATTATTGGATCACAGGCACGTGATTGCAATGATTGAGGGAGGACCTATACCGGTAGGATAGTCTTACTCAAGATGATAGTATGCTATCTGGTTTATCTTTATCATCGTGTACTGCTTTAGGTGACCTTACAGGTCACTGTTGCACGTTGATAGAGCCCCTAGGATTCTTGCTTGACTACCAGCAGTATGAGGGCGATCATATACGTGGGAGAAGCAAATCCTTAAAAGGTCCCTAGTCGTGGGAGTTTCGAGACAGGGCATCGATTCTCCAAAGCAGACTAGTGTATACAGTCGAAACCCCGATGAGGGGCGATGGCCGGTCTTACAAGCCATTGGTGTCAGTTGGTTCACCTAAGATGTATACAGGTGCTCATTGGGTTATGAGTACACCGGACAGGACTCGCCGGGAATCTGCTAGTTGGGATTATACCAGATGTCAGATAGTAGTTCCTAGGTGACATGTGTACAGGTTAGTTCATCGACCTGAGATCGTCATTTGTCTCATGTGAGTTCCCACTGTGCTTTGATTACTACCCTACCACGCTCAAAGGAGACGTGCAAAAAGGTTTTAGTTGGGTACAGTCCCGAGCCACATGGAGGTAGTGAGCGGATCTGCAGGGGTTCGTCTCTCCCGGTATTGGGGGTGAGGTCGCGCTGTGTCTAGAAGAGCCATTACACAAAGCCCTCGGCCTAAGCAGGAGATTTACTGGTAGGTATTCCAGTATTATCTCAGGGTGTTCTGGGTTTCACTCCGACACGACTTGTACCGCTTTTGGGGGTCTGACTTTTACCAACCCCCTATGCCCGCCATGCGATGCTCATAGGCGAACGGATCGGACTGTACGGATATTGTCACTGACAGGCTCAGTAGGGTGTCAGTATGAGTTCACTCACAGACGTCCCTTTTGGTCAATAGCTGGTGGCCCGTCACGTATGGCTAATACCTCTGACGTGCTAGTGGTTAAATCCACAGCCATAGTATTGATGAGTCTTTAGAGTCCCCCACACAGACAGTTACTCAAGTTTCAGGCGAAACGCTGTATAGGTCGTATGGAGATATGGCAGGGTTCGATCAGATACGTGCGGTATTGCACGGATCGTGATCGGACGGATTTTACTAGCGGGCTTTGGTTTAAGCCAGATCCTAGTATTAGACAGTGTAGATTTTGTCTCTTTGCATTTGTATTCAGTGGGAATCCAAATGCGAGTATGTATATAAAGTCGCGGGGTTTTCCTGTAATTTATTACGGGAAATGTTTTCTGAAGTTGCCAGTTTGCATTCCGTCCCGGCCAGTTTTCCTTTGTTCCTTCACGGCCGGACTTTTGTGATGGAGGGGGTTATTTGCAAGTGTGAAAATAACATTTGTGGAAGGGTTCTCTTGCATTTGTGGCTTCATCATCATGGGATTCCATTATAGCATCTTCCTTTGTATTTAATGTGATGGTGCTTTGATTAGATGAGATAAGAAATTGGTGTGACCATTTTCTACATATATTGATTCTCTTTCTTCTCTTGTTTTAGAGATTCTTTTTCCACCACCATTTTGATGAGGGGCCGGCCACTTTGTGGGAGAGGAGAGGGAGTGCTTTTTCTTGTGTGGCAATTTCCTCATCTCATTCCTTGTTAAAATGAGAGCACCATTTTTCTCTAAAGTTCATTATTCTTAATCCTCCATCAAAGGCAATTTCATAAACCCCAAAGAGGCAACCATTCTACACTACACCTACAGTACCCTTAGACGTGTCGGCTATCCAACTTCGCGCCCGAGTTGCCTCGGTCCAGAGGTGGGAGCCCGTAAAAGAAATCGGCTACGTGGTGCCTTTCCGACGAGGAGGTGATGAACGGAGATTCAGCAGGAGATCGGAGTGGAGACGAAGACCGATGGACACGGATCGCTTGGTATACTCTCCACCCGTCTTTTTGTTTGCTAGTAGCTAGGTTAATGGCCCGATTCGGGTTAAAAGTGCGCGGTGGTGCCGGTTTGCAAGTTTCGCAAAGTTTTTCGTTTCCGCGTTTCCGGCGTCGGATCGACTGCCGGGGCACCGCCGTGCACTTACAATGGTATCAGAGCCACGTCATTAACCTAGCCTAGCTTGCTCTAGTATGTTTAGAACTTGATCAAACAAAAATCCCAAAAAACCGCATTTTTCTTGCATCAGGTTTCTGTCGAAATTTTTTTAGCTCCAAAAATTTTTTCAGGTTGTTGCAGAAATGTGTGCATGGAATTTTAAGCTATCTGCAAAAATTTGGTGGGGCAATGCTTCAGGTTGACCGCAGAAACACGGCCAAACCCCAGGTTTGGCCGCGGTTCGGCGGTGGAATCAACTCCTTGATGTGCCAAATTTTTCCAGAGGGCTTTAGAAATGAGAATAGGGGTTTTGGGATATTCTGATTGGGCCCAGATTTTCTCTGAGTGCTACAGTAGTGCTTGGGGCCCACTTCGGTAAATTTGATCGATCGAGTATTTTAAACATGCTAGTTCACAGTATTTACATTATTTCTGCGACCGTGAATGTCACTTGATCAGTAAATCCTGTCTAACTGCTATAGCCCTCTTAGACGGATTTGTGAACGTGACATTCACCTTGATGTTCTGTGTTGTGCTGTGATGTTGCGGATTGGTCGTGGGGGATAGCCTGGATGCAATGTTAGTACAGTTTTTTTTATATGTACATTTGATATTGCGGGGCGAGCGTCCGACATGTGGACTGCTGTCACTGCCTGTTTGTATATTATTCTTTTGGGACACGACCGGGTCGAGGTCGATGTACCCGTTGTATGTATATTTTACTTTCTGTACTAGGATTACCCTGCGGAGGGGTGCACGGATAGCCGGGTTCTAGAGGGCAACGAGCCCGCATCTCATGGCATTGAGATGGAGGGGGTTTTACTCTAGAATTGGCAGGCAATTCGCCGCACTCGTAGGGGTATAGGTTGACCCAGGAGGGGTGCCCAAGTTACCGGATTCCGTGAAGTGCTGGGTGGTCCATTCACGTTGCTGAAGGGGGTTGCCTCGCTTCAGGTTTTGGCAGGTAACTTGCCGCGCCCATAAGGGTCTAGGATTTCATTGCACAGGCTATCCACATGATCAGGGGAACGTCGGGTTTCAGTAGCGGCTCTATGAAACCTGGGGATCCCAGATATCTGTATTGTTCTGTGATACTGGTTGCATTTCTTTGATGTTGCATTTTATCACACCTTGAGCGAATATTATATATTGATATATATACTAGTAGATGTTGTATATGTTTTGCATCCGCGCTAGTCCAGTCCCTGCTCTGTCGTTAGTTAAGTAACCTAACGGGTGATGACGGGACCCAGTGGCGAATGCGGATGGCATATACGTAAATCATTATTTTCGTTCTTTATTGGTGTGATCAATTGATGGGACTGCGTTGATTCAGATCAATGCAAGATAAACAAACCTATTTGATGTTGTTGGAACATTTTTCAAAAAGCTGTTATTGCAAGGGCGTTCTCTTTTGTTTTGCATAGTGGTATTCGGTTATGAATATCCAGCTCCTCAGTCGACGAGGCAAGGGCCGAGATCCCTTCACCGGGAGTGACCCCTTGGACAAAAGTTTGCGTCAGGGCAATAACTTCACTATAGCCGATTACTTTTGCTTTGCATCGTGGTATTCAGTTGGAATATCCTGCACCTCATTCTACGGGGAAAGAGCCGAGATCTCTTCACCGGGAGTGACCTCTTTAGCAAAGGTTTTCGACACTATATTTTAAAAAGCTATCCGGTTCCTTCAACGATATCAAGTTCATTACGTTAAAGGTTTTCGCCAGAAACCATTCGTAGCCCTCCGTCGTTTCATATGGATAGTCAATAAGTATTCAAGCTGTGTATGTTGGCCAAAGTCAAGGCACAGTGATTGGTAGCTATTGGGTATTCATATGCAGCATAGATAGATGCGTTGGTTTGGGGCAGTCGTATAGCCATGTTGGCCAAAGTCAAGGGCTTGTACGGGTGGGCTCAAATTAACCTGGAGAATGACGGGTAGAACTTGACATGTGACTTATGATATGTTAGCCAAAGTCAAGGTCATAAGAGCATGGGGAAAAAAATCCACATCGGGAGTTTCTAAAGAAACTGAAACTTGCCAGATATGCGCATACCTTCTGGAGTGTGATAACATGAGCGGATTCTGTCACGTTTGTTAGTGTATATGCCCTAGAGGCCATTACTGTATCATACTAGTATGTATATTACTTGATGGAAGCTTAGGATATTCACAGTTGTACAGACAATCTTGCTCGATATAGTAGTATGCTACTTGGTTTGTCTCTGCTTTAATGTGTACATGTGTGTTTCCTTTTTATATCACCTATACGCATTAGTAGAGCCCTTAGGATCTTTGCTTGATTACCGGCGTTGTGATGGCGATCACACTCGTGGGGGCTGGGTAATCCACAAGCACATCCTTATACACGTCCCTAGTCGTGGGATTATCGAGACAGGGCATCGATACTCCGGAGTAGACTGGCGTATGCGCTTCTCATCCCAGCACGGGAGACGGTCTGTCCCACAGCCGTCAGTACGTCGTACTTGAGATAGTATGCGGGTGCTCGTTAGGTTACGAGTACACTGGACAGGACTCGTCGGGAACTGATGGTTGGTATTATACCTATCGTCAGTTATCAGTTCCCAGGTGACATGAGTACAGCTTAGTCCGCTGACTTGACACTGTCACTTCGCCTCGAGTGTGTTCCCACTGTTCTTTGATTACTACCCTACCACGGCTCTACTGAGTCGTGCAAACAGGTAGTAGTTGGGAGCAGTCCCGAAGCACTTGGAGGCAGTGACGGTTAGACAGGATTCGTCTCTCCCGGTATTGGGGGTTGACATCGCACTATGTCTAGGAGAGCCATTACACGAGTAGTCCCTGGCCAGGGCAAGCGAGATATACTGGTAGGTTTCCAGTGTTATCTCAGGGTGTTCTGGGCTTCACTCCGACACGACTTGTACCGCTATTAGAGGACTGACGTTTACCGCCCCCTAGGCCCGCCATGCGATGTATCAGACGAACAGACTAGACTGTACGGAGATTGTCACATAAAGACTCAGTAGGAGTTCGGATGGGTTTACCTCATCGGCCTTCTTATCGACATCTACCTGGGGACCGTTACGTACAGCTAGTGCCGCTTGCGATCTGTGGTTAAACCCACTGCCAGCATAGTGTCGAGTCTTTAGTGTCCCACATAGAGAGTTTCCCTGCACTGAGCGAAACGTGTAGAGGCCGTACGGTTTTATGGCAGGACTGCGATCACTTACGTACACTTGTGTGCGTATGGTGTTCGGGCAGGCAGTACTAGTAGGCTTTGGTTTAAGCCGGATCCTAGTATTGCACGGATGGATTTATTTTGTCTTCTGCACATCCGCATTCTACAGAATGCGGATGCAGGTGTGTATGCACATTTTTCCGGAGCGATGAAGGAGGAGGTACCTCATTAGGGTTTTGGCAGTTGGTTCGGACAAAACCGTTATGTGGCAGGCTCATTAGGGTTTTGACAGTTGATTCGGTCACAACCATTTTGAGGCAGACTCATTAGGGTTTGGACAGTTCGTTTGGTCAAAACCATTATGAGTCGGGGACATTATTTACTAATCCTTTCATTGATAATTATGTGACCATCTTGACTTTGTTGACCGTTTGACCAAAGTTGACTAGGATCTTCTTGAAAGATCTAAAGTATTCTTTGGTTTTTTTTTCTTTTTGTTATGATAATGGTCATGTCATTTGTAGCCATCAACTTTATCTTGATGAGATTAGTAATGATAATGTTTTGCATTATTGCAACCATGGTTGGGTTTTCTCTTGGTGATGTTTTTAATTTTGCTCATTCTCATTCTCTCTTATAGAAAAGAAATGAGAAACATTTCCATGGTTGCTCCTCTTTCTTCCTCCTCTAGATTTTTCCTTTGATCTCATGTGTTGAGAGAAAAAGGATTTCACTTGACAAACACATCCATACATCTTCTCTACACATCCTAGGGCTTCTAGACTAGCAATCTCTTTGCCCTAGTTACCTTGGCTCGAGGTGGAGCTCGGTGTACATGTCTCGGGTGGATCGTCTTCAACTCAAGGAGGCCGCGGAGGTGACCAAAGTCTGGATCAAGACTCGGAGCAAGCAAGAAGAAGAAGAACAAGAAGAGAAGGAGTTCAAGTTGAGGTATAACCCCTAACCGAGTAGATAAATCTCTAGTTAGGATGCTAGTGTAATGTTTAGCAAAGATCCGGCTTTTACGGTCCATGTTACCAAGTCTAGAAAAAATTTTGTTTTACCGATTCCGCAACCCCGAAAGCACCGGGAAAGGTAACGTGGACCTAACAGTGGTATCAGAGCCTAACTAAACACACCCTAGTATGTTAGCAAAGTATTTAGAATTTCGACCGGACGAAAAACCACAAAACACCCCGAAAATTTGATGTTTCTGCCGATTTTTTTTCTGTTAAAAAAGTAATAAATCATGCACTAAAAATCGGTTCAAGCTTTTTAGAGAACACTGGAGAAAAACGATCCCCTAACTCGGCTAAAGCGCCGCGGAACCGCGGCATAACTTGCTTATGCCGCGGAACCGCGGCCGAGTTGGCTCGGTTGTGGGATCGGTTTCCTGCAGTGTTCTTATATGGGTATTTTGGGATTTTTACCATATGATTTTTCTGCCCAGATTTTCCAGAAAGCAAAATTAGTTTTTGGAGCTCAAAAATCCGTATTTTTGGTCGATGTTCTGTAGACTTTAGCTAATGGTTATATCTGTAATGTTATATGTGTATTGAACCTCTACTAATCGCTATACGTCGATTAGTGGGGGTTATACATATCTGTGATCTGTGTTGTTCTTGGTATGTGTATATGAACTCGTTGGATTGTCGCGGATGAATAGCCGGGATGGATGTGAGATGAGAGTTTCTTTTTCTTTCATTCATGTAATAAATTTGTAAATTGATGTAATATTATTTGTATGGCCGCACAACCGGGTCGGGGTTATAGCCGTCATTGTATAATTCCTTTTACTGTTTTTGCTCCTAGGATAGACCCATGGAGGGGGTGCACAAACTACCGGGTATCTCGAAGTGTCAAGTGGCCTACTCACGGCGTTGAGGGAGGTTGCTTCGTTTCAGGTACTTGGCGGGTAGTTTGCCGCACCCGTAGGGGTCTTGGGTGGGGTATTGGCTATTCATCGCGACCGTGTAATCCGCTTTTCGTTGCAAGCTCGAACGAATCGCGGGTTCCTAGTATATCCAAAGTGTTCATCTGTGATCTGGATTGGCTATCATTGCTATATATCTATATATAATAACTATTTAGGTGTTGCTTATGTTTTTCAGCCGCGCTAGCCCAGCCCCCGCACTGTCGTTTGTTAAGTAACCTAACGGGTGATGACGGGGCCCCGTGGCGAATGCGAATGGCATAAGTGTACGTCATATTTTGGTTGTTTTCTGCAATGGTAGGATTTAAATGATGGGACGCATTAAAAGAACTAATGCAAGAAAATAAACCTAAAAGACGTTGTTGGAACAAGTTTTTCAAAAAGCTGTTATTGCAAGGACGTTCATTTTTGTTTTGCATCGCGGTATTCGGTTATGAATGCCCAGCACCTCAGTCGACGAGGCAAGGGCCGAGATCCCTTCATCGGGAGTGACCCCTTGGAAAAAAGTTTGCGTCAGGGTAATAACTTCACTATAGTCGATTATTCTTGCTTTGCATCGAGGTATTCAATTTGGAATATCCTGCACCTCATTCGACGAGGAAAGAGCCGAGATCCCTTCACAGGGAGTGACCTCTTTAGCAAAAGTTTTCGCCACTATATTTTCAAAAAGATTACCAGGTTCCTTCAACGATATCAAGTTCATTACGTTAACGGGTTTTTCGCCAAAAACCCAGCCGTAGCCCTCCGTCATTTCTTACAAGTAACACTTAGTATTCGTGCTGCGTTTGTTGACTCCGTCAAGGCGTAGTGTACGGTAGCTAAGTGCTGCTTGTTTGTATCGGTATATGGGATTGATTAGGACAGTCGTATAACCTTGTTGACTCCGTCAAGGGTTATGCGGTTGGGTTTAATGCAATCCAGATAATGACAGGTTGAACTTGACTAGGACTCTTTGATTTGTTGACTCCGTCAAGATCACTTGGGTCCAAGGGGCAAAAACCACATCGGGAGTTTCAAAAGTACTGAAACTTGCAGATTTAGCATACCTTCTGGAGTGTGGTGACTAGAGTGGATTCCATCTAGGTCATCACACAGTGATAGTTGGATCCCGATCCCGCTGATGAGTTGGATTACTCTCGGGAGATTATTTCACTTAACAATCAATGCTATAAACCTAGTAGGTGTCTAGAAAGGTGTTAGCGGGGTTACGCCCCCAGGAAAAAGAGGTTCTTAAATTAAAGAACTTCGCGAAAGCGTTGGAAAACCTCCCTCGAAGTACCGACACTAGCCTGGCTGAAAGGTTAAGCAAGTATTGTGACGTGAATTAAATCCCGGCTAGTTCTTCTTTTAAAAGGTTTTAAGAAAGAATTTGAGGAAACAGTGGGAGACATCCTGGTTTGATAAATTAATAAACCAATCTAATCTTGCAAGAGCGCACGCTGAGTGTTTCTTTTCTCTCTCTCCAGGCAGCAACCTTTTCACGCCCTAATCAAGATAATAAAATGTATCGCTTGACCGATCCGAATTCTTATTCGGGGCTGGGGAACGTTGGTTCAGCTCTAACTTGTGACAACAGTCATAAGTATGAGCAAGGGAAAGGGGATTGTATGGATTCCCAGGATACCCAGTTGAAGAAGAAGCATGGCTTTGCATCTACTTCAGGTGTTCTTGTAATTGAGAACTGTTTTACGGTCAGCCCTACCTCCTGGGTACTTGATACCGGATCAGGATCTCATATCTGTAATTTATTGCAGGGACTGAGAAAAAGTAGGAAAGTTGCACCGGGTGATATGTGGCTAAGAGTAGCGAATGGAGCACAAGTTAATGCGGCAGCCGTCGGTGAATATCACCTAGTATTGCCAAATGGCAAGACTATGATTTTGAACGATTGCTACTATGTACCCTCCATGGTTTGCAACATCATATCAGTTTCTTTACTCGATAAAGATGGATATAATTTTGTTCTTGATAGAAATATCATGAACATTTACCTTCATAAGGTACTGGTTGCAGAGGGTACACTGTGTAATGGTATCTACGTTCTAAATCAGAATATAGTTCTCAATATACATAACACACGCAAGAGGAAGAATTCAGATACGAATGAATCCTACTTATAGCATTGTAGACTTGGTCATATCGGAGAGAAAAGACTGAGTAGGTTGCATAAAGATGGACTCTTGAATGCGTTCGAGTTTTCATCTTATGAAACTTGTCAGTCCTGTCTCAAAGGGAGGATGACCAAATCTCCGTTCACCGGACATGGAGAAAGAGCAGCAGAGCTCTTGGGACTCATACACAGTGATGTATGTGGTCCGATGTCTACACATGCAAGGGGTGGGTTCTCCTACTTCATCATATTCACTGACGATCTCTCTAGGTTCGGATATGTGTATCTGATGAAACACAAATCTGAAGCTTTTGAGAAATTCAAGGAATTCAGAAAGGAAGTAGAGAACCAGATTGGCAAAAGTATCAAGATCCTCCGGTCTGATAGAGGAGGGGAGTACTTAAGCACGGAATTCCTAGATTACTTAAAAGAGAATGGTATTCTCTCTCAGCTTACTCCTTCTTATACACCACAGCACAACGGTGTTTCGGAGCGGAGGAATCATACCCTATTGGATATGGTTCGCTCCATGATGAGTAGTGCTGAGTTGCCTCTTTCATTTTGGGGACATGCGCTTCAGACAGCGGCATACCTATTGAATTACGTTCCATCCAAATCAGTGCCTAAGACTCCATATGAAATATGGAGTGGAAGAAATCCGTATCTTAAGCGATTTAAGATATGGGGTTGTCCGGCCTATGTGAAAACACAGAAACCGGACAAGCTAGGGGCACGGTCAGTTCTGTGTAAATTTGTGGGATATCCTAAAGACTCACTAGGATATCTGTTCTTCCACACTGAGGAACAGAAGGTGTTTTTATCTCGCCACGCTACCTTTTTAGAAAGGGAGTTTCTTGCAAAAGAAACAAGTGGGAGTTCGGTAGAACTGGAAGAAATTCAGCGACCACAAAATGTAACTGAAAATTTGGAGGAACCGCTAGATTCAATAAACCCAGACGAACCTCGGCCACTCCGCAAATCTGGTAGGATTTCTCATCCGACCGAAAGATACTACGGTTTTCTCATAGACAGGGATCGAGAGGATTGCATCTTGGAAGAAGATGACCCTATCAGTTTCAGGCAGGCCATTATCAGTAGGGACTCTGATAAGTGGCAGGAAGCAATGCAATCCGAAATGGAGTCCATGTACGCCAATAAAGTGTGGACTTTGGATATTGCTCCACCTGGGGTAAAACCCGTTGGATGCAAATGGATCTACAAAAGGAAACTTGGTGTAGATGGGCAGGTGGAAACCTATAAGGCTAGACTCGTTGCAAAAGGTTTTTGTCAAAGACCTGGTTTGGACTATGACGAAACTTTTTCTCCGGTGGCTATGCTCAAATCCATTCGGATCCTACTTGCCATTGCTTCCTTTCATGACTATGAAATCTGGCAGATGGATGTTAAAACGGCTTTCCTAAACGGTTGTTTGGAAGAGTGCGTTTACATGGATCAACCAGAAGGTTTCGTAGACAGTGGGAGCAGCGGGAAGGTGTGCAAGTTGCTTAAATCCATTTATGGATTAAAGCAGGCATCGCGGAGCTAGAACATCTGTTTTGATGAGGCAATCAAGGAATTTGATTTTATCAAGAACGAAGATGAACCCTGTGTTTATAGGAAGATTGTAGGACGAACTGTCGTATTCCTAGTCTTGTACATGGACAACATTCTTTTAATAGGAAATGACATTCCTATGCTACAATCGGTCAAGCTATTTTTGTCACAAAGGTTCTCCATGAAGGACCTGGGTGATGCCTCGTACATTCTGGGGATCAAGATCTATAGAGATAGATCCAAGAGACTACTGGGACTTTCGCAGTTCAGGTACATAGAGACCGTACTAAAGAGATTTAGTATGGAAGGTTCCAAGCGCGGTAACATACCCGCATTGCACGGAATTACCCTCTCTAACAAGATGTCTCCTAAGACTGACGAGGAGAGGGTTCGCATGAGCACTATACCCTACGCTTCGGTGGTAGGATCTATAATGTATGCGATGCTATGTACAAGACCAGATGTAGCTTACGCGCTGAGCGCAGTAAGCCGGTATCAGTCAGACCCAGGGGAGGACCACTGGACAGCAGTGAAGAACATTCTCAAGTACCTAAGAAGGACTAAGGAGATGTTCATGGTTTACGGTAATGGAGACCTCAGGGTCGAGTCTTTTACCAATTCAAGCTTCCAGAGTGACAAAGATGACAGCAAGTCTGTCTCGGGTTTTGTGTTTACCCTCAACGGAGGGGCGGTATGTTGGAGGAGTTCCAAACAGGATACCGTCGCAGACTCGACGATGGAGGTTGAATACATTGCTGCAAGCGATGCCACAAAAGAGGCGGTCTAGATGAAGAAGTTCATTAGTGAAGTTCAGGTGGTTCCGTCCATTGTTGACCCAATTCCTTTGTATTGCGATAACAACGGGGCTATAGCTTTAGCGAAGGAACCAAGGTCCCATCAGAAATCCAAGCACATCTTAAGGCGGTATCACCTGATCAGGGAGATCATTGATCGCCAGGAGATCGAGGTGCGGAGAGTGGACACAAAGGACAACACAGCGGACCCATTCACGAAGGCCTTACCCCAGACTCAGTTCGAGCGGCTGATCGAGATGATAGGTCTTCGATACGCCAGTACATGGCCTTAGTGCAAGTGGGAGATTGTTAGTGTATATGCCCTAGAGGCCATTACTGTATCATACTAGTATGTATATTACTTGATGGAAGCTTGGGATATTCACAGTTGTACAGACAATCTTGCTCGATATAGTAGTATGCTACTTGGTTTGTCTCTGCTTTAATGTGTACATGTGTGTTTCCTTTTTATATAACCTATACGCATTAGTAGAGCCCTTAGGATCTTTGCTTGATTACCGGCGTTGTGATGGCGTTCACACTCATGGGGGCTGGGTAATCCACAAGCGCATCCTTATACACGTCCCTAGTCGTGGGATTATCGAGACAGGGCATCGATACTCCGGAGTAGACTAGCGTATGCGCTTCTCATCCCAGCACGGGAGACGGTCTGTCCCACAGCCGTCAGTACGTCGTACTTGAGATAGTATGCGGGTGCTCGTTAGGTTACGAGTACATTGGACAGGACTCGTCAGGAACTGATGGTTGGTATTATACCTATCGTTAGTTATCAGTTCCCAGGTGACATGAGTACAGCTTAGTCCGCTGACTTGACGTTGTCACTTCGCCTCGAGTGTGTTCCCACTGTTCTTTGATTACTACCCTACCACGGCTCTACTGAGTCGTGCAAACAGGTAGTAGTTGGGAGCAGTCCCGAAGAACTTGGAGGCAGTGACGGTTGGACAGGATTCGTCTCTCCCGGTATTGGAGGTTGACATCGCGCTGTGTCTAGGAGAGCCATTACACGAGTAGTCCCTGGCCAGGGCAAGCGAGATATACTGGTAGGTTTCCAGTGTTATCTCAGGGTGTTCTGGGCTTCACTCCGACACGACTTGTACCGCTATTAGGGAACTGACGTTTACCGCCCCCTAGGCCCGCCATGCGATGTATCAGACGAACAGACCGGACTGTACGGAGATTGTCACATACAGGCTCAGTAGGAGTTCGGATGGGTTTACCTCATCGGCCTTCTTATCGACATCTACCTAGGGACCGTTACGTACAGCTAGTGCCGCTTGCGGTCTGTGGTTAAACCCACTGCCAGCGTAGTGTCGAGTCTTTAGAGTCCCACACAAAGAGTTTCCCTGCACTGAGCGAAACGTGTAGAGGCCGTATGGTTTTACGGCAGGGCTGTGATCACTTACGTACACTTGTGTGCGTATGGTGTTCGGGCAGGCAGTACTAGTGGGCTTTGGTTTAAGCCGGATCCTAGTATTGCACGGATGGATTTGTTTTGTCTTCTGCGCATCCGCATTCTACGGAATGCGGATGCAGGTGTGTATGCACATTTTTCCGGAGCGATGAAGGAGGAGGTGCCTCATTAGGGTTTTGGCAGTTGGTTCGGACAAAACCGTTATGTGGCAGGCTCATTAGGATTTTGACAGTTGATTCGGTCAAAATCATTTTGAGGAAGACTCATTAGGGTTTTGACAGTTCGTTTGGTCAAAATCATTATGAGCCGGGGACATTATTTACTAATCCTTTCATTGATAATTATGTTATGGCTAATTACATTGACCATTTGACCATCTTGACTTTGTTGACCGTTTGACCAAAGTTGACTAGGATCTTCTTGAAAGATCTAAAGTATTCTTTGGTTTTCTTTTTCTTTTTGTTATGATAATGGTCATGTCATTTGTAGCCAACAACTTTATCTTGATGGGATTAGTAATGATAATGTTTTGCATTATTGCAACCATGGTTGGGTTTTCTCTTGGTGATGTTTTTCATTTTGCTCATTCTCATTCTCTCTCATAGAAAAGAAATGAGAAATATTTCCACGATTGCTCCTCCTTCTTCCTCCCCTTGATTTTTCCTTTGATCTCATGTGTTGAGAGAAAAAGGATTTCACTTGACAAACACATCCATACATCTTCTCTACACATCCTAGGGCTTCTAGACTAGCAATCTCTTTGCCCTAGTTACCTCGGCTCGAGGTGGAGCTCAGTGTACATCTCTCGGGTGGATCATCTTCGACTCAAGGAGGCCGCGGAGGTGACCAAAGTCCGGATCAAGACTCAGAGCAAGCAAGAAGAAGAAGAACAAGAAGAGAAGGAGTTCAAGTTGAGGTATAACCCCTAACCGAGTAGATAAATCTCTAGTTAGGATGCTAGTGTAATATTTAGCAAAGATCCGGCTTTTACGGTCCATGTTACCAAGTCTAGAAAAAATTTTGTTTTACCGATTCCGCAACCCCGAAAGCACCGGGAAAGGTAACGTGGACCTAACAACGTTAACATGCGATGATAGTTGGATCCCGATTCCCACTGATGAGTTGGTTTACTCCTCGGGTGATCCCGGCTAATTCTTCTTTCAGGTTTGGGGAAGAATTTGACGTTACAGTGGGAGGTTTCCTAATTAGATAAAGTGATAACCATTCTGATCTAGGCTAGAGTGCACGCTGAGTGTTTCTTTTCTCTCTCTCTTTGGCAGCGACCATTGACCCGACCCTAGACTATAACTCAGTGACCAAAATTGACCGAACCTTCTAAAACACTGGCTTTTGGATTGTCAGAGTTGCATACCTCATTGACACTCCTGCTTTTACCCTTTTCTCCAGAACACCCCGTATTACTACGAACGTCCACTTCCATTGGACAAAACCATCGTATGGTTATATACGAACTCGAAGGAATTTATTCGAGGATGGTTTCCGGTACTGGAGAAAACGAATAGGACTATTCAGTTGTCTTTTCCTTTTACCTTCTCTCAGGTTACGAGTGTTCCTTGGATTAAGACAGTACACCTATTATGCAAATTGGATAGTCTTCTTCCAAACCTTAGGCTGGTGCCGAACGGTGGGGAAGGAAGAAAACCAATTAGCATAACGATGGTGTGCAGAAGGTATTAAGTTAAAACAAAGAAAGGGATTTATAAGAGGGCAAAGTAAATTGCGACTGCTATTCACGACCAAACCAAGTATTTCTTCGCCAATCCTAAATCACCTTTGTATTTCTCCAGAACACTCCGCATCATTACGAAGATCCACAGTTTATTAGATACTCCATCGTATGGTTATATACGAACTCGAAAGGAACTTGTTCCAGTTCGGGGATGGATTCTGGTTCAGGAGAAATAGGAATAAGGTTTATTCAGTTGTCTTTTATCTTCACCTTCTCTCGCATTGCGAGTGCTCCTAGGATTAGGACAGTACACCCATTATGCTTATTGGATAGTCTTCTTCCAAACCATAGGCTGGTGCCGAACGGTAGGGAAGGAAGAAAACCATCAGGCCTAAAGGGGTGTGCAGAAGGTAATGACTAAAGACATATAAAGCGATTTGGATAGATGACAAAGAATTATACGGTTACAATTATGAATTTGGATAATGGAAGAGGCATTACTAGGAATACTGGGATACCCCATCGAAATATTTCAATGTTTTAGTTTCACTGTGTACTGTTAAAAGAAAACTGATTTCCCAATTTGACACTTGCTCCACGGTATGTATTTACCAGGTTTGATTCTCACATCTATGTGGTTTTACAGATGATGAGTGGGAGTAAGTTATTGGGAATTAGGTGATCATCCTCATTATATCGGGATTCGTTGTAATTGGTGATATTTGAGGAAGTCACCTGGATTATTTGCCGGACGGCAAATATTTGGTTTTGAATATCCGTTGTTGTGCACCAACTTCAAATTGATATATCTGTACGTCTATTTTTATAGAGTGAGATATACCTTTTTGAAATTATGTCTATAACATTTACCTATATCAGTGGATGGTTAGGTAAGGAGCATTAAACAGCGGTGTAATTTTTCTTAACCGTAAGTACAGTTTTCAACCTACGACACACAGTGAATGAGTTATTAGACTCAGGGGACTTATACAGAGTATTGTATATTGTCCAGTGTCCATTAGGACAGAGGGGATGGCCCTCGTACTATATTCGGTTTACTTATGTCTTCTCTGGTTTTAGACAAGTGTTTCGTAGAAACACATGGTCCAAGTTTTGAAAATTTTTAGATATAAGAGTAAAGTAGAGAACCAAGTATTGCAAGTATCGGGATTCTTCAAGGTGATCGAAGATGTAGATACTTGTGTATGGTATTCAGTTGATAGTAATGATTAAGAGAACTTGCTTCTCTTTCAGGTTACTCATAATTGGAAGCACTCCTAAGTTGAGTAACGCTGATCGGCCTCTCTCTATTTAGTTGGCATGCACTGGGGACAGCTGCATGATTTGAATCTGGTTCAATTAAATCAGTGTCTCTGGTTCTATATTGGATATAGAACAGTTCATATCTTAACGATGTTAAGGTACGGGGAGTTGTCCAGCTTATGCTTAAAACCAGACTCTGGATGACTCAAGGCACGTTTCTGTAATGGTTGTTTGTGGGTTGACCCAGGCTATGACGAGGGTTGACTTTCTACCATCTAGAAGATCAATAGTTATATTGTTCTTGACTCGCCACAGTTTTAACAAAAATGGATTTTTTCAGAAAACAATAGTGGGAGTATGGTAGAACTGGAAGTGATTCCAGAACCGCAAACGATTACTGAAGATTTGATAAGAACCTAAAGATTCAATCTGGTTTGACATTCCATTGGCCACTCCGCAGATATGGTGGGTAACCTCAGGCCCTCGAGAGGTACTTCGGTATGCTCAAGGACGGTGGCAGGGAGGTTCCTGTTTACCCAGACTTGACATTGCTGTTGTTCCAGACTGTGAGACCCGGCAGGAGGATGAATATAGCGTCGTTCTGAACTAGCTTTAGAAGTGTGCGTTTATATGACTCTGCCAGAGGGTTGTCGTAGTCAGTGGGAGCAGCGGAAGCATAGTGGACAATTGGCTTATGTCTATTTATAGACTAAAGCAGATATAGCGGAGATAGATCATCTATTTCTGATGTGACAGTCATAGGTTTGACTTTATCAGAATAGGGGATGGATCTGTTAAGAAGGTAGTAGGATGTGATGTCCTGGTATTTGTATGACATGCGCAGAGTAGGAAGTGATATTCCTATACTACGATCGGTTATACTTTGGTTGTCACACAGTGGTTTCTCCACAAAGGACTTGGATATTATATCAGACATTCTGGTTACTAGATCTATGGTTTTAGATCTAGATTTGGGTGGTTTCCCAATCTGGGTACTTAGACAGTATTCTATGAGTATTTAGAATGGACGACTCCTGGCACGGTAGTGTACCTGCAGGTAATGGAGTCACCCTCTCTAATGGTGTCTTACAGACTAAAGTAGAGAGGGATGTGCATGATTGGCAGATCACTTGCTTAGGCAATTGAGTCAATCATGAGATGTCAAGTACCACACTAGATGTTGTTTTTGCAGGAGATGCAATAATTTGATATTAATCCAATCCTGGAGAAACAATCGGAAGCAGCTTTAGAACATAAGTGCATGTTCTAGGGATATGATAACGACAGACACATTCGGGTGACGGTTATCATTCCAGGCTTCCAAGGTGACCTGGACGGCAGAGTGGCTGTCAGAGTTGTAGTTTTCCTTCTGAGGAGGGGCAGTATTTAGACAGGTGGTCCAGGAGGATACTAAGGGAGGCATGGCGCAGAATACTGATTAAGTTCAGTTGACGATACAGTCTAAGAAGTTTGGATTTGGAGTTCATTTATGAGCTAGGTCCCATCAGACATCCAGACACATTCTAAGACAGGTATTGCTCATTTCGGGAGATGGCTTTCTCCGCGAACTTGAGATAAAGAGAGACATAGAAAGAAATATCTGAGCGGATCCACTCACTGAGGCTATTCCTCGAACGCAATAGTTTCGCAAACAGGCTTTGTGAAACTGATTAGTAGAGGAATTGGGTGTTCGGTATCACACGGGCTGTGAGTATGCGACATCGCAATACTTAGCCTTGAGTGCAAGTGGAAGATTGTTGGAGATAGTGCCCTCAGAGTCAATTATTGGATCACAAGCACGTGATTGCAATGATTGAGGGAGGACCTATACCGGTAGGACAGTCTTACTCGAGATGATAGTATGCTATCTGGTTTATCTTTATCATCGTGTACTGCTTTAGGTGACCTTACAGGTCACTATTGCACGTTGATAGAGCCCCTAGGATTCTTGCTTGACTACCAGCAGTATGAGGGCGATCATATACGTGGGAGCTGGGGTCTATAAGCAAATCCTTAAAAGGTCCCTAGTCGTGGGAGTTTCGAGACAGGGCATCGATTCTCCAAAGCAGACTAGTGTATACAGTCGAAACCCCGATGAGGGGCGATGGCCGGTCTCACAAGCCATTGGTGTCAGTTGGTTCACCTAAGATGTATACAGGTGCTCATTGGGTTATGAGTACACCGGACAGGACTCGCCGGGAACCTGCTAGTTGGGATTATATCAGATGTCAGATAGCAGTTCCCAGGTGACATGTGTACAGGTTAGTTCATCGACCTGAGATCGTCATTTGTCTCGTGTGAGTTCCCACTGTGCTTTGATTACTACCCTACCACGCTCAAAGGAGACGTGCAAAAAGGTTTTAGTTGGGTACAGTCCCGAGCCACATGGAGGTAGTGAGCGGATCTGCAGGGGTTCGTCTCTCCCGGTATTGGGGGTGAGGTCGCGCTGTGTCTAGGAGAGCCATTACACAAAGCCCTCGGCCTAGGCAGGAGATTTACTGGTAGGTATTCCAGTATTATCTCAGGATGTTCTGGGTTTCACTCCGACACGACTTGTACCGCTTTTGGGGGTCTGACTTTTACCAACCTCCTATGCCCGCCATGCGATGCTCATAGGCGAACGGACCGGACTGTATGGATATTGTCACTGACAGGCTCAGTAGGGTGTCAGTATGAGTTCACTCACAGACGTCTCTTTTGGTCAATAGCTGGTGGCCCGTCACGTATGGCTAATACCTCTGACGTGCTAGTGATTAAATCCACAGCCATAGTATTGATGAGTCTTTAGAGTCCCCCATACAGACAGTTACTCAAGTTTTGGGCGAAACGCTGTATAGGTCGTATGGAGATATGGCAGGGTTCGATCAGATACGTGCGGTATTGCACGGATCGTGATCGGACGGATTTTACTAGCGGGCTTTGGTTTAAGCCAGATCCTAGTATTAGACAGTGTAGATTTTGTCTCTTTGCATTTGTATTCAGTGGGAATCCAAATGCGAGTATGTATATAAAGTCGTGGGGTTTTCCTGTAATTTATTACGGGAACTGTTTTCTGAAGTTGCCAGTTTGCATTCTGTCCTGGCCAGTTTTCCTTTGTTCCTTCACGGCCGGACTTTTGTGATGGAGGGGGTTATTTGCAAGTGTGAAAATAACATTTGTGGAAGGGTTCTCTTGCATTTGTGGCTTCATCGTCATGGGATTCCATTATAGCATCTTCCTTTGTATTTAATGTGATGGTGCTTTGATTAGATGAGATAAGAAATTGGTGTGACCATTTTCTACATATATTTATTCTCTTTCTTCTCTTGTTTTAGAGATTCTTTTTCCACCACCATTTTGATGAGGGGCCGGCCACTTTGTGGGAGAGGAGAAGGAGTGCTTTTTCATGTGTGGCAATTTCCTCATCTCATTCCTTGTTAAAATGAGAGCACCATTTTTCTCCAAAGTTCATTATTCTTATTCCTCCATCAAAGGCAACTTCATAAACCCCAAAGAGGCAACCATTCTACACTACACCTACAGTACCCTTAGAGGCGTCGGCTACCCAACTTCGCGCCCGAGTTGCCTCGGTCCAGAGGTGGGAGCCCGTAAAAGAAATCGGCTACGTGGTGCCTTTCCGACGAGGAGGTGATGAACGGAGATTCGGCAGGAGATCAGAGTGGAGACGAAGACCGAAGGACATGGATCGCTTGGTATAACTCTCTACCCGTCTTTTTGTTTGCTAGTAGCTAGGTTAATGGCCCGATCCGGGTTAAAAGTGCGCGGTGGTGCCGGCTTGCAAGTTTCGCAAAGTTTTTCGTTTCCGCGTTTCCGGCGTCGGATCCACGGCTGAGGCGCCGCCGTGTACTTACACAATCTGTCAAAGAATTCTTGTCACACAGGTTCTCCATGAAAGACCTGGGTGATGCCTCTTACATTCTGGGGATCCAGATCTATCGTGATAGATCTAAGAGGATGTTGGGACTTTCGCAGTCCAGGTATATCAACACTATAGTGAAAAGATTCAGTATGGAAGATTCTAAGCGTGGTAATTTACCGGCTTGTCACGGAATCACCCTCTCCAAAGAGATGTCTCCCAAGACTGATTTAGAAAGGGATCGCATGTCGATTATACCCTACGCTTCTGCGGTAGGCTCTATAATGTATGCAATGTTGTGCACCAGACCAGATGTAGCTTACGCACTAAGCGTGGTAAGTTGGTATCAGTCAGACCCAGGGGAGAAGCATTGGATAGCAGTAAAGAACATTCTCAAGTACCTGAGAAGGATTGAGGATATGTTCTTGGTTTACGGCGGAAAAGACCTCTAGATCGAGGCTTTTGCTAACTCCAGCTTCCAGAGTGACAAGGATGACTCCAAGTCCATGTCAGGTTATGTTTTTACCCTCAATGGAGGGACGGTGTGCTGGAAGAGTTCCAAGCAAGACACCGTTTCTGACTCAACGATGGAAGCGGAGTATATCGCAGCTTCTGATGCCGCAAAAGAAGCAGTCTGGGTAAAGAAGTTCTTAACAGAACTTCAGGTGGTTCCATCCATTGTTGATCCAATATCTCTGTATTGTGACAACAACGGGGCTATAGCTTTAGCGAAGGAACTCAGGTCCCATCAAAAGTCCAGACACATCATAAGGCGGTACCACCTGATCAGGGACATCATAGATCGCCGGGAGATCGAGGTCTGGAGAGTCGCTACAGAGGAAAACACTGCAGATCCATTCATAAAGGCCTTGCCTCAGACTCAGTTCGAGAGACTATTCGAGATGATAGGTCTGCGATACGCCAGCACATGGCCTTAGTGCAAGTGGGAGATTGTTAGTGTTATATGCCCTAGAGGCCACTATTGTATCATACTAGTTTGTATATTACATTTTGGAAGTTTAGGATATATACACGGGTTTATAACAGTCTTGCTCAACATAGTGGTATGCTACTTAGTTTGTATCTATCTTAATATATGTATATGTTTCTTTTAGCATATCACGAATACATATTGATAGAGCCCTTGAGGTCTTGCTTGAATACCAGCATTGTGATAGCGGTCACACTAGTGGGGGCTGGGTAGTCTACAAGCACATCCTTTTTCAGGTCCCTAGTCGTAGGGTTATCGAGACAGGGCATCGATACTCCGGAGTAGACTAGTGTATACGCTTCTCGTCCCAGCAGGGGAGATGGTCTGTCCCACAGCCATCAGTACGTTGTACTGGAGATAGTATGCAGGTGCTCGTTGGGTTACGGGTACACCGGACAGGACTTGCAGGGAACTGTTGGTTGGTATTATACCCATCGTCAGTTAACAGTTCCCAGGTGACATGAGTACAGCATAGTCCGTTGACTTGACACTGCTGCTTCGTCTCGAGTGTGTTCCCAATGTTCTTAGATTGCTACCCTACCACGGCTCAAAGGAGTCGTGCAAACAGGTAGCAGTTGTGTGCAGTCCCAAAGCACTTAGAGGAAATGGCGGTTAGAAATGATTCGTCTCTTCCGGTATTGAGGGTTGATATTGCGCTGTGTTTGGAGAGCCATTACGCAAGGTCCCTGATCAGGGCAAGCGAGATTTACTGGTAAGTGTTCCAGTAGTTTCTCAAGGTGTAATGGGTTTCACTCCGACACGACTTATACCGCTATTAGGGGACTGACGCTTGCCGCCCCTAGGCCCGATATGTGATAGTCTTAGAAGAACAGACCGGACTGTACGGAGATTATCACATTAGGCTCAGTAGGAGTTCGGATGGGTTTTCTCATCGGCCTTCTTATCGACATCTACCTGGGGACCGTTACGTACAGCCAGTACCGCTTGCGGCCTGTGGTTAAACCCACTGCCAGCGTAGTGTCGAGTCTTTAGAGTCCCACACAGAGGGTTTCCCTACTTCAGGCGAAACGATATAGAGGTCGTATGGTTTTACGACAGGGTTCGGACATATACGTATACTTGTGCACGTGTGATGTTCGGACAGATTATATTAGCGGGTTTTGGTTTAAACCAGATTCTAGTATTAGATTATTGGATTTATGCAATCTCAGTATATCCGTGTTTTTCGTAAATATGGATGGGAGGGGCATTCTCGTAATTACTTGAGAATCTTCTAGAAGAAAGGTGACTCATTTAGTTGTAATTCATTTATGAATTAAACTTAATGAGGTGGAGAGGTGATGTGTAATTTTCATTAATTGCACCATGAGTCATGAGGTGATTCACCTCAAGGTAATTAATGAAGCATGGTTGATGTTTTAATATATTATTGTTTAGATATTTTCATGCTTCATGATATTATCCAAATGACTTAAGATTCAATTCATTATAACAAACACATTCTCTCTCCTCAAGCTCTCATCTTCTTCATCCTAACTGTCACGCCCCGCTTCCCAGTGTACGGTGAAGTGGACGCGACAAGGTCCGCTACGTATGTACTCAGAAGTAAATACGCTAAGCGTAGTTAAGCAATATAAAATAAATCACAAGAGACAATGATATAGAAATAACAGCAATTTTTATTAATAACATTCTTTGTACAATGCATGAAAAGAAAATACAACTGAAATGAAAAGCGATGCCTAAACAGTGGCATAACAGAAAATAAAATAAACTGGAAAGAACAAGGTACAGTATCTAGAGCTCTGGATCTTCCTAGAACTGCTCCAAATCTTAACCGGTGGGCTCGATCTCAGCTTGGTCCAACGCACCTGACGACATTCAAAGAAGAAAGAAATAGAATGTCGTCAGCGAACAGGTCGCTCGGTAAGTCCCAAAGATAAGGAGGAATTAGAAAGACAGTGTAAAAGTATTTTCTAAAGTATTATATGGTTGTATATTATGTAACATTGTTTAACGCTGTTGTTTGTAGCTTGGTACAGAAGGATGCAAGTGTATACGAGGGGGATCTCTATATGCTAGAAATCGGGGCAAAAGGAAAGTACAAGGAACCGTTATGCCACGGTACAACAGTAATAGGATTCAGGTTAGGTGTCTTAATCTGACCACCTTGTGCCACCTTTAACACCTTCCGTACCAATCTACCCCTTAAACCCCGTAATGTTTTAACAGTATTGTAGTATTGGAATATGTAAGTTGAGTGACTGACCAAAACCATGATATCAGTAAACATGTTGTAACTTTATAATCAGGTAAATGGAATATCAGAATAATGGATGAATATCCATGGTTTGATTCAGTCAGAATGAATATATTGTTAACTGGATTCAGGGATTCATGTATTCAAATTGTGTTGGAATATAAAAGAATATAGATTGACTTGAATCATATTCAAGTCAGAAATAGTCAGACTCTAACCTGAGTCAGACTAAAAGAAAGGAAATTTGAAGTTCAATATTAGTTAGGGGCCTTATTGTAATTTGTAAAACTTGAGGGGGTTTTATGTAAAAAGTACTTTTGTATAGTTTTCAAAATACACCTCAAGTATTTATTATTCATCTTTATAATTAAAATGAATGTGAATTTTATTTGTGTTATTCTAGTGAATATATCCTAATAAAAGTATTTAATTGTTTTATTAGAATTTCATGGTATTTTAATGTAACTTTAAATCTTGGAATTTTAGGAAAAAGTGGAAACTTTATATTATGATAAAATAGGTGTCTAAATGATATTTAAATATATATTAATACAAGAATAATTTTAAATAATATTTTTATTTTCCAAAATCACATTATTCTTAAATGCTGTATTTTAAACCTTTCGAGACCGAATGCTCCTTGCGGAGGTCTGAATCTCGCACTACTAGACCGCAGGTGCACGATGAACCGTACTATCCCTAACGGGTTCCCCAAAAGTGGATTGTAGCGGCGCTTTGCTTGGGTTTAACAAATACTATTCATTTAGAAAAACGGTTTTATAAATATAAGGTATTTATTTGTAAAAGAGTATAGTTTTCCGTATTTTAGTTATTAGGGTTTTCTAAGCCAACTAGCATATTTCTAAGGTCTAAACGATGAGTCATTAGAAGCCTCAAATCGCCTCTTCACCGTCAATTGCGGCCAGGTAAGTGGGAAGGAACCACAGTCGTGGGCCTAATTAAAAACCACTAGCCTAGACACCACAAGACAGTTTAGATAAACGATCGATGTCCATGACCTATCGTGCTTTCATTTTATTTAAAATTTTATACAACTTAAGGCTTTCAAGTAAAGGTTATAAAGAATATGGTATTTTAGTGAAAAGTCATGTAATGTCGTATTCTATGTTTTGACATTTATCAATTAGGGTTATATTTGAGTGTGTGTATAGGTAGGTCATTACCTCGTGACTTGTTTTAAGTTTTGATGACGTTTAGAGGTAAAACATGACATGTTAAAGTTGAAGGTATTAAAGCGCAAGAATACGGTATTTGAAAACGTTATCATTTCATGTGTGAAAATTCATTCAATTTGATTTCTACAAGTTTAGTGATCAAGATAAACTTATTTAGGAGTGAGGGAATTGATTAAACGAAGAAAAATGAACTTCATGGTATTTTTATGAAAAGAATACGATATTGTAAAGAAGCTATCATTTCATGTGAGAAAGTTTATTTAAATTGGTTTATGGGTGATTAATAATCAACATGAATATAGGTAGGTATTATGTATTAGGTGACAAGTGGAAATTTGCAGAAAAACGAATCGGAAATCGGTTTATTCCGATTTCCGTCGGGTTCCAAAAAGTCGTATTTTTACATTAAAGAAAAGAGAGATAGAAGAGATGGGATTTACGTTTTTGGACAAGCTAAGGACGCTAAGGAAGGTGGTGGTTGTCGATGCGTCGAAAACGTCGCGAAGGTTCTAGTCCAGTCGCCGGAATCCATCGTCGGTTTTGGTAGCGCTTCGCTTCTCATTCTTTGTACCGAGTTCTCGAAAATTTGGGAGAGTGGACTTAGGGTTGTGAGGTGAAAAGGTAGAGGGTAGGGGTCTTTATATAGGGTTAGGGTTAATATTAAAAAAAATGTAAAATTCATTAAAAATTCATTAATTTTGGACTTAAAAGAGGTTTAATGGAAATTGTGTAACAGTACTGGAAAATTGGACCATGCAGGTGAATTGACCAAGTCAACACGAAACTTTTTCGTGTTGACGACTCGGCCGAGTCCGGCCGGCGGCGCCGGCCGATTCGGCCGAGTCAGGGCCGAGTCAGGTGTCGTTGGGTAGGGTTTGGTCCGGAGGAGATTTTGGTATAGTTTATTTTTTATAAATTGCATTAATTTGTGAGTTATGGCTGTTTGACCGTTTGACATCCCAAAAAATTTAAAACAAAATGATATAAAAATTATGCGGGGTATGGGATTCGAACTCTGGTGGCTTGGTTCAGCAGTGCAAGGTATTACCAATGAGCTACAAGCTCCTTCTTGTAAGTATTGTAAGGAAATAGATACTTAAATTGTTTCCAGCAACATCAATACTCCAAGTATACATCATATTTAAAGCAAATTTTGGTATACAAAAATTGGAGTTGTTACAATCTACCCTCCTTACAAAAATTTCTTCCTCGAAATTTACAACTTTTATTTGAGGACTAGTTTACAAAAAGGTGCAGATATCTTGCACTCATTTCATCCTCCCTTTCCCACGTGGATTCTCCTGGAGTGTCTATCCTCCACATTACCCAGACCAAATTAACTTTTTTGTTCCGAAGTGTCTTCACTTTCTTATCCAGGATCTCCACAGGTTGTTGCTCACAAGACAAATCGAGCTGTATCGTAAGCTCGGAATGATCAAGTACATGGCTGGGGTCACTCACATACCTTCTGAGTTGAGATATGTGGAACACATTATGCACTCCTTCCAATGAGGGTGGAAGCGCTAATCGGTATGCCACTTCACCGACTCGTTCGAGTATGTCGAACGGTCCAATGTATCTCGGACTCAACTTTCCCCGTCTTCCAAATCGGATCACTCCGCGGTTCGGAGAGATTTTCAGGAATACATGATCTCCTGGCTGGAACTCCAAGTGTCGTCTCTTCGCATCAGCCCAGTGTTTCTGTCTATCTTGGGCTATGCGCATTCTTTCCCTGATAGTACGAACCACATCAATGGTCGCTACTATCATCTCTGGTCCAAGGAGTTCTCTATCTCCGATGTCGTCCCAACTTAATGGCGATCGACACTTCCTTCCATATAAAGCTGCAAAATGTGTCATTCCTATACTTGCTTGGTAGCTGTTGTTGTACGCAAACTCCACAAGATGCAGGTGATCTTCCCACGATCCTTTGAAGTCGAGCATACATGCTCTGAGCATATCTTCCAAGATCTGAATAGTTCATTCCGACTGACCATCTGTTTTTGGATGATAAGCCGTGCTGAAGTTCAGACTTGTTCCCAAGCTAGCTTGCAGACTCTGCCAAAATTGTGATCGGAACCTGGTGTCACGATCGGAGACAATGCAGACCGGTACTCCATGAAGTCTCACAATTTCCTGTAGGGTATCAGAGATAGTATATTATGAAGAGTTTTTTTTAAATCTAATTTAGATTATTACCTCCATGTACTTCTTCACTAATGTCTCAGTTGATTGGCCAACTCGAAATGGGATGAAGTGAGCCGACTTGGTGAGTCGATCCACAATGACCCAAATCGCATCGTTACCCTTTGTGCTGCGAGGAAGAGCAGTTACAAAGTCCATCGTGATGTGCTGCCACTGTAGGGTTCCTAGGCACTCGAATGAGGTCTCACAAGACATCAACCATGCCAATTTGAAATTTTACAAGTGCTGAGAAACTCTAATACGGATCGTTAACTAGAAATTTAGGCGAAACCGATAACTAGTTAACAACTTAACTAGAAGAAAGAGGCTACAACCTTTGTAGATCCGGTCCTCCACCTCCATAGCTCCGCAATGAAGTCTTCTCGCTGTCCAAAAGGAATCCCGGGCTCTAGCGTCGGCTTCATCGGAGAAATGGGCGGGCAAGGTCGTCGGCTTCGTACCGAAGATGATCTACGTCGAGGCATCACAAGATCAAGCTCCAACTTCACCAAGCCATGAAAACTTGTGAAGGAAACACCCTATACTACTTGGCAAGAGGTAAAGGATGAAGAAATAGGAAGTGGGTTCACTTTAGAATTGGATTTCTCACTTATTTTCACAAGTTGCCATTGATGAAGCAAGCTTTCTTCATCTTTGAAGAAGAAGAAGATGATGAAAGAATATGATAAGTGTTAATTAAAAATGGAAAAGAAAATCAATACTTATCATATTCAAACCATGATTAGGTGTAGAGAATAAACTAGGGTTAAGTGGAATGGTTAGGTTAAAGGAAAGAAACAAAATGGTCAACTTTTCAAACCTTCATGAACTTTCAATATAAAACAAAACTAGCAACCATTTTATTTCTTGCTAAAATGAAATAAATAAATGAATAAATAAATAAAAACCTTAACCATTTACATAACCAAGGTTTAAACCAAAACTACACCCAAGTGAGCATGTATCATCAAACATGATACAAACAAGTGCACAAAAAATATATCACATATACAAGTTGTGTACATCAAGTGAGAAAATCCTTTTAAAGTGAACCAATACTAGTTAATGCAAAGTAATATATCAAATATATAATTATGCATTAAATCATTAAATCAACACTTGATTCAATGATCCGGTCATGTCGCACACAACCGACTAGTATATAATGTATCGATTTATCGAATCGATCTTCGATTCGATAACTAGGTTATATCGCATACAACCAATCGAAACATTAATCGCGAGAATGAAATACGGTATCACATACACGCATTATTCTCGGTCCCGCACATATCTCATATGCGCATCTATTTCGTTTCGCTTGAGCCAGGAAACCTCTGTGTAGGACTCTAAAGACTCGTTAATACGCCGGCAGCAGATGATGATCATATCAAACACCCACAAGCTGCAAGCGGTCTGCTAAACGTAACGGCCACCCGGGTATTGAGCGATCAGAAGATCGACGAGTAAGCCCGCTCACACTCCTGTGAATCCAACCAGTAACACTTACCGTACAGTCCGGTCTCGTCGTCTGATATGTCGCATATCTCGCCTAGGGGTGGTAAACGTCAGACCCCAATAGCTCGATAAGTCGTGTCGATATGTGGTCTATGATGGTTCGAGAAACTACTGGTAACACTTACCAGTAAATCTCAGCAACCCTGGCCAGGGATTTCCGGTTATAGCCAATCGAACACAGCGCAACATCAACTCCCTATACCAGGAGAGACGAATCCCTTCCTATCGCTCATTGCCTCCATGTGACTCGGGACTGTACCCAAAAACCACCATTTTGCACGCTTTCTTGGACGTGGTAAGGTGAAAATCAAAGCACAGTGGGAACCACACAAGACTCTATGACGATCTCGGGTCAACAGACTACTCTGTACCAGTGTCACCAGAGAACTGCCATCTGACGTAAGGTATAATACCATCTGGGAGTTCTCGGCGAGTCCGTCCAGTGTACCCAATCTCTACTGAGCATCCGTATATCATCTCTAATGTCAAACACCAATGGATATGGGATCATCCATCGCCCATCTGTATGGGTCGAGAAAGTACACGCTAGTCTACTCTGGTATATCGATGCCCCGTCTCGATACGCCCACGACTAGGGACTTTGAAGGATGTACTTATGGACTACCATATCCCCACTAGTATGATCCGCATCATAGTCCAGGTAGTCAAGTACACATCCTAAGGGCTTTACCAACATGTAACAGAGAGACAATCAGTATACACGTTAAGGTAAAGAGTAACCAGATAGCATACTATCATGTCGAGCAAGAAAGTCCTCCCTATATATGTCCTAGCATCCACTACTATATACATCCAATGTACAGTAATGGCCTCTAGGGCATACATATAACTAACAATCTCCCACTTGCACTAGGGCCATCTGATAGCAGTGGTTGTAGTATCCCATACTCAACCATCCCATAAATGTCTCTCTCTGGGAAAAGGCCTTTGTGAGTGGATCCGCCATGTTGTCCTCTGTGTCTGTTCTCCTAACCTCGATCATTCTGGAGATCAAACATCTCCATGATCAGGTGATACTGCCATAGATCATGTCTGGATCACTGATGGGACCTTCGTTCCTTGGCATAAGCCACAACTCCGTTGTCTCACAATGGTAGGAACCTAGTTCATCTCATGAACCAATATACACCCAAACAGCCTCTTTGGTAGCATCTTTAAGTAGCGATATATCCTGCCTTTATCGTCTAGTATGTCACGGTATGTAGCTTGGAACTCTTCCAACATACCGTCCCTTTACTGAGGGTAAAGACAATGCCTGTGACTGACATTCAGTCGTCTTTATCACTCTGGAACCTTTCCAGTGATTCTCCCCAGGATCGATTGATACCATCTCACTACATCTAGTGAGTATCCTAACATCCAATTACATCTATCTCATAGATGAAAACTCAGGATTTAGGAGGTATCACTTTGATCCTATGTGGAGAATCATTGTGATAAGCGGAGATTGATCAAGCGTAGCATAGGAAACTTCTTCCCTATCAAGAGTATGTCTTCCACGTACTCTACGAGGATCGCTACCATACTCCCTACTACCCTTTTGTTTATACAAGGTTCATCTACCATTTTGATGATGTCAAACTCTTTGACTAATCCATCAAAATAGATGTTCCAACTCCGCGATGCCTGCTTTATCATATAAAGCATCTTACACACGTTTCCGCTGCTCCCACTGTCTATGAAGCCCTCTGACTGTGTACTTACAGACTCTCTCTTCTAAAACAACATTTAGAAAAGCAGTCATGACACCCAACCGCCAGATATCGTAGTTATGGTATGTAGCCGTGGCAAGTAGGATCTGGATGGACTTAAGCATAGCCACTGGAAAAAGGTATCATCATTATCCACGCCTGGTTGATGACGAAAACTTTTAACAAGTATTGCTTTGAAAGTCCCAACTTTTCCATCTATACCAAGTAATCTTATCAAGATATACTTGCTCCTGATGGGGATTTAACCCTTCAGATATAGCAACCAAAGTCCATACTTTGTTGGTGTACATGGATTCCATCTCAGATCACTAAGCATCCAGCCATTCTTACAGAGTCTTACTCCTGATGGCCAGCTCGAAGCTAGTTGGGTCATCATCTCATGATGCAATCCTCGCTCCCACTGTCATAGAGAAACCGAAGTATCTCTCAGGTGGATGAGGAACCCTACTAGATCGGCGGAGAGGCTGGGGTTCGTAGGTTACTATTGAATCCTTTAGTTGTACCAAATCATCTGCTGTAGTTTGCATAGCTGGAACCTTTCCAGTTCTACATAACTGACCTTTCCTCGAGCTTGTCCGGATTTTGCTTTTAGACATAGGCCGGACAACCCCAAATCTTAACTAACTTAAGAGATGGGCTCTTCCCTTATCATATCAAATATGAAGTGGTAGGCAACTGATTTGATTTGAACCCTATTCAATAGGTATGGAACTTCTCAAGTGCATAACACCCAATAGGAAAAAGGTAACTCAGTAGTACTTATCATAGAGCACACCATATCAAATAGGGTGTATCTGCTCCGCCCCGATATACCATCGTGCCATGGTGTATTCGGAGGAGTAATGCTGAGAGAGAATCTCATTCTCCTTTAGAATAGTCCAGGACTTCCGTGCTCAAGTATTCTCCTCCTTGATCTCATCATAGGACATAATACTTATACCCGTATTTTGGTTCTTTACTTCTAACTTATACTTTGTGAATATCTCAAAAGGTTCGGACTTGTGTTTCAACAGGAACATATTTCTGAATCTTGAGAGATCTTCAGAGAATGTAATGAAGTATAAAGAACCGGTCTTGGCATTTGCAGACAGGGGACCTAACATACATCAACATGTATCAATCCCAAGAGTTTACTAACTCTTTCTCTGTTTCCAGTAAACGGAGCTATGGTCATCTTATCTTTGTGACATGACTGGCGAGTTTCACAAGATGTAAATTCAAACTAATTTAAATATGCATCTTTTTGTAACTCTAGCTAGTCGTGTTATATTGATCTGACCTAGTCTACAATACCTCAAGAAGAATCCGTTCATTTCTGAACTCTTCCTCTTGTGTGTGTTCTGTATACTAAGAACTGTAGTTTGATTTAGAACATTAATGCTTTTAGATAACGTGCCTGAACCGATCAACTTTTGATATAGGAAATGTTCAAAACATTACCCATCAATACTAAATTTTATCATTTCTTTACTAAATAAAGAGACTGATATGATTTTGTATATCAGGTTCGGTATCTAATAACATTCGTTCAGAATCAATGTATTGGTAATACAGGGTGACACTGACCAACAGACTTGGCTGCAACACTTGCCCCGTTTTCTGTCTCATGAAACTTATCACCCGTTCTCAGTTTTCTACCCTTTTGTAGCCATATGTAACAGATTACATATCTGGGATCCTGATCCAGTATCAAATACCCAGGATTCAGAGGATACTGAGAAACAGTTCTGTGTAACGAACACACCCGAAGATGATGCATCATCATGCACTCTCTTCGTTTGGGCGGCACGGGAAATTTGGTATTCCCCTATTTCCTGCTCTGTCTTATAACATTTATAAGTTGGAGCGGGACCAACGTTCCCCAGCTCAGTATAACAAGCGGGTTCGGTCAATATATCCGTATTATTATCTTGATTAAGGCGTGATATGGTCGCTACCTGGAGAGAGAGAGAAGAAAACACTCAGCATGCACTCTTGCAAGAATAGATTGGTTATTATTTTATCTAATCAGGATGGCTACCACTGTTTTTATCAAATCTTCCTTCAAACCCTAAAAGGAAAGACTAGCCGGGATTAATTACACACTACAAGTTCGCCAATCTTTCAGCCAGGCCAGTGTCGGTACTTTGAGGGAGGTCCCCCATGCTTTCGCACGAACCTAATTAATGTAAACCTCGTTTTCCCAGAGGCGTAACCTCGTTAACAACTTTCTAGACACCTACTTGATCGGCTAATTGTAATGTATAAAACTCTCCCAGGAGTAACTCTTACTCGCAGCGGGTTTCGGGATCCAACTATCTCATAAAAGGTATGCAATCTCATTGCAAATTTCAACACTTGAAATTCCCGATAATATTTTGCCCCTAGCGTCCTATGACCTTGACGCAGGTCAACAAACCATAGTGCGCTAGTCAAGTTCATCCCGTCATTTCCTGATTGAATTAAACCCACCCGCACGACCCTTGACGCAGGCCAACAAAGTCGCACGACTACCCTAATCCAATCTGCATCATATGCATAAGCAGATAAATACCAGTTAGCTACCGCACACTACGCCTTGACGCAGGCCAACAAACGTAGCACGAATACTAACTACTACTTATCTGAAATGACGGAGGGCTACGACAGGTTTTTCTGAAAACCTATTGCGTAATGAACTTGATATCGTTGTAGAATCAAATGATTTTAAAAATGGAGTGCTTTTGAGGCTTTTCTAGTTTTGCTAAAGGAGTCACTCCCGGTGAAGTGATCGTCGGTCCTTTCCTCGTCGAATGAGGTGCGGGATATATCATATATATCACTGTGCAAAGCAAAAACACTTAAAAGCAATCAAAAGACAAACCGAGGGGTGTAGCATCTGCCAGTTATTGCTAAAGGAGTCACTCCCGGTGAAGGGATCTCGGTCCTTTCCTTATCGAATAAGGTGCAGGATATATCACATATACCGCTGTACAAAGCAAGAACTGTAGCTACCTGTTTTATTTTTGAAATTCGATTCTACAACATCTTAGATTTCTTTTATTTCATTAATCATATTAATGAAGTCACATCATTTAAGTACCTAAACATCACAGATAAATACGACGTACGCTTATGCCATCCGCATTCGCCTCGATGTCCCCTCGTGCACCGTTAGGTTAGGTAACTAACGGCAGAGCAGGGCAGGGCTAGCACGGGTGTAAAACATAAGTAACGTCTATATAATATATCATATATACTATATACTGTATCTATCACAGAACATCACATGATCACATCACAGATATCGCAGCAGAAGAATCATATGAAATATTGGATATACTAGGACGTCCGTGTTTTCAATACGAGCCAGTATAAAACACGGATTCCACGGTCGTGATGAATAGCCAAACCCACACCCCTAGACCCCTACGAGAGCGGCAAGCAACCCTACCAATTCTAGAGTTAGGAGACCCGGACTCGACTCCTCGAGTTGGTCTCCCACTGGACTCCAGAACCCGGTTACTTGTGGCCTCCTCCTTGGGTCTATCCTAGTGCGGAAAAGTAAATAATATACAAAGGGTGACAACTTCCGCAACCTGGAAGTGCCCCAATAAAAGAATATTACATACAAGTTTTTACATGAATGAAAATGAAAAACACTCATCTCACATAAAACCCCCCCGGCTATTCAAACACGACGATCCAATATAACATATCCAGCAACACATAACATCACATGTCATCAACGTAAGTAAACATGCGTATCCCAATTGTCGTTGACATATAGCAACGAAACCGGCGATATCACATATTACACTTACGGTCACAGAAAAGAAAGTTTAAAACTACAACAGTTGGAATCCGCAATCTCCATAGACATCGCATGCCTAATCAAATGAATTCCTTAGACATCGCATGCCTAACAATTATAAACCCCGCATCTTAGTCTCTTTATCGAAAACACTTTTCAATATCAAGTCGGGAAATTCAACAAGATTCCCGAAAATCTGATCGAATGCTCGTCGCAAACATTAGTAGACGGTCGCACCCCCGATGCCGTCGACGAAGTGCACCAAGGCGGAACACCGCTACCGGGAGCACCCGAACGGATGCTTTCGGCGACGGGGTTCTCCTACAGTCACTTGGTCGGGGCTATGGGGCGAAGCTGTCTATTAAGTTTACCCGGTGAGTATCCGCCTACGCTACGTGATTGCGACGGACTTTTGATCACATCAAAATTCCGTGGCAACCGATCAAGTGAGACTAAACCGCTAGATTTATAACATTCATTCAGTTATCTCATAACTGTTTGTGAATTCCAATTATTGTATCACATTCCAGATAATTAGAAAATGTTAAACTTTTCGATCGAACAGTCAAACACCCAAGTTTTCCCGAAACATATCAACATATGAAACAAGTTTAAAAACATCCAGTTCATGCCTCAGTACCAACGGTCCAGCCGTAGAAGGGTCAAGCCAACGCCTCACATGTGGCACGCCGTACTGCCCCAAACCCTAAGGTTCAAAGGGCAGTTCAAGACGGTCACATAATCGAGTTAAGGTTTGTTGTCTTCTAGAGGGTCCATCGCGTTACTTGCACTACTTAGAACGTCTTTAAACCACGGAAAAATCCAACACTTGGAAATTTCCCGGCAGGGGAAAATTTGGGTATTTATATCCGGTCGAACTTTCTAACATATTCAAAAATTATACGGAAAGCCACACAGACAAAATTAGGCAATCCGATCGAAACTCCGAGTCCCCAATACAACCCAGAAAATTCAACTCTTGAATAAATTTTAAAAATACCCAGGAAAACCAGCACTGCAACATATGAATTACTGTGCCAAAACCAATGCAAGATACGACAAAATGGCCGCGGAACCGCCGCACAAGACAGCTTATGCCGCGGTTCCGCCGCGTTATAGTGGAATCATGGACACGTATTGCACAGTAATTCTTAGGATTCCCTGCTGATTTTTCTGCATATTTTTAATATACAAAAATCCACAAATTTGAAAAAAGTACAGAGAGCAATTTTGGGTTTAGGGTTTCGGTTTGATCGGGTTTCTAACATCGTCTAAGGCTCTATCTAGGCTCTGATACCACTGTAGGGTTCCTAGGCACTCGAATGAGGTCTCACAAGGCATCAACCATGCCAATTTGAAATTTTACAAGTGCCGAGAAACTCTAATACGGATCGTTAACTAGAAATTTAGGCGAAACCGATAACTAGTTAACAACTTAACTAAAAGAAAGAGGCTACAACCTTTGTAGATCCGGTCCTCCACCTCCATAGCTCCGCAATGAAGTCTCTTCGCTGTCCAAAAGGAATCCCGGGCTCTAGCGTCGGCTTCATCGGAGAAATGGGCGGGCAAGGTCGTTGGCTTCGTGCCGAAGATGATCTACGTCGAGGCATCACAAGATCAAGATCCAACTTCACCAAGCCAAGAAAACTTGTGAAGGAAACACCCTATACTACTTGGCAAGAGGTAGAGGATGAAGAAATAGGAGGTGGGTTCACTTTAGAATTGGATTTCTCACTTATTTTCATAAGTTGCCATTGATGAAGCAAGCTTTCTTCATCTTTGAAGAAGAAGAAGATGATGAAAGAATATGATAAGTGTTAATTAAAAATGGAAAAGAAAATCAATACTTATCATATTCAAACCATGATTAGGTGTAGAGAATAAACTAGGGTTAAGTGGAATGGTTAGGTTAAAGGAAAGAAACAAAATGGTCAACTTTTCAAACCTTCATGAACTTTCAATATAAAACAAAACTAGCAACCATTTTATTTCTTGCTAAAATGAAATAAATAAATGAATAAATAAATAAAAACCTTAACCATTTACATAACCAAGGTTTAAACCAAAACTACACCCAAGTGAGCATGTATCATCAAACATGATACAAACAAGTGCACAAAAAATATATCACATATACAAGTTGTGTACATCAAGTGAGAAAATCCTTTTAAAGTGAACCAATACTAGTTAATGCAAAGTAATATATCAAATATATAATTATTCATTAAATCATTAAATCAACACTTGATTCAATGATCCGGTCATGTCGCACACAACCGACTAGTATACAATGTATCGATTTATCGAATCGATCTTCGATTCGATAACTAGGTTATATCGCATACAACCAATCGAAACATTAATCGCGAGAATGAAATACGGTATCACATACACGCATTATTCTCGGTCCCGCACATATCTCATATGCGCACCTATTTCGTTTCTCTTGAGCCAGGAAACCTCTGTGTAGGACTCTAAAGACTCGTCAATACGCCGGCAGCAGATGATGATCATATCAAACACCCACAAGCCGCAAGCGGTCTGCTAAACGTAACGGCCACCTGGGTATTGAGCGATCAGAAGATCAACGAGCAAGCCCGCTCACACTCCTGTGAATCCAACCAGTAACACTTACCGTACAGTCCGGTCTCGTCGTATGATATGTCGCATATCTCGCCTAGGGGTGATAAACGTCAGACCCCAATAGCTCGATAAGTCGTGTCGATATGAAGTCTATAACAGTTCGAGAAACTACTGGTAACACTTACCAGTAAATCTCAGCAACCCTGGCCAGGGATTTCCGGTTATAGCCAATCGAACACAGCGCAACATCAACTCCTTATACCGGGAGAGACGAATCCCCTCCTATCGCTCATTGCCTCCATGTGACTCGGGACTGTACCCAAAAACCACCGTTTTGCACGCTCTCTTGAACGTGGTAAGGTGAAAATCAAAGCACAGTGGGAACCACACAAGACTCTCTGACGATCTCGGGTCAACAGACTACTCTGTACCAGTGTCACCAGAGAACTGCCATCTGACGTAAAGTATAATACCATCCGGGAGTCCTCGGCGAGTCCGTCCAGTGTACCCAGTCTCTACTGAGCACCCGTATATCATCTCTGATGTCAAACACCAATGGATATGGGATCATCCATCGCCCATCTGTATGGGTCGAGAAGGTACACGCTAGTCTACTCTGGTATATCGATGCCCCGTCTCGATACACCCACGACTAGGGACTTTGAAGGATGTACTTATGGACTACCATATCCCCACTAGTATGATCCGCATCATAGTCCAGGTAGTCAAGTACACATCCTAAGGGCTTTACCAACATGTAACAGAGAGACAATCAGTATACACGTTAAGGTAAAGAGTAACCAGATAGCATACTATCATGTCGAGCAAGAAAGTCCTCCCTATATATGTCCCAGCATCCACTACTATATACATCCAATGTACAGTAATGGCTTCTAGGGCATACATATAACTAACAGCCACTTCCATTCTGGGATTGGTAACGGTTGAAGTAGTCCAGCTGTCCTGTGATGTTCAGCTTTTACCTGCTGACACACCAAACATTTTGCTACACTTCTGGCTACTTCACGCTTCTTTCCATGCCACCAATAATTCTGACGTAGATCTTTGTACATTTTATTACCTCCAGGATGTACTGAATAGGGAGAGCTGTGAGCTTCTTTCATTAACTCTTCCCGAACAGGACCCTTTGGTACACACAATCTGCTGCCGTATCTCAAAGATCCGTCTTCATAGATGATGAAATCTGTTTTGAGTCCATTCTCCACTTGTTCTCTGATCTTTTGCAACTTAGCATCGCTGGCTTGAGTTGCTTTGATCTGATTGACAATGGTTGATTGAACCTGTAGATTCATCAAACTTGAAGCATCACCTGGCATGACTAGTTCAATCTCCTTCTGATGTAGGTCTTGCTGAAGCTTTCACTGGGCGGTGAAATTCATTGCTAATGGTTGGCGACTAAGAGCATCAGGTACTACGTTCACCTTTCCTGGATGATATTGCAAGTTGATGTCAAAGTCCGCCATAAGTTCTAACCATCTTCTATTCCGCATATTCAACTCCTTCTGAGTAAACACGTACTTCAGACTTTTATGATCTGTGTAGCTGTTCACTCGTTCACCAAGTAAGTAGTGGCGCCAAATCTTGAGAGCAAAAATGACGGCTACCAACTCCAGATCATGCGTCGGATAATTGCGCTCATGAGTCTTCAGTTGTCTTGAAGCATAAGCCACAACCTTACCGTGCTGATGTAGAACACACCCTAATCCCTTACCGGATGCATCACAATGTACTTCGAATCCTCCAGATTGATCCGGTATGACGAGAATAGGTGCAGATGTCAATCTTGACTTGAGTTCTACGAAAGCTTGCTCGCATGCTTCTGACCACACAAATTCTTCATCTTTTCTTGTGAGCTTGGTCAGGGGTGTTGCTATCTTCGAAAAGCCTTCAATGAATCTTCTGTAATATCCAGCTAAGCCCAAGAAATTCCGAATATCCTTCACTGATTTTGGTGTTGGCCATTCGCTGACTGCTGAAACTTATGCTGGATCCACAGAAATTCCTTCTCCTGATACGATGTATCCAAGAAAACCAACTTGATTTAGCCAAAACTCGCACTTGCTGTATTTGGCATAAAGCTTATGTTGTCGAAGAGTTTCCAGGACAATTCGTAAGTGCTCCGCATGTTCTTTCCAGTTCTTAGAATATACCAGGATGTCGTCGATGAAGATGACAACGAACCTGTCTAAATACTCCCGGAAAACTTGGTTCATAAGATTCATGAAGATTGCTGGTGCATTGGTCACTCCAAATGGCATTACTAGAAATTTGTAATGCCCATAGCGAGTTCTGAAAGCTGTTTTGTGAATATCATCTTCCTTGACCTTCACTTGATGATAACCTGAACGAAGATCTAGTTTAGAGAAGACACAAGATCCGCTTAGCTGATCGAATAAATCGTCGATGCGTGGGAGTGGATACTTGTTCTTTATAGTAATTTCGTTCAAGGCCCTATAGTCGATGCACATTCTGTGTGAACCTTCCTTCTTCTTCACCAATAGTACAGGTGCTCCCCAACTTGAAGTGCTGGGACGAATCCATCCTTTCGCCGGTAATTCGTCCAACTGTGTTCGAACTTTCTTCAATCCTTCCGGACTTAGTCTATACGGTGCTTTGATCACTGGTTGTGCTCCTGGTACTAAGTCAATACTGAATTCAAGAGCTCGATCGGGAGGCAAACCTGATATATCGTCAGGGAATACATCGTCGAACTCTCGAACTACCTCCGGTCTTGATTCTTCCTCTGCCTGAGCTGCTGCAACTACTGCTCCCCTTGGCTTCGCTTTGTAGGTACTTGGTTCCAATGTACGATCTCCACTCTTGAAATAGAAGACCGGATGATCTGGAATCTCAAATACTACCCTCCATTGACGACAGTCGATGGTAGCATAAAAGGTTATAAGCCAGTCCATTCCTAGAACCACATCGAAGTTTGGTATGTCCAGTACCTTGAAGTCAGCATAAAATTCTCGACTGCAGACGACAACTGGACACATGCTGTATCCCATAGTTTCCTTTAGAACACCATTTCCGGAACTGACGTTCCAGCTGGATACAAGCGGTGAGACTGGAATCGCATGGGTTCGGACAAACCGTTGCGACATAAAGCAGTGGGATGCTCCAGTATCAAACAGTGCAAGTGCAGGTAGTGAAGCTACTAGGATTGTACCTAAGGTATATGGGATAGGTTTTAGGTATAGGGAAAGTGTGTAGATAAACACGACTAAAAGATAAGTTTGAGAAGGAAGTTTACCAGTAATGACTTGGCCAGTGGCCTCAGCTTCTTCCACAGACATCATGAAAGCCTGGCGCTTCGGCACATTCCTCCTGGCCTGAGGAGCATTCCTCGGAACGTTCCTTTGAGCTTGATGGAACTGTCGAGAAGGTGGTGCAGCTTGTGGTCCCCTGGGTGGTGCTGGCAGTGCAAGTCTGGGAGTAGGTGCTTAAAGAGCTGGTCGCTGTTGATAGGTATTTGCTGGCCTGGGTGCAGCAACTGAGTTTTATCTTTGGGGACAAGATCCAATATCATGAGTGGCTGAACCGCAGACTAAGCAGAGACGGTTGGCTCGACGGCAGTCCTTCATCATATATCCAGTTCTCTTGCAGTATGTGCAAAAGGCTGGGCTAGGACGATGAGTTGGTACTCCGGGTCGTCTTGGCACGAAAGATGGTCTGGACGTGGCTCCACCTGCCATCTGGTTGGCAGGGTGTTTGACTCCCCCTCTCTTTTATGACTGCCTCATAACCGTGGGCAGCTTCTAGAGCTTCTTCATGAGTCAAAAACTTTCCTGTGGCTAGAGCAGCCTTAATCTCTATGTTCAAACCTTGCTGAAAACTGTAGGGTTCCTAGGCACACTAATGAGGTCTCATAAGGCATCAACCATGCCAATTTCAAAAATTTCAAGTGCCGAGAAACCCTAATACGGATCGTTGACTAGAGTTTAAGCGAAACATGCAACTAGTTAACATCTTAACTATGAGTGAACGAAAATACAACCTTTGTAGATCCGGTCCTCCACCTCCGTAGCTCCGTGATGAAGTCCCTCCGCTGTACCCATCGGATCCCTGACTCTCGCGGTGGTTTCATCGAAAGAATGATCGGGCTAGGTCGTCGACTTCGATGCCGAAGATAATCTACATCGAGGCAACACAAGATCAAGCTCCCACTTCACCAAGTCATGAAACTTATGAAGAAAACACCCTATACTACTTGGCAAGTGGTAGAGGATGAAGAAATAGGAAGTGGGTTCACTTTAGAATTGGATTTCTCACTCTTTTTCTCAAGGCACCATTGATGGTAGCAAGCTTTTCTTCATCTTGAAGAAGGAGAAGAAGAAGAAAAGAATATGATAAGTGTTTGAAAATAGAAAATAATATGATACTTATCATATTTGCAACCATGATTAAGTGTAGAGAATAAACTATGGTTATGTGAATGGTTAGGGTTAAGGCTAAGAGACAAAATGGTCAAAGCTTCAAAGTTTCATGAAAGAAACAAAGTTAGGCACCATTTTATTCTTGCCAAAATGAAGAATAAATAAATAAATAAATAGTTAATAAAATCAAAACCCTAACCATTACATAACCATGGTTTAATCATACACACCCAAGTTTGCATGTATCATCAAACATGATACAAACTAGTGCACAATACTATATCATATATACAATGTGCACTTCAAGTGAGAAAATCTATTTTAAGTGAACAAATACTAATTAATGTAAAGTAATATATCAAATATATAATTATACATTAAATCATTAAATCAACACTTGATTTAACGATCCGGTCATATCGCATATGACCGACTAATATCCAATGTATCGGCTTATCGAATCAATCCTCAATTCGATAACTAGGTTATATCGCATACAACCAATCGATACATTCATCGCGAGAATAGAATACGGTATCACATACAAGCATTATTCTCGGTCCTGCACATATCTCATATGCGCTCCTATTTCGTTTTGCTTGAGCCAGGAAACCTCTGTGTAGGACTCTAAAGACTCGTCAATACGCTGGCAGCAGGTGATAATCATATCAAACACCCACAAGCCGCAAGCGGTCTGCTAAACGTAACGGCCACCCGGGTATTGAGCGATCAGAAGATCGACGGGCAAGCCCACTCACACTCCTGTGAATCCAACCAGTAACACTTACCGTACAGTCCGGTCTCGTCGTCTGATATGTCGCATATCTTTCCTAAGGGTGGTAAACGTCAGACCCCAGTAGCTCGATAAGTCGTGTAGATATGAGGTCTATAACAGTTCGAGAAACTACTGGTAACACTTACCAGTAAATCTCAGCAACCCTGGCCAGGGATTTCTGGTTATAGCCAATCGAACACAGTGCAACATCAACTCCCTATACCGGGAGAGACGAATCCCCTCCTATCGCTCATTACCTCCATGTGACTCGGGACTGTACCCAAAAGCCACCGTTTTGCATGCCCTCTTGGACGTGGTAAGGTGGAAATCAAAGCATAGTGGGAATCACACAAGACTCTATGACGATCTCGGGTCAACAGACTAACCTGTACCAGTGTCACCAGAGAACTGCCATCTGACGTAAGGTATAATACCATCTGGGAGTTCTCAGCGAGTCCGTCCAGTGTACCCAGTCTCCACTGAGCACCCGTATATCATCTCTGATGTCAAACACCAATGGATATGGGATCATCCATCGCCCATCTGTATGGGTCGAGAAGGTATACGCTAGTCTACTCTGGTATATCGATGCCCCGTCTCGATACACCCACGACTAGGGACCTTGAAGGATGTACTTATGGACTACCATGTCCCCATTAGTATGATCCGCATCATAGTCCAGGTAGTCAAGTACACATCCTAAGGTCTTTACCAACATGTAACAGAGAGACAATCAGTATACACGTTAAGGTAAAGAGTAACCAGATAGCATACTATCATGTCGAGCAAGAAAGTCCTCCCTATATATGTCCCAGCATCCACTACAATATACATCCTATGTACAGTAATGGCCTCTAGGGCATACATATAACTAACAATCTCCCACTTGCACTAGGGCCATCTATAGCAGTGGTTGTAGTATCTCATACTCAACCATCCCATAAAAGTCTCTCTTTGGGAATAGGACTTCGTGAGTGGATCCGCCGTATTATCCTCTGAGTCTGCTCTCTTAACCTCAATCACCCTGGAGATCAACTATCTCCATGATCAGGTGATGCTGCCTCAGAATACGTCTGGGTCACTAATGGGAACGGGGTTCCTGGGCCAAAGCCACACGTCCATTGTCACACAATGGTAGGAACCAAGTTCATGTCATGAACAAACATACACTCAAACTTCCTCTTTGGTAGCATCTTAATTAGCGATGTATCCAGCCTTTATCGTCTAGTATGCCACGGTATCTAGCTTGGAACTCTTCCAACATACCATCCCTTTACTGAGGGTAAAGACAATGCCTATGACTGACATTCAGTCGTCTTTATCACCCTAGAGCTCTTCCAGTGATTCTCCCCCGGATCAATTGATACCATCTCACTACAACTAGTGAGTATCCTAATATCCAATTACATCTATCTCATAGATGAAAACTCAGGATTTAGGAGGTATCACTTTGATCCTATATGGAGAATCCTTGTGATAAGTGGAGATTGACCGAGCGTAGCATAGGAAACTTCTTCCCTATCAAGAGTATGTCATCCACGTACTCTACGAGGATCAGGACCATACTCCCTACTACCTTTTTTGTATATACAAGGTTCATCTACCATTTTGATGATGTCAAACTCTTTTACTAACACATCAAAACAGACGTTCCAACTCCGCGATGCCTGCTTTAATCTGTAAAGCAACTTGCACACGTTTCCGCTGCTCCCACTGTTTACGAAGCCCTATGGCTGTGTACTTATAGACGTTCTCTTCTAAAACATCATTTAGAAAAGCAGCCATGGCACCCAACCACCAGATATCATAGTCATGGTATGTATTCGTGGCAAGTAGGATCTGGATGGACTTAAGCATAGCTACTGGAAAAAGGTTTCATCATAATCCACGCCTGGTAAATGATGCAAACTTTTAACAAGCCTAGCTTTGAAAGTCTCAACTTTTCCATCTACACCAAGTAATCTTCTCAAGATATACTTGCTCCTGATGGGGATTTAACCCTTCAAATATAGCAGCCAAAGTCCATACTTTGCTGGTGTACATGGATTCCATCTCAGATTGCTAAGCATCCAGCCATTCTTACAGAGTCCCTACTCTTGATGGCCAGCTCGAAACTAGTTAGGTCATCATCTCATGATGCAATCCTCGCTCCCACTGTCATAGAGAAACTGAAGTAACTCTCAGGTGGGTGAGGAACCCTACTAGATCGGCGAAGAGGCTGAGGTTCGTTGGTAACCATTGAATCCTTTGGTTCTACCAAATCATCAGCTGCAGTTTGTATAGCTAGAACATTTCCAGTTCTACAGAACTGACCTTACCTCGATCTTGTCCGGATTTTGCTTTTAGACATAGGCCGGACAACCCCAAATCTTAACTAATTTAAGATATGGGCTCTTCCTTTTCCATATCACATATGAAGCGGTAGGCTACTGATTTGATTGGAACCCTATTCAATACGTATGCAACTTCTCAAGTGCATAACACCCAATAGGAAAAAGGTAACTCAGTAGTACTCATCATAGAGCACACCATATCATAGGGTGTATCTGCTCCGCCCCGATATACCATCGTGCTATGGTGTATACGGAGGAATAATTCTGAGATAGAATCTCATTCTCCTTTAGAATAGTCCAGGATTTCCGTGCTCAAGTATTCTCCTCCTCGATCACATCAAAGGACATAATACTTATACCCGTATTTTGGTTCTCTACTTCTAAATCATATTCTGTGAATATCTCAAAAGGTTCGGACTTGTGTTTCAACAGGAACATATGTCTCAATCTCGAGAGATTTTCAGAGAATGTAATGAAGTACAAAGGACCGGTCTTGGTATGTGTAGACAGGGGACCTACATACATCAACATGTATCATCCCAAGAGTTCACTAACTCTTTCTCTGTTTCCAATAAACAGAGCTGTGGTCATCTTATCTTTGTGACATGACCAGCAAGTTTTCACAAGATGTAAATTCAAACAGATTTAAATATGCATCTTTGTGCAACTTAGCTAGTCGGGTCGCATTGATATGACCTAGTCTACAATACCTCAAGAAGGATCCGTTCATTTCTGAACTCTTCCTCTTGTGTGTGTTCCGTATACTAAGAAATGTAGTTTGATTTAGAACATCAATGCTTTTAGATAACGTGCCTGAACCGATCAACTTTTGATATAGGAAATGTTCAAAACATAATCCAACAATACAAAATTTTATCATTTCTTTACTAATAAAGAGACTGATATGATTTTGTATATCAGGTTCGGTATCTAATAACATTCGTTTAGAATCAATGTATTTATAATACAGGGTGACAGTGACCAACAGACTTGGTTGTAACACTTGCACCATTTTCTACCTCATGAAACTTATCACCCGTTCTCAGTTCTCTACCTATCTGTAGCCCTATGTAACAGATTACATATCTGGGATCCTGATCTGGTATCACATACCTAGGACGTAAAAAATATTGAGAAACAGTTCTTAGTAACGAACACACCCGAAGATGATGCATCATATGCACTTTCCTCGTTTGGGCGGCACGGGAAATCTAGTATTCCCCAATTTCCTGCTCTGTCTTATAACAATTATAAGTTGGAGCGGGACCAACGTTCCCCAGCTCAGTATAACAAGCGGGTTCGGTCAATATATCTGTATTATTATCTTGATTAAGGCGTGACATGGTCGCTACCAGGAGAAAGAGAGAAGAAAACACTCAGCGTATGCTCTTGCAAGATCAGATTGATTATTATTTTATCTAATCAGGATGGCTCTCACTGTTTTTATCAAATCTTCCTTCAAACCCTAAAAGGAAAGACTAGCCGGGATTAATTACACGCTACAAGTTCGCCAATTTTTCAGCCAGGCCAGTGTCGGTACTTTGAGGGAGGTCCCCCGTGCTTTCGCACGAACCTAATTAATGTAAACCTCGTTTTCCCAGAGGGGTAACCCCGTTGACACCTTTCTAGACACCTACTTGATCGGCTAATTGTAATGTGTAAAACTCTCCCAGGAGTAACTCTTATTCGCAGCAGGTATCGGGATCCAACTATCTCATAGAAGGTATGCAATCTCATTGCAGATTTCAACACTTGAAATTCCCGATAATTTTTCCCCAAATGATCTATGACCTTGACAAGGTCAACAAACCATAGACCGTAAGTCAAGTTCAACCCGTCATTTCTTAATTGAATCAAACCCACCCGCACGACCCTTGACAAGGTCAACAAGACCGTACGACTACCCTAACCCAATCTGCAACATATGCATAAGCAGATAAATACTGGTTAGCTACCGCACACTGTGCCTTGACAAGGTCAACAAACGCAGCACGAATACTAAACAGGACTCATCTGAAATGACGGAGGGCTACGACAGGTTTTTCTGAAAACATATTGCGTAATGAACTTGATATCGTTGTAGGATCGAATGAATTTTGAAATGGAGTGTTTTTTAGGCTTTTCTAGTTTTGCTAAAGGGGTCACTCCCGGTGAAGGGATCGTCGGCCCTTTCCTCGTCGAATGAGATGCGGGATATATCATATATATCACTGTGCAAAGCAGAAACTATAGAAGCAATCAAAATACAAACCGAGGGTTGTAGCATCTGCCAGTTATTGCTAAAGGAGTCACTCCCGGTGAAGGGATCTCGGTCCTTTCCTCATCGAATAAGGTACAGGATATATCATATATACCGCTGTGCAAAGCAAGAACTGTAGCTACCTATTTTATTTAGAAATTCGATTCCACAACATCATAAGTTTCTTTTTCTTTCATTAATCATATTAATGAAGTCCCATCATTTAAGTCGCCTAAACATCACAGATAAATACGACGTACACTTATGCCATCCGCATTCGCCTCGATGTCCCCTCGTGCACCGTTAGGTTAGGTAACTAACGGCAGAGCGGGGCAGGGCTAGCGCGGGTGTAAAACATAAGTAACGTCTATATAATATATCATATATACTATATACTGTATCTATCACAGAACATATCAAATGATCACATCACAGATATCGCAGCAGAAGAAACATATGAAATATTGGATATACTAGGAGCCAGTATAAAACACGGATTCCACGATCGCGATGAATAGCCAAACCCACACCCCTAGACCCCTACGAGAGCGGCAAGCAATCCTACCAATTCTAGAGTTAAGAGACCCGGACTCGACTCCTCGAGTTGGTCTCCCACTGGACTCCAGAACCCGGTTACTTGTGCCCTCCTCCTTGGGTCTATCCTAGTGCGGAAAAATAAATAATATACATCAACGGTGACAACTTCCGCAACCTGGAAGTGCCCCAATAAAAGAATATTACATACAAGTTTTTATATAAATGAAAATGAAAAACACTCATCTCACATAAAAAACCTCCCGGCTATTCAAACACGACGATCCAATATAACATATCCAGCAACACATAACATCACATGTCATCAACGTAAATAAACATGCGTATCCCAATTGTCGTTGACATATAGTAACGAAACCGGCGATATCACATATTACACTTACGGTCACAGAAAAGAAAGTGTAAAACTACAATAGTTGGAATCCGCAACCTCCTTAGACTTCGCATGCCTAATCAAATGAATTCCTTAGACATCACATGCCTAACAATTATAAACCCCACATTTTAGTCTCGTTATCGAAAACACTTTTCAATATCAAGTCGGGCAATTCAACAAGATTCCCGACATCTTGATCGAATGCTCGTCGCAAACTTTAGTAGGCTGCCGCACCCCCGATACCGTCGACGAAGTGCACCAAGGAGGAACACCGCTACCGCGAGCACCCAAACGGATGCTTTCGGCGACGGGGTTCTCCTACAGTCACTTAGTCGGGGCTATGGGGTGAGGCTGTCTATTAAGTTTATCCGGCGAGTATCCGCGTACGCTACGTGATTGCGATGGACTTTTGATCGCATCAAAATTCCATGGCAACCGATCAAGTGAGACTAAAGTGCTGTGTTTATAACATTCATTCAGTTATCTCATAACTACTTGTGGATTCCAAGTATTGTATCCCATTCCAGATAAATAGAAAATGTTAGACTTTCCGATCGAACATTCAAACACCCAAGTTTTCCCGAAACAGCTCAACACATGAAACAAGTTTTAAAACATCCAGTTCATGCCTCAGTACCAACGGTCCAGCCGTAGAAGGGTCAAGCCAACGCCTCACATGTGGCACGCCGTACTACCCCAAACCCTAAGGTTCAAAGGGCAGTTCAAGACGGTCACATAATCGAGTTAAGGTTTGTTGTCTTCTAGAGGGTCCATCGCGTTACTTGCACTACTTAGAACGTTATTAAACCACGGAAAGATCCAACACTTGGAAATTTCCCGACAGGGGAAAAAGTGGGTATTTATATCCGGTCGAACTTTTTAACATATTCTAATATTATCCGGAAAACACATAGACAAGATTAGACAATTCGATCGAATCCACGAAGCTCCAAAACACCCCAGAAAACTCAACTCTTGAGTGAAAATTAAAAATTCCCAGAAAACTCAGCACCTGAAGAAACAAATTACTGTGCAAAAATTTATAGTTGATCTCATAATTTGGCCGCGGAACCGTCGCAGAAGCCATGCTTCTGCCGCGGTTCCGCCGCGCTTTAGACGGATCTCTTGGTCAATTTTACACCGTAATTCTTAGAATTTCCTGCTGAATTTTTTAAGAATTTTTAATCTGGAAAAAACCTAGTTTTGAAAAAATGTCCAGAGAGGGTTGAAATTTAGGGTTTCGGGGTTCGATCGGGTTTCTAACATCGTCTACGCATCGCCTAAGGCTCTAGCTAGGCTCTGATACTACTGTAGGGTTCCTAGGCACACTAATGAGGTCTCACAAAGCATCAACCATGCCAATTTCAAAAATTTCAAGTGCCGAGAAACCCAAATACGGATCGTTGACTAGAGTTTAAGCGAAACATGCAACCAGTTAACATCTTAACTATGAGTGAACGGAAATACAACCTTTGTATATCCGGTCCTCTACCTCCGTAGCTCCGTGATGAATTCCCTCCACTGTACCCATCGGATCCCTGACTCTCGCGGTGGTTTCATCGAAAGAATGATCGGGCTAGGTCGTCGACTTCGATGCCGAAGATGATCTACGTCGAGGCAACACAAGATCAAGCTCCCACTTCACCAAGTCATGAAACATGTGAAGAAAACACCCTATACTACTTGGCAAGTGGTAGAGGATGAAGAAATAGGAAGTGGGTTCACTTTAGAATTGGATCTCTCACTCTTTTTCTCAAGGCACCATTGATGGTAGCAAGCTTTTCTTCATCTTGAAGAAGGAGAAGAAGAAGAAAAGAATATGATAAGAATATGATAAGTGTTTGAAAATAGAAAATAATATGATACTTATCATATTTGCAACCATGATTAAGTGTAGAGAATAAACTAGGGTTATGTGAATGGTTAGGGTTAAGGCTAAGAGACAAAATGGTCAAAGCTTAAAAACTTCATGAAGTTTCATGAAAGAAACAAAGCTAGCCACCATTTTATTCTTGCCAAAATGAAGAATAAATAAATAAATAAATAGTTAATAAAATCAAAACCCTAACCATTACATAACCATGGTTTAATCATACACACCCAAGTTTGCATGTATCATCAAACATGATACAAACTAGTGCACAATACTATATCATATATACAATGTGCACTTCAAGTGAGAAAATCCATTTTAAGTGAACAAATACTAGTTAATGCAAAGTAATATATCAAATATATAATTATACATTAAATCATTAAATCAACACTTGATTTAACGATCCGGTCATATCGCATATGACCGACTAATATCCAATGTATCGGCTTATCGAATCAATCCTCGATTCGATAACTAGGTTATATCGCATACAACCAATCGATACATTCATCGCGAGAATAGAATACGGTATCACATACACGCATTATTCTCGGTCCCTCACATGTCTCATATGCGCTCCTATTTCGTTTCGCTTGAGCCAGGAAACCTCTGTGTAGGACTCTAAAGACTCGTCAATACGCTGGCAGCAGGTGATGATCATATCAAACACCCACAAGCCGCAAGTGGTCTGCTAAACGTAACGGCCACCCGGGTATTGAGCGATCAGAAGATCGACGAGCAAGCCCGCTCACACTCCTGTGAATCCAACCAGTAACACTTACCGTACAGTCCGGTCTCGTCGTCTGATATGTCGCATATCTTGCCTAGGGGTGGTAAACGTCAGACCCCAGTAGCTCGATAAGTCGTGTCGATATGAGGTCTATAATAGTTCGAGAAACTACTGGTAACACTTACCAGTAAATCTCAGCAACCCTGGCCAGGGATTTCCGGTTATAGCCAATCGAACACAGTGCAACATCAACTCCCTATACCGGGAGAGACGAGTCCCCTCTTATCGCTCATTACATCCATGTGATTCGGGACTGTACCCAAAAGCCACCGTTTTGCACGCCCTCTTAGACGTGGTAAGGTGGAAATCAAAGCACAGTGGGAATCACACAAGACTCTATGACGATCTCGGGTCAACAGACTAACCTGCACCAGTGTCACCAGAGAACTGCCATCTAACGTAAGCTATAATACCATCTGGGAGTTCTCGGCGAGTCCGTCCAGTGTACCCAGTCTCTACTGAGCACCCGTATATCATCTCTGATGTCAAACACAAATAGATATGGGATCATCCATCGCCTATCTGTATGGGTCGAGAAGGTATACGCTAGTCTACTCTGGTATATCGATGCCCCGTCTCGATACACCCACGACTAGGGACCTTGAAGGATATACTTATAGACTACCATGTCCCCATTAGTATGATCTGCATCATAGTCCAGGTAGTCAAGTACACATCCTAAGGGCTTTACCAACATATAACAGAGAGACAATCAGTATACACGTTAAGGTAAAGAGTAACTAGATAGCATACTATCATGTCGACCAAGAAAGTCCTCCCTATATATGTCCCAGCATCCACTACAATATACATCCTATGTACAGTAATGGCCTCTAGGGCATACATATAACTAACAAAAATGACGGGCTCTGATCTCGTCCGTCGGTATCAGGTGTGCCGCGAATCTGTTTAAAGATTGTGTTAGCTGTGTAGTATGTGATATTTTAAAAATTGAACTACTGTGACATATCTTACCGGCTCAACATAGTGAACTCAGCATCGTATTCATTTACCGATTTCTCCCACCTTGATCCTTGCTGTAGATGAATAAACTGCTGCTCCATAGCGAACCTGGCAGTCACAGGGAAATATTTCGCGTCGAACTTCTCGCGAAATGTCTTCCATTCAATCGGCTGTACCAGACGGGTTTCTTCCGCCTTCCACCAATTGCGAGCATTATCTGTGAGCCGTAGCTTCGCTACACGGACCCAAGCGTTATCTGGCACTTGAGCTGCTGCCAGATCGTCTTCGATACTTTGTGCCCATTCTTCTGCTTCGAGAGGGCTTCCTTTACCCGAAAATTGCTTTGGATGCAAAGCTCTGAATTGCTTTATTCCCGGTGCATCTGTATTAGGACGGCTCAATAGTTGTTGCCGTCCCTCGAGAAGACTGCGGATCGCATCAAATAGCATTGTTTGCTCAGTGGGTGGTGCGGGAACAGCTGGTGTGAGAGGTAGTACTGGAGGAGTGCTGTTGACGTTGGTGCTGGTGTTGTTCGGGGAATCCATGACCTTGAAGAAAAATTTGGATTAGGACAGATTCAAATACATGAAATGATAAGATTCAAAGAATAGAAATTTGCAAGATTCAAGGAACATGAATTGTAAAGAATGTTTTAGTTGCTGGTTCTTGTGTTAAATTGCTTATATTGTTCACGCAGACCAGAACTGCATGACAGGGATTCATACAGCTCTGACCTGCATGGGCCACCAACAAAACCTGTCACGCCCCGCTTCCCAGTGTACGGTGAAGTGGACGCGACAAGGTCCGCTACGTATGTACTCAAAAGTACATACGCTAAGCGTAGCTAAGCAATATAAAATAAATCACAAGAGACGAAAGATATAGAAATAATAGCAACTTTTATTAATAACATTCTTTGTACAATGCATGAAAAGAAAATACAACTGAAATGAAAATCGATGCCTAAACAGTGGCATACCAGAAAATGAAATAAACTGGAAAGAACAAGATACAGTATCTAGAGCTCTGGATCTTCCTGGAACTGCTCCAAATCTTCACCGGTGGGCTCGATCTCAGCTTGGTCCAACGCACCTGACGACATTCAAAGAAGAAAGAAATAGAATGTCGTCAGCGAACAGGTCGCTCGGTAAGTCCCAAAGATAAGGAGGAATTAGAAAAACAGTGTAAAAGTATTTTCTAAAGTATTATATGGTTGTATATTATATAACATTGTTTAACGCTGTTGTTTGTAGCTTGGTACAGAAGGATGCCAGTGTATACGAGGGGGATCTCTATATGCTAGAGATCAGGGCAAAAGGAAAGTATAAGGAACCGTTATGCCACGGTACAACAGCAATAGGATTCAGATTAGGTGTCTTAATATGACCACCTCGTGCCACCTTTAACACCTTCCGTACTAACCTACCCCTTAAACCCCGTAATGTTTTAACAGTATTGTAGTATTGGAATATGTAAGTTGAGTGACTGACCAAAAACGTGATATCAGTAAACATGTTGTAACTGTATAATCAGGTAAATGGAATATCAGAATAATGGATGAATATCCATGGTTTGATTCAGTCAGAATGAATATATTGTTAACTGGATTCAGGGATTCATGTATTCAAATTGTGTTGGAATATAAAAGAATATAGATTGATTTGAATCATATTCAAGTCAGAAATAATCAGACTCTAACCTGATTCAGACTAAAAGAAAGATAATTTGAAGTTCAATATTAGTTAGGGGCCTTATTGTAATTTGTAAAACTTGAGGGGTTTTTATGTAAAAAGTACTTTTGTATAGTTTTCAAAATACACCTCAAGTATTTATTATTCGTCTTTATAATTATAATGAATGTGAATTTTATTTGTGTTATTCTAGTGAATATATCCTAATAAAAGTATTTAATTGTTTTATTAGAATTTCATGGTATTTTAATGTAACCTCAAATCTTGGAATTTTAGGAAAAAGTGGAAACTTTATATTATGATAAAATAGGTGTCTAAATAGTATTTAAATATATATTAATACAAGAATAATTTTAAATAATATTTTTATTTTCCAAAATCATATTATTCTTAAATGCTGTATTTTAAACCTTTCGAGACCGAATGCTCCTTGCGGAGGTCTGAATCTCACACTACTAGCCCGCGGGTGCACGATGAACCGTACTATCCCTAACGGGTTCCCAAAAAGTGGGTTGTAGCGGCGCTTTGCTTAGGTTTAACAAATACTATTCATTTAGGAAAACGGTTTTATAAATATAAGGTATTTATTTGTAAAAGAGTATAGTTTTCCGTATTTTAGTTATTAGGGTTTCCTAAGCCAACTAGCATATTTCTAAGGTCCAAACGATGAGTCATTAGAAGCCTCAAATTGCCTCTTTACAGTCAATTGCGGCCAGGTAAGTGCCAGGTAAGTGGGAAGGAACCACAGTCGTGGGCCTAATTAAAAACCACTAGCCTAGACACACTTGCCTAGACACCACAACACAGTTTAGATAAACGATCGATGTCCATGACCTATCGTGCTTTCATTTTATTTAAAATTTTGTACAACTTAAGGCTTTCAAGTAAAGGTTATAAAGAATATGGTATTTTAGTGAAAAGTCCTGTAATGTCATATTCTATGTTTTGACATTTATCAATTAGAGTTATATTTGAGTGTGTGTAGAGATAGGTCATTATCTCGTGACTTGTTTTAAGTTTTGATGACGTTTAGAGGTAAAACATGACATGTTAAAGTTGAAGGTATTAAAGCGCAAGAATACGGTATTTGAAAACGTTATCATTTCATGTGTGAAAATTCATTCAATTTGATTTCTACAAGTTTAGTGATCAAGATAAACTTATTTAGGAGTGAGGGAATTGATTAAACGAAGAAAAATGAACTTCATGGTATTTTTATGAAAAGAATACGATATTGTAAAGAAGCTATCATTTCATTTGAGAAAGTTTGTTTAAATTGGTTTATGGGTGATTAATAGTCAACATGAATATAGGTAGGTATTATGTATTAGGTGACAAGTGGAAATTTGCAGAAAAACGAATCGGAAATCGGTTTATTCCGATTTCCGTCGGGTTCCAAAAAGTCGTATTTTTACATTAAAGAAAAGAGAGATAGAAGAGATGGGACTTACGGTTTTGGACAAGCTAAGGAGGCTAAGGAAGGTGGTGGTTGTCGATGCGTCGAAAACGTCGCGAAGGTTCTAGTCCGGTCGCCGGAATCCGTCGTCGATTTCGGCAGCGCTTCGCTTCTCGCTCTTTGTACCGAGTTCTTGAGAATTTGGGAGAGTGGACTTAGGGTTGTGAGGTGAAAAGGTAGAGGGTAGGGGTCTTTATATAGGGCTAGTCTAGGGTTAGGGTTAATATTAAAATTCATTAAAAATTCATTAAAAATTCATTAATTTTGGACTTAAAAGAGGTTTAATGGAAATTGTGTAACAGTACTGGAAAATTGGACCATGCAGGGGAATTGACCAAGTCAACACGAAACTTTTTCGTGTTGACGACTCGGCCGACCGACCGAGTTCGGCCGGCAGCGCCGGCCGATTCGGCCGAGTCAGGTGTCGTTGGGTAGGGTTTGGTCTGGGGGAGATTTTGGTATAGTTTATTTTCTATAAATTGCATTAATCTGTGAGTTATGGCTGTTTGACCGTTTGATTTCCCAAAAAATTTAAAACAAAATGATATAAAAATTATGTAGGGCATGGGATTCGAACTCTGGTGGCTTGGTTCAACAGTGCAAGGTATTACCAATGAGCTACAAGCTCCTTCTTGTAATTATTGTAAGGAAATAAATACTTAAATTGTTTCCTGCAATATCAATACTCCAAGTATACATCATATTTAAAGAAAATTTTGGTATACAAAAATTGGAGTTGTTACACTAACCCTAATCCTCTCATGTGCTGAGAACCCTAGGGTTAGCAAGACTAATAGATCCTTAATCTATCTCTATATCCTCTAGGTCACTTGGATTAGCAATCCTAACCACTTAGTTACCTCAAATTAGAGGTTAAACCTTGAAGAAGGAACTCTCGGGTGGATCTTCTATTATATCGAGGAGGCCGAAGAGGAGGTGAACAACAAGAACAAGAAGGACTAGTATCTTGAGGTATAATTATCTATCATAGTAGTTAACTACTTCTAGATAGCTTGTTAGTTAGGGTTTAGCAAAGATCCGTTTAATAGTCGATATTACTTTGAACAAAATGATTGTTTTACCTATTCCGTCTTCCCGCATCTTGTGGGGTGTGTAACGTTGACTTACAACAACGAATATCGAACGTATGTTAACCGTTAGACGGGTACTAAGTCGTGTTTACATTTTCATATATAATTATCGATGAGAATATGAAAATTTCATATTATTATCGAGTCTCATACACTTCGTTTAAGATTTAATTGAATTAGTTTTACATTTACTTACAAATTTCAAGGTTTCGAAGTTTTTGGTTTAGGGTACAGATTTTTGAAGTTAAGGGTTTTCTTAATCGAATTTAAGATTTTGGATTTATGTTTGGGGTTAGGATGTGTGTGTGGGTGTGTGAGCGTGTGCACGCGTGCTTGTGTGTGTATGTGTGTGTGTGTGTGTATGCACACATGCACACACATACACGCATACCCCTAAGCTATTTATTTCTTCAATTTTACTAAATTACATTAAAATACCCTTAACTATTCTAGGTTTTTCACTAAACTACCTTAAATTAACTAAATTACTAAGAATTTCACTAAAATACCCTTAACTATTGTTGTTTTTCACTAAACTATCTTAAAATATTAACTAAACGATTCATCTTAGTAAATTAACTAAATTAATATAAATTTCACTAAAATACCTTTAACGTTTGTTGTTTTCACTTAACTATCATTAAAAATTTTAATAAAAAACCTCCATTTACTCAATGTTACTCATTTACACTTAAATACCCTTAACTATTGTTGCTTTTCACTAAATTAGCCACAAAAATTCGCTAAATTACCCTCACACTAACCCTAACCATAAACCCTAACATATCCTTAACCCTAACCCTAACTCAATCCTAACCCTAACCCTAAACTTATCCCTATCCCTAATCCATAACCCAACCCAAACCCTAACTCTATCCGAACTACCAACAACATCACCACCAACATTAACAACTACAACAACAACAACATCATCAATAACAATAGCAATAGCAACAGCATCATCAACAACAACAATAAAAACAAAAAAAATTAGGCTCTGGAAAAAATAAAAATTAAACAAAAAATATTAAAATTTACCTCTTGACGACGACGACGCTCTTTGACGACGCTCTTTGACGACGACGACGACGATCTAGGGTTTCGATCAGATTCTTCGTCGGCCTAGGATAAAAATTAAAATTAAATTAAACCAAAAAAATTTAAAATTATCCTAATCCTAATCAATTTTACTTCCCTCTAGACGACGACGGTGAGTTTCGACGATGGCGAGCTTTGACAACGACCTAGTTTTGATGACGAGCTTCGACGACGAGGTCGAACGAGTCTGGGCCTTCGATGACGAAATCAACCATGGAGGCGAGGGTTTTCAAGGGGACGGCCACGGCGGTGTAGGCAGGCAACACCGGCGGCGGGAGAGGCAGCGGCGACGAAAGGGGATATTTGGCGCTGCATGAAAATTTTGAGGGGAAAAATGATCGGGGGAAAAAATTGGATGGGTTTTGGGATTTTATCTTCAGTGCATTGTGGGGTCCACCATTTTTTTATTAGTAGTGGTTAGAACTGTGACCAAATCTTTTATAACCGTGACCAAAAAATTTTCACGGTTGTAACCGTGACGAAATGCCCATAACCATTGGGCACATTTGTAGTAGTGCCATCCATCACTTTCTAGAAAATACTTTTCTGAATGGGTTTTTGTACTTTTAGCCTCCTCCGGATTTGGGATGGATCCTATTCTTTGATGTTATTTTGGTACTATTTTGAAATCATAACCATACATCATGATCACAAGACCATGGGCTTCCCTATTTGATCCTATTGGTCATCGTTGGATCAACAATAGTATCAATTCTATACTCTCAAAATAGCACCCTCTCCCGATCCTCCCCCCTACAAAAACATAGAAAGTTACTTTTTACCCATAAAATCTGATATTTACTTTTTACACCCATCCTAAAAAAAAACCCAAACCTAAAACTTAACTCCTTTAGACCCCCTTAAGGGTTTTGTTCATTAATTAGGTTAATAAATGTTATCTCACTAAATTTCTAAGTAGCTAAACCTTAATTTTATCTTCTACCTTCAAAACTTTTAAAACCCTAAAATTCATTTCCCATTATCATCTCTTAGGTACATTCAAAACATCCAAACCCAACATTCATCCATTTCCTTTCTCATCTTCAACCTCGAATATCCCAAAATCCTAAGTATACATTCCAATTTCTTATGTTATAACTTAAATAATCTTGAAACCTAACAGTTTCTTTCCAATTTCTCATTTTGTCCATGTTGGGCTCATCCTGGAATATATACTTTTGATTATTGACAAACAACTCGTTCCTTGCATGTTCCAAGTTATATATTAAAACTCTTTTTGATTTGGGTGAGAGCTGCTAAAAGCAAAATTCATAATTTAATTGTGCATAGCAATGATTTTCTGGTTATCAAGAATCTTTTTATTGGTGTTGCTGATCGTCTTTAATGCAAAACATATGATCCCTATGTAACTGCTTCCCCCTCTGCTTGATTGTTGCCTCTTGTATACTCTGGTTAGAGCCTAGGATGTAGTGCTACTTATCTTTTACCGAGTAAATGGGTTGGTGAGTTGGTGTTATATCTGGAGCCCTTTCTCGGTTATACTTCACTGTGTTGGCACCGTAAAAGATATTATATATATATATGTGTGTGTGTGGGAACCATAGGGGCAAACTGAAATTGTGACTACCGATTTTCCCACCCGTAGGACAAGCCATCTTTGTACTGGCCCTTCCCTTTCCAGCATCTCCTTCAATTCCTGCTTGCTTAGTACAGCCTTGATTCTAACTGCTCCAGACTCTTTATTCTGCGTCTTCTTCGGCCGATGTCGGTAAGGGAGTTGCCCTCTTTGCATCTTGATTTCCTCGTTGTTTTCATGAACTAACCAGTTCCCCATATTTGATATATATATTAATTAAAGTGTGTTTAGAAAGAGGGGAGAAAAAGTTAAGAGTAATTCTGAGAATGTTGAATTGTGTGAGTGCTTTGAGGATGGAGGTCTGGTATTTAAGGAGGAGGAGGAGGAGGAGGAGACAAATATGCAAATGTAGTTTAGAAATTACAAGGGTTGCCCTTCACATGACATCCCTCAATGGCCCCCACCAATTAAATTTCTTGTTTTTTCATAAATAGGTGAGAGCCATGTGGGGCATGTCAAAGCTCATGCTCATTTACAAACTTAGCAAGTCTACCAAGCAAAAAAAAAATTATAGGATACATAGGAGACCAAAGAGAAGGACCCGTCACATATTTGGTATGTAATTGTAAACCACTTACTTGGAGTATATTATTGGGTACATATATGTAAAATAATAAACTGATACCTTTATCGAGCATCTTCCAAAATAAAAACTTTAACCAAGTGTGCCTTGGACATATAGATACGATGTAGAGTAAAAACTGGTACATTAGGAAATCAAAATATCAGATATGGCTGAAGTTTAGATATTTCAAATATATAAAATTCATATGAACCGCAGAAATTGAAATGGTACTTGTAAAAATAATTATTGTTACTACAAATTAAATTCTATTACCTGCAATAATAGCATGTGTTTATCTATACAGAAATGTACACACAAAAAAAAAGTTAAATAGTTTGAAACCTGTCAGGTGCTGTATTATACCGAAATGTGGAAAAATCATGGACGAACCAGCTAATATTCTGATACTTCTTTTGGAATCAAATATTCTAATATATTAAAGGCTAGACAATCTTATCCCGGTAGTTCCTTATTCTAATATTGGTGAATAATATGGAATATGTTCCCATAACATGCACTAAATCGTTTACCCGGCAAGTTGAGTCAACCATTGGCCAAACATTCCTTCCAATTTTTATTTTTTAAAGGAAAATTAACGGTCTTTCCAATATGATAAAAAGACAAAAAAGATTTTGGCTTTTTTACCTGACCGTCTTTCTTCTGTTTGCTGTTTGCATTGTCTTAATATATGCTCTATACTGTCGAAAGTCCAATTTGTTATTCAAATTAGCTCACAATTTCTATTATATACTGGTATCATATATTTTGTTTTTCATAATGATTCAGCAACTAAATATGGCAATATTGCACCAATCTTTTCACTGGTTAAACAACAAGCTGAGTGGGTTGACCACTTAAGTCAAACCCGATAATTGTTGGGCAAATGTAATGATTCACTAAATGCTATGATTACAGTTGTGAAGATTGAGATCGATCTTAGTAATTAGAGTAAATTTAAAGTTTGTGTAAGCTCCGAGTGAATTATCTGTAGGGGCAATTTTATTTTATCTAAATGATATGCTTATAGTTGTTAATAATTGGTCAGATTTTCTAATAATCTTCCCCATTTCTCTGTGCAATTTCTTTGCTAGGAGAGGTTGAGGGTTAATTTCTCCAAGTTGCATGAGCTTAATAGGGTATGATTTATATCCTACAATATGGCTATTTGCTATAATATCCTGATTTTTCACATTTAGGTGGTGATATATTTCAATTTTTTTCATTTTTAACATACAAGTTACATCACTCAATCCCTGTATTTTCATTAACGAAACTGAATTCACTTAAACATCTTCGCTTCATATTTTAATCAAAAAGCACAAATTGCAATTTAGTTTCCTCATCTCCCAAGTATGGTGATGGCAAGAAATAATGGGTATTTTGTGAAGATATAAGGGGGTTTTGTGTGATAAAGAATGGAGGTGAGCATGAGATCAGAAGTTAAAGTGGTCCACTTGAGAGGTAGAAATGATTTGTGAGAGAAATTTACTGTTAGTGCGTGGTAGCATTATATATGTATGTTGTCAACAGACTCGAGCACGCATTGAAAATGATATTTCCTCTTTTTTATTTGAAACTATTATTCCCCTCCCTCCACCCCACCCACCCACCGACCCACACCCACACTCCTTATATGTTTAACAAATTTTATAACCAAATATAATAAATCCACATCTTTCTCTTTCTTATCAAAATATTTCTTGTTCTTTTGGGTTATAGAATCGTTTGGCCTTGAGATTCTAGAATGCTTATAGCCAAGTGCATGACTTCTTTTAATACTCCTTCCCAGATGATGCTCGATATCGGTGACCTTCCAGATCAGGGCACGTGGCAGATAACGTGTCCCAGAGCATGCAAGAAAGGACTTACAGCGGCCGACCAGACCACACCTACGCTCGTCCTACCGAGCAGAACGCTGGCTCGCCTCCGAGCCCCCTGCACAACTGGCCTCCTCGGCCTCACAGCTCGTCCTCGAGCTACCGCAGAACCAAGAAACATCGGCTCTCCCGCTCATCCGCGAGCTCTCCCGCCGAGGTCATCTTTCTCAGTCTCATCGACTGACCAACGGCACCGCTTGCGGGCGTAACCGCCATCCCGCGAATCTCGCCATGCGCGAGATCTCCGCCGGCCACATCTCACGTTCCACGCCACCACGATCCCCCATTAACGAGCATATCTCGCTATTAATGGGACGTCCCGTTCATCACGCGGGCGTGACGTCGGGAGCGTAACGGCCAGCATGATTCTCGCGCCTGCCCCGCCTGTTGCCACCACTATATAAACCCCGTCTCAGACAATCCAGTTAGTCCATTTTTACTCCACTAAGCCGTTACTCTGCTCGGATCTCTAATCTAACTTGATCGTCGGAGGGTCCTCAGTGGTACAACTATCCCGGGACTTCCTTGCAGGTAACTCGGCAACCGCAATCTCAAATCCATTGAGATCCACACGCTTCAGGAGCCTGCCTCCAGATCCAATCTCAGCCACCCATTGCCGCCATCAGCAGATCAACGGAAGGCAACATCTGAAGGAGATTTCATCCTCCATCAGCTGGAGCCATCTGTGGGAAATAAGTTCTCGATTCCACAAAAACAAAAGTTCACCTTCAGATCTCAACTTAATGGCGAGCGATCATCACGATGATCCAAGCACCAGCCGCCGCCTCCCTCTCGACGGAGGCATGGATGAACCTCCTCCGCCGAATGCCATTAACGCCCTCGCCGGTCGGATAGACCGACTCACGTCCATCGTGGATGCGCTGATCCGCGTCCAAATGGCGGGGCAAGATCACCAAGCCGCTGCTCCCCCACCTCGGGACCAGGACCCCTACAGGTTGAGAGAAGGCTCCGTCCGCATCGGCACTGCCGACCATCGAGTCGCTACCTCCCACGGCCGCAGATCTCCCGGACCAATACGTTCTGAGGCCCGCTGGGCGCCTCACAGTTCAACGCCGAGGTCCGTCGCCAGAGCGCCTCGTCCCGAGATCCTCCACGCACCTTTCCCTCCCGAAGAGATGTCTGTCAGCTTGCCTGTTACCAGGACTGACCGACACCCCCTCCCTCGACGGGGCCGCACGGTCGAGACTCACCACGGCGGCTCAAAGACTACCTCGCCGGGGGATCTAAGGAACCTCATGTAAGTCCATGTTACCTCTCCCGGTACTTACGGACTTGCGGAAATGATAAAAAACGATTTTTCTTTTGGTGGTAACATGGACTCAAAATACGGATCTTTGTTAAACAACAATCTAACAAACCTAACAAGAGTTTTACCTACTCGGTTAGGGGGTTATACCTTAACTTGAACCCCTTCGTCTTCAACTCCTTGCGGTGGTCGGATCGGCCTCACCTCGTCGTCTCCTCGCGCCGAAGATGGATCCACCCGAAAGCTTCTACCTTTGGCTTCACTTCAAACTAAAAGAAACTAGAACACTTGGCCTTCTAGACCTTGTGAACTAGGATGAGTAGAGGAGTGTGTTGAGTTTTATCTCTATGGTTCTTGCTTCTCAACACATGAGACAATAGAACCATGAACTAGAGAGAGCAGGAAGAGGGAGAGCTCAAGCATGAGAGAGAAAGGAAATGAAAGAATGAGCAAGACTTTTTTCACCCAAGCTCTCATAATCCAAAATCATCATAATACATAATAATAATTGAGTATTATGTGATGGTTGTTATCATATCAAGTGGCCATATCATTTCTTGCATTAAATGCAATGCGTGAACAAATAAGCAAGCCAAGGTCAATACCAAGAAATGATAGCCATTGTCATGATGATGGTCAACAAGTTCAACCTAGTCAACCGGTCAACTAAGTCAACAAAGTCAACCATCAACAACCATGTCACAATAATACTTAATTAATATTATTGTTAATCATATTTCTTATTCTCATTAGGGTTTAGCAAAAGTCAACAGTCAACAACCCTAATGAGAATCCTCTGCCTCTGTCTCTCTATCAACTGTGCATACACACCCGCATCCGTATTCTGAGGAACACGAATACAAACGAGATAAAACCAATCCCAAAACGTACACTAGGATCTGGCTTAAACCAAAGCCCGCTAGTGTTAACTGCCCCGATACTAAACGTGCACAAGTGCACGGATGTGACCGAACCCTGTCGCAAAACCATGCGACCTCTACTCTTTTGTCTAAAGGCGAATGGCTCTCTGTGTAGGACTCTAAAGACCCGACACTACGCTGGCAGTGGGTTTAACCACAGACCACAAGCGGCACTAGCTATGCATAACGGCCCCCAGGTAGATGCCGATAAGAAGACTGAGGAGGTGAAACCTATCTGAACTCCTACTGAGCCTGAATGTGACAATCTCCGTACAGTCCGGTCTGTTCGTCTGAGAATATCGCATGGCGGGCCTAGGGGGGCGGTAAGCGTGAGTCCCCTAATAGCGGTACAAGTCGTGTCGGAGTGTAGCCCAGAACACCCTGAGATATCACTGGAAACCTACCAGTATATCTCGCTTGCCCTGGCCAGGGACTTTGTGTAATGGCTCTCCTAGACACAGCGCGATATCAACCCCCAATACCGGGAGAGACGAATCCTGTCTAACCGTCACTGCCTCCAAGTGCTTCGGGACTGCACCCAACTACTACCTGTTTGCACGACTCCTTTGAGCCATGGTAGGGTAGTAATCTAAGTACAGTGGGAACACACTCGAGGCGAAGTGACAGTGTCAAGTCAGCGGACTAAGCTGTACTCATGTTACCTGGAAACTGATAACTGACGATAGGTATAGTACCAACCAACAGTTCCCAACGAGTCCTGTCCAGTGTACTCATAACCTAACGAGCACCCGCATACTATCTCAAGTACGACGTACTGGCGGCTGTAGGACAGACCGTCTCCCCTGCTGGGATGAGAAGCGCATACGCTAGTCTACTCCGGAGTATCGATGCCCTGTCTCGATGGTCCTACGACTAGGGACCTGCATAAGGATGTGCTTGTGGATTACCCAGCCCCCACGAGTGTGACTGCCATCACAATGCTGGTAATCAAGCAAAGATCCTAAGGGCTCCACTAATGTGTATACGTGATATACTAAAATAAACACATGTACACATTAAAGCAGAAACAAACCAAGTAGCATACTACTATTTTGAGCAAGATTGTCTATACAAGGTGAATATCCCAAGCTTCCATTAAGTAATATACAAACTAGTATGATACAGTAATGGCCTCTAGAGCATATACACTAACAATCTCCCACTTGCACTAAGGCCATGTACTGGCGTATCGAAGACCTATCATCTCGATCAGCCGCTCGAACTGAGTCTGGGGTAAGGCCTTCGTGAATGGATCAGCAGTGTTATCTTCCGTAGCAACTCTCCGAACCTCGATCTCCTGGCGACCCACGATCTCCCTGATCAGGTGATACCGCCTCAAGATGTGTCTGGATCTCTGATGGGACCTGGGTTCCTTCGCTAAAGCTATAGCCTCGTTGTTGTCGCAATACAGAGGTATTGGATCAACAATGGACGGAACCACCTGAAGTTCTGTTAAGAACTTCCTTATCCAGACGGCTTCTTTTGCGGCATCTGCAGCAGCGATATATTCCTCTTCCATCGTCGAGTCAACAACGGTTTCCTGTTTGGAACTCTTCCAACACACCGCCCCTCCATTGAGGGTAAAGACATAACCATGGACTTGGAATCATCCTTGTCACTCTGGAAGCTGGAGTCAGCAAAGGCCTCGATCTGGAGGTCTTTTCCTCCATACACCAAGAACATCTCCTTAGTCCTTCTCAGGTACTTGAGAATGTTCTTTACCGCTATCCAGTGTTTCTCCCCGGGGTTTGACTGATACCGGCTTACCACACTCAGTGAATAATCTACATCTGGTCTGGTACACAACATATAGAGCCTACCGTAGAAGCGTAGGGTATAATATGTTGGGTTCCTAGGCATGCTAATGAGGTCTCACAAGGCATCAACCATGCCAATTTCAAAATTTACAAGTGCCGAGAAACCCTAATACGGATTCGTTGACTAGAGTTTAGGCGAAAAGTGAAACTAGTTAACATTTTAACTAATAGAAAGAGGCTACAACCTTTGTAGATCCGGTTCTCCACTCCCTTAGCTCTACGTAGACGTCCTCTCGCTGTCCATATCGGATCCCGGACTCTAGCATCGGCTTCATCGGAGAAATTGGCGGGCTAGGCCGTCGGCTTCGATGCCAAAGATGATCTACGTCGAGGCAACACAAGATCAAGCTCTAACTTCACCAAGTCGTGAAACTTGTGAAGAAAACACCCTATACTACTTGGCAAGAGGTAGAGGATGAAGAAATAGGAGGTGGGTTCACTTTAGAATTGGATTTCTCACTTTTTTTCTCAAGATGCCATTAATGGTGGCAAGCTTTTTCTTGAAGATGAAGTAGAAGAAGAAAATAGAATATGATAAGTGTTGCCTTTTAAAAAGAAAAACAATATGAATACTTATCATATCCTAACCATAGTCAAGTGTAGAGAGCAAACTAGGGTTAGGTGAATGGTTAGGTTAAGAGAAGAAAACAAAATGGTCAACCTTTTCAACTCTTCATGAAGCTTCATGAATAAAACAAGAAAAGCCACCATTTCCATTTTCTTTCCAAAAATAAATAAACAAAAATAAATAAATGAATAAGTAAACCAAAAATCCCAACCATTCATATAACCATGGTTTAATCTTTACACATGCACAAGTTAACATTTATCATCAAACATAATACAATCAAGTGTACACAAAAATATATCACATATACAATGTGCACATCAAGTGAGAAAATCCTTTTAAAATGAACCAATACTAGTTAATGCAAAGTAATATATCAAATATATATAATTATACATTAAATCATTAAATCAACACTTGATTCAATGATCCGGTCATGTCGCACATAACCGACCAGTATTCAGTGTATCGATTTATCGAATCAATCTTCGATTCGATAACTAGGTTATATCGCATACAACCAATCAAAACATTCATCGCGAGAATAAAATACGGTATCACATACACGCATTATTCTCGGTCCCGCACATATCTCATATGCGCTCCTATTTCGTTTCGCTTGAGCCAGGGAACCTCTGTGTAGGACTCTAAAGACTCGTCAATACGCCGGCAGCAGATGGTGATCATATCAAGCACCCACAAGCCGCAAGCGGTCTGCTAAACATAACGGCCACCCGGGTATTGAGCGATCAGAAGATCGACGAGCAAGCCCGCTCACACTCTAGTGAATCCAACCAGTAACACTTACCGTACAGTCCGGTCTGTTCGTCTGATATGTCGCATATCAAGTCTAGGGGTGGTAAACGTCAGACCCCAATAACCGATAAGTCGTGCCGATGTGAGGCACATAACGGGTCGAGAAACTACTGGTAACACTTACCAGCAAATCTCTGATCAGCTCTGGCCAGGGACTTCCCTGTTACGGCCAATCGAGCACAGCGCAACATCAACCCCCAATACCGGGAGAGACGAAACCCCTTCTATCGCTCATTGCCTCCATGTGACTCGGGACTGTGCCCAAAAACCACCGTTTTGCACGCCCTCATGGACGTGGTAAGGTGGAGATCAAAGCACAGTGAGAATCACACAAGACTCTATGACGATCTTGGGTCTACAGACTAACCTGCACAAGTGTCACCTGAGAACTGCCATCTAACGTAGGGTATAATACCATCTGGGAGTTCTCGGCGAGTCCGTCCAGTGTACCCAGTCTCCACTGAGCACCCGTATACCATCTCTGATGTCAAACACCAATGGATATGGGATCATCCATCGCCCATCTCATGGGTCAAGAGGCGTATACGCTAGTCTACACTGGTATATCGATGCCCCGTCTCGATACACCCACGACTAGGGACCTTGAAGGATGTACCTATAGACTACTATGTCCCCACTAGTATGATCTGCATCATAGTCCAGGTAGTCAAGTACACATCCTAAGGGCTTTACCAACATGTAACTATAAGACAGTTTGAAGAGACTAGTATACATGTTAAGATAAAGAGCAACCAGATAGCATACTATCATATCGAGCAAGAAAGTCATCTCTATATATGTCCAAGCATCCAATATAATATACATCATCTGTACAATACTGGCCTCTAGGGCATACATACAACTAACAATCTCCCACTTGCACTAGGGCCAGCTGCTGTAGTATCGCATACCGAGAATCCCGAAGAGTCTCTCAAACTGTATCTGGGGAATGGCCTTCATGAGTGGATCTGCCGTGTTGTTCTTCGTGTCAACCCTCCTGACCTCGATCTCCCGGCGATCAACTATCTCCCGGATGAGGTGATACCGCCTCATAATATGCCTGGATCGCTGATGGGACCTGGGTTCCTTGGCCAAAGCCACCGCTCCATTGTTATCACAATACAAAGGTATTGGATGCTCAATGGATGGAACTACTCCAAGTTCATTAATGAACTTCTTGATCCAGACAGCCTCTTTGGCAGCATCATTGGCAGCGATGTATTCAGCCTCCCTCGTCGAGTCTGCCACGGTTTCCTGCTTGGAACTCTTCCAGCTAACCGCCCCTCCGTAAAGGGTAAAGACAAATCCCGACTGCGACTTAGAGTCGTCCTTATCACTCTGGAAGCTCGAATCGGTAAAGGACTCTACTTGGAGTTCTCCGTTACCATACACCAAGAGCATCTCTTTAGTCCTTCGTAAGTACTTGAGAATGCTCTTCACAGCTGTCCAGTGACTCTCTCCAGGATCAGCTTGATACCTGCTCACTACACTTAGTGAGTATGCTACATCGGGTCTGGTAGATAGCATCGCGTACATGATAGAGCCTACAGCCGAAGCATAGGGTATCCCTTGCATGCGAGCTCTCTCCAAATCAGTCTTGGGAGACATCTCTTTGGAGAGAGTGACTCCAGAGATCGTGGGCAAGTTCCCACGCTTGGATTCTTCCATACTAAACCTCTTTAGTATGGTGTCAATGTACCTGGATTGGGACAATCCCAAAATCCGTTTGAATCTATCTCTATAGATCATGATTCCCAATATGCAGGAGGCATCACCAAGATCTTTCAGTGAGAATCTTTGTGATAAGAAGAGCTTGACCGATTGCAGCATAGGAATATCATTTCCTATCAAGAGTATGTCGTCCACGTACAATACGAGGAAGACAACCTTACTCTCTGCCACCTTCTTGTAGATACAAGGTTCATCTGGGTTTTTGACAAAATCAAACTCTTTGATAACGACGTCAAAGCAGATGTTCCAACTCCGCGATGCTTGCTTTAATCCATAAATGGATTTAAGCAGCTTGCACACCTTCCCGCTGCTCCCACTGTCTACGAAGCCCTCTGGCTGAGTCATGTACACGCACTCTTCTAAATCACCGTTTAGAAAGGCGGTCTTAACATCCATTTGCCAGATTTCGTAGTCATGATATGCAGCGATGGCAAGCATGATCCGGATGGATTTAAGTATAGCCACTGGAGAAAAGGTTTCGTCATAGTCCATACCTGGTCTTTGACGAAAACCCTTTGCAACAAGTCTAGCTTTGAAAGTCTCCACTTTCCCATCTACACCAAGTTTTTTCTTGAAGATCCACTTGCTCCCAATGGGTTTTACCCCTTCAGGAGCAACTTCCGAAGTCCATACTTTGTTGGTGTACATGGATTCCACCTCGGACCGCATAGCATCCAGCCATTTCACTGAGTCCCCACTTGTGATGGCCTGCTCGAAGCTAGTTGGGTCATCATCCTCCATGATGCAATCCTCGCTCCCACCATCCATGAGAAAACCGTAGTATCTCTCAGGTGGGCGAGGTACCCTACCAGATCGGCGGAGAGGCTGAAGTTCGTCGGGAGCTACTGAATCATCTGGTTCCACTAAATCTTCAGTTTGAGTTTGTGTAACCGGAATTTCTTCCAGTTCTACCTTATCCCCACTAATTTCTTTTGCAAGAAATTCCTTTTCCAAAAAGGTGGCATGTCGAGAAACAAACACTTTTTGTTCCTCTGCATGGTAGAAAAGATATCCATGTGAATGTTTGGGATATCCCACAAACTTGCTTAGAACTGACCGTGCCTCGAGTTTGTCCAGATTTTGCCTTTTGACATAGGCCGGGCAACCCCATATCTTAACTCGTTTAAGACATGATCTCTTCCCACTCCATATCTCATATGGTGTGGTAGGTACAGATTTAGATGGAACTTGATTCAATAGGTATGCTGCTGTCTCCAGCGCATATCCCCAGAAGGAAATAGGTAACTCAGCTGTGCTCATCATGGAGCGCACCATATCTAATAGGGTGCGGTTCCTCCGTTCTGATACACCGTTGTGATATGGTGTATATGGAGGAGTCAGCTGAGAGAGAATCCCATTCTCTTTTAGGAAGTCCAGGAATTCATTGCTCAAGTATTCACCTCCTCGATCAGATCGAAGGATTTTAATACTTTTTCCGGTTTGGTTTTCGACTTCTTGTTTATATTCTCTAAATTTCTCAAAAGCTTCTGATTTGTGTTTCATCAGGAACACATATCCGAATCTAGAGAGATCGTCAGTGAATGTAATGAAGTACGAAGAACCATCCCTGGCATGTGTAGACATTGGACCGCATACATCACTATGCACTAGTCCCAAGAGTTCCGTAACTCTTTCTCCGTGTCCCGTAAATGGAGTTTTGGTCATCTTTCCTTTGAGACATGACTGGCAAGTGTCATAAGATGAATATTCAAACGGATTTAAATATCCATCCTTATGCAACTTAGCTAGTCATGTTGCATTGATGTGACCCAGTCTACAATGCCACAAGAAGGATTCGTTCAGTTCAGAACTCTTCCTCTTGTGTGTGTTTGTTATGCTTAGAACTGTTGATTGATTTAGAACATAAATGTCATTGCACAACGTGCCTGATCCAACCAACTTTTAGTTACGGAAAATGTTCATAACATTGTCCTGTAATACAAAATTATATCCCTCTTTACTCAATAAAGAAACCGATATAATGTTGCATATCAGGTTCGGCATGTAATAGCAATCGTTCAGAACCAATGTATTACCAGTTGGTAATGCAAGGTGATATTCCCCGACAGTCTTAGCAGCAACAATTGCACCATTTCCAACTCTAATGTCTTTATCACCTTCTCCAAGTTCTCTACCTTTCCTGAGCCCATGTACTGATTACATATATAGGATCCTGACCCGGTATCTAATACCCAGTGTAAGTCTACGCTAGCGCCCCGGCAGTCTACAGACGCCAAATGCGGAACAAAAACTTTTAAACTGGCGCTATCGTATACTTTAACCCGGATCTGCCATTATTGCTAAACTAACAAACTGTAAAGAGTGTAGGAATGTTATACCGAACGATCCGAGTCATTCGTTCTTCAACCATCATCCCACGCTCCGTTGCGGCTGCTCCGATCTCGTCGATCTCCGATGTCCTCGTCGAAGTGGCACCACATGATCGGTTCTTTAAACGGGCTCCCGCCTCTGACTCGAGGCAACTCGATCATCAAGTTTGCTAAAAGAGACGACCAAGAATGATGTAGAGAATGAGTAGATGACTTTGTCTCACTTCGTCCAAATCCGTGGACGATCGGTTAATGAAGTTGCCGTGGAAATCGGGTGATGGAATGAAATGAACTGTAAAATTCCATACACCCCGAATGCTATCATAATCTTTTCTAACCGAAATGAAACATCAAGTGAGAGTTCGCATGAGGAGAGAGAGAGGGCAAGCCATATATAGCAAGAGGGAGGTGACCGTAGGAGAGGGGGGTGACCACAAGAGAATGCTTCTCACTTCAAAAATATCTTAAGCAATCCAAAACCATTAATAACAAAGCATGAATCACTAATAACACCTCATCAAGCATTAATGAACCATTAAATGCAACCAATGAAAACTTAACACCATTTAATCCTAGTCACCTCATCTAGAACCTTCTAGAAGAATCCACACTCATCTCAAGAAAAGACAAATCCGTCTTTAACCGAATGTTAAAAGACGGCTGATAGAAAACTGGAAACTGGCAACTTCCAACAGTGATCCTGAAACGAATTTCAGGACAACCCCGAAACTGTATAAATATACCCGCATTTGTATTACGACCGAATACAAATGCAACTGAGACAAAGATATTATACATACTCAATATAATACTCGGATCCGGCTTAAACCAAAGCCGACCAGTATCATCTGTCCGAAAATCGACACGTGCGTAAACGCACGTGCATTTTCCGAACCCTGCCATAAAACCATACGGCCTCTACAACGTTTCGCCCGAACTTGGGAAACTGTCTGTGGGGGACTCTAATGACTCGTCAGCACCCTGGCAGTGGGTTTAACCACAAACCGTCAGCGGCACTAGCTATGCGTAACGGCTGCCCATGGACTGACCTCAAGGGTGGACGAGGAGCGAACTCAAGGGAGACCGATGAGCGAACTCCTCCGAAAACCCTACTGAGCCTAACAGTGACAATGTATATACAGTCCGGTCCGTTCGTCAATGAGTATCGCATATCCGCCTAGGGGGCTAGTAACGTCAGACCCCCATTAGCAGTATAAGTCATGTCGGAGTGTAGCCCAGAACGCCCTGAGATACTACTGGAATACCTACCAGTAAATCTCCTGCCTCGGCCGAGGGCTTTGTGTAATGGCTCTCCTAGACACAGCACGATCTCGCCCCCAATACCGGGAGAGACGAATCCCCTGCCGATCCGCTCACGTGCCTCCATATGGCTCGGGACTGTACCCAAAAGCTACCTGTTTGCACGACTCCTTTGAGCCGTGGTAGGGTAGAAATCAAAGCACAGTGGGAACTCATACGAGACAAATGATGACCTCAGGTCGATGAACTAACCTGTACACATGTCACCAGGGAACTGCTATCTGACGATAGGTATAATACTAACTAGCAGATTCCCGGCGAGTCCTGTCCGGTGTACTCATAACCCAATGAGCACCTGTATACATCTTAGGTGATCCAACTGACACCAGTGGCTTGTGAGACCGGCCACCGCCCCTCGTCGGGGTCTCTACTGTACACACTAGTCTACTCCGGAGTATCGATGCCCTGTCTCGAAACTCCCACGACTAGGGACCACAATTAAGGATATGCATATAAATTACCCAACTCTCACGTATATGATCGCCATCATACTGTTGGTAGTAAAGCAAGATCCTAAGGGCTCTATCAAAGTGTAACATGCAATCAGTCACCTGAACATGAACACGACTGATAAAGGCAAACCAGATAGCATACTATCATTTCAAGTAAGACTGTCCTACCGGGATAGGTCCTCCGCAATCATTGCAATCACGTACCTGCGATCCAATAATTGACTATGAGGGCACTATCTCCAACAATCTCCCACTTGCACTCAAGGCTAATATTGCGATGTCGACTACTCACAGCCCGTGTGAAACCGAACATCCAACTCCTCTACTAATCAGTTTCACAAAGCCCGTTTGTAAAACTATTGTGTTCGAGAAATAGCCTCGGTGAGTGGATCCGCCTAGAAGTTTCTTTCTGTATCTCTCTTAATCTCAAGTTCGCGGAGAAAGCCATCTCCCGAATTGAGTAGTACCTGTCTTAGAATATGTCTGGATATCTGATGGGACCTTAGTTCATAAATGAACTCCATATCCAAACTTCTTAGACTGTATGGATCACTGAACCTAATCAGTATCCGGCACCATGCCACCCACAGTATCCTCTGGAACCACCTGTCCATAATACTATCCCTCGTCAGAGGGAAAACTAAAACTCTGACAAACACTCTGTCATCCATGTCACCTTTGAAGCCTGGAATGATAACCGTCTCCCGAAAGAGGCTGCCGTTATCAAATCCACAGAACATGTACCAATGTTCTAAAACTGCTTCCTTATGTTTCTCCAGGATTGGATTAATACAAACTTATTGCATTCGGTGCAAAACCAACATTTGGTGTGGTACTTGACATCACATGATTGACTCAATTGCCTAAGCAAGTGATCTGCCAATCATGCACATCCCTCTCCCCTTTAGTCTGTAAGACACCTTTAGAGAGGGTGACTCCATCACCTGCAGGTACACTACCATGCTAGGAGTCAACTATTCTAAAAACCATTAGAATATCTGTCAAAGTACCCACATTGGGAAACTACCCAAATCCAGATCTAAAGCCATAGATCCAGAAACCAGAATGTCAAATATTATATCCATATCCTGTCTGGAGAAACAACTGTGCGACGACCACAGTCCAACCGATCGTAGTATAGGAATTTTACTTCCTACTCTGTGTATGTCATCCAGATACCATGACATCACACCCTACTACCTTCTTAACTGATCCATCCCCTATTCTGATTGAAGTCAAACCCATGACTGTCACATCAAAATTAGATGATCTATCTCCGCTATAACTGCTCAAGTCTATAAATAGACATAAGCTACTTGCCCACCATGCTTCCGTTGCTCCCACTGACTACGACAACCCTCCTACCGGGTCTCATATCCTGGAACAACAGTAGTGTCAAGTCTGGGTAGATAAGAACCTCCCTGTCACCGTCCTTGAGGCTACCGAAGTACCTCTCGGGTGTCTGAGGTTACCTACCATACCTGCGGAGTGGCTATTGGAATGTCAAACCTGATTGAATATATAGGTCCTATTAAATTTTCCGTAATCGTTCGCGGTTCTGGAATCACTTCCAGTTCTACCATACTCCCACTACTGTTTTCTGAAAAAGATCCATTTTTACTAAAACCGTGGCGAGTCAAGAACAATATCACTATTGATCTTCTAAATGGTAGAATATCAACCCTCGTCACAGCCAGGGTCAACCCACAAACAGCCATTACAGAAACGTGCCCTGAGTTATCCAGTGTCTGGTTTTAATCATAAGCTGGACAACTCCCCGTACCTTAATTTCTTTTAAGGTACGAACTATTCTATATCCAATATAGAAACTTTGGCACTAATTTAATTTGGAACCATATTCAAATCCATGCATCTGTCTCCAGTGCATATCAACTTAATGGAAAGAGGCTAATCAGCATTACTCAACTTAGGAATCCATCCAATTATGAGTAACCTGTAAGAGAAATACGTTTCTCAAAACCATCACTATCATCTGAATACCATTCACAAGAATCTACATCTTCGATCTCTTTGAAGAATCCCGATACTTGTGATACCTGGTTCTCTACTTTATTCTTATACCCATAACTTCTCAAAACTTAGACCTTGTATTTCTACGAAACACTTGTCTAAATACTAGAGAAGTTATAAGTAAACAGAACATAGTACGAGGACCTACCCCTCTGTCCTGATGGACACTTGGACAACATACAATACTCTGTATAAGTCCGCTGAGTTAAACAACTCAAAACCTGTGCGTCGTAGGTAGAAAACTGTACCCTGGCGATTTCCTCAAATATCACCAATTGCAACGAATTCCGATATAATGAGGATGATCACCTAATTCCCAATATCTTACTCCCACTCATCATCTGTAAAACCATACAGATATGAGAATGAAACCTGGTAAATACATACCCTTGGAGTAAGTGTCTAATCGGGAAAACAGTTTTTCTTTAACAATGCACTGAAACATGAAAATGTTTCGTGGGGGTATTCTGGTATTCATAGCAATGCCTCTTCCATAATCCAATTCATGACTTCAACCGTATGTTTTATTGCCATCTTTCCAAATCCCTTTATTTGTCTTTAGTCGTTACCTTCTGTACACCATCGTTAGGCTAACTGGTTTTCTTCCTTCCCTACCGTTCGGCACCAGCCTATGGTTTGGAAGAAGACTATCCAGTAAGCATAATAGGTGTACCCTCCTAAATCAAGGAGTACTCGCAACTGAGAGAAGGTGACGATAAAAGACAACTGAATAATACCTTATTCTTCTTAAAGGTGAAATAGGAGCGGCGATGAAGTACGCGGTTTTGGTCGTGAATGATATCAGTCGCATTTTACTTTGCCCTCTTTCTAATCCCTTTATTTTGTCTTTACATATTACTTTCTGCACACCCTATTTAGGCTAATTGGTTTTCTTCATTCCCTACCTTTCGGCACCAGCCTATGGTTTGGAATAAGACTATCCAATAGGCGTAATAGGTGTACTCTCCTAAACCAAGGAGCTCTCGCAACCTGAGAGAAGGTGATAATAAAAGACAACTGAATAAACCAATTCTATTTCTCCTGAACCTGGATCCATCCCCGAAGAAGTCCCTTCGAGTTCGTATATAACCATACGATGGATCTATCCAATGGAAGTGGATATCCGTAGTAATACGGGTGTTCTGAGAAATCCAAAGGGTAAAAGAAGGAGTGGCAATGACTTATGCAACTCAGACAATCCAAAAGCCAGTATTTTAAGAAGGTTCGGTCAACCTGGTCACTGAGTCATAGTCTAGGGTCGGTCAAAGGTCGCTGCCAAAAAGAGAGAGAGAAAAGAAACACTCTGCGTGCACTCTAACCTAGATCAGAATGGTCATCATTTTATCTAATCCGGAAACCTCCCACTGTCCTGTCAAATTCTCCTCCAAACCTAAAGAAGAATCAATCGGGATCACCCGAAGAGTAAACCAACTCATCAGTGGGAATCAGGATCCAACTCTCATCGCATGATAACGTGATGGAATGCATCCACGTTACTCATACTCCAGAAGGTATGCGCATACTCGGCAAGTTTCAGTTTCTTTAGAAACTCCTGATATTGTTTTTGCCCCATGCTCTTATAACCTTGGCGTTAGGTCAAAATGTCATAAGTCACATGCCAAGTTCTACCCATCACTATCTTGTTAATTTGAACCCACCCGCACATGCCCTTGGCGTTAGGTCAAAATGGCAGAACGGCTGTCCCAAACCAACTCATCTATCTATGCAACAATTGAATACCCAGCAGCTACCAAACACTATGCCTTGGCGTTAGGTCAAAATACATAGCTTGAATACTACTGAATACCCAAAAGAAGTGACGGAGGGCTACGGCTGGTTTTTGGCGAAAAACCTTTAGCGTAGTGAACTTGATATCGCTGAAGGAACCTGATAGCTTTTTAAAATATAGTGGCGAAAACCTTTTGCTAAAGAGGTCACTCCCGGTAAAGGGATCTCGGCTCTTTCCTCATGGAATGAGGTGCAGGATATTCCACTGAATACCGCTATGCAAAGCAACATGTAATCGACTATAGTGAAGTTATTACGCTGACGCAAACTTCTGCCCAAGGGGTCAGTCCCGGTGAAGGGATATCAGCCCTTGCCCCGTCGAATGAGGTGCAGGATATTCCACTGAATACCGCTATGCATAACAAAAGAAAACGTCTTTGCAATAACACTTTTTAAATTGTTCCAACAACTGTATACAGGTTTGTTTTACTTTGCATTGATCAGAATCAACGCAGTCCCATCAATCAATCACACCAGAAAAGAACGAAAATAAAATGTACGTATATGCCATCCGCATTCGTCACTGGGTCCCGTCATCACCCGTTAGGTTACTTAACTAACGACAGAGCGGGGGCTGGACTAGCGCGGGTGTAAAACATATACAACATCTAATAGTATATAAACCAATATACAATAATCGCTCCAGGCATGATAATATGCAACATTACAAAAAAGTAATAAGCATCACAGAACAATACAGATATTTGGGATCCCCGAGTTTCACAGAGCCGCTGCTGAAACCCGACGTTCCCCTGTCGTGTGGATAGCCTGTGCAATGAAACCTAGACCCCTACGGGTGCGGCAAGTTACCCGCCAAAACCTGAAGCGAGGTAGTCCCCACTGCATAGTGAATGGAACACCCGGCACTTCACGGAATCCGGTAAATTGAGCACCCCTCCTTGGGTCAACCTGTACCCCCTACGAGTGCGGCGAATAGTCTGCCAATTCTGAAGTGGGGCCCCTCTGCCTCTCAAAGCCATGAGATGCGGACCCGTTGCTTTCCCGAACCCGGCTATCCGTGCACTCCGTCGCGGGGTAAAACCTAGTACAGTAATGAAAAATAGTACAATAGGTACATCGACCGCAACCTGGTCGTGCCCCAAAAGAATATTATACAACAGGCAGTGACGGCAGTCCACAAGTTGGACGCTCGCCCCGCAATATCAAATGTACAAATAAACACAAACAGTACTAACATTGCACACCGCTATTCACTACGACAAATCCGCAACATCACAGCACAACACAGAACATCAACGCGAATGTCACGTTCGCAAACCCGTCTAAAAGAACTATAGCAATCAGACGCTGTTTACCGATCAAATGACATTCCCGGTCGGAGATATAATGTAAGCACTGTAAACTAACGTGTTTAAATTTCGATCGACCAAAGACCAAATATCAAAAAGTGGGCCCCACTGCTTACTGGTGAACAGTAACAAAACCTGGGCCAAAACTTTATATACCAAAAACCCCAAAATCCCACAGAGAACCAACTGACAAAATTTGGGAGCACGTGCTCCCCACGTGGCCGCGGTTGCGTGGCCAAACCATGGGTTTGGCCGCCCTTCCGCGGCAACTTGGAGGGATCACGACCCCAAATTTTGTCGTGGCTCTTATAATTCCCTGCACAGATTTTTAAGACATCCAGAAATAAATTTTGAGACCGTTTAAAATTAACAGAAACTGTCGGGCATGGATTTTGCAGTTTTTAGTTTTCCGGTCGGATCGATGTTTTAAACGCGTTATCACAAGTTAGTATAGCAAAATGGTAAGGCTCTGATACCACTGTAAGTCTACGCTAGCGCCCCGGCAGTATACAGACGCCAAATGCGGAACAAAAACTTTTAAACTGGCGCTATCGTATACTTTAACCCGGATCTGCCATTATTGCTAAACTAACAAACTGTAAAGAGTGTAGGAATGTTATACCGAACGATCCGAGTCCTTCGTTCTTCAACCATCATCCCACGCTCCGTTGCGGCTGCTCCGATCTCGTCGATCTCCGATGTCCTCGTCGAAGTGGCACCACATGATCGGTTCTTTAAACGGGCTCCCGCCTCTGACTCGAGGCAACTCGATCGTCAAGTTTGCTAAAAGAGACGACCAAGAATGATGTAGAGAATGAGTAGATGACTTTGTCTCACTTCGTCCAAATCCGTGGACGATCGGTTAATGAAGTTGCCGTGGAAATCGGGTGATGGAATGAAATGAACTGTAAAATTCCATACACCCCGAATGCTATCATAATCTTTTCTAACCGAAATGAAACATCAAGTGAGAGTTCGCATGAGGAGAGAGAGAGGGCAAGCTATATATAGCAACAGGGAGGTGACCGTAGGAGAGGGGGGTGACCACAAGAGAATGCTTCTCACTTCAAAAATATCTTAAGCAATCCAAAACCATTAATAACAAAGCATGAATCACTAATAACACCTCATCAAGCATTAATGAACCATTAAATGCAACCAATGAAAACTTAACACCATTTAATCCTAGTCACCTCATCTAGAACCTTCTAGAAGAATCCACACTCATCTCAAGAAAAGACAAATCCGTCTTTAACCGAATGTTAAAAGACGGCTGATAGAAAACTGGAAACTGGCAACTTCCAACAGTGATCCTGAAACGAATTTCAGGACAACCCCGAAACTGTATAAATATACCCGCATTTGTATTACGACCGAATACAAATGCAACTGAGACAAAGATATTATACCTACTCAATATAATACTCGGATCCGGCTTAAACCAAAGCCGACCAGTATCATCTGTCCGAAAATCGACACGTGCGTAAACGCACGTGCATTTTCCGAACCCTGCCATAAAACCATACGGCCTCTACAACGTTTCGCCCGAACTTGAGAAACTGTCTGTGGGGGACTCTAATGACTCGTCAGCACCCTGGCAGTGGGTTTAACCACAAACCGTCAGCGGCACTAGCTATGCGTAACGGCTGCCCATGGACTGACCTCAAGGGTGGCCGAGGAGCGAACTCAAGGGAGACCGATGAGCGAACTCCTCCGAAAACCCTACTGAGCCTAACAGTGACAATGTATATACAGTCCGGTCCATTCGTCAATGAGTATCGCATATCCGCCTAGGGGGCTAGTAACGTCAGACCTCCATTAGCAGTATAAGTCATGTCGGAGTGTAGCCCAGAACGCCCTGAGATACTACTGGAATACCTACCAGTAAATCTCCTGCCTCGGCCGAGGGCTTTGCGTAATGGCTCTCCTAGACACAGCAAGATCTCGCCCCCAATACCGGGAGAGACGAATCCCCTGCCGATCCGCTCACGTGCCTCCATATGGCTCGGGACTGTACCCAAAAGCTACCTGTTTGCACGACTCCTTTGAGCCGTGGTAGGGTAGAAATCAAAGCATAGTGGGAACTCATACGAGACAAATGACGACCTCAGGTCGATGAACTAACCTGTACACATGTCACCAGGGAACTGCTATCTGACGATAGGTATAGTACTAACTAGCAGATTCCCGGCGAGTCCTGTCCGGTGTACTCATAACCCAATGAGCACCTGTATACATCTTAGGTGATCCAACTGACACCAGTGGATTGTGAGACCGGCCACCGCCCCTCGTCGGGGTCTCGACTGTACACACTAGTCTACTCCGGAGTATCGATGCCCTGTCTCGAAACTCACACGACTAGAGACCACAATTAAGGATATGCATATAAACTACCCAACTCTCACGTATATGATCGCCATCATACTGTTGGTAGTAAAGCAAGATCCTAAGGGCTCTATCAAAGTGTAATATGCAATCAGTCACCTGAACATGAACACGACTGATAAAGGCAAACCAGATAGCATACTATCATTTCAAGTAAGACTGTCCTACCGGGATAGGTCCTCCGCAATCATTGCAATCACGTACCTGCGATCCAATAATTGACTATGAGGGCACTATCTCCAACACCCAGGACGTAGGGCAAATGGAGAAACAGTTCTCTGTAATGAACACACCCGAAGAAAATGCATCAACATGTACTTTCTCCATTCGGGTGGCATAGGAATCCTTGTATTCCCCTATATCCTGTTCAGTCCTATAACTCTTATAAGAATGAACGGAACCAACGTTCCCCAGCACAGTATAACATGCGGGTCCGGTCAATACATCCATATTATTATCTTGATTAGGGCATGACATGGTCGCTACCTGGAGAGAGAGAGAAGAAAACACTTTAGCGTATGCTCTTGCAAGATCAGATTGGTTATTATCTTATCTAATCAGGATGGCTCCCACTGGTTTTTATCAAATCTTTCTTCAAACCCTAAAAGGAAAGACTAGCCGGGATTAATTACACCCTACAACTTCGCCAATCTTTCAGCCAGGCCAGTGTCGGTACTTTGAGGGAGGTTCCCCGTGCTTTCGCACGGACGTAATTAAAGTAAACCTCGTTTTCCCAGAGGCGTAACCCCGTTGACACATTTTTAAACACCTACTTGATCGGCTAATTGTAATGTGCAAAACTCTCCCAGGAGTAACTCTTACTCGCAGTGGGTATCGAGATCCAACTATCTCATAGAAGGTATGCAATCTCATTGCAAATTTTAACACTTGAAATTCCCGATAATATTTTGCCCCTAGCGTCCTATGACCTTGACAAAGGCCAACAAATCATATGATGCTAGTCAAGTTCAACCCGTCATTTCTTGATTGAATCAAACCCACCCGCACGACCCTTGACAAAGGCCAACAAGGTCGTACGACTACCCTGAAACAATCTGCATCACATGCACAAGCAGATAAGCACTATTCAGCTACCGCACACTACACCTTGACAAAGGCCAACAAACGCAGCACGAATACTAAACAGTTCTTATCTGAAATGACGGAGGGCTACGACAGGTTTTTCTGAAAACCTATTGCGTAATGAACTTGATATCGTTGTAGAATCAAGTGAAGTTTTGAAATGGAGTGATTTTGAGGCTTTTGTAGTTTTGCTAAAGGGGTCACTCCCGGTGAAGGGATCGTCGGCCCTTTCCTCGTCGAATAAGGTGCTGGATATATCATGTATATCACTGTGCAAAGCAGAAACTAGAAGCAATCAAAATTCAAACCGAGTGTGTAGCATCTGCCAGTTATTGCTAAAGGGGTCACTCCCGGTGAAGGGATCTCGGCCCTTTCCTCATCGAATAAGGAGCAGGGTATATCATATATACCGCTATGCAAAACAAAACTGTAGCTACCCTTTTTTCTTTAAAATTTGATTCTACAACATCTTTTAGGTTTCTTTTCTTTCATTAATCATATTAATGAAGTCCCATCATTTAAGTCACCTAAACATCACAGATAAATACGACGTACACTTATGCCATCCGCATTCGCCTCGATGTCCCCTTGCGCACCGTTAGGTTAGGTAACTAACGACAGAGCAGGGCAGGGCTAGTGCGGGTGCAAAACATAAGTAACGTCTATATAATATATCAAATATACTATATACTGTATCCATCAGAACATATCAAATGATCACATCACAGATATCGCAGCAGAAAATATCATATAAAATATTGGATATTCTAGGACGTTCGTGTTTTTAATACGAGCCAGTATAAAACACGAATTCCACGGTCGTGATGAATAACCTATCCCACACCCCTAGACCCCTACGAGAGCGGCAAGCAACCCTACCAATTCTAGGGTTATGAGACCCGGACTCGACTCCTCGAGATGGTCTCCCACTGGACCCTAGAACCCGGTTACTTGTGCTCCCCTCCTTGGGTCTATCCTAATGCGGAAAAGTAAATAATATACAAAAGGTGACAACTTCCGCAACCTGGAAGTGCCCCAATAAAAGAATATTACATACAAGTTTTTACATGAACGAAAAAGAAAAATACTCATCTCACATAAAAACCCCCGGCTATTCAAACACGACGATCCAATATAACATATCCAGCAACACATAACATCATATGTCATCAACGTAAGTAAGTATGCATACCCCAATTGTCATTGACGTATAGCAACGAGACCGGCGATATTTACATACTACACTTACGGTCACAGAAAAGAAAATGTAAAACTACAACAGTTGGAATCCGCAACCTCTTTAGACATCGCATGCCTAATCAAATGAAATACTTAGACATCACATGCCTAACAATTATAAACCCCGCATTTTAGTCTCTTTATCGAAAACTCTTTTCAATATCAAGTGAAACTAAATCGCTAGATTTATAACATTCATTCAGTTATCTCATAACTGTTAGTGAATTCCAATTATTGTATCCCATTCCGGATAAATAGAAAATATTAAACTTTCCGATCAAACATTCGAACACCCAAGTTTTCCCAAAACCGTTCAACACATGAAATAAGTTCAAAGACATTCACTTCATGCCTCAGTACCAACGGTCCAGCCGTAGAAAGGTCAAGCCAACGCCTCACATGTGGCACGCCGTACTGCCCCAAACCCGAAGATTCAAAGGGCAGTTCAAGACGGTCACATAATCGAGTTAAGGTTTGTTGTCTTCTAGAGGGACCATCGCGTTACTTGCACTACTTAGAACGTCATTAAACAACGGAAAAGTCCAACAATTGGAAATTTCCCGGCAAAGGAAAGATTGGGTATTTACATCCAGTCGAACTTTTTAACATATTCTAAAATATCCGGAAAAACACATAGACAAAATCTGATAATCCGATCGAATCTACGAACTCCCAATACAACCCAGAAAACTCAACTCTTGAGTGCATATTAAAAATTCCCAGAAAACTCAGCACCTGAAAACATGAATTACTGTGCAAACTTTGGAGGCTAATCTCATTAATTGGCCGCGGAACCGCCGCAGAAGCCAGGCTTCTGCCGCGGTTCCGCCGCGCTTTAGACACATCATGAGTTAATTTTTGCACCGTAATTCTTAGAATTCCCTGCTGAATTTTTTAAGCATTTTTAATCTGGAAAAAACCCAGTTTTTGAAAAAAGTCCAGAGAGCAATTTGGGTTAGGGTTTCGATGTTCGTTCGGATTTCAAACGTCGTCTAGACTTCGCCTAAGCCTCTAATTAGGCTCTGATACAACTGTTGGGTTCCTAGGCACGCTAATGAGGTCTCACAAGGCATTAACCATGCCAATTTCAAAATTTACAAGTGCCGAGAAACCCTAATACGGATTCGTTGACTAGAGTTTAGGCGAAAAGTGAAACTAGTTAACATTTTAACTAATAGAAAGAGGCTACAACCTTTGTAGATCCGGTTCTCCACTCCCTTAGCTCCACGTAGACGTCCTCTCGCTGTCCATATCGGATCCCGGACTCTAGCATCGGCTTCATCGGAGAAATTGGCGGGCTAGGCCGTCGGCTTCGATGCCGAAGATGATCTACGTCGAGGCAACACAAGATCAAGCTCTAACTTCACCAAGTCGTGAAACTTGTGAAGAAAACACCCTATACTACTTGGCAAGAGGTAGAGGATGAAGAAACAGGAGGTGGGTTCACTTTAGAATTGGATTTCTCACTTTTTTTCTCAAGATGCCATTAATGGTGGCAAGCTTTTTCTTGAAGATGAAGTAGAAGAAGAAGATAGAATATGATAAATGTTGCCTTTTAAAAAGAAAAACAATATGAATACTTATCATATCCTAACCATAGTCAAGTGTAGAGAGCAAACTAGGGTTAGGTGAATGGTTAGGTTAAGAGAAGAAAACAAAATGGTCAACCTTTTCAACTCTTCATGAAGCTTCATGAATAAAACAAGAAAAGCCACCATTTCCATTTTCTTTTCCAAAATAAATAAACAAAAATAAATAAATGAATAAGTAAACCAAAAACCCCAACCATTCATATAACCATGGTTTAATCTTTACACATGCACAAGTTAACATGTATCATCAAACATGATACAATCAAGTGTACACAAAAATATATCACATATACAATGTGCACATCAAGTGAGAAAATCCTTTTAAAATGAACCAATACTAGTTAATGCAAAGTAATATATCAAATATATATAATTATACATTAAATCATTAAATCAACACTTGATTCAATAATCCGGTCATGTCGCACATTACCGACCAGTATTCAATGTATCGATTTATCGAATCAATCTTCGATTCGATAACTAGGTTATATCGCATACAACCAATCGAAACATTCATCGCGAGAATAAAATACGGTATCACATACACGCATTATTCTCGGTCCCGCACTTATCTCATATGCGCTCCTATTTCGTTTCGCTTGAGCCAGGAAACCTCTGTGTAGGACTCTAAAGACTCGTCAATACGCCGGCGGCAGATGATGATCATATCAAGCACCCACAAGCCGCAAGCGGTCTGCTAAACATAACGGCCACCCGGGTATTGAGCGATCAGAAGATCGACGAGCAAGCCCGCTCACACTCTAGTGAATCCAACCAGTGACAATTACCGTACAGTCCGGTATGTTCGTCTGATATGTCGCATATCAAGTCTAGAGGTGGTAAATGTCAGACCCCAATAATCGATAAGTCGTGCCGATATGAGGCACATAACTGGTCGAGAAACTACTGGTAACACTTACCGGCAAATCTCTGATCAGCCCTGGCCAGGGACTTCCCTGTTACGGCCAATCGAGCATAGCGCAACATCAACCCCTAATACCGGGAGAGACGAAATCCCTCCTATCGCTCATTGCCTCCATGTGACTCGGGACTGTGCCCAAAAATCACCGTTTTGCACGCCCTCATGGACGTGGTAAGGTGGAGATCAAAGCACAGTGAGAATCACACAAGACTCTATGACGATCTTGGGTCTACAGACTAACCTGCACAAGTGTCACCTGAGAACTGCCATCTGACGTGAGGTATAATACCATCTGGGAGTTCTCGGCGAGTCCGTCCAGTGTACCCAGTCTCCACTGAGCACCCGTATACCATCTCTGATGTCAAACACCAATGGATATGGGATCATCCATCGCCCATCTCATGGGTCAAGAGGCGTATACGCTAGTCTACACTGGTATATCGATGCCCCGTCTCGATACACCCACGACTAGGGACCTTGAAGGATGTACCTATAGACTACCATGTCCCCACTAGTATGATCTGCATCATAGTCCAGGTAGTCAAGTACACATCCTAAGGGCTTTACCAACATGTAACTATAAGACAGTTTGAAGAGACTAGTATACATGTTAAGATAAAGAGCAACCAGATAGCATACTATCATATCGAGCAAGAAAGTCATCTCTATATATGTCCAAGCATCCAATATAATATACATCATCTGTACAATACTGGCCTCTAGGGCATACATACAACTAACATAATAGACATGCGATCCCTTTCCAGATCAGTCTTGGGAGACATCTCCTTGGAGAGGGTGATCCCGTGACAAGCCGGTAGATTACCGCACTTGGAATCTTCCATACTGAATCTTTTCAGTATGGTGTTGATGTACCTGGACTGTGAAAGTCCTAATATCCTCTTGGATCTGTCACGAAAGATCCGGATCCCCAGAATGTACGAGGCATCACCCAGGTCTTTCATGGAGAACCTGTGTGACAAGAACCCTTTGACAGATTGTAGCATAGGAATGTCATTTCCTATCAAAAGAATATCATCCACGTACAATACGAGGAATACGACAGTTCTTGCTACAAATCTACTATAGATGCATGGTTCATCTGGATTTTTGATAAAGCCAAATTCTTTGACCGTCTCATCAAAACAGATGTTCCAACTCCGCGATGCCTGCTTTAGTCCATAGATGGACTTAAGCAACTTGCACACCTTTCCGCTGCTCCCACTCTGAATGAAACCCTCTGGCTGGTCCATATAGACACATTCCTCTAAATTTCCATTCAAAAAAGAGGTCTTTACGTCCATCTGCCAAATCTCATAATCGTGGAAGGCAGCAATGGCAAGAAGGATCCGAATGGATTTCAGCATAGCCACTGGAGAAAAGGTTTTGTCATAGTCCAAACCAGGTCTTTGACGAAAACCCTTTGCAACAAGTCTAGCTTTATAGGTCTCAACCTGTCCATCTACACCAATCTTCCTTTTGAAAATCCACTTGCATCCTACGGGTTTTACCCCATCTGGAGCAACGTCCAACGTCCATACTTTGTTGGTGTACATGGACTCCATTTCGGTCCACATTGCATCTAGCCATTTTACCGAGTCAACGCTCTGAATGGCCTCCTGGAAGCTAGTCGGCTCATCACTATCAATGATGCAATCCTCTCTATCCCCGTCTATGAGAAAACCGTAGTATCTCTCGGGCGAATGAGACTTCCTACTACTCCTGCGGAGCGGCGTAGGAATGTCCTGATCTTTCGAACCCTCTGGTTCTACTAAGCTTTCAGTAATAGCTCGTGTTTCTGGAATTTCTTCCAGTTCTATTGCGCTCCCACTTATCTGATTTTCCAAAAACCCAATTTCCAAGAAGTGGGCATGACGAGAAACAAAAAACTTTTGTTCCTCTTCGCAATAGAAGAAATATCCTTTGGAATTCTTTGGATATCCCACAAACTTGCACTGTACTGAGCGTGCCTCGAGTTTGTCCGCATGCTGCTTTTTGACAAAAGCTGGACGTCCCCATGTCTTAATGTGCTTAAGATAGGGTTTCTTCCCACACCACATCTGATATGGTGTGGTAGGAACAGTCTTAGTTGGAACTCGGTTCAAAAGGCTTGCAGCTGATTTTAGTGCATATCCCCAGAATGATCGCGGTAACTCAGCGTTATTCATCATGGAACGTACCATATCCAATAGAGTCCGGTTCCGTCTCTCCGATACACCGTTATGTTGCGGAGTGTATAGAGGAGTAAGCTGAGAAAGAATTCCATTCTCTTTTAAGTAATCCAGGAACTCGGCACTCAAGTATTCACCACTTCGATCAGATCTCAGTGTCTTGATACTTTTGCCTGTTTGTTTTTGTACTTCATTCTTATATTCCTGAAATTTTCGAAAGGCTTCGGATTTATGCTTCATTAAGAAGACATATTCGTACCTTGAAAAGTCATCCGTAAAAGTAATGAAGTAAGAATAACCGCTTCGTGCATGCGTAGACATTGGACCGCACACGTCGCCGTGTACGAGTCCCAAGAGCTCGCTCGCTCTTATTCCGTGTCCAGTGAACGGAGTCTTTGTCATCTTTCCTTTGAGACAGGATTGACAAGTTGCATATGATTGATATTCGAACGGATCCAAATATCCTTCTGTATTTAACTTCGTCAACCTTCTCTCATTGATGTGACCCAGTCTATAATGCCATAAGAAAGCCTGATTTGTTTCCGGAGACTTTCTTTTGTGTGTATTCTGGACATTGAAAATCTGTGGTTGGTTTAATACGTATATACTATTGCTTAATGTACCCGACCCAATCAAAACTTGATTAAGGTGAATGTTCACAACATTACTTACAAATGCGAATTCATAATCTTCTTTAGATAATAAAGATACAGATATGATATTACAGGTTGCATTGGGTACAAACTAACAATCACGCAAAACCAAAACGTGTCCATCTGACAACCCCAGGTGATAGTCCCCTACGGACTCAGCATCCATGCCAGCTCCGTTTGCAACTCTGAGGGTCATATCACCTGCCTTCAAAACCCTACGCATTCTCAGTGCTTGTAAAGAATTACAGATATGAGATCCTGATCCGGTATCCAATACCCAGGATGTAAAGTTTATTGATAGACAGTTTTCAATAACATACACACCTGAAGCTGAAGCTGCAACTTGCTTCAGATCCTGGGTTCTGGCCTTCCAAGCCCTGCAATCCTTTTTCCAGTGTTCACTCTTGTGACAGTAAAAGCATTCTTCCTTTCCCACAAGCTTTCCCGCTACTTTTGTTGCCTTTGTCTTTCCCTTCGTATCCACTTTACTAACACCGTCCCTTGGTTTGGCGGGGGCTTTCTTCTTCTTTCCCTTGGCTTTCGTCTTGGACCTAGAAGAGGAAGATCCTCCTACAAACAAAGTGGATATTTCCCTACCTTTCTGTAGGGTGCCCTCTGCACTCCTCAGCATGTTGAGGAGTTCAGAAAGTTCAACTTCTTTTTCTTGCAAGTTGAAGTTCAGGATAAACTGGGCGTAAGTGGAAGGAAGGGACTGGAGAATCAAGTCCGTGTAGAGCTCGTTCTCTAACGTGGTCCCAAGGTCCGCGAGCTCCTCAATGTAGCCAATCATCTTAAGCACGTGTTCCGCTACCGATGATCCGACGAACAATCTCGCCGAAAACAGCCTTTTCGAGACTTCGTATCTGGCGATACGGGATTGCTCTCCATACAGTTCTTTTGTATGGAGAAATATGGATTCAAGGTCCATATTCTCGTGCCTCCTCTGATGTTCATTGTCCATAGAGGCAAGCACGAGGCACTTGGCCTTCGCGCAATCAATTTCCTAGGTCTTACAGATTTCCCTATCCGCGACGCTGGTTTTGGGACCTGGGATAGGGGGAGCTTTGGTGGTAAGGAGATACCCCAACTTGTCATAAGTGATTGCCATTTTGACATTCCTGAGCCAATCTTTGTAGTTTGGCCCTGTCAGTATGTTTTTATCTAGTAATAACTTAAGTCCAGTCATGATGTTTGGTCGCTGCAATTAGGAGAGAGAGAAGAAACACTTTAGCATGATGCTCTTGCAAGTTTAGAGTGGTTTTTAGTTTGTCTAAACAGGATGGCTCCCACTGTCTCTCGAATCCTTCCTCAAACCAAAAAGGAAGAATTAGTCAGGATCAATCTCACCATACAATACTTGCTTAACCATTCAGCCGGGCTAGTGTCGGTACTTCGAGGGAGGTTTTCCAACGCTTTTGCGAAGTTCCTTAATTAAATAACCTCTTTTCCCTGTGGGCGTAGCCCCGTTAACACCTTTCTAGACACCTACTTGGTTTATAGCATTGATCGTTAAGTGATAAATTTCCCGAGGAGTAGCATATACTCACAGTAGGATCGGGATCCAAATATCATTGCGTGACAAAACTGAAGGAATCCTACCAGAATCATCACACTCCAAATGGTATGCAGCATTAGGAAGTTTCAGTTTCTTTTGAAACTCCCGATGTGGATTTTTGCCCCATGCTCTTATGACTTTGACTTTGGACAACAAATCATAAATCACATGTCAAGTTCTACCCGTCATTCTCCAGGTTAATTTGAACCCACCCGTACCTACCCTTGACTTTGGCCAACAAGACAGTACGACTGTCCCAAACCAACACATCTATCTATGCTGCACATGAATACCCAATAGCTACCAATCACTATGCCTTGACTTTGGCCAACAAACATAGCTTGAATACTATTGACTATCCATATGAAACGACGGAGGGCTACGAATGGTTTTGGCGAAATCGTGAACGTAGTGAACTTGATATAATCGATGGAACGAGATAGCTTTCAAAAAAGGAGTGGCTTAAGCTCCGTGTTTAAAAGTTGTTTTTGAAAAGAAGCCGAGTGGTTTTGAAAGTGTTCCAACGACTCAACTTTGGTTTATTTTCTTGCATTAATTTAATGCGTCCCATCATTTAATCCTACCATTGCAGAAAACAACGAAAATATGACGTACACTTATGCCATCTGCATTCGCCATGGGGCCCCGTCATTACCCGTTAGGTTACTTAACTAACGACAGAGCGGGGGCTGGACTAGCGCGGATGCAAAACATAAGCAACACCTAAATAGATATCATATATAGATATACACATCGTCACATGTAATGATAGCCATTCCAGATCATAGATGAACACATTGGATATACTAGGAATCCGCATTCCGTACGAGCCTGTAACGAAGAGCGGATTACACGGCCGCGATGAATAGCCAAGACCCCACCCTAGACCCCTACGGGTGCGGAAAACTACCCGCCAAGTACTCAAAGCGAAGGAACCTCCCTCAACTCCGTGAGTAGGCCACTCGGCACTTCGAGGTACCCGGTAGTTTGTGCATCCCACCTTGGGTCTATCCTAGGAGCAAAAACAGTAAAAGAAATTATGCAATGACGGCTACAACCCTATCCCGGTTGTGCGGCCATATAAATAATATTATATCAATTATAAATTACATGAATGAAAGAAAAGAAAACTCTCATCTCACAACCCCCCGGCTATTCATCCGCGACAATCCAATGAATTCATATACACATACCATCAACATTACAGATCACAGATATGTATAACCCCCACTAATCGACGTATAGCGATTAGCAGATGTTCAATACATATATCACATCACAGATATAAACCCGTTAGCTTAAGTCTTTAGAAGTTCGATCAAAATACGGATTTTTAGACCCCAAAAACAAATTTTGCTTTTTGGAAAATCTAGGCAGAAAAAACATCTTGTAAAAATCCAAAAACACCATACTAAACACACTGCATAAAAAATCGCCCACGGCCGAGTCAACTCGGCCGCGGTTCCGCGGCGGGAGCATGCTCCTGCCGCGGTTCTGCGGCTCTTTGACCGAGTCGTGGGACCATTTTTCTACAGTGTGTTCTAAAAAGCCTGAGCCGATTTTTAGTGTAAGATTAATTATTTTTTGGACAAAAAACAGAATCGGCAGAAACTTGCTTTTTCGGGCATGTTTCGTGACTTTTTCTCCGATCGAACTTCTAGTTACTTTGCTAACATGTTAGATAGTGTTTAACTAGGCTCTAATACCACAGTAAGTCCACGTTACCTCTCCCGGTACTTACGGGCTTGCGGAAATGATGAAAAACGATTTTTCTTTGGTGGTAACATGGACTCAAAATACGGATCTTTGTTAAACAACTATCTAACAAACCTAACAAGAGTTTTACCTACTCGGTTATGGGGTTATACCTTAACTTGAACTCCTTCGTCTTCAACTCCTTGCGGTGGTCGGATCGGCCTCACCTCGTCGTCTCCTCGCGCCGAAGATGGATCCACCCGAAAGCTTCTACCTTTGGCTTCACTTCAAACTAGAAGAAACTAGAACATTTGGCTTGCTAGACCTTGTGAACTAGGATGAGTAGAGGAGTGTGTTGGGTTTTATCTCTATGGTTCTTTCTTCTCAACATATAAGATAATAGAACCATGAACTAGAGAGAGCAAGAGGAAGAGGGAGAGCTCAAGCATGAGAGAGAAAGGAAATGAAAGAATGTGCAAGACTTTTTTCATCCAAGCTCTCATAATCCAAAATCATCATAACACATAATAATAATTGAGTATTATGTGATGGTTGTTATCATATCAAGTGGCCATATCATTTCTTGCATTAAATGCAATGTGCGAACAAATAAGCAAGCCAAGGTCAATGCCAAGAAATGATAGCCATTGTCATGATGATGGTCAACAAGTCCAACCTAGTCAACCGGTCAACTAAGTCAACAAAGTTGACCATCAATAACCATGTCACAATAATACTTAATTAATATTATTGTTAATCATATTTCTTATTTTCATTAGGGTTTAGCAAAAGTCAACAGTCAACAACCCTAATGAGAATCCTCTGCCTCTGTCTCTTTGTCAACTGTGCATACACACCCGCATCCGTGTTCCGAGGAACACGAATACAAACGAGATAAAACCAATCCCAAAACGTACACTAGAATCTGGCTTAAACCAAAGCCTGCTAGTGTTAACTGCCCGGATACTAAACGTGCATAAGTGCACGGATGTGACCGAACCCTGTCGCAAAACCATGCGACCTCTACTCTTTTGCCTAAAGGCGAATAGCTCTCTGTGTGGGACTCTAAAGACTTGACACTACGCTGGCAGTGGGTTTAACCACAGACCGCAAGTGGCACTAGCTGTGCGTAACGACCCCCAGGTAGATGCCGATAAGAAGACTGACGAGGTGAAACCCATCTGAACTCCTACTGAGCCTGAATGTGACAATCTCCATACAGTCTGGTCTGTTCGTCTGAAAATATCGCATGGCGGGCCTAGGGGGCGGTAAACGTCAGTCCCCTAATAGCGGTACAAGTCGTGTCGGAGTGTAGCCCAGAACATCCTGAGATATCACTGGAAACCTACCAGTATATCTCGCTTACCCTGGCCAGGGACTTTGTGTAATGGCTCTTCTAGACACAGCGCGATATCAACCCCCAATACCGGGAGAGACGAATCCTGTCTAACCGTCACTGCCTCCAAGTGCTTCGGGACTGCACCCAACTACTACCTGTTTGCACGACTCCTTTGAGCCGTGGTAGGGTAGTAATCTAAGTACAGTGGGAACACACTCGAGGCGAAGTGACAGTGTCAAGTCAACGGACTAAGCTGTACTCATGTAACCTGGGAACTGATAACTGACGATAGGTATAGTACCAACCAACAATTCCCGATGAGTCCTGTCCAGTGTACTCGTAACCTAACGATCACCCGCATACTATCTCAAGTACGACGTACTGACGGCTGTAGGACAGACCGTCTCCCCTGCTGGGATGAGAAGCGCATACGCTAGTCTACTCCGGAGTATCGATGCCCTGTCTCGATAGTCCTATGACTAAGGACCTGCATAAGGATGTGCTTGTGGATTACCCAGCCCCCACGAGTGTGATTGCCATCACAACGCTGGTAATCAAGCAAAGATCCTAAGGGCTCCACTAATGTGTATACGTGATATACTAAAATAAACACATGTACACATTAAAGCAGAAACAAACCAAGTAGCATACTACTATTTTGAGCAAGATTGTCTATACAAGGTGAATATCCCAAGCTTCCATTAAGTAATATACAAACTAGTATGATACAGTAATGGCCTCTAGGGCATATACACTAACACCTCATTGGGAGGAACCGGGGCCGAGGCCAGACGCAGGCCTCTGCCGAGTTGTTGGGGTACCACGGGCGACTCGACGCCCTCGAGAAGAAGATTGGGGGTCTGCATCGGGAAGGTCACCGTTCGAGCGACGGGGCTAAATACTCCATCGACTCGCTCACCAAGCCATTCACCGAGGAGCTGCTCACTGTCCACGTCCCCTCTTGCAATAATCCTCCAAAGGTCTCCCTCTTCGACGGAAAATCCGACCCGAAGGACCACTTGGATGCATTCACCGCGGGAATGAGCTTCCAAGACCACTCCGATGCTACCCAGTGCCGAGCTTTCCCGGCCACTCTCATCCACTCCGAGCGAGACTGGTTCCGAGGACTCGAGCCGCGCTCGATCTTAACCTTCGACGAGCTGGCCACACAATTCCTCGGCCACTTCATCGAGAACAGGCCATCAAAGCACAAGCCCTGGTCGACTTTATTATCGAGTGCACCATCCCCGGCAAGGAACCAGAGCCCGCGCCGACCCTCGCGGACCAACACTCGATCGTGGGGAGACTCGAATCGATCCCTGAGTGGGTCATCTACGTCTACGGGTCCTCAACTGAGGACAGCTGTGGCGCAGGCCTTATCATTCGGGGCCCGAACGAAGCAGAATTGGAATATTCTCTAAAGCTCGGATTCAGGGCCTCAAACAACGCGGCAGAGTACGAGGCCCTACTGGCTGGACTGCACATGGCCTCCGGACTGGGCTGAAACACTTCGAATTCGCAGTGACTCGGCCCTAGTCGTTGGACAAATGACCGGCCACTTCGAGGCTCGGGAACCTCTGATGGAAAAGTACCCGGCCGAGGTAAGAAAACTTCGGAGGAACTTCGACGAAGTCCAGATAGAGCAGATACACAGGCAGCTCAATGCCCAAGCCGACGCCCTGAGCAAGCTGGCTTCATCCTACTCAGCCAACAACAAGCGATCTATCCTCTTCGAGACCCTGCCATAGCCCAGCATAGAAGACGGGGCGACAATACTTCATGTGTACACAGCTCAGGAAGACAACAAAGACTGGAGGAGCCCCTCATGGAATTCCTAAGGGATGGAGCGCTCCCAGGAGATAGGGGAGCAGCCCGCCGTCTCCGGGCCAAAGCCCGTCACTTCGTCTGGAGCAATGGGAACCTTTACATGAAATACTTCACTCAGCCCCTGCTCTGGTGTGTCGACCCCCACGAAGCCGACTACGTCCTCCGTGAAATCCATGAAGGGGTCGGTGGCGCACACCAAGGGGCCCGAACCTTAATCCAGAAGGCATTGCTCCAGGGATACTACTGGGCAACTATTCACGAGGACGCCCAGAAGCTTGTCAGGAGATGCAAAAGCTGCCAACTCTACGGAAGCATACCCTGCCTCCCGGCTATCGAGCTGACCGCGCTGACCTCCTCATGGACGTTCTCCCAGTGGTGATTGGACATGATAGGCCAGTTCCCTATGAACAGGCGGGCACAGATATGTTCTCGTCGTGGTAGATTACTTCACGAAGTGGATCGAGGCAGTCCCCATCAGGAAGCCAGACGGCACCATGACCATCAAGTTCCTGCAGAATAACCTAATACTCCAGTTCGACATCCCGAGGTTCATCATCACCGACCACGGAACGAACTTAGAAAACGAAAAAGTGAAGGATTTCTGCAACGAATATCATATCCTCATGAAGTTCGCCGCGGTCGCATATCCCCAATGCAACGGGCAGGCCGAAGTCGCTAACCGAGATGTCCTCCGGGGTCTTTGGACCCGCTTGGAGGGACGCCAAGGCAGTTGGGTCGAGGAATTGCCCCGGGTCCTATGGGCCCTGCGCACATCAAAGAAGACCCCTACCGGGGAAACCCATTTCAGCCCCTGCTACGGGACCGAGGCAATGGTCCCAGCGGAGATCGGGCTGCTCAGTCATCGGGTCGAACACTTCGACGACGAAGCAAACACTACGGCGCTGCAGACCAACCTGGACATCTTGTTGGAGAAACGAGACCGGGCTCAGATCAGGGCTACCGCCTATCAGCAGCAAACTGCCCGATACTACAACGCGCGGGTCAAGCGTCGCTCCTTCAAGACTGGTGATCTAGTCCTACGGCGAAATGAGTTCGCCGATCAAGGCAGGCTGCACAAGTTTTCCCCAAAATGGGACGGTCCTTTCCTCGTCGCCGAGGTACTTCCCGGCAGAGCCTACCATTTGCAGGACGCGGACAGGCGCAAGTTTCCGCGGCCTTACAGCGCCGAAAAGCTCAAGTTGTACCAGTGAAACCACTACCTACAAGTATGCACCTCTCCTTTCACGAAGACAATGTAAATTTTTCTAAAAAGTCCTTTTCATCCGAATAACAAGAGGGGAACGTTAAAATATTGCAAAAAGAAGAGTTCTGTCTTTGTGATCAAAGCCCTCACGAAGAGGCAGCCCTGCAGCTACCCTGCTCGGCTATCCCTGGCCGATAGCTCGCCTACCCCACAACTCCAGGGATCTAAGCCCTCACTAAGAGGCAACTGAGCAGCTCCACTGCTCAGTTCATCCTTGGCAGGCCTCCCACGGCTCCTCCAGCGCCAAGGACCTAAGCCCTCATGAAGAGGCAGCCCTGCAGCTACCCTACTCGGCTATCCCTGGTTGGTAGCTACCCTACCCCACAAACGCCAGGGATCTAAGCCCTCACGAAGAGGCAACCAAGCAGCTTCACTGCTTGGTTCACCCTCGGCAGGCCTCCCACGGCACCTCCAACGCCGAGGACCTAAGCCCTCACGAAGAGGCGGCCCTGCAGCTACTCTGCTCGGCTATCCCTGGCCAGTAGCTCGCCTACCACACAACACCAGGGATCTAAGCCCTCACTAAGAGGCCACTGAGCAGCTCCACTGCTCAGTTCATCCTTGGCAGGCCTCCCACGGCCCTTCCAGCGCCAAGGACCTAAGCCCTCACGAAGAGGCAGCCCTGCAGCTACCCTGCTCGGCTATCCCTGGCTGGTACCTACCCTACCCAATAAACTCCAGGGATCTAAGCCCTCACGAAGAGGCAACCAAGCAGCTTCACTTCTTGGTTCACCCTTGGCAGGCCTCCCACGGCCCCTCCAGTGCCAAGGACCTAAGCCCTTACGAAGAGGCAGCCCTGCAGCTACTCTGCTCGGCAATCCCTGGCTGGTAGCTTCCCTACCCTACAACGCCAGGGATCTAATCCCTCACCAAGAGGCAGCCCTGCAGCTACCTTGCTCGGCTATCCCTGGCTGGTAGCTACCCTGCCTCCACAACGCCAAGGATCAAAGCCCTCGCCTGGAGGCACCGGGCAGCAACCCTACTCGGCCATCCTTAAGGACAAAAAGCCCTCGCCAAGAGGCACCGGGCAGTAACCCTGCTCGTCCATCTTTAGTAGGCCAATTACGGCCCCTCCCGCGCTAAGGATGAAAAGCCCTCGCAAGAGGAAAATGGACCCGCCCTTGTTCGGTTATCCCTGACTGATAGCTCCCTACCCCAACAAACCAGGGATCAAAGTCTTCCCAGAGGCAACCGAACCCACCCTTATTCGGTTATCCCTAGCTGGTAGCTCCCTACCAAACCAGGGATCAAAGCCCTCGCCAAGAGGCACCGGACAGCAGCCCTTCCCGGCCCGTCCTTAAGGATCAAAGCCCTCGCAAGAGGCAACCGGGCCCGCCCTTGCTCGTGTATCCCTGGCTGGTAGACCCTTACCCTAACAAACCAGGGATCAAAACCCTCTCCAAGAAGCACCGAGCAGCTACCCTGCTAGGCCCATCCTTAGTTTGCCAATTACGGCCCCTCCAACAACTAAGGATCAAAGCCCTCTCCAAGAGGCACCGAGCGGCCACCCTGCTCGGCCCATCCTTAGTTGGCCAATTACGGCCCCTCCAACATCTAAGGATCAAAGCCCTCGCCAAGAGGCATCGAGCACCTACCCTGCTCGGCCCACCCTTAGTTGGCCAATTACGGCCCCTCCAACAACTAAGGATCAAAGCCCTCGCCAAGAGGTACCGAGCGGCTACCCTGCTCGGCCCATCCTTAGTTGGCCAACCACGGCCCCTCCAACAACTAACGAATATGAACCCAACAAGAGGCATCCTGTCTATCAACGTCTTAGCGATCTCAACTTCGACTTCGGGGCCAGGGAGATACTGTCTTCCTGCCGGTCCTCGCACACTCAGCAAATGATCAGAGTCAAGTCGACGAGTAATCGCTAGACGAGAAACATGCTGACCATAAAGCAGTACTGTGCAGATACAAGTGTCTACCAACAAAAGGAAGTACAAGCACAAACGCTACTGCAAAAACAAAAAGTTTTTATGCACAGAGCCAAAAGTCTTTACAAGAGTATTGTGGGCTCCTCAGCCTTATCAAATAGCCCGGAGGCTTACAAAGAGAGAGGAGGAAAAACCAAAAAGGTCAGGCAGCAAGCCCCGCCTAGTCCTCACTCCCCTCATCACTATCGGCCGGAGGTGTGACCACCAAGAGTGGGACCCGAACACGGAACTCACCGTTGGCGAACTCCGGAAGTTGCTCCTTGACGGCATCAAGAGCTTTGTTCCATGCAGTGACGGAGGACTCGCCGAGGTCAACGTAAAACTAGTCCGACCCCTTGTAATCCGTCACTGAATTCCTAGCACGGATTTTGGCGGCCTCCGCTGCCTGAAGCGCCGCCTCGGCCTCCCGCCTGCTGGTATCCCTCGCCCTCTTCATGGCTGCAAAGCGATCGGCCAGTTCCATCAACTTCGCCTCAACGACTCGGTGGGACTCACTTAGGCGGCGATAGGACTCCCGGCACTTTGAAACGGTAAGATCCGCGGTTTCTGACCGGGCTTTGAGGGCGAGAGACCACTCCTTCTCCAAACGCAGCTCGAGTCGCAGACCATCGGCCTCCGAAGAAGACTCTTCTGCTGACCTTTCAGCCCGAAAAGCCCCCTCGGCTTCCATACAAGTAACAAGGGTGCAGTGCTGAAGGACCTGGTGAAAATGGCAGAGAAACTTAAGGACACCCAAACTAAGGAAAGGTCGCTCGAAGTAACACATGAGGGAGTACATACCTGAACCGCCACCTGTGCGATAGCCGCCAGTTAGGCCCTCAAGGTCCCCTACGGCATCCGACAGACTCCTCTATACCAGCAAGAAGGCTGGCGGCAACGGAAAGCCCCGACGGGATCACGAACTGGACGTCCCTCTCCTGCACAGGAGTCCCCTCCGGAATCTCCATCGGCGGCGCACAAGAGACTGTCCTCTTCCGCTTAAGAGGAACCCCGTCTTCACCCTCTCTTGCATCCCTCGTTTGAGATTTGGGAACCCGTGTACGCCTTTGGTCGTCATCGGAACAATTGTCAGGAGCTCGTGGCGGGGGAGGTGGCCCCGCCGTTGGGAGCACATCCGGCGCAGAGCTTGAGTAGGACGAAGGCACGGCCGCACCGCCGTCCCCTCTCCGAGACTGAGCGCCGAAAGCACCAAGAGTCTGGGATCGAACCATCTGTCATGCCAAAAGGGAGAAGAGGCTCGACTCAGAAAGAGAAGAAATAGAAGGAAGAAAACACTGAGATCCGACCTAAAGGGGAGAGCGCTGAGCTAACAAGACTCAGAATGAGAAAATATGAAGAGAGGGAGACCCTGAATCAGGCCTCCCCTCAATTTATACAGCTCGCGTCCTCATCCAATGGCGACGGTGGACTCCCGCAAAAACGGTTCGCTGCTTTCGACGGCCACGATCGCTCCACCTGTCACAGGCATATTGGTAGAATCCCATCGGATGCCAGAAGCCTACGGCACGTCACATCAGCCAACCGGCACCCGACACGTGGCCCGTCGCTTCACCAAGGAGCACACGATCCGGCGCACACTCTTTAATGCAAAGGATTTCGCCTTGATTCGCTGGCCTCATCCAGAAAAGACAACCAATTGCCCAGAGACACGCCCGATGATATCTTCGGAAAGGTGCTCACCTCGGGTGATCCGGCAAACCACTCTCGACCCGACCCGTCAGCTGGTCGGGACGAGAGTGGGGGGCTAATGATGATACTCGATATCGGTGACCTCCCAGATCAGGGCACATGGCAGATGACGTGTCCCAGAGCATGTAAGAAAGGACTTACAGCGGCCGACCAGACCACACCTACACTCGTCCTACCGAGCAGAACGTTGGCTCGCCTCCGAGCCCCCTGCACAACTGGCCTCCTCGGCCTCACAGCTCGTTCCTGAGCTACCGCAGAACCAAGATATCTCGGCTCTCCCACTTGTCCGCGAGCTCTCCCTCCGAGGTCATCTTCCTCGGTCTCATCGACCGACCAACAGCATTGCTTGCGGGCATAACCGCCATCCCGCGAATCTCGCCATGCGCGAGATCTCCGCCGGCCACATTCCACGTTCCACGCCACCACGATCCATGATGATGCTCGATATCGGTGACCTCCTAGATCAGGGCACGTGGCAGATGACGTGTCCCAGAGCATGCAAGAAAGGATTTACAGCGGCCGACCAGACCACACCTACGCTCGTCCTACCGAGTAGAACGCTGGCTCGCCTCTGAGCCCCCTGCACAAATGGCCTCCTCGGACTCACAGCTCGTCCCTGAGCTACCGCAGAACCAAGATATCTCAGCTCTCCCGCTCGTCCGTGGGCTCTCCCGCTCGTCCGGGAGCTCTCCCGCCGAGGTTATCTTCCTCGGTCTCATCGACCGACCAACAGCACCGCTTGCGGGCGTAACCGCCATCCCGCGAATCTCGCCATGCGTGAGATCTTAGCCGGCTATATCCCACGTTCCACACCACCACGATCCCCCATTAACGAGCTTATCTCGCCATTAATGGGAGGTCCCGTTCATCACGCGGGCGTGACGTCAGGAGCGTAATGGCTGGCGTGATTCTCGCGCCTGCCCCACCTGCTGCCACCGCTATATAAACCCCGTCTTCAGATGATCCAGGTAGGTCATTTTTACTCCACTAAGCCATTACTCTACTCGGATCTCTAGTCTAACTTGATCATCGGAGGGTCCTCGGTGGTACAACCACCCCGGGACTTTCTTGCAGGTAACTCGGCAACCGCAACCTCAAACCCATTGAGATCCACACGCTTCAAGAGCCTGCCTCCAGATCCAATCTCAGCCACCCATTGCTGCCATCAGCAGATCTACGGAAGGCGACATCTATAGGAGATTTCAGCCTCCATCAGCTGGCACCGTCTGTAGGAAACAAGTTCTCGATTCCACAAAAATAAAAGTTCGCCTTCAGATCTCAACCTAATGGCGAGCGATCATCACGATCATCTAAGCACCAGCCGCCGCCTCCCCCTCAACGGAGGCGCGGACGGACCTCCTCCGCCGAATGCTATCAACACCCTTGCCAGCAGGATAGACCGACTCGCATATGTCATGGAGGCACTGATCTGCGTCCAAACGGCAGGGCAAGATCACCAAGCCGCCGCTCCCCAGCCTCAAGACTAGGACCCCTACAAGGGGAGAGAAGGCTCCGTCCGCGTCGGCATTGCTGATCACTGAGTCGCTACCTCCCACGGCTGCAGATCTCCCGGGCCAATACGTTTTGAGGCCCGCTGGGCGCCTTACAGTTCAACGCTGAGGTCCATCGCCAGAGCGCCTCATCCCGAGATCCTCCACGCACATGTCCCTTCCGAGGAGATGTCTGTCAGCTCGCCTATTACCAGGCCAGACCGACACCCCCTCCCTCGACGGGGCCACGCGGACGAGACTCACCATGGCGGCTCGAAGACTACCTCGCCGGGGGATCTAAGGAACCTCATTGAGAGGAACCAGGGCCGAAGCCAGACGCAGGCCTCCAACAGCAAAGGCCTGGGGTCAGAATTTGCCGAGTCGTCGGGGTACCACGGGCGACTCAACGCCCTCGAGAAGAAGATCGAGGGTCTGCATCGGGAAGGTCACCGTTCGAGCGACGGGGCTAACTACGCCGCCGACTCGCTCACCTAGCCATTCACTGAGGAGCTGCTAACCTTCCACATCTCCTCCTGCAACAAGCCCTCAAAAGTCTCCCTCTTCGACGGCAAATCCGACCCGAAGGACCACCTGGATGTATTCACCGTGGGAATGAGCTTCCAAGACCACTCCGATGCTGTCCAGTACCGAGCTTTCCTGGCCACTCTCATCCGCTCCGGGCGAGACTGGTTCCGAGGACTCAAGTCGCACTCAATCTCAACCTTCGATGAGCTGGCCACACAATTCCTCGGCTACTTCGTCGGGAATAGGTGGCAGAAGCGCACTGTAGACCATCTCTTCACAATCAAGAGCGGGGACAAGGAGACGATCAAAGCATACGTCACCCGCTTCTACAATGCCCTTCTCAAGGTCCCAGAGTACTGGGACGAGACGGTCATCGCGGCGCTAAGGTCTGGTCTTAGGCACAAGGAGTGGTTACGCTCCTTTGCATTAGCGCAACCTAAGACAGTGGCCGAGGTCAAGGCATGGACCGAGCGCGGGGTCCAGCTCGAATCCAAGGTGAACGCCAATCTCCCCCGAGCAGAGCAAACCGACCAGAAGAAGAGGGCAAGAGAAGAGAGAAGGGGACCCGAGCGGCAAAAGCCCTATCTTCCAAAGTTCCAGGAGTACACACCACTCAACGTCTCCCAGGCGGTGCTACTAGAGGAGGCCAATAGCGAAGGGTTCTTCAAGCTTCCCCCGGTCCCTCGAATGGCCTCAAAGCGAACCCGGAGCCCCTACTGTGGCTTTCATAGGTCGTCGGGCCACTCCACGGAGAGCTGCAAATAACTCCGAGACTATATTGAAGAGCTCATCCATTCAGGGCACCTAGCAGCGTACCTGAGGGACAAGCAACAAGCTGACTGCGAGCAGGAACAGCGTCCCCCTCCAGCCGAGCTAACCATCGGCCAGATCATGGTAGTATCAGTGGAGGATGCATCCGGTATCTACGAAGCTCGGTACCCTATGCCGGGCATAGATGCCAACAGACAACCGAGGGGCTCAAGCTGCATGAATAAGAGCATCTACTAGCATGTGTTCTTTTTTTTGGCAATGTACACCTTTCTTGAGATCTTTTGTTCATATAATAAAGGGATCAATAAAGCGTTGCAGAAAAGAAAAAAGAATCTTATTCATTCAAGGGGTACTATAGGCTCCTCAGCTGTACAAAAATATATATATTACAACAGCGGGGGAATGGGGTGCAGAGAGCACTGTTCGTGGTACTCTGAGGATATTTCCGCCAGCCGAGCCCTCGCAGCATCCAGCCTCTGCCTTCGATCCCCCCCGCGAGCGTCGGCATCGCGCCTCAATTAGTAGCACTCACGGACGAGCGCTTCCGAGCGGCCTAGCCGACTCACAGAGATCATGCCAAAGTGCTTCAGAGACCTTAGCTTGCCTATGGCCTCTGTTCATCACAGAAAACTGCATTTTATACCGCCCATTCTTATGCTCGTTTGTTTATAGGTAGGTGCTTTTAATCCGTGTTTGCTACATATTTACAGGTTACAGGTTTCCAGTCCAAATAATGCAAATCAACACAAAATCTCCACAGTTACGCCAAAATCCAGAACATCTGTCACAGACAGATAAAAGTCGGGTTCCAGTCATCCGCATCCGTCCAGTACCGCTTACCAGTTCAAAAGACAGGACGAAAACAGTCGTCATTTTTGGTCAAGCGTGGGGCCCGATAAAGATATTCAAAGATGTGTGGGGCCGGATAAAGATATTCAAAGATGCGTGGGGCCCGATGAAGATATTCAAAGATGCGTGGGGCCCGATGAAGATATTCAAAGATACGTGGGGCCCGAGGGAGATAAATTCAAATAAGTTGAAAATAAAAGCCACCATTGTTGACTACTGGAAATTGAGGAAATCATGGAAGAATATTGACATTTTGGACCTGTTAAACAGAAGACAAAAGCAGCACAAGAAAACCCACAAAACACGACTCCCCAACTCCTCCACATGGCCGCGGATTCGCGGCCAATAAGGCGACTCGGCCGCGGATCCGCGGCCGAGTTGACTCGGTAGCACATGGTTTTCTGGGGGTAGTTGGCACATGGTTTTCTGGGGGTAGTTGGCACATGGTATTGCCCTATGGTTTCAAATCTCAGCCTATAAATAGCCCAGAGTGAGCCAGAGAAGATATGTAAATTCTTATACCTCTTTAGTGTAGTTTGGTTTCTTTCTTCTTCTTCCCTCTTGAAGCTCTCTTTGGAGAGCTTCATTAAGGAGGTTGAATAAGTTACCAAACATTGTATCTTGATCCAAAGTGTTTATATAATTGTTGCTTTGTTTTTGTTTAGCTTGAGGGTGAGTGTGCTTCATCTTGGTTTCTTTCTTCTTCTTCCCTCTTGAAGCTCTCTTTGGAGAGCTCCACTAAGGAGGTTGAACAAGCTACCATAATTTCGTAACTCTTCATCAAGTGTTTATATATAATTGCTTTCTTTTATTTGCTTTCTTTCTTTTCATTATGGTTAACTAATTCTTTTCGGTTGTGGTGTGGGTGAAGAAGTAAGATGGAAGTCTTTGCCTCCTACCTCTTGTTTATGTTTCATGTGCTTAACTTATGATTCTAACCTAAATATTGTTTATGTATTGATATGATACGGTATTTTGATACATGGTTATTTGTAACCTCCTCATATGCCGTATTCATTCCCTTTCCCATTTTCAATGTTTAAGTTAAAATCCATTTGGTGTTAAGTTTGGTAAGATAGGATATGGTATTTTGTGATAAAGAGCTTGACAAACTCTTTGTTTCATATGCTATATACCTTCACAAATACTTAGCAAACTCAACACCAATATCATTTGCTCTCACTAACCTCTTTGTGTTTTCATTGTTGCGGTATGCTTGCGAAACCCCATGTTTAGCGTTGATACCCCTAGCTCGGACATACAAACGGTAAGTGACCAAAAGGGATTCGTTTCGTGCCTTGCGGCGAATGTCGGACTTTGACGGTTTGTGCTCCGCAACCGCGTTGACAAGTCGTGCATCATGCCGGAATCAAGGTAAGGCCGGGCAACTCATAACCAAAGGAGTGTAGAGGTAAACGCCGCGATTCAAGCTTCCGAACCAAGCCACAACCATTCTTTCCTCAACTCCTTTTCTTGCTTTATCCTTGTTTTCATCCTTTTATATATTTTTTGTGACAACCACCCAATTCATTGATTTGTTAACCTTAAACAACGATACCTAATACTCAATTCCCTGCGGATCGACCCGTGCTTGCCGGCTCGCTACAACGCGCCGTGCACTTGCGGTTATAAATAGTAAAACGAGAACGATCTCGTGCGCGCATTCCGTTTTCCACCAAAACGCATCCATTTCTGAAACACACGCGTTTGCGCGCGCGGGAGGATTCCCAACAAGTTTTTGGCGCCGTTGCCGGGGAATTGTAGTTATTAGGTGTTGTTATTTCTGGTTCTACTAACAAAACTAACTTTCTAACTCAATTATTTTTAAAAAAAACAAAAAAAAACTAACATAACACAAATTCTTTTCTTTTTGTGCATCTTGTTAATATGGGCGATACACAATACAATTCATTTTTTCACGATTCTTATTCTTTTGTTTATAATCAGTCCCCATCAATTTATTTAAATTGCCACGATTCTTCCCACGTTCATGATAATTGTCCTTTTCTGAGGGGTGGCCAACCGTCCCAAATTTTTGATAACAGTCACCCACCTAACACTCCTGAACTCAGTCCCACTTCAAACCTTGACCAGATGATTGAAGATTTAGAGAGAGAGGTCGACAGAATGACTGCTCTAGCATCACCACCATCACAACCCCTTCAACCCGAAATAATTGAACCATCTTTAGGGAGTGATAGTGAGATGGATGCTAGGTTGACAGCTTTAGAGTTAGGTATTGAAGTGATAACTGCAGTCGAGAATCAATCAGCTTCTACGTTAGCCCTATTCATACAACAGTCTGAGCAATTATTTCTTGCGCAGGCCCAATCTTTAGCTAACATAGAGGAACAAATGAAACATTTAGCTGTAAAGATTCTAGGGAGTGAGCACAGTCAATCGGAACCCAATAATGTGAATGTATGTCATCTAGGAAGTCACCCGAGAGAGTTAAACGATCAACCAAATTTTGATGATTTCATAGATGATGATACGATTGAATTGACTGAGTGTTGCCAGGACACACAAGCAAACCCTCTAAGTCAGTCCACCACTAGCCTTCAGGTATCCACTGAGCTTCTTATCACTTGTGATTTAGAGATTGATTTAACTGAAATAATACTTGATGAGGAAATTCTTGAACCGACTGATTTTTGCTTTCCAATTTTAGATGAGGGGGCTTGTGAATTTAACGGGTATGGTTGGGATAGATTAGAAGAAATCAATGATCAGGAACCCACAATTTTTGTATCACCTTTTGATATTATTTCGGAAGAAACGTTAGTGTGGGAACCTACTTTTTTAGATGATATGAACCTACCCAGTTATGAATGTGAAAAGGAAAAAATCTTTTTGGGAGAGAGTGTAAATAATGAGAGTAGGATTGTGAAAAGTAATAGGGAGGAAGACGGTGTTGAAAATTATTCTTTTATACAGAGTTTTGAGGAAATTTTTTTTGATGAACTTGATATTCTTGGTGAGTTTGGGTCAAGATCATTTTGGGATCATCCTTTGAACCTTTCTTTTTCAGAACTTTTTGCGGATGAACTCCAGTTCTTACACGAACCTGACTTCGAATCTCAACATATACTTATTGAAAATTCAATTCATTCAGAAAACAATACTTTGACCGCTTCAAAACTTCATTTCCACCTACAACACTTTTTGCTCCCTACTTTTACACGCCCATGCCCTTTACTAACATCTAACCATTTTTTGTATATTCTCCTTTTCTTTTTATTATACCTATTCTTTTGCCAGCCATGGCACTATATAGACAAAATCTTTATGTGGCTGGTATTAATTTCTGCACTAACCCAGTCTTTTAACTTGTATATGTTGTAATTAATCTTAGGTTTTTTTTCTTTTTGTTTTAATAAAATGATCACCCTGATGTCTAAGTCTAGCTACCGGAGATGGGGGCAACGATGAGGACATCGTAAAACTTAGGTTTGGGGGTGAGCGCTGCATCATGTGTATATTCTGCATTACATACATATTAAAAAAAACCCATAAAAAATGAAAAAAAATCCGAAAAATATAAAAACTTTGTCATCAAGTTAGCTAATGGGGTAACTTAGATTTTATTCCGAAAGTTTAGTTGATACGTGAGAAGTAACTAAATCCTAGACTTAGGAATTGAAAACCCTATAAATAACCCTCATTCTGTTTAACCTTGGTAAGTATACGTCCTTACAATGTTTGAGTTCAGTTCTTGAGTTAAGTCAAGATGAAGGGAAAGTATTGAAGCTTTACTGGAGGATAAGTCTGAAAAATAGTTTCTTTTCTTGAGTTCAAATTTAGAAAGTATATACCCTACAAACTGCACTTACACGCACCTTGAAACTTGGGATAGTAGAGGATACCTAGAAATATTCTTGCTTGAAAGCCTAGTATGAAAGAAAAAACGATATTTAAAGCTAAACACCAAAAGAGCATGTCGGAAAAAAATATCCGGTCTTGAAAAAGAAAAAAAAAGAAAAAAAAGAAAAAGAAAAAAAAATAGAATAAAGTCAAGACCTGGAAACTGCTATTTACGCTTTAAAGTTCACACATTCAGTAATCGGCCGTTAGTACCTCAAGAAGCATTAATAGTCGCATGAAAGGTGTGTGAGCAAATCCGTCCATCCTTAATGAAAAGAATTAGTATTAGGTATTAGGGCAAGGGTACTATAGCTTGAATTGAATTCTTAAGTGTAGGGGTGCAAATATACACACACGTAGGGGTATACAATCGATGTTTGAATAAAAGATAGAAATGAAGAATAAGACTTGTGTTTTCTGTAAAGTTGATAAAAAATCCCTGATTTGAGGTCGCACTTTAGAAGAAAAACTCAGGAGATCTAAGGTTAAATAGATAGGAGGTGTGAAGCATAAGGGTTGGATATTTCTAACCTAGGATGATAGAGTTTCTAACGTAAATACTAAACTGTAGGAGTAGAATCGATGTTAACTTATGAAACTAGCTTGACGGGATTTTGTGGGTAGTATCCGCTGAAAACCCTCAGGAGACAACACTCCTCCTACTAGGGACACCTAGAGGTTTAACGGCTTGTTGCACACGCTCGGTGCAATCGCGTTCCCTGCGAAAATGCGGTTAAGATTGTCTTTTGTGAATAAATGGTTTTGCTCGGGACGAGCAAAAGTTAAGTTTGGGGGTATTTTGTTCATCACAGAAAACTGCATTTTATACCGCCCATTCTTATGCTCGTTTGTTTATAGGTAGGTGCTTTTAATCCGTGTTTGCTACATATTTATAGGTTACAGGTTTCCAGTCCAAATAATGCAAATCAACACAAAATCTCCACAGTTACGCCAAAATCCAGAACATCTGTCACAGACAGATAAAAGCCGGGTTCCAGTCATCCGCATCCGTCCAGTACCGCTTACCAGTTCAAAAGACAGGACGAAAACAGTCGTCATTTTTGGTCAAGCGTGGGGCCCGATAAAGATATTCAAAGATGTGTGGGGCCGGATAAAGATATTCAAAGATGCGTGGGCCGGATAAAGATATTCAAAGATGCGTGGGGCCCGATGAAGATATTCAAAGATACGTGGGGCCCGAGGGAGATAAATTCAAATAAGTTGAAAATAAAAGCCACCATTGTTGACTACTGGAAATTGAGGAAATCATGGAAGAATATTGACATTTTGGACCTGTTAAACAGAAGACAAAAGCAGCACAAGAAAACCCACAAAACACGACTCCCCAACTCCTCCACATGGCCGCGGATTCGCGGCCAATAAGGCGACTCGGCCGCGGATCCGCGGCCGAGTTGACTCGGTAGCACATGGTTTTCTGGGAGTAGTTGGCACATGGTATTGCCCTATGGTTTCAAATCTCAGCCTATAAATAGCCCAGAGTGAGCCAGAGAAGATATGTAAATTCTTATACCTCTTTAGTGTAGTTTGGTTTCTTTCTTCTTCTTCCCTCTTGAAGCTCTCTTTGGAGAGCTTCATTAAGGAGGTTGAATAAGTTACCAAACATTGTATCTTGATCCAAAGTGTTTATATAATTGTTGCTTTGTTTTTGTTTAGCTTGAGGGTGAGTGTGCTTCATCTTGGTTTCTTTCTTCTTCTTCCCTCTTGAAGCTCTCTTTGGAGAGCTCCACTAAGGAGGTTGAACAAGCTACCATAATTTCGTAACTCTTCATCAAGTGTTTATATATAATTGCTTTCTTTTATTTGCTTTCTTTCTTTTCATTATGGTTAACTAATTCTTTTCGGTTGTGGTGTGGGTGAAGAAGTAAGATGGAAGGCTTTGCCTCCTACCTCTTGTTTATGTTTCATGTGCTTAACTTATGATTCTAACCTAAATATTGTTTATGTATTGATATGATACGGTATTTTGATACATGGTTATTTGTAACCTCCTCATATGCCGTATTCATTCCCTTTCCCATTTTCAATGTTTAAGTTAAAATCCATTTGGTGTTAAGTTTGGTAAGATAGGATATGGTATTTTGTGATAAAGAGCTTGACAAACTCTTTGTTTCATATGCTATATACCTTCACAAATACTTAGCAAACTCAACACCAATATCATTTGCTCTCACTAACCTCTTTGTGTTTTCATTGTTGCGGTATGCTTGCGAAACCCCATGTTTAGCGTTGATACCCCTAGCTCGGACATACAAACGGTAAGTGACCAAAAGGGATTCGTTTCGTGCCTTGCGGCGAATGTCGGACTTTGACGGTTTGTGCTCCGCAACCGCGTTGACAAGTCGTGCATCATGCCGGAATCAAGGTAAGGCCGGGCAACTCATAACCAAAGGAGTGTAGAGGTAAACGCCGCGATTCAAGCTTCCGAACCAAGCCACAACCATTCTTTCCTCAACTCCTTTTCTTGCTTTATCCTTGTTTTCATCCTTTTATATATTTTTTGTGACAACCACCCAATTCATTGATTTGTTAACCTTAAACAACGATACCTAATACTCAATTCCCTGCGGATCGACCCGTGCTTGCCGGCTCGCTACAACGCGCCGTGCACTTACGGTTATAAATAGTAAAACGAGAACGATCTCGTGCGCGCATTCCGTTTTCCACCAAAACGCATCCATTTCTGAAACACACGCGTTTGCGCGCGCGGGAGGATTCCCAACAGCCTCGTCCAACAGCATTTCTTATAAGGGGTTGTAAAGCCCCGGCGACGCCCTCCAGATGGAGTATATCAGCAGCTGAAGGAGGGAGGACCGCCGGGGGAGCAATCGGCTGAAGTGGTCCTTGATCCTGCCTATTACCAACTGCACCGTGTCCCCAGTGTAGTACGGGTCATAGAGGTAAACATCCTTGAAGTTTACGATATCTTCGATGGTGAAAGGGAAGTCCTGCATTTTTGCGTTTCGGGTGTGAGGAAGGGAGTAAACAATTACCCCTCAGTTTTATAGCCTCCAACGCCCCATGTAGTTCAACGGTCGCCCGTTTTCACCCACAACAGTGTCACCATGTGGCAGAAGTCACACCGATAGATATGAAATCGAAATGACGTGGCTTGGGTGCTTTGCTTCCCCCACGCATTCGTGGCACGTGTCACTCACGACCGTCCATCTTCCCAAAGCCATCACGAAAAGGCAGCCCTGCAGCTACCCTGCTCAGCTATCCCTGGCCGGTAGCTCCCCTACCCCACAATGCCAGGGATCTAAGCCCTCACTAAGAGGCAACTGAGCAGCTCCACTGCTTGGTTCATCCTTGGCAGGCCTCCCATGGCCCCTCCAGCGCCGATGACCTATGCCCTCATGAAGAGGCAGCCCTGCAGCTACCCTGCACGGCTATCCCTGGCCAGTAGCTCCCCTACCGCACAACGCCAGGGATCTAAGCCCTCACCAAGAGCCAGCCGAGCAGCTACCCTGTTCGGCTATCCCTGGACGGCAGCTTCCCTGCCTCGAAATGCCAGGGATCAAAGCCCTCACCAAGAGGCAGCCGAGCAGCTGCCCTGCTCGGCTATCCCCGGCGGGTAGCTTCCCTACCTCGCAACGCCAAGGATCAAAGCCTTCACCAAGAGGCAGCCGAGCGGCTACCCCGCTCGGCTATCCCTGGCTAGTAGCTTCCCTACCTCGCAATGCCAGGGATCAAAGCCCTCACCAAGAGGCAGCCGAGCAGCTACCCTGTTCGGCTATCGCTTGCCGGTAGCTTCCCTACCTTGCAACGCCAAGGATCGTAGCCCTCACCAAGAGGCAGCCGAGCAGCTGCCCTACTCGGCTATCCCCGGCGGGTAGCTTCCCTACCTCGCAACGCCAAGGATCAAAGCCCTCACAAAGAGGCAGCTGAGCGGCTACCCTACTCGGCTATCCCTGGCTGGTAGCTTCCCTACCTCGCAACGCCAAGGATCAAAGCCCTCACCAAGAGGCCGCCGAGCAGCTACCCTGTTCGGCTATCCCTGGCCGGTTGCTTTCCTACCTCCCAACGCCAGGGATCAAAGCCTTCAACAAGAGGCAGCCGAGCAGCTACCCTGCTCGGCTATCCCTGACGGGTAGCTTCCCTACCTCACAACGCCAAGGATCAAAGCCCTCACCAAGAGGCAGCCGAGCGGCTACCCCGTTCGGCTATCCCTGGTTGATAGCTTCCCTACCCCACAACGCCAGGGATCGAAGCCCTCTCCAAGAGGCACCGGGCAGCAACCATGCTCGGCCATCCTTAAGGACAAAAAGCCCTCGCCAAGAGGCACCGGGAAGCAACCCTGCTCAGCCATCCTTAGTAGGCCAATTACGGTCCCTCCCGCGCTAAGGATGAAAAGCCCTTGTAAGAAACAACTGAACCCGCCCTTTTTCGGTTATCCCTAGCTGGTAGCTCCCTACCCCAATAAACCAGGGATCAAAGTCCTCCCAGAGGCAACCGGACCCACCCTTGTTTGGTTATCCCTGGCTGGTGGCTCCCTACCAAACCAGGGATCAAAGCCCTCTCCAAGAGGCACCGGACAACAACCCTGCCTGGCCTGTCCTTATGGATCAAAGCCCTCGCAAGAGGCAACCGGGCCTACCCTTGCTCGGTTATCCCTGGCTGGTAGACCCCTACCCCCAACAAACCAGGGATCAAATCCCTCGCCAAGAAGCACCGAGCAGCTACCCTGCTCGGCCATCCTCAGTTGGCCAATTACGGCCCCTCCAACAACTAAGGATCCAAGCCCTCACCAAGAGGCACCGAGCGGCTACCCTGCTCGGCCCATCCTTAGTTAGCCAATTACGGCCCTTCCAACAACTAAGGATCAAAGCCCTCGCCAAGAGGCACCGAGCAGCTACCCTGCTCGGAACCATCCTTAGTTGGCCAAATACGGCCAACCCAACAACTAAGGATCAAAGCCCTCGCCAAGAGGCACCGAGCAGCTACCCTGCTCTTCCCATCCTTAGTTGGCCAATTACTTCCCCTCAAACAACTAAGGATCAAAGCCCTCGCCAAGAGGCACCGAACGGCTACTTTGCTCGGCCCATCCTTAGTTGGCTAATTACGGCCCCTCCAACAACTAAGGATCAAAGCCCTCGCCAAGAGGTACCGAGTGGCTACCCTGCTCGGCCCATCCTTAGTTAGCTAATTACGGTCCCTCCAACAAATAAGGATCAAAGCCCTCACCAAGAGGCACCGAGCAGCTACCCTGCTCGGAACAATCCTTAGTTGGCCAATTACGGCCCCTCCAACAACTAAGGAACATGATCTCAACAAGAGGCATTCGGTCTATCAATGTCTTAGCGATCTCCACTTCGACTTCGGGGTCATGAAGATACCATCCTCCCACCGATCCTCGTACACTCGGCAAATGATCAGATTCAAGTCGACGAGTTATCGCTAGATGAGGAACATACCGACTATAAAAGCAGTACTGTGTAGATACAAGTGTCTACCAACAAAAAGAAGTACAAGCACAAATGCTACTGCTAAAACAAAAATCTTTATTCGAAAAGTCAAAGCTTTTACAAGGGTACTGTGGGCTCCCCAGCCTTATAAAAGTGCTTGAAGGCCTACAAAGCAGCGATGCAACAAAAGAGAAGAGAAGGGCTTCAGGACTCAGGGCCGGGCGCAATACCGATGAGCTCGACGTCCACCACGAAGGAGGACGTGTCTGTTACAAGAGCCTCGGTGTCGCCCTTGCCGAGAGTCCCTTCCCCGGTAATGCTCCCGGGGACCTCCGCCTGCTCGTCGTCCCTGCAGGGATATTCTGCTCGGAGCTCTTCATCAGCAAACTCTGGCACCCAGGCTTTGACGGCGTCGAGGGACTCATGCTAGATGAGGGTGGTGGCCAAGGCTAGGACTGTGTAGAACTGCTCCGACTTCTGGAAGTTCTCCACCGCCTCCGTCGCCCTGAACTCGGCTCTCTTCGCCGCCTCTACTGCAGCCCCCAGCTCCTTTCGGAGGGTACTCACTGACTTCTTCATGGTGCCGACGAGCACCTCGGAGCCCTGAAGCTTGGCCTCAGCGGCCTCACGGAACCTGGCCGCCTCTCGCTTCAAGGCCGCCACTTCCTTCTTTGCTGCCGCCGCATCCTGCTTCACGGCCGCCGCCTCCTAGTTTCCGGCAGCCGCCTTAGCCTCAAGAGCAGTGATTTAGAGAGATTTTTACGATCAAAAATATATTACCGTAATCAAGAACGGCGTCGCTTCGTAGCTAGCTGGTGAGTACGGGTCGGTCCACAGGGATGTTGTGAATTTCCTAATCGCTCTTACGAGTTAATTCCGATGGGAGCCGGATTGATTAAATCTAAAAACTAAATTAATCTAAATCTAAATCTTGCTAGGGTTAGGTTTAGGTTAAGTTTGGAAAGTCAATAAATCTCACTGCTTTCTATACCCATATGATGATCTAATTAGGAGTTATGGTAATTATTAATAAAAGGGATTAGAACCATTGGGAAGATGCTTCTTTCTCTAGCTTCTTGTCCTTCCTTTATCAATCCTTAACCTAACCTTCATGGAAATCAATCACAACCGGGCCTTTATACTACGGTATCACCTATACCTCATGGGATAGGGTGCCGTAGGGAGCGGTATGTGCATGTATGATGAAGTCCTATTAAAATATATGACGAGCAAGAAAGGGGTGAGAGATTTTCATCTCCCAAACCTTCCCCAAATCTAACCCTAACAAGCGAGGAGACTACTCACTCATTAGGGAATTGAAGAACATTTATCTAGGGAAGAGAATAAAAGATCTAACTATTTAACTAGGGCAAGGAATTAAATTTAACTAGGGCAAGGAATAGAAATTACCTAGGGCAGAAAAGAAATTAAGAACTTACAAGTTGATGCTCTCCAAAAGAAATCTGAATTTTATTAATGAAGGGAGGCACGAAAAGAATACAATGATTTGGAGTTCCTATTTATAGAGGATAGTAAACCCTAGGTTACAATTGATTCGCACGTCTGCATTTACAAGAATACCCCTAGGTTGACCATTCAACGCCGCAATGACTTATGGTAAAAATTTATTCTTCTCAGGGCCCTAGACAGCATGGGTTGGGCCACGGTTCCGCGACCCAATGAAGAGGTTATGTCTTCATTTTTCTTATGATGACTTTGGGCTTTCTGGGCTTCCATATTCTTTAGTTCTTTTATCAAAATAGCTTCTAAGTTTCTTCCAGATCTCCAGTGAATAATTGCAGTGGACTTTTAACCGTTCGCTTTGTAATCTTAGACTTTGCGTTGCCTTGTACTGTGTAAACTGATCTTTGTGTAGGCTTTTATCAAGATCCTTCTGTTTGCTGGTTGTAGTTCCACTTTTGCATCGTCTTTATATCTTTTTCACTTTTTAGATCCAAGAAACTGTAACCTGTAATATGTAGCAAACATGCGTCAAAAACACCTGTTTATTTATAAAACGAATAAGAATGGGAAATATAATAATGCAATATTATGATATGAACAAATACCCCCAAACTTATATTTTGCTCGTCCCCGAGCAAACTTATTTTTATTCTCTACAAAAAACCTAACCGCACTTTCACAAGGAAACGCGATTGCACTGAACTCGTGCAACAAGCCGTTAAACCTCTAGGTGTCCCTGGTAGGAGGAGTGTTGTCTTCTGAGGGTTTTCAGCGGATACTACCCACAAAATCTTATCAATTTGGCCCATTTACTTTAATTCTCCAATTAGGTTTTCTAACAAGGAATTCTATTATCGTCGACTTGCAAATTATCCATCCATATTCTTCACACTTCCCTATCATCTAACTTAAGATTATATATGTTATATAGACTTACTTAGCTTTCGGCATCTCTTAAGTTTTCCTTCTAGGGTTCCATCTCCACTTAGGAATTTTTGTTAACCTTACTAAAGATACAAGTTCTATTCTTCACTTCTTTCTCTTATCTAAACTCCAATCACATATCCCCAAGTGTGTGTATATCACCCCTACACTTGGAAATTCAAATCAAGCAATCATACTCTAGTCCGTTGTCCAAAGTACTTAATAATTAGTGAATTTTTAAATGAATTTTACTTACACATCCTTCATGCGATCGTTAATACTTCTTGAGGTACCAACAACTGATTACAAGATGTGTTTGCACATTAAAACGTACTTCCTATTCTTGCAACACCCAAGGCTTTAGCAGTGACTCCCAAACCAGTTGGTCTAAGGTACTAGGTGATGAAGCACCCTCGCTAAATATTTTTTCTATTTTTGCAGCCTCGAGTAATTACAAAAACCAATGTTCATTTTTTTTCCTTTATTCACATTTTTTTCATTTTTCATCGTACTAAGGACTTTAGACAAGAGCATTTCAAGGTCTCTTCTACTATTCCAAGTTTCAAGGTGCGTGATTGTGCAAATTGTAGGATATACGTTTTCAGAATCTAGATTTAAGCTAGGAATTATTTTTCAAACTTATACTCTAATAAAAATATCAATACTTTTCCTTTGTTTTGACTTAGCCAAAGAAGTGGACTCAAAATTTGCCTATTTCTAAATAAACTACAAAGACATATACTTTCTACCGTTAAATTTTAAGGAATGTTATTTTTAGGGTTTTTAATTTACTAAGTCTAAGATCTAGTTGTTTCTAGCCAGTTAACCTATTTGTCAAACTCAAGTCAAATATGACCAAAATTGAATACAATAATTTTTATAATTTTTGAAAATTTTCAATTTTTATGGGTTTTAAAATAAGTATGAAAATGCAAAAATATACATATGAATGCGAAGGAAGAAGGCTTACCGGGCATACCCCCAAACTTAAACTTGACAGTGTCCTCACTGTCATGCTACACCAGGAGGGTCAAAATGTCGGCACTCCCCTATTTATTTATTAAATTTTTTTTGTTTTTATTTTTTTTGAAATTTTTTTATTAGAAAAGAAAACAAAAATATAGATATACATATATACAACAAGGTCCTCCCCAAACTTAAGCTTGGTCTTACATAAGCCAAAGGTTAGCGCCAACCATTCAAAAATCTTATCGTGGTAATGGTCGAGTTGGTGAAAGAATGGAGTGGAAAGAAAGGAAATGAGAAGCACATGAGACCGTGTGTGAAGAAAGGTAGAATATGGTCTCGGTGGAGAAGAAGAAGGGCGGAAAAGAGAAAGAAGAGTAGCACGATCTTGAGGGTGTAATTCGAGTGAATAAATTAGCACAATTTGTGATGACCGATGTGTTAAAAACGATTGTGTTAATCTATCAACCCGTCGAGAAATGGGGTCAAATCCCTCAAGATTCGCAAGAAAACATGGGTACTTCGAACTTGGTATAGGAGATGAAAGCGTAACAGTCTCTTGTACGATCAGAACGATAGGAAGGATGAAAGGGAGTGAATTAGGGATAGTCTCATTCTCACCGTAGTAAACTGTCTCGAACTTGAAAGATCAATGGTCCGAAACGACTGTAAGCAATCGAGTCTGATGGTTCAACTAACTCATCTGAAAATTCAAAGGACTCAAACTCGGGCGGTGAGTCTTCAACATCGTCCGAAAAAGTAAAACACTCGTAAGTGTTATCGGCTGTGAGAACTGTGTTAGATTCAAAGGAAAAATTTTCAAGCACACAGTCTTCAAGCGTGATCTTTTGTGTTGCCGGAACGATGGAAAGGAGGGAGGGTGATATAACAGGTAAAGGTTCAGGAGGATGAATTGGAAAATCCGACACATCAAACAAAAATGGTTCATCCTCAATACTCTCCTCAATACTCTCCTCATAATTCTCCTCAATACTTAGCCCATCCATGCTATTATCATCAAAATCAAGACGCATATGAAGTTCGGGAGAAACAATTAATGACTCGGGATGATGAATTGGACATAAAATTTCAACCAAATCGATGGGTTCATCATCCGAAATTTTCCCGGCGTCTATATCCTCAATCAAGTGAAAATCAATTTTTTCTGACACCTCATCAAATGCATGAATATTTATCAATTCAGGTTCTAGATTGGAGGTGTAAAGATCGAAAGGGTTAAGTGTGGTTTCACTCAAAAGGGGTTCTTCACAATCTGGAAAATCAAGCACTACAAAATCACACAACTCGTTTTTATTTTCAACTGGTGAACTATTTCGGAAAATCGATGGAAAACCGAAGTTGTGGGTTTCAGTTGGATAAAGGTAGGTATGATTTGGGAATGTGTAGAACTCACTCGCTCCTCTCAAATTCTCTTTCTGTCCAACCGCCTCCTCATACATTGAAAAATTTGATGTTAGTTGGAAACTAGCTACTGGTTCAGCAGGTTGCATAAGGGCGGCTATGGGCGCTTCCACATTCCTAGTCATTTTGTTTGTTGCTAAGATATAACCCTCCAACGACTCTTCCAAACTAGACTTGGGTGGTAAGGGGGTTTCGGTAAAATATTCGAAATTGTTTGGATATGTGAAGCTCCCAAAAGGCTGTGTAGAAACAGTGTCTAGTGACAGTGGGAAAGTCGGGTAGGACCGGTAGGAAGTGGGTAGTTGGACAGGGGTAGGGTCAACATGTGGATAAAAATGTGAATAGTCTTGTGGATCCCTAGAACTAGATGAGTGGAGAGGGGTGAAAGATCGGCTATGAGATTGAGCAATATGCTCAGCAATGAACATCGGTTTAGGAGTTACAGCAGTACTTGAAAAAGTGGTATCAACATATGAAGGTGGTAAAGGTTGACTTGGTTGACACAAAGTGGGTTGCAAAGTCGAACTGTTTCTCCTAGACGTTTCTATTTGATCTTTCAAAGATATTTTTGGCACGGAGGGATCTTCCTTAAATCGACTGAAACAATTGACGTACGAGGCAAAGTTAGGTTCGGGATACCAAAGTTCGGAAAGTGATTTATGATGTGGGGTACCCATGATAGAAGAAAGAAGAAAAGAAATAAGGTAAGTGGTGCACGGATTTCTTAGCGACAACTTGCAAGTTTACTTTTTTTTTTTAAAAAAAATCCTTTTTCCTTTGTCTCTTTATTTATAACTGTTTGCAAAAAGATTTTCGAGAAAAGAGCTAAGACACACTTTCGATCAACCAAAAATGCACAATCAGGCCTAGATTTAGGGTCACCTAGGTCGGCTAGACAGCTCCTAACTATTCCAAAGGGCTAGAAATAGGACCTCAAACCGCCTCTTCACCGCCAATTGCTGTCAGGTAAGTGCCAGGTAAGTGGGAGGCTCCCCGCTACAAGTAGCGGTCCTAATTAAGTAACCACTTGCCTAAGACACACTTGTCTAGACACCGCAAAGTCAGGTTAGGATTAACGGCTGATGCCTATAATTAGTCCTCTGTCCTATTGAGCTCGAAGTACTTAGGCTGAGTCTAGTATTTTTTAATTAAGAATGGTCAATGCAAATGCTTTATGTGATTTCTGGGATCCTGGGAAGGGTGATGAAATCCCCACCCAATTTGAATTGGTCAAAAGCCCCTTAAAGTCAGTTTTAAAGATATGCAAAACAGAAAAATCACTTGCAATCAAATCTTTTTATTTTATTCGCGGTGCAAAGAATCCAGCACAAGATTTTTATTTGGAAGGGGAAAGATTTTTTTTAAGTGCAAAGAATCCTGCAGGAGATTTTTCAGAAGATATATCAGAGATTTGCAGAGGAGGAGAGAGAAAACTCACAGAGATTTGCAGTGGCGGAACTGTTTTTTTTTTCTGGTGATGTTACCAGGGCGCGGCGGTTCCGCTGCCGGAATCGGGGTCGCGCGGCGGTTCCGCCGCATGTTGGTCGTTTCGGCAGTTTTTTTTGGGGGACCAGATCACCGCGATTCTTCTTGTTGACTCGGTCCTCCAAATTTCTTCTGTTGACTATTATGATATTCCTCTGTTTGTTCGGATTTGATATTTGCTGTTTTGATCTCTGTAGATTTCCAGATCTGAATTTGTTCGTAGATCCTGCAAAATTCACACAAAAATACCCTTCTAAAAAATAACAGATGATATATTTTTATATTTTTTTGATTTTTCAGATTTTTTTAATTTTGATTAACTCGAAATTGCAAAGAGGAAATAACACGCCATCCCCGGCAACGGCGCCATTTGATTTAGAGAGATTTTTACGATCAAAAATATATTACCGCAATCAAGAACGGCGTCGCTTGGTAGCTAGCCGGTGAGTACGGGTCGGTCCACAGGGATGTTGTGAATTTCCTAATCGCTCTTACGAGTTAATTCCGATAGGAGCCAGATTGATTAAATCTAAAAACTAAATTAATCTAAATCTAAATCTTGCTAGGGTTAGGTTTAGGTTAAGTTTGGAAAGTCAATAAATCTCACCGCTTTCTATACCCATATGAAGATCTAATTAGGAGTTATGGTAATTATTAATAAAAGGGATTAGAAACATTGGGAAGATGCTTCTTCCTCTAGCTTCTTGTCCTTCCTTTATCAATCCTTACCCTAACCTTCATGGAAAACAATCACAACCGGGCCTTTATACTACGGTATCACCGCTACCTCGTGGGATAGGGTGCCGTAGGGAGCGGTATGTGCATGTATGCATGAAGTCCTATGAAAATATATGACGGGCAAGAAAGGGGTGAGAGATTTTCATCTCTCAAACCTTCCCCAAATCTAACCCTAACAAGCGAGGAGACTACTCACTCATTAGGGAATTGAAGAACATTTATCTAGGGTAGAGAATAAAGGATCTAACTATCTAACTAGGGAAAGGAATTAAATTTAACTAGGGCAAGGAATAGAAATTACCTAAGACAGAAAAGAAATTAAGAACTTACAATTTGATGCTCTCCAAAAGAAATCTGAATTTTATAAATGAAGGGAGGCATGAAAAGCATACAATGATTTGGAGTTCCTATTTATAGAGGATAGGAAAACCTAGATTACAATTGATTCGCACGTCTGCATTTACAAGAATACCCTAGGTTGACCATTCAACGCCGCAATGACTTATGGTAAAAATTTATTCTTCTCAGGGCCCTAGACAGCATGGGTTGGGCCGCGGTTCCGCGACTCAATGAAGAGGTTATGTCTTCATTTTTCTTCAGATGACTTTGGGCTTTCTGGGCTTCCATATTCTTTAGTTCTTTTTATCAAAATAGCTTCTAAGTTTCTTCCAGATCTCCAGTGAACAATTGCAGTGGACTTTTAACCGTTCGCTTTGTAATCTTGGACCTTGCGTTGCCTTGTACTGTGTAAACTGATCTTTGTGTAGGCTTTTATCAAGATCCTTCTGTTTGCTGGTTGTAGTTCCACTTTGCATCGTCTTTATATCTTTTTCACTGTTTTAGATCCAAGAACTCATAACCTGTAATATGTAGCAGACATGCGTCAAAAGCACCTGTTTATTTATAAAACAAATAAGAATGGGGAATATAATAATGCAATATTATGATATGAACAAGCAGCGACCCTCACCATCGCTGCCTCCAGCTCCCTCTATGAGCTCTCTCCCAGCGAAGAAAGCTCGCCCGCGGCTTGCATCACCGGGGCTATATCCTCCTCCTCCATCCGGATGGCGATAGCGACGTGCTGGAGGACCCGAAGGAGTCGGAGGGGGGTCAGAAAGAAGAAGGGGCACCAAATCTCGCAAACAATGAGACGATGAACGAGCGCTAACCTCCAGGGCCTCTTGAGCTATGGACGCCAGTTGTCCCTTCAGCGTCCCCCCAGCGACCCGGCCCCCGGCCGACCTCTCCATGTCGTGCAACAAGCTCCCGAGGGCACCTCAAAGCAGAGCTCCCCCTCATCCACCAAGATCGGAGAGGCCGGGGTCCGCGGAACTATTCGGGGGAACCTCTTGTGAAACGACGGCGAAGAGCTTGTCTCCACCTCCGAAGCTCGGGTGTCCTCTCCCCGAGCCCTTTTTCTGTTCCGCACCTGGCTGGGCCCCGGGGAGCGATCCACACTCGAGCGCGGGGACGGGACGGCTGCTGGGGAAGCCGGGGCCGGCGTCTGATGGGAAGAGCTGGCCCCCCCAGCCTTCGACCTCTTCTTCGGCTTGTGCATGGCTGCTCGGAGGAGGCCCACGTCCATGGTTTCTGCACAAGATAATATATAATGGAATCAACGACACAAGCAAAGTAAAGACAAATACGAGCTCCTAACTTACCGACGAACTGGGCGGGGCTGAGCTTGGCCCAACTGAGGGCCCACTCAGAAAGCAACACATCAGCCCGAGGAATAGGCTCCCACGCCGCCACTCTCGTCGCGTCGGGGTCATTGGACGGATTTCCCTGCCAACACTTATCCCTAGACCACTGGATGGGTACGGGCCAGTCCTCACCCTCCAGCGGCCCAACGAAGAAAAACTTTTTCTTCCAATCATGGATGGAAGAAGGCAGGACGACAACTCCTGACCCGGCTACACTCCCCCGTTGCTTCCTAAAAGAAAGGTAAACCAACCTCGGGTCGCCCGCGCGAGTTCCGGGGTGAATTTTGTAAATAAGAGAGGAGGCAAGGATGGACAGACTAAAGGGGATCGTCTGCAACTTCAGCCGGACCAGGAAACCAAGGAGAATTCTTCAAGAGTTTGACAATAGCTAGCCCGGGGCTAACCCAAAATAATTTAACGCAGCTACAACCTCAGGGGAGAAATGCAGGCGCATTTCGGCTCAAAGGGCTTCCAAGTACAAGGTGATCTCTCTACCCCTCACCTGATCAGCCCTCTCTCCTTCCTCGGCCAATCGTCGCGTGTAGCTGGAGGGAATATGGAAAAGGGCCCGAGCGGTGACGAGCTCGTCCTCATACTTTACTCAGGACGACGCACCAGGAGCGTCCGCCACCACCGCTCCAGGAACCGACCCAGACGCGCGGTCCCGGGAAGAGGATCTGACCCCAACTTCCTAGAGGGGCTCCAACCCACGGGAAGAATCCCTAGTATCTACCCCTACGACATCTACAAACTCCTCAAAACAAGACGTCTAACCTGATGTGAAGAAATTCTCGAGAAGAGAAAACACTGAGATCCGATCTAAAGGGGAGAGCGCCGAGCTAACAAGACTCAGAATCGAGAAAATGTAGAGAGAGAGAGACCCCGAATCAGGCCTCCCCTTGATTTATGCAGCCGGTGTTCTCATCCAACGGCGACGGTCGACTCCCGCCAAAACGGTTCGCTGCACTCGACGGCCACGATCGCTCCACCTGTCGCAGGCACATTGGCAGCATCCCATCGGATGCCAGAAGCCTGCGGCACGTCACATCAGCCAACCGGCACACGACACGTGGCCCGTCGCTTCACCAAGGAGCGCACGATCTGGCGCACCCTCTCTAATGCAAAGGATCTCGTCTTGATTCGCTGGCCTCATCTAGAAAAGACAACCAATTGCCCAGAGACACGCTCGAAGATATCTTCGGAAAGGAGCTCACATCGGGTGAGCCGGCAAACCACTCTCGACCCGACCCGTCAGCTGGTCGGGACGAGAGTAGGGGGCTAATGATGATGCTCGATATCGGTGACCTCCCATATCATGGCACATGGCAGATGACGTGTCTCAGAGCATGCAAGAAAGGACTTACAGCGGCCGACCAGACCACACCTACGCTCGTCCTACAGAGCAGAACGCTGGCTCGCCTCCGAGCACCCTGCACAACTGGCCACCTCGGCCTAACAGCTGGTCTCCGAGCTACCGCAGAACCAAGATACCTCGGTTCTCCCGCTCGTCCGCGAGCTCTCCCGCCGAGGTCATCTTCCTCAGTCTCATCGACCGACCAACAACACCGCTTGCGGGCATAACCGCCATCCCGCGAATCTCGCCATGTGCGAGATCTCCGCAGGCCACATCCTACGTTCCACGCCACCACGACCCCCCATTAACGAGCCTGTCTCGCCATTAATGAGAGGTCCCGCTCATCACGCGGGCGTGACATCGGGAGCGTAACGGCCAGCGTGATTCTCGCGCCTGCCCCGTCTGCTGCCACCGCTATATAAACCCCTTCTTCAGACGATCCAGGTAGGCCATTTTTACTCCACTAAGCAGTTACTCTGCTCGGATCTCTAGTCTAACTTGATCGTCGGAGGGTCCTCGGTGGTACAACCACCCCGGGGCTTCTCTGCAGGTAACTCGGCAACCGCAACCTCAAACCCATTGATATCCACACGCTTCAGGAGCCTGTCTCCAAATCCAATCTCAGCCACCCATCGCCACCATCAGCAGATCAAAGGAAGGCAACATCTGAAGGAGATTTCAGCATCCATCAATCCCCCATTAACGAGCCTGTCTCGCCATTAATGGGAGGTCCCGCTCATCACGCGAGCATGACGTCGGGAGCGTAACGGCCGGCGTGATTCTCGCGTCTGCCCCGTCTGCTGCCACCGCTATATAAACCCCTTCTTCAAACGATCCAGGTAGGCCATTTTTATTCCACTAAGCCGTTACTCTGTTCGGATCTCTAGTCTAACTTGATCGTCAGAGGGTTCTCGGTGGTACAACCACCCCGGGACTTCCTTGCAGGTAACTCGGCAACCGCAACCTCAAACCCATTGAGATCCATACGCTTCAGGAGCCTGCCTCCAGATCCAATCTCAGCCACCCATCGCCGCCATCAGCAGATCAATGGAAGGCAATATCTGAAGGAGATTTCAGCCTCCATCATTCCCTGTAAGGATATCTAAGCTATTTAAACTGGTTTAACTTATATGTATAATATTTAGCAACTAACTATAATTAATCTAACTACCCATTGTCTGGGGGTGCTACAGAAAAAAAAAAGTTTTATCTACTGCTTTACATATCTGTAGAACATTTTACTGCATTAACAAATCTATCATATGTCTCTTTTTCTGGACTTCAACTAGTGCACGAGGATTTGGAGATGACGACTAGATTATTAAGGATTTGAATTTGGCAGTACCGAAGAACAAGATGCGAAAATTTCAGGTCGACAACTACTCATAAAACTTTGTTAAATTTTCATGAGGGACTTTCTTTTATATCGCTCTCCATCCCGATAGAAAGAGTTGGATAATAAGGAAGATGATGATAGGCATGTTTTATAGTTTGTTCTATTTTGCTTAGCATATAATTATCTTTAGTATTCTATATTTCTTGTGCTTTTGGGTTATACAATCTTTTGGCATTGAGGTTCTCGAATGGTTAGAATCAAAGGTATATCATACTAACCCTTTGTAGGGCAGTTTAAAGTTATAAACTAATCATATTGGCTCATGGGACTCATTTATATAATGTTAGCACCAAACTAGCATTAATTTAACTACTTTTTTTTGGCTGTCAATTATAAAATATAACAAAAAAATAATTGCCCACTTATGTATGTTTTATTTTGGCCTCTTTAATAGAATTTGTCATGAGAGCTAAGGTGAATAATTCTTTTTTCCTAAACTATTATATTGAGATTTACTTATCATACACTATTACGAATATGGTTTGACCTTACAGTTGGAACAATAGCCCTAAATCACTATCCTTACGATGTCCACCGTATGGACAAAATTATGATCCGTAGATGCAAAAAGCGTAGGAGCAAATAAATGCCCCTACAGTTATAAAATATTCCCCTACAGTGAAACCTGTAGATGTCACTGTCCCAACGGTTTCCAACATAGTGGCATCATTTTATTCAATTTGTTTAAAAATATTTTAATATCGAGCAAACTTAACCCCTACAATTTCTAACGTAAGGACATAGTATCATTTTTTCTGATATTTTATCCTTAGGATGGTCACTGTTGTGGTAAAAGTTGTCCCTCCAGTGTAAACCGCAGGAATAGAGTATTAATTCTTTCTGATACTTTACCCCTACGTTGGAACCCGTAAGGGAATATTGTGCCCCTACGGTTCTAACCGTAGGGGCAAACTTTAAATCTTTTTTTAAAAAAAATACTGCCTTTTGTTTTTTGTCCGCTCTTTACACAATAATATATCACACACTATATTATATATCCAAATACAAAAATATATATCAATAACATCTCATGCATAATATATAACGAAATACAAAAATGTAAAAACACAAAATAAACAAATACTGTCACGACCCGAAATTTGGCACGTGACGGCCCTTAAACCACGTAACGTCTCCATGCGTAACGTAATTCAAGTAAGCCGAAAACCCAGCAATCTAAACCATCAAAAATGGTAAGTGATAATAAAATTGTTAAAACTTTTTAAATCTCAATCAAATTCTTTAAAGTCCAAATTTACTTCCTTTAAAATTTTGACAGTACCTGCTTTGTAAAACAAGCCCCCAAAAAGGGTACAACAAAAGATATAAATAAAACATCCCCAAATGGGAGCAAATACACGCCCAAAGGCGGAAAACAACCACCACAACAGATATACGACACCGTAGCGAAGAAAAAGACGATATAAAGAGAACAGCATGAAAATCTCCAAGTCACAAATAATATACAATATCGTCCTCACAACTCGTCTCTAAATCAATACATGAAAATGGTAGATGGAGAGTACTGCATACAACGAATATACAATGAGCAATATCGGATAACCGCAAAACCCACCTATAGAAAAACTGCACCCAGTCAACCGTAGCGGTATCCGCTGCAAAAGATGATACGATGTGATGAAGAAGAAAGCCCTGCTTCTGACTGCTCTGAGGGACAAGCTGCACAACCCTATGGCACAACGGGGGTGAGTTGCCAACTCGTGAATAGTAAATAACATATGCAGGTAATCGTAAGTATGCACGTACTGCGCTAATCTATCACATGCATACTAATAGCAATAAACAGCAATATATATATGCAACAGTCATGAAAGGTACTCTATCAGGCACTACTAATACATGAAGCAATGCATATCAAATAAATGCGGAGTACGGAATAAAACATATCGTCCTCACATCGGGCACATCGGCCCTTTCAAATCGGACACATAGGCCCCTCATATCGGGCACATAGGCCCCTCACATCGACCATAATATCGGCCTGGCCATTGAATCAGCCCGCATATCGACCATAATATCGGCCCGGCCATTGAATCGGCCCACATATATAATGAATAAGTATATTTGCATAGATCATTATGATGATATATTATGTAGGTGTACATATATAACAGCGTCTCATACCACTGTTATATATATACGATGGGTATACATATATATATCAGCCTCCCATAACACTGATATATATACGCAGGAGTAAAACAATCTAGAAAACATCATATAAAAATCATATCTCAATGCGAAATCCATGAAATATAATATATGCAATATGAAACAGTAATATTAGCATATAAGCAAAAACCGCTATTTAACTACAACAAGTTATTAAGTATATCACGCGGTTCTTAATTTCTCCGAAACCAAACGCAACATCATATAAAGGTGAACATGTAGCTATAACCAGGTATGCGTAACCATGTCGGTATAGCAAGATATGTGTATCTACCTATCAGTAATGATGTAATACCCTCCAGGTATATGTGTAGCTATATAAAGGTATACGGGCGTACATGTAAGTATGTATGCAAGATGTACATGTAGTTATGTCTCATATGTGTATATATCTATCTCTAATGGTACAATACCATATAGGTATATGGGTAGCTAGCATGTAGTCATGGAAAGACATATGTATAAGTATATAGATATATAGGTATACTATATGTCATATGCACAATGGAATATGAATCAATGTCTCAATGTCCCTAACCATACAATATCATGTATGTATAAGTGTTGTGCGTGTCATGGCAATTATCGACGGTGTGGGTGTAGCATACAATCAGTGCACGTGCAACATGAACCGTCAATAATAGTGCAGTGTTCAAAGGGTATAAGTCCAAGCACAACAAGTAATAATATGGAATGAAGTTTTATGCACAATATCTATATGTGCAATATAACATGGGGCTAATATCATATCATATCTAGCCCTGACGCATAACACCATGCGGGCGATTCCCCTATAGATATTAAATCTACTCACTGATGATTCTGGGACAAGTAAAACTAACCACTCGCTTTCCCTTCTTCGCAGCGTCTGAAGTTCCCGCCTGCATCTCTAAGATCATAAGACAACATAACAAGTGCATATTAGCAATCAACCAATAACACGTACTAACTACGTTTGACCGACGCATCAACCCCAAACATACTCTCAAGTGTTCGTCTAATGGCTAACACGCATAGCGACACTACGAAACTAACCTAAAAGTAACAGATACACAAAGACACGAACCGTATCGGATAACGTAACGCGCGTAATCGAAACACTATCCCAGATTTTTCTACACAAACAATTTGTAAAAGTTGCACATGTTAGTGTATATGCCCTAGAGGCCATTATTGTATCATACTAATTTGCATATTACTTAATGGAAGTTTGGGATATTCACAGTTATATTAACAGTCTCGCTCAACATAGTAGTATACTACTTGGTTTATGTCTATCTTAATATGTATATATGTTAGCATATCGCGATTACATATTGATAGAGCCCTTATGATCTTGCTTGACTACCAGCGTTGTGATGGCAGTTACACTAGTGGGGGCTGGGTAGTTTACAAGCACATCCTTTTTCAAGTCCCTAGTCGTAAGATTATCGAGACAGGGCATCGATACTCCGGAGTAGACTAATGTGTACGCTTCTCATCCCAGTTGGGGAAATTGTCTGTCCCACAGCCATCAGTACGTTGTACTGGAGAAAGTATACAGGTGCTCATTGGGTTACGGGTACACCGGACATGACTCACAGGGAACTGTTGGTTGGTATTATACCCGTCGTCAGTTAACAGTTCCCAGGTGACATGAGTACAGCATAGTCCGCAGACTTGACACTGCTGCTTCATCTCGAGTGTGTTTCCACTGTTCTTAGATTGCTACCCTACCAAGGCTCAAAGAAGTCGTGCAAACAGGTAGAAGTTGGGTGCAGTCCCGAAGCACTTGGAAGCAGTGGCGGTTAGATAGGATTCGTCTCTCCCGGTATTGGGAGTTGATATCGCGCTGTGTTTGGAGAGCCATTACACAAAGTCCCTGGCCAGGGCAAACGAGATTTACTGGTAGAATTTCCAGTAGCTTCTCAAGGTGTAATGGGCTTCACTCCGACACGACTTATACCGCTTTTAGGGGACTGACGCTTGCTGCCCCCTTAGGCCCGATATGCGATGGTCCTAGACAAACGGACCGGACTGTACGGAGATTGTCACATCAGGCTCAGTAAGAGTTCGGATGGGTTTCCTCATCGGCCTTCTTATCGACATCTACCTGGGGACCATTACGTATAGCTAGTACCGCTTGTGACCTGTGGTTAAACCCACTGCCAACGTAGTGTCGAGTCTTTAGAGTACCACACAAAGAGTTTTCCTACTTCAGGCGAAACGATATAGAGGTCGCATGGTTTTACGACAGGTTTCGGACACATACATGTATTTATGCACGTACGATGTTCGAATAGTTTTTACTAGCGGGCTTTAGTTTAAGTCAGATTCTAGTATTGGATTAATGGATTTATACAGTCTCAGTATTTCCGTGTTTTCACGGATGGGAGGGGCATTCTCGTAATTAGTCGAAAAGCTTCTAGAAGATAGATGAGGTGGAGAGCCTAGGTGGAATTTGCATTAAATGGATTAGTGACTCATGGAGTGATTCATCCAAATGAGTGAATGAAGCATTTATTGCTTAATGACTCATGAGATGATTCACCCAAAATGAGTTAATGAAGCATGGTTGATATTATCATTTATTATTCATTTAAATAATTGTCATGCTTCATATATTCACAAATGAGTTAGAATTCATGATGATTCTCACTTTCACATTCTCTCTCCTCAAGCTCTCTCTTCAAAGAATTAACCCTAATCCTCTCATGTGTTGAGATCCAAGGGTTAGCAAGACTAATAGATCCTTAATCTTCTTCTATATCCTCTAGATTACTTTGATTAGCACTCATAGCCACCTAGTTACCTCAAGTGAGAGGTTAAAGCTTGGAGAAGGAGCTCTCGGGTGGATCTTCTATCACATCGAGGAGGCCGACGAGGAGGTGAACTACAAGGACAAGAAGGACTTGAATCATTAGGTATAATCATCTATCATAGTAGCTAATCACTTCTATATAGTTGTTAGTTAGGGTTTAGCAAAGATCCGTAAAGTTAGTCGATGTTAGTTTAAACAAAATGATTGTTTTACCTATTCCGCCTCCCCACATCATGTGGGGTGTCTAACGTCGACTTACAGTGGTATTAGAGCCTAGCTAAACCAAAACTAACATGTTAGCAAAGTCGTTAGAAATTCGATCGCAAAACGAACCCGAAAAAACATCATTTTCACATAGTTTCTGCCGTTTTTAAAACGGGGTCTAAAAATTTTTCAGGGACCCTTAAAAATACAAGCAGGGTTTTTTTAAGAATTGTGAAGAAATTTGGGACTGTGAATCGGCCATACCACCGCGGAACCGCCGCTGATCCAAGCGATCCGCCACGGATCCGCAGCCGAGTTGACACTGGGTCAACCCAAATTTGCTCAGTTATTCTTCTGTGTTGATGTTGTGTTTTCTGGGATGATTTGTTTCTGCTCAGGTTTTATGTGCACAGAGAATTGTTTAGAGTAGATTCATTAGTGTTGCTTGATCAAAATTCTAAGATGTTTGGCTAACTTGATTATATCCGTGTTGTGTTTAATGTGTTCATAAACCTCCCATAACTGCTAGTATGTCGGTTAGCATGGGGTGCACATTTCTGTAATTGTTTTTACTGGTTTGTGATTGTGGACTTGTTGGATTGTCGTGAATGGATAGCCGGGGATGTGAGACGAGTGTTTCTTTTATTCAAATATAAATTGTAATTTGTTGTAATATTCTTTTGCGGGTCACATCCGGGTTGAGGTTGTAGCCACCGTTGTATTATTTCATTTACTGTTTTCTGCTCCTATGATGGACCCAAGGTGGGGTGCACAAACTACCGGGTACTTTGAAGTGTTTAGTGGCCTACTCACGTCGTTGAGGGAGACCGCTTCACTTCGGTTACTTGGCGGATAGTTTGTCGTACCCATAGGGGTCTAGGGTGGGGTTTTGGCTATTCATCGCGACTGTGTAATCCGTCTTTCTTTGCAGGCTCAAAAGGAATGCGGATTCGTAGAAAATCCAATATGTTCATCTGTGATTTGGAATGCCTATTATTGCGTCTGACGAATATACAATATCTACATGTGATATCTATTAGGCGTCACTTATGTTTTGCACCCGCGCTAGCCCAGCCCCCGCTCTGTCGTTAGTTAAGTAACCTAACGGGTGAATGACGGGGCCCAGTAGCGAATGCGGATGGCATAAGAGGACGTTGTATTTGTTGGAGATAGTGCCCTCAGAGTTAATTATTGGACCGCAGGTACGTGATTGCAATGATTGCGGAGGACCTATACCGGTAGGACAGTCTTACTCGAGATGATAGTATGCTATCTGGTTTTCCTTTATCAGTCGTGTACATGTTCAGGTGACTGATTACATGTTACACTTTGATAGAGCCCTTAGGATCTTGCTTTACTACCAACAGTATGATGGCGATCATATACGTGAGAGTTGGGTAGTTTATATACATATCCTTAATTGTGGTCCCTAGTCGTGGGAGTTTCGAGACAGGGCATCGATACTCCGGAGTAGACTAGTGTATACAGTCGAGACCCCGACGAGGGGCGGTGGCCGGTCTCACAAGCCACTGGTGTCAGTTGGATCACCTAAGATGTATACATGTGCTCATTGGGTTATGAGTACACCGGACATGACTCGCCGGGAATATGCTAGTTAGTACTATATTTATCGTCAGATAGCAGTTCCCTGGTGACATGTGTACAGGTTAGTTCATCGACCTGAGGTCGTCATTTGTCTCGTGTGAGTTCCCACTGTGCTTTGATTTCTACCCTACCACGGCTCAAAGGAGTCGTGCAAACAGGTAGCTTTTGGGTACAGTCCCGAGCCACATAGAGGCACGTGAGCGGATCGGCAGGGGATTTGTCTCTCCCGGTATTGGGGGCGAGATCGTGCCGTGTCTAGGAGAGCCATTACACAAAGCCCACGGCAGTAGCAGGAGATTTACTGGTAGGTACTCCAGTAGTATCTCAGGGTGTTATTGGGCTACACTCCGACACGACTTATACTGCTATTGGGGGTCTGACGTTACTAGCCCCCTAGGCAGATATGCGATACTCATAGACGAACGGATCGGACTGTATATACATTGTCACTGTTAGGCTCAGTAGGGTTTCTGGATGAGTTCGCTCATCAGCCTCCCTTGAGGTCAGTCCATGGGCAGCCGTTACGCATTGCTAGTGCCGCTGACGGTTTGTGGTTAAACCCACTGCCAGGGTACTGACGAGTCATTAGAGTCCCCCACAGACAGTTTCCCAAGTTCGGGCGAAACGTTGTAGAGGCCGTATGGTTTTATGGCAGGGTTCGGAAAATGCACGTGCGTTTACGCACGTGTTATTTTTCGGGCAGATGATACTGGTCGGCTTTGGTTTAAGCCGGATCCGAGTATTATATTGAGTAGATATAATATCTTTGTCTCAGTTGCATTTGTATTCGGTCGTAATACAAATGCGGTTATATTTATACAGTTACGGGGTTATCCTGAAAGTCGTTTCAGGATCACTTTTGGAAGTTGCCAGTTTCCAGTTTTCTATCAGTCGTCTTTTAACATTCGGTTAAAGACGGATTTTTCTTTTCTTGGATGAGGTGAGTCGTGCTTCTAGAAGCTTCTAGATTGGTGACTAGATTCATGCATCTTTCTTTGCATTTATTAAATGGTGACTAGATTTTTGTGACTCATGGTTTTAATTAATGTCTTTTGGACTGCTTAAGATCTTTTGTTATGATAAGGATCATTTCTTGTGGTCACCCCCCTCTCCTACACTCACCTCCCCATCCCTATAAGTGGCCGGCCCCTTCCCCTTCCTCTCTCTTACTCTCACTTGAAAAAGATGGTTGAAAAAGATATGATAGATTTTGGGGTGTATGGAATTTCACAGCTCATTTCATTCCATCACCCGATTCCCACGGCAACTTCATTAACCGTTCGTTCATGGTTTTGGACGAAGCGAGACAAAGTATTCCACTCATTCTCTACATCATTCTTGGTCATCTCTTTTAGCAAACTTGACGACCGAGTTGCCTCGAGTCAGAGGCGGGAGCCCGTTTAAAGAATCAGTGACGTGGTGCCACCTGGACGAGCAGATCGGAGATCGACGAGATCGGAGCAGCCGTAACAGAGCGTGGGATGATGGTTAAAGAACGAAGGACTCGGAACATTCGGTATAACCTTTCTACACTCTTTACAGTTTGTTAGTTTAGCAATAATGGCAGATCCGGGTTAAAGTATACGATAGCGCCAGTTAAAAAGTTTTTGTTCCGCATTTGGCGTCTGTAGACGGCCGGGCCGCTACCGTAGACTTACAGTGTTTTCGTTGTTTTCTGCAATGATAGGTTAAATGATGGGACACATTATATTAATGCAAAGAAAATAAACCAAAGTTGAATCGTTGGAACAGTTTAAAATAAACCACTCGGTTATTTTTAAAACAGAAGATATTTTTAATTGCAGAGCTTAACCACTCCTTTTAAAAAGCTATCAGGTTCCTTCGATCATATCAAGTTCACTACGTTCACGGTTTCGCTAAAACCATTCATAGCTCTCCGTCATTTCATTTGGGTATTCAGTAGTATTCAAGTTATGTATTTTGACCAACGCCAAGGCATAGTGTTTGATAGCTGCTGGGTATTCATTTGTTGCATAGATAGATGAGTTAGATTGGGACAGTCGTACTATCATTTGGCCAACGTCAGGGGTATGTACGGGTGGGTTCAAATTAACAAGATAATGATGGGTAGAACTTGACATGTGACTTATGACATTTTGACCAACGCCAAGGTCATAAGAGCATGAGGCAAAAATCCACATCGGGAATTTCTAAAGAAACTGAAATTTTCTAAGAGTTGCATACCATTTGGAGTGTGATAATTTTGGTAGGATTCCTTCAGCTTTATCACACGATGATATTTGGATCCCGATCTTACTGTGAGTATCCGCTACTCATTTGGAGATTCGTCACTTAACGATCAATGCTATAAACCAAGTAGGTGTCGAGAAAGGTGTCAGTGGGGCTACGCCCCTAGAGAAAAGAGCTTATTTAATTAAGGAACTTCGCGATAGCGTCGAAAACCTCCCTCGAAGTACCGACACCGGCCTGGCTGAATGGTTAAGCAAGTATTGTACGGTGAGAATAGTCCTGACTAGTTCTTTCTTTTTGGTTTGAGGAGGGATTCGAGAAACAGTGGGAGCCATCCTGTTTAGATAAACTAAAAACCACTCTAAACTTGCAAGAGCATCATGCTAAAGTATTTTCTCTCTCTCACCTAATTGCAGCGACCCAGAACATGGCAGGCCTTAAGTTACTATTAGATAAAAATATTTTGACAGGGCCAAACTATAAAGACTGGTTCCGGAATGTCAAGATGGCTATTACTTATGAAAAATTGGGGTATGTCCTTACTACTAAGGCACCTGTTGTCCCAGGTCCTGAATCCAGTGTCGTGGATAAGAAAATCCACAAGACCTGAGAGATAGACTGTGCGAAAGCCAAATGCATCATACTTGCCTCTGTGAATAATGAACATCAGAGGAGGCATGAGAATATGGATCTTGAATCCATATTTCTCCATACCAAGGAACTGTATGGAGAGCAATCTCGTATAGCTAGATACGAGACCTCAAAGAACTTGTTTCAGTCGAGGCTGGCCATCGAATCATCTGTAGGAGAACATGTCCTTAAGATGATTGGCTATATTGAAGAACTCACAGACCTCGGGACAACATTAGAGAACGAGCTATATACAGACTTGGTTTTTCAGTCCCTTCCTTCCACCTACGCCCAATTTATCTTGAATTTCAACATTCAAGGTAAGGAAGTTGAGCTTCCAGAACTCCTTAACATGTTGAGGAGTGCAGAGGGCACCTTGTAGAAAGCAAGGGAAACACCCACTATGTTTGTTCGCGGTGCTTCCTCGTCCAGGTCCAAGGCAAGGGCTAAAGGAAGGAAGAAGAAGGCCGCTACCAAACCAAGAGGTGGTGTTGGTAAGGTAGGAGTCAAGGGAAAGGCGAAGGTTGCAGTGCCGGTAGTGGCAAAGGACGAGTGCTTCCACTGTCGTAGGAAATGCCATTGGAAGAAAGATTGCAAAGCTTGGATTGCCAAGAACCAGGACCCGAAGCAAGCTGTGGTTTAGACTCCAGGTGTGTTTGTAATTGAAAATTGTCTGTCAATCAACTCTACTTCCTGGGTATTGGATACCGGATCAGGATCTCATATATGCAATTCATTGCAGGCACTGAGAAACCATAGAGTGCTGAAAGTTGGTGGTATGACCCTCCAGGTTGCTAACGAAGCTAGCGTAGGTGCTGTGTCCGTAGGGGATTATCACCTTGGATTGACGAGTGGACATATTTTGGTTTTGCGCAGCTGTTTTTGTGTACCCAGTTTAACGTGTAATATCATATCAGTATCGTTGTTATCAAAAGAAGGTTATGATTTCACGTTTGTAAGCGATGTTGTTAACATCCACCTTAGTCATGGTTTGATTGGGTCCGGTACACTACATAATGATATATATGTGTTAAACCAATTACAGATTTTCAATATCCAGAACACACTAAAAAGAAAGTCTCCAGATATAAATCAGGCTTTCTTATGGCATTGTAGACTAGGTCACATCAATGAGACAAAGTTAACTAAGTTACATAGAGAAGGATATTTGGATCCGTTCGAATATCAATCTTATGCCACTTGTCAATCATGTCTCAAAGGAAAGATGACAAAGACTCCATTCACTGGACATGGAGTAAGAGCGAGCGAGCTCTTAGGACTCATACACAGCGATGTATGTGGTCCAATGTCTATACATGCAAGAGGCGGTTTTTCATATTTCATTACTTTTACGGATGATTACTCTATGTATGAATTCATTTTCTTAATGAAACATAAATCCGAGGCCTTTGAGAAATTCCAAGAATATAAGAATGAGTAGAAAACCAAACCGGCAAAAGTATTAAGACACTGAGATCTGATCGAGGTGGTGAATACTTAAGTGCTGAGTTCATGGGTTACCTAAAAGAGAAAGGAATTCTCTTTCATCTTACTCCTCCATACACTCCACAGTATAACGGTATATCGGAAAGACAGAACCGAACCCTATTGGATATGATACGTTCCATGATGAGTAATGTTGAGTTACCGCGATCTTTCTGGGGTTATGCGCTAGAATCAGCTGCAAATATTTTGAACAGGGTTCTTACCAAGACTGTGCCTACCACACCATATCAGATGTGGAGTGGGAAGAAACCCTATCTTTAGTATTTGCAGATATGGGGATATCCAGCTTTTGTTAAAAAGCAGCATGCGGACAAACTCGAGGCACGATCAGTACAGTGTAAGTTTGTGGGATATCCAAAGAACTCCAAGGGGTATTTTTTCTATTACGCAGAGGAACAAAAGGTTTTTGTTTCTCGTAATGCCCATTTTCTAGAACAACAGTTTTTAGAAAAGGAAACAAGTGGGAGCGAAATAGAACTGGAAGAAATTCTAGAACCACAAACTACTACTGAAAGTTTGGTAGAACCAGAAGTTCAAGAAGAACAGGACATTCCCGCACCCCTCCACAGGAGTAGTAGGCCATCTCATCCGCCTGAGAGGTACTACGGTTTTCTCATAAACGGGGATAGAGAGGATCGCGTCATTGATAATGATGAACCTACTAGCTTCCAGCAGGCCATCCAGAGCTGCGACTCAGTAAGATGGCTGGATGCAATGCGGACCGAGATGGAGTCCATGTACACCAACAAAGTATGGACTTTGGACTTTGCACCAGATGGGGTAAAACCTATAGGATGCAAGTGGATCTTCAAGAAAAAGATTGGTGTAGATGGACATGTGGAAACCTTTAAGGCTGGACTTGTTGCAAAGGGTTTTCGTCAAAGACCTGGTTTGGATTATGACGAAACTTTTTCTCCAGTGGCTATGCTCAAATCCATTGGATCCTTCTTTCTATTGCCGCCTTCCATGATTATGAGATCTGGAAGATGGACGTAAAGACGGCTTTTCTAAATTGTAATTTAGAAGAATTTGTCTATATGGATCAGCCAGAAGGTTTCAATCAGAGTGGGAGCAGCGGGAAAGTGTGCAAGTTGCTTAAGTCCATTTATAGACTAAAGCAGGCATAGCGGAGTTGGAACATCTGTTTTGATGAAACGGTCAAAGAATATGACTTTATCAAAAATCCAGATGAACCATGTATATATAGTAAAATTGTAGCACGAACTGTCGTATTTCTCGTCTTGTACGTGGATGACATTCTCTTGATAGGAAATGGCATTCCTATGCTACAATCTGTCAAAGGATTCTTGTCACACAGGTTCTCCATGAAATACCTAGGTGATGCCTCTTACATACTGGGGATCCAGATCTATCGTGATAGATCTAAAAGGATGTTGGGACTTTCGCAGTCCAGGTATATCAACACTATACTGAAAAGATTCAGTATGGAAGATTCTAAGCACGGTAGTTTACCGGCTTGTCACGGAATCACCCTATCCAAAGAGATGTCTCCCAAGAATGATTTGGAAAGGGATCGCATGTCAATTATACCTTATGCTTCTGCGGTAGGCTTTATAATGTATGCGATGTTATGCACCAGACTAGATGTAGCTTACGCACTGAGCATGGTAAGCCGGTATCAGTCAGACCCAAGGGAGAAGCACTGGATAGCAGTAAAGAACATTCTCAAGTACCTGAGAAGGACTAAGGAGATGTTCTTGGTTTACAGCGGAAAAGACCTCAAGATCGAGGCTTTTGCTAACTCCAGCTTCCAGAGTGACAAGGATGACTCCAAGTCCATATCAGGTTATGTCTTTACCCTCAATGGAGGGGCGGTATGCTGGAAGAGTTCCAAGCAGGACACCGTTGCTGACTCGGCGATGGAAGCGGAGTATATAGCTGCTTGCAATGCCGCAAAAGAAGCAGTCTGGATGAAGAAGTTCCTCACAGAACTTCAGGTGGTTCCATCCATTGTTGATCCAATACCTCTGTATTGTGACAACAACGGGGCTATAGCTTTAGCAAAGGAACCCAGGTCCAATCACAAGTCCAGACACATCTTAAGGCGGTATCACCTGATCAGGGAGATCATAGATCGCCAGGAGATCGAGGTCCGGAGAGTTGTTACAAAGAAAACACTGCAGATTCATTCACAAAGGCCTTACCTCAGATTCAATTCGAGAGGCTACTCGAGATGATAGGTCTTCGATATGCCAGTACATGGCCCTAGTGCAAGTGGGAGATTGTTAGTGTATATGCCCTAGGGGCCATTATTGTATCATACTAGTTTGTATATTACTTAATGGAAGCTTGGAATATTCACAGTTATATTAACAATTTCACTCAACATAGTAGTATGCTACTTGATTTATGTCTATCTTAATATGTGTATATCTTAGCATATCGCGAATACATATTGATAAAGCCCTTAGGATCTTGCTTGACTACCAACGTTGTGATGGCAGTCACACTAGTGGGGGCTGGGTAGTCTACAAGAACATCCTTTTTTAGGTCCCTAGTCGTAGGATTATCGAGACAGGGCATCGATACTCCGGAGTAGACTAGTGTGTACGCTTCTCATCCCAGTTGGGGAGATGGTCTATCCCACAGCCATCAGTACGTTGTACTGGAGATAATATACATGTGCTCGTTGGGTTATGGGCACACCGGACAGGACTCACAGGGAACTGTTGGTTGGTATTATACCCGTCATCAGTTAATAGTTCCCAGGTGACATGAGTACAGCATAGTCCGCAGACTTGACACTGCTGCTTCGTCTCGAGTGTGTTCCCATTGTTCTTAGATTGCTACCCTACCACGTCTCAAAGGAGTCGTGCAAACAGGTAATAGTTGGGTGCAGTCTCGAAGCACTTGGAGGCAGTGGCGGTTAGATAGGATTCGTCTCTCCCGGTATTGGGAGTTGATATCGCGCCGTGTTTGGAGAGCCATTACGCAAAGTCCCTGGCCATGGCAAACGAGATTTACTGGTAGGATTTCCAGTAGCTTCTCAAGGTGTAATGGGCTTCACTCCGACACGACTTATACCGCTTTTAGGGGACTGACGCTTGCCACCCCCTAGGCCCGATATGCGATAGTCCTAGACGAACAGACCGGACTGTACGGAGATTGTCACATCAGGCTCAGTAGGAGTTCGGATGGGTTTCCTCATCGGCCTTCTTATCGACATCTATCTGGGGACCGTTACGTACAGCTAGTACCGCTTGCGGCCTGTGGTTAAACCCACTGCCAGCGTAGTGTTGAGTCTTTAGAGTCCCACACAGAGAGTTTCCTTGCTTCAGGCGAAACGATATAGAGGTCGTATGGTTTTACGACAGGTTTCGGACACATACGTGTATTTATGCACGTACGATGTTCGGACAGTTTTTACTAGCGGGCTTTAGTTTAAGTCAGATTCTAGTATTGGATTATTGGATTTATACAGTCTCAGTATTTCCGTGTTTTCACGGATAGGAGGGGCATTCTCGTAATTAGCCGAGAAGCTTCTAGAAGATAGATGAGGTGGAGAGCTTAGGTGGAATTTGCATTAAATGGATTCGTGACTCATGGAGTGATTCATCCAAATGAGTTAATGAAGCATTTATTGCTTAATGACTCATGGGATGATTCACCCAAAATGAGTTAATGAAGCATGGTTGATATTATCATATATTATTCATTTAGATAATTATCATGCTTCATATATTTACAAATGAGTTAGAATTAATGATGATTCTCACTTTCACATTCTCTCTCCTCAAGCTCTCTCTCTTCAAACTAACCCCAATCCTCATGTGTTGAGATCCAAGGGTTACAAAGACTAATAGATCCCTAATCTTCTTTTATATCCACTAGGTTACTTTGATTAGCACTCATAGCCACCTAGTTACCTCAAGTGAGAGGTTAAAGTTTGGAAAAGGAGTTCTCGGATGGATTTTCTATCACATCGAGGAGGCCGATGAGGAGGTGAACTACAAGGACAAGAAGGACATGAATCATTAGGTATAATCATCTATCATAGTAGCTAATCACTTTTATATAGTTGTTAGTTCGGGTTTAGCAAAGATCCGTAAAGTTAGTCGATGTTAGTTTAAATAAAATGATTGTTTTACCTATTCCGCCTCCTCGCATCATGTGGGGTGTCTAACGTCGACTTACAACACATACCACAAGACCACATACAACCCCTAAGACTTCCAGACCAAAATACAACCCCCCCCCAGCCCCCACTCTGGCCATAAATTACGGCCAGAACCAATAAATCTGCGGCCATCTTGAATAGGATTGGGCTCAGGTTTCTCTGGTGGGTTCTAGGTCACTATACAAGGTCACTGTGATAGGAACTTTTCCAACAAATACCTGGTTTAATAGCAGATCATCCGAGACACAAATCTACACTAAAAATACGATATTTACCCGAAACGAAACTTTACGCGTTCTAAACTGAAACGAACAACCTACGCAACATTAAAAAGACTTATTTAACAAATATAGATCATTACCTACTCCCACAAGCTCAAAAATCCTAGCTTTCCAAGCTCCAAGGCATCCAAGAGGCAAAACAAGGTTTAGGATGTGATTTGGGTGTGATTTTGTGAAGTTTTGTGTAGGTTTAGTGATGGGAAGGTAAGTGTTCAGTTGAGGGTTGAGGGAAGTGAAGAGAAATGAGAATGAGATTAAGTAAGAGAGAAAGAGAGAGGGTGAGATGAAAAGAGAGAGAGAGAGGTGAGTGTAGGGTGAGTGCACCACCAACAATAAATGCAAGCATGACTCACCATGCCACCTCTTCTCATATCCAAAACCAATGGAAAATATCTCCTCCTCACTCAAAATAACTAGGGTTTAGGGTTAAATGCTAGGTTAAGGTTTAAGCAAGGATAGGATTAGGATTAGGTTAAGTTGTCATGGTTGCTAAACTAGATTAGCACAAACAAATTCTCACATTAACGTGCTCACGTGAGTGCAAGCCATAAAAAATAATAATAAAATATTAATTAATTATTATAAAATGTGAGCAAACCGAATTGGTAAACTTTTTACAGAAAACCCACATTATCGCTTAATTAACACTAATCGAAATCCTAAGGTGTTACAAATACAATACAAAATCACTCTAAAATCGTGATCATAATTATCATATACAACAACCGATATCCAAAATATACAACATGCATATCGCAAATATAATACAGATATCCTACAAAAATCTTAAAATATATTAAAAAATCACAGCTGGCTCGATCCAGGTGCTCCATCTCAAAGTATCTGGCGCATCTGGTGAAACCGGTCTGCGCTATAGCTCATGCGTCTCAAATGCTCCAGAACTGATGCTGGAGTACTACCTGTAGCTGAAGCAGCTGGAGCTAGAGCAGCTGGAGTTAAAGTAGCTAGAGATGTAGTAGAAAAATATGGAGGAGTGGCCTGCGAAGCAGTAGCCGAAGGAGTTTCCTGCGGAGCCGTTGACGGTATACCGGAAACCGGACTAGGACGAAAGGAAGAATGAAGCAGTAAAGTTTTTAAGTTTGTGTAATAAAAGAATAAGGAAAGGTGTACAAGATTTAGTTTATATGTCTTGTTGTGAAATTCTAAATCTAGAAATCAAGTTTCGCGAATTGAAATAATGTGTTATTGATTTATATGATTCGTGTCGGATTCGTATCAATAGCGAATTCTTGTAAATCCGCGAATTCTACTCGTATCTATATTTGAATCAGTGCTACGTAGATTAGAACTATCAAGATATACGTATACACAAATAGAAGTAACATATGTATCAACTCTTTCAACTCCTCAACGGTGGATTTCAATGTGGCCATCTTTTTCTCCAGACGTCGCTTGCCGGGAGGGTAGGAGAAGTAACCTCTGGAGTGGAGGAAAACCTTAAATGGGCCCTGCCAGGACCAAGTCATAAGCCTCTCTCGTAGTTACCGTGATGCCCTCCGTGTACGACGTCTAGAATAGGGGCCCGTATGGCCGGATTGGTCTCTCTGCTAAAATCAACCCCTCATAAGCTCTCTTGCTCCACCACTCGTGTCTATACCCATATAAAGTATTCAAATGTAAGTAAACCATTTAAATTTAAACTTATCAAAATAAAATTTCGAATTAGAAAAAATATTAACACTATACGCAATAATCCTCTATAGTAGTGTCGGGATATGTAAGTGTGCCCGTGGCCGGATCTATCAATGTGGAGTGGGTACACATATACTTCTGCAACATGCTCGGTGTACCACCCTCCGCTACGATCTAAGCTCACTACAATTCACCAAAAAACACATATATAATACAACTTTTCATATTGCATTATATTGAAAGAAATATATTATAATTTACCGCTACCTCCATGGCACGAGTTATGTTTTTCGAGCCACCCGTGTAGGTAGATCAACCCATCTTCATCGACTTTCGATTCTCGTTGTTCTATTGGGCATGCTTCTGCATAACAAAATCAGATTTAGTTTTCTAATGCAGCAATAAAAGATAAATTATATACTAAACACCGAATTACATTTAAATTACAAATATGCGTGCGCTCAGACGCCCAATACTGACACATGAGAGGCCATGTATCTAAATTGACCCCGCTAAAGGCCAAAAACTGCAAGAGAGCCTTTCTTTCCTCCTCACGGGTCGCTAACCATAAGTCGTCGTAATTTTTCTTCAGCCGATTTCTATTATACCGGATCTTACTCTGCATGTTGTCTTTGAGGCCCCAGTAAATAGCGCGAAGACCGAGTTCTCTATCCTCCTTATCAGTAAGGTCATCGGGATCGACTTCAAGAAAGTCGTAATTCACCTGCAAATAAAAGAAATTAATGTCTTTAAATTATAAGTGCCAAATGATATTAAATTTATTTGATAAACCAAATAAAAATATATAATAATACTTAAACTTGTTGCTAGAAAGCGTCAAATGAGCAGTTGTACTGTGCACCCTAATCAACATGAAGAGGTTAATTTTTGGGGGTGACGGCTCTCATCCCCCAAATACCGGCCGCATGATCGCCAATGTAGTGGCCCTCGGAGGTAAAGAAGAAGAGGAATGCTCTTTGCCTCTTAGCACGATCGGGCCTCAGCTTGTGGGCCTGATTCAGCCCTTGATTCCCCCGGACGGGTTGTGGCTGCCATGCATCCATAAAATATAAAGATATACATGCAATATCAAGACAAAAAAATATTTAGAATGCAAGAATTAACGAAAATTGGAGTGCAGTATGTACCTCCAGCGACATCACCACGAGCGTGCACCCGAGCAGTAGCACGAGCGAGACGATAGTTTCTCGGGTGAGGAATAGCCGGTGACCCGGATGTGGATACATCCCTCCAACTAGATAATAAACAATGAATATATAAGTAACTTCTGAATAAAATAATACATAATCAATTTAACGTATTGTATATTAAAAAATACTAACCTGCAGAGTGCTTGAAGGGTATGGATCGTATGGGAACGTCCTGTGTCCCGGATATGGAGGCATCCTCTGGTGCAATATATGCGTGTATATCTTCAAAATGAATATGTGTGTATATCTATAATATATCGTTCAAAATAAATATGCGTACAATATATAATATATAAATATACATGTAGGTGTGCCAAAGTTCACATGGAAACAGTCATCTGGGCTCTGTCCGGACCGGGATGCAACATCACTCCTCTACTATAGGAGCTGCTCCCTACACAGCTCCCTAGACATAATTGCTCTACCCTTGCCTCTAGAGCAGCCTCTGGTGCCCTTGCCTCCCGATGGTATTGACGTCGCCATCACCCCTAGATAAAAGCACAATCATTAAATATGCACGCAATACATGTATGTAAAAGAGATAATAAGAACAATAAATGTATAGATCATAGAAATGTAAACTCATAATATAATATTAATGATTACCTTTTTCGTTTCATAGACGCATTAGAAATCGTAGGAATATTTACTTGGAATTGATCATCAATATCATTCCTAACCCACTAACTTCACGCTCATTCGAAGATAACCCTTTTTACGGAGACAGATGATTGGAGCACTCTATATCAGTTTCTTTGCTAACTAAAAAAGGATATAATTTCACATTAGAGGATAATGTTATGAACATTTTTCTAAATCAAGTGTTGATTTGGTTTGGTAAATTATGTAATGGTATATAAAATCTAAATCAAATGACAGTTCTAAACGTACAGAACACATACAAGAGGAAGAGTTCAGAAATGAACGAAGACTACTTGTGGCATTGTAGACTAAGTCATATCAATGCGACAAGACTAGCTAAGTTAAATAATGATGGATATTTGAATCCGTTCGAACTTACATCTTATGAAACTTGCGAGTTGTATTTCAAAGGTAAAATGACCAAAACTCCGTTTGCTAGACATGGAGAAAGAGCTACTGAACTCTTGGGACTGATACATAGTGATGTATGCGGTCTTATGTGTACATATGCCAGGAATGGTTTCTCGTACTTTATTACATTAATCGATGATCTCTCAAGATTCGGGCATGTGTTCTTGTTGAAACACAAGTTTGAAGTTTTTGAGAAATTCAAGGAATATAAGAACGAAGTAGAGAACCAAACGGGTAAAAGTATTAAAATCCTTCGATCTGATCGAGGAGGAGAATACTTAAGCACGAAGTTCCTGTATTATTTAAAAGAGAATGGGATTCTCTTACAGCTTACTCCTCCATATACACCACAACACAACAGAGTATCGGAGCGGAGAAATTCCACCCTATTAGATATGGTGCGCTCTATGATGAGTACAGCTGAGTTACCTATTTCTTTTTGGGGGTTATGCACTTGAGACAGCCACATACCTATTGAATCAAGTTCCATCAAAATCTGTGCCTAAAACACCATATGAGATATGGAGTGGAAAGAGACCGTATCTTAAACGAGTTAAGATATGAGGTTGTCCGGCCTATGTCAAAAAGCAAAATCCGGACAAGCTCAAGGCAAGGTCAGTTCTATGTAAGTTTGTAGGATATCCAAATAATTCACATGGATATATCTTCTACCATACTGAGGAAAAAAAGGTGTTTGTTTCTCAATATGCCACCTTTTCAGAAAATGAATTTCTTGTAAAATAAATTAGTGGCAATGAGGTAGAACTGGAAGAAGTTCCAGCTACACAAACTATAACTGGCAATTTAGTAGAACCGAAGGATTCAATAATCCCCGACGAACCCCAGCCACTCCGTAAATCTAGTAGGGTTCCTCATCCACCTGAGAGATACTACGGTTTTCTCGTAGACTATAGGAGCGAGGATTGCATCATGGAAGATGATGATCCAACTAGTTTCGAGCAAGCCATCACAAGTGGGGACTCTGTGAAATGGCTGGATGCTATGCGATCCGAGATGGAATCCATGCACACCAACAAAGTATGGACATTGGAAGTTACTTCTGAATGGATAAAACCCATCGGGAGCAACTGGATCTTTAAGAAGAAAATTGGTGTAGATGGAAAAGTTGAGACTTTCAAAGCTAGACTTGTAGCAAAAGGTTTTCGTCAACGACCTGGTGTCGATTATGATGAGACATTTTCTCCTATTGCCATGCTTAAGTCCATCACGATCCTACTTGCCATTGTTGTATATCATAACTACGAAATCTGGCAGATGGACGTCAATACCGTTTTTCTAAATAGTGATTTAGAAGAGAGTGTGTACATGACACAGCCAGAGGGCTTCATAGGCAGTGGGAGTAGTGGAAGTGTGTGCAAGCTGCTTAAATCAATCTACGGATTAAAGCAGGTATCGCGGAGCTGGAACATCTGTTTCGATGAAGCTGTCAAAGAGTTTGACTTCATCAAAAGCGTAGATGAATCTTGTATATACAAGAAGGTTGTAGAGAGTATGGTTGTTTTTCTCGTATTGTACGTGGATGACATACTCTTGATAGGAAACGATATTCTTAAGCTACACTCGGTCAAGCTCTTCTTATCACACAAGTTCTCCATGAAAGATCTAGGTGATGCCTCCTACATCCTGGGGATTAAGATCTATAGAGATAGATCTAAATGGATGTTGGGATTGTCCCAATCCAGGTACATAGACACCATACTCAAGAGGTTTAGTATGGAAGATTCTAATAGTAGTAATTTATCCACTTGCTTAGGAATCACTCTCTCCAAAGAGATGTCTCCCAAGAATGATTTGGAGATGGCTCTCATACAAGGGATACCCTATGCTTCGGCAGTCAGGTTAATCATGTATGTGATGTTATGTACCAGACCGGATGTAGCTTACTCACTAGGTGTAGTGAGTAGGTATCAATCGGGTCATGGAGAGAAACACTGGACAACTGTGAAGAACATTCTTAAGTACTTGAGAAGGACTAAAGAAATGTTCTTGGTGTATGGTAACGGTGAACTCCAGGTGGAGTCTTTTACCGATTCAAGCTTCCAGAGTGATAAGGACGACAGTAAGTCGGTCTCAGCTTTTGTCTTTACCCTCAACGGAAGGGAGGTATGTTGGAAGAGTTCCAAGCAAGATACCATAGCAGACTCGATGATTGAGGTTGAATACATCGCTGCCAATGATACTGCCAAAGAGACTGTCTGGATGAAAAAGTTCATAACTGAACTTGGTGTAGTTCCTTCCATTGAGCATCCAATACCTTTATATTATGATAACAACGGAGTTGTGGCTTTAGCAAAGGAACCCCGGTCCCATCAGAGATTCAGACATATTCTTAGGCGGTATCACCTCATCCGGGAGATAGTTGATCGCCGGGAGTTCGAGGTCAGGAGAGTTGATACGGAGGATAACACAAAGGATCTACTCACAAAGGCCTTCCCCCAGACGCGATTCGAGAGACTATTTGGGATGTTGGGTATGAGATACTATAACAACTGGCCTTAGTGCAAGTGGGAGATTGTTAGGAATATGTATGCCTTAGAGGCCATTATTGTACATTGATATATATATATATGTGTGTGTGTGTGTGCATGCTTGGACATATATATAGGATTTTCTTGCTCGACATGATAGTATGCTATCTAGTTACTCTTTATCTTAACATGTACACTTAGTATTATTATATTGTCTCTCAGATACATGTTGATAAAGCCCTTAGGGTGTTGGCTTGACTACCAGGACTATGATGCGGATCATACTACTAGGACTTGTGTAGTCTACAAGCACATTCTTTAACAGTTCCTAATCGAGGGAGTATCGAGACATGACATCGATATTCCAAAGTAGACTAGTGTGTATGTTTCTTGACCCTATAGGGGGCGATGGTTGATCCCATATCCATTGGGGCTTGACATCAAAGATTGTACACATGTGCTCATTAGAGAATGGGTACACCGAACAGGACTCGCCGAGAACTCTTAGATGTTACTATGCCTATCTTCAAATAGCAGTTCTCTGGTGACAATTGTACAGGTTAGTCTGTAAACCCGAGATCGTCATAGAGACTTGTGTGGTTCCCACCGTGCTTTGATTTCCTCCCTACCACGGCTCAAAGAAGTCGTACAAACATGTGGATTTTGGGTACAGTCTCGAGTTACATGGAGGCAATGAGCGATAGGAGGGGTTTCGTCTCTCCCGGTATAGGGAGTTGATGTTGCGCTATGCTCGATTGGCTATAACAGGAAGTCCCTGGCCAGGGCTGTTGATGGGATTTACCGGTAAGTGTTATTAGTAGTTTCTCGTACCGTTATAAGCTACACATCGGCATGACTTATCAAGTTATTGGGGTCTGATGATTCTACCCCCAGACTCGATATGCGACATATCAGAAGAAGAGACCGAACTGTACGGTAAGTGTTACCTATAGGCTTCATGGTAGTTTGGAAAAGCTTGCTTATTGATCTTCTATTCGCTCAATACCTGGGTAGCCGTTACGTCCAGCTAGTACCACCGGTGGCTTGTGGGTGACTGATATGATCATCACCTACTGCTGGCGTATTGACGATTCTTTAGAGTCTCACACAGAAGTTTCCTGGTTCAAGCGAAATGAAGTAGGGCACATATGCTGATATGTGCGGAGGCCTAATTAAATACGAGTATGTGATACCGTATTTTAATCTGGCGGTTATTTGTTATCAGTTAGGTTATATGTGATATAACCGGATTATCGAATCAAGTGTTGATTTGATAATGTGATATACAGATAAATGTTATTAGTCAGTTATATGTGATATAACCTGATTATTAAATCAAGTGTTGATTTAATAATATGATATATATTTATATTTGATATAATTATATATTAACTAATATTAGCTCACTAATTATTTTCTTCATAATATATATATATATATATATATGAAGCATGGCATGGATTTTCTATTTTTAGAAAATAGAAAATGAGGTATAAAATGTGGAGATATTTGTGGTATGGTCCATAGTACGGGTTGCTCATTTTTTTTATTCATTTGCCATCACTATTGAAGCATGATTGGATTTTTTAATCCACGCTTCAATAAGTGAGGGGAGAATGAATGAGCCATGCCAACACTTAGCCATTTTTCTTAGCTCATTTTGCTTTGCTCTCTACATTTCTTCTTCTTCTTCTTCCTCATGCTTCAAAGCTCTAACACTCACATGTGATGTGAACCATAGAGCATTGAACAAATCCTAGTGAGCGAACACAGCCCCACTTCACCATCCTATACTTGATTAGCAATCAAGTATAGTTTTTTTCCTTCACTAAATATAGTTTAGTGAAGAGGTAGCTTGAGCTAGAGGGACTTCGGATGGATCATCTTCGCCACGAAGATCACGGAGGAGGCTCGTTCAAACTTCAAATGGAACTATGAGGAGTCGTAGGTACTACAACCTAGAGCTTTAGAACAGAAGGACACGATCCACAAAGTTTGTAGCCACCTTTCTCTTATATTAGTTTTTATTATATCATAGTTAAATCCTAATCATCTAGTTTAAGATCTTGGATAGTGTTGATTAGCAGCCCGAAAAATTTGAAAATGGCATGCTTGATACTAGTAAAACCCAGTGGTGGTGTTAACATACACTTTCACGCGGTAGGGAGGAAATCAAAGCACGGTGAGAACCACACAAGACTCTATGACGATCTCGGGTCTACAGACTAATCTGTACCAGTGTCACCAGAGAACTGCTATCTGACGATAGGTATAGTACCATCCAGGAGTTCTCGTCGAGTCTTGTTCGGTGTACCCATTCTCTAATGAGCACCTGTGTACAATCTTTGATATCAAGCACCAATGGATATAGGATCAACCATCGCCCCCTACAGGGTCAAGAAACGTACACACTAGTCTACTCTGGAATATCAATGTCCTGTCTCGATACTCTCTTGATTAGGAACTGTTAAAGGATGTGCTTGTAGACTACACAAGTCCCAGTAGTATAATCTGCATCATAGTCCTGGTAGTCAAGCAAACATCTTAAGGGCTTTATCAACATGTATATGAGAGACGGTATAGTAATACATGTGAACATGTTAAAATATAGGCAACCAGATAGCATACTATTATGTCGAGCAAGAAAGTCATTTATATATATGTCCAAGTATCTACTATAATATACATCAAAGTACAATAATGGCCTCTAGGGCATACATATTCCTGACAAACCCTAACCCTAATAATCACCCAAAACCTAACCCAAATTAACCCTAACACAAACCAAAATTAACCCTAATTAATCTAATTAATCCTAACCCTAACCATCACCGACCCTATTTTACCTAATTAATCCAACTTAGCCCTAACTCTAACCCTAACCATCACCCAAACCTTAATCCTAATTAACCCAGATTAACTTTAACCCAAACCAAAATTAACCCAAATTAATCTAATTAACCTTAACCCTAATCCTAATCATCACCGTATAATCCAAATTAACCCCTAATTAACCCGGCCCTATAATCCTAACCCTAAAATCAACAATAACAACACCAAAAACAACAAAATTATAAATTAATTTACAGAAATAAAAAACATAACTAAGAAAAATTCAATTTCAAATTAAATAAAATAATCTCGCTGGCAAAGACTGGCCGGTGGCAAAAAGCTCGAGAAGGTAGAGGTTAAGAGCTCGACGAGGTGGAGGCGGCCGGAAAGGTGGAGCTCGAAGAGGTGGAAGCGGCGACGAGAAGCTCGATGTCGATTGACGGCGACGAGAAGCTCGATGTCGATTGACGGCAACGAAGAACTCCATGACGAGCTCGATCGACGGCGATGGAGGAGGAACTTGACGACTTGCTCGATCGGCGACGAGGAAGTCAACGACGAGGGACGAGGAAGTCGACGATGAGATCGGCGACGAGGGCACGGGAGAGAAAAAGTTGGTGGGAAATTTTGGGAGACGTGGTTTTACTTAGCTTTTTTTAAAAATAATCCTTTGTTGCCCCTACGGTTTAATCCGTAGGGCTTTCTTTTGCGGCACCATAGAGCCAAATAAAGAGATTACATTTTAATATTTTTAAATTTATTTTTACCCCTGCGGTGGGCTCCATAAGGATATTGTTTGCCCCTACGGTGTAGGCCGTATGGGCAATAAAAAGTTGCCCCTACGGATTCCTCTATTCGTAAGGGCAACCCCTAATTGCAGCAGTGATGGTAGTTATACTGAAGTTTTGTCTGGAAAAGATAGCGACTAATTAATTTCAATAGGATTTCTAATAATTCATTAATTTATAGTTTTTTGTTGGTTTATTATTAGTAGTTTTTGTTTGAATGATTGTAACCATCTTTATTCGAATATTTTGTTTTGTAGGCTTTTGTTTCCTTTTGGTCCATATTTGTTCCAGTGCTTGATAATTTTTTTAATGAGACAGAATCCTGCTGATAAAAAAAGAATCTTTATTTAATTATCTTACAACACCTTACAGAACATTTGGGCTACATTATAAGCCCAAATGTTTCCTAAAACTTCAAAAAACGTTTAATTAGTGGCAATTTTACACTGCTCAATCTGGCCTTGAACACATATTTTTAAAAATAAAATTACAAACCATTGATTATCAATGAAGCATACTCCATGATTTATTTTGATATCTTGAATTAATATTGGTTCTGCATGATATTAAAAAGATAGATTATGAGCACAAAGTTTCAACAGATGAAAGAAAATTAACTGGATAAGAGTTGGCAATTCTAAAGATTCATTTCTAATCTGAGAGGCAAAAGCAGCTTCACATATAGATGCACAATTTGTTACACATCACAAAAGAAGAAAATAACAATAAATAAAACAAAAAAGCAAACAAACAAAAGGAAATGATACACGATACATATATAAGAACAACAATTATTTCATAATTTATCATTTACCAATCCATAATCATTTATTCAGGGATCTCCCTTTTTAGGTTGATCAGAAATATCAATAATGTTCTTTTCACCAGCCGAATTATTGTTTCCGATCGATGTCACTGAAGTTTTTTTGATCCCCTCCGCGCTTACATCGATCTTGTTTATGATTGGAGGGAGAAAGACTTGTGTATTGCCGCCACCGCCGCCTCCTTCTCCATCACCACCGCCTCTATCTTCGTCAACACCGGTATGGCAGCACAATATACACTGGAAAATATTGAATATAAGAAATTAATGGCAACATTTGTTCATATATTGAGCTAAATGGTAGACAGTCGAGAGACATATCCTTATTAGAAATGTATATCAAGCTAATTTAAATCTTATGCCTCCTTTATATAACAAAAATAAGTAATTGAGATTTTGAGATTCTGATAGAGAACTATTAAAATATGTGTTGATCCCTATGAAATGCTGAGGACTGAGGTAATATTTTGTATTTCGGGAGATGTGTTTTTCATTCGGAAAGGATATCTAATTTTGAGTAACTTAATTCTATCAGGTAGAAAAGTGTGTGGAAAAGTGTGTGCGTGTGTAGAAAAATATAAAGAGACATTACTTAGAAATACAAAGCCGGCCAAGAGAGATTGCCTTTGTAAACCCTATTCTAGTAAGCAACAAAGATCTATTTATAGCGATTGGCGTGGGTGCATTGCCAAACAACATTACATCCGGTGTTGATTCTTCTTTCTTTTATTGTTTTTTGGGTTCTTTGCTGAATCTAGTTACTACAAAAAGAAGGGGGAAAAGATATGAAAAAGGTAAAGAGAAAGTACCATAAAAAAAAACCCTAGTTAATTAAAGCCATTTCACAATTATTTAATCTAAGACTTAACATAATTAATGAGCGTGAAATAAGATAAATTAAATCTTGACACAGAGAGAGATAAAGTACTCACCATTATCTAGAGCTGGTTAAGCTGCAGGTAACACTAGAATTAAGAGGTGAGCAATTTATAGACGATGGAAGTGATTAGAGAATGATTATTCGTTAATCACTAAAGAGATTTAACATGTCCTACAAGAGAATATGATATGAGTTGGCATATCTCCACTCGATGATTGGAATAAATTCACAAGCTTTCTAGTCATTAATTGGACATTTTTAACCTGTAATTATTCTTTTCTTTGTCGTTTATTGTTACTCGGTGTGATACATGGAAGGAAGGAATACCAATGAAAATTTAGTTCAAGTTGCTGTGGATATAATATAATATCGCAGAGAAGACAATACACGGAACAATATTAATGGCCAATCCATGCAATCACAATACAAATAGCAACGAAAGATAAAACACAAAAATACGTGAGAATAAGAAAATCACAAACCAAAAGAGATAAGAAATTTGTTAACGAGCTTCACCCACCGTATCACTAGTTCCCGGCAGAGCGGAATTTACAAAGTTCTACTAAAACTTGAATCAAGTATTATACCCACGAGCAACTTTAGGAGATTTCTCTCAAATCTCTCCAGATTCGTAACCGTCACCCTCTCTCTTTACAGTAGTCTCAATAGCCTTTTAATTTGCCTTACAAAATATCATATGAGGGACCATATTTATAGCCTAACCGTAATTCTATACAGATTAGAAATAAACCCAGAAATTATCAAAATATTCGATTTCCACAACAGACCGCGTCTGCCTCCTTGAGCTGGTTCAACATACCCATGAGCCGGCTCATATACACAAAGAATATTGGGTAATTCCATTATCCTGTGAACCTTGAGCTGTCTCAAGAGCTCAACGGTCGTCGCATACACCTTGAGAGTTGTGACGATTCTGGAGCACTTATGAGCCGTCTCAACGTCTCCTGGGGCCAGCTTAAGATCAACTCGTGGAAAAAAACTCCACAATATCAATATTCTCTAACTTGGAGATTTTTCCACATTGATTCCCAAAACTAGTAGACTTTACATAATTCCTCTATCTGCTCTCTCCTCTTCAAATCATCTTGGAGAGATTCACCAACCTACAATAGAGATCCAGTTTATCTCTGTCTACGACCTTGGTGAATATATCTGCAGTATTCTTTTCTCCCGTGATTTTTTGCAGTGTCAACTCACCATCTTTCAATGCTATGTGTATAAAATGGTACTGCATCTTGATGTGCTTCATCCGAGAGTGATATGCAGCATTTTTGGCCAAGTGTATCGCATTTTGACCATCACTCCACAAGGGTATGGAAATCTTGTTTCTTACCTAATTCCTTAAGTAATCCTTATAACTATATCATCTTTTTTCTGGCTTCCGTAATGGACACATATTTAGCCTCAGTCGTTGATAATGCCACAACCTTTTGCAACTGAGAGACCCAACTAATTATTATTTCCCCAACCGTGAATACGTACCCTGTTGTGTTTTCCAATTATCTTGATCATCTAAATAGTCTGCATCAATATGGCCTTGCACATTTAGAGAATCACCCCCGAAATATAAACAACGACTGGGTGTTCTCCTAAGATATCTCAAAATCCACTTTACTGAATTCCAATGCTCCTTCCTTTTGTTTTGCATGTATCTGCTTATAACTCCCACTGATTATGCAATATCTGGTATTATACTCACCATTGCATATATCAAACTACTAACCGTAGATGCATATGGTACTCATGCCATTTCATCCTTCTGCTCTTGAGTTGTTGGGCACAACTCTTTACTGTGTTTGAAGTGTTTTGCTAAAGGTGTACTTACGGGCTTTGATTTGTCCATGTTGAACCGTTTCAAAACCTTCTCCACGTAGTCATTTTGCGATAGCCATATCTTTCGTTGTTGTTTATCTCTCATGATCTTCATACCCAGAATTTACTTGGCTGCTCCCAAATCCTTCATAAAGAATTTTTCGGCCATAATCTTCTTTAGACTTTGAATTTTCTGGAATTTGGACCCGCCGCCAATATATCGTTCACGTAAAGTGACAAAATAATATGGTCTCCATCCTCAAAAGTGTTGGATATAGTGCTCTCAGGGCAATTATTGTAATTTCAGGTAGACGATTATGATAATTGAAGGAGGATCTATACAGATAGAACAGTCTTACTCGAAATGATAATATGCTATCTGGTTTGTCTTTATCATTATGTGTATACGTTTTACTTATTATTACGTGTCGCTAATAGATAATGATGAAACCCGTAGGATTCTTGCTTGACTACCAGCATTATGGTGGCGATCATATATGTGAGAGCTGGATAATCTATAAACAAATCCTTAAATGTCCATAGTCGAGAGAGTATCAAAACTAGTCACCGATATTCCGGAATAGACCAGTGTATACGTTTCTAGACCGCGACGAGGGACGGTGGCCATTCTCACAAGCCATTGGTGTTTTATCATCTAAGATAGTATACAGGTGCTCACTGGATGTGAGTACATTGGATGGACTCGCCGAGAAATTTTAGATGGTATTATACCAATCGTCAGATAGCAGTTCTCTAGTGACATGAATACATGTTAGTCTTTTGACCTGGGATCGTCATATGTCTCATGTGAGTTCCCACTTTACTTAGATTACTACCTCCCCACGACTCAAAGAAATCGTGTAAATAGGTTTTAGTTGGGTACAGTTCCAAGCTACATGAAGGTAGTGAGCAATTATCAGGGATTCGTCTCTCTTGGTAGTATGAGTCGATGCCGCGTTCTGTTCGGTTGGTCATCACCATAAATCCATGGCCACGATGGATGAGATTTACCGATAGGAGTTCATTAGTTTCTCGATTGGTAATGAGCTTGACTCCGGTATGACTTATCGGGTTATTAAAGGTCTGATATTATCCACCCCCGAGACTTGGTATGCAATACTCTTAGAAAAACAGACCGGACTGTACGGAGATTGTCACCTTCAAGCTTAATAGGGTACAGACGGACTTGATTGTCGACCTTCTTTTCGGCATATCCCTGGATAGCCGTTACGTACAGCTAGTGTCGCTGACGTGCTTGTGGTTATGGATTTATCCAATAATCACTGACAGCATATTGTCGAGTATTTAGAGTCCCACACAGAGAGTTTTTCCGGTTCAGATGATAGATGTAGAGGCCGTACGTTGATACGTGTAGGTGTCAAATTAAATATGTGTACATGCTATATAGATTTTAATCGGATAGTTGATAATACTAGCCGGCTTAGGATTAAGCCGGGTTATTAAATCAAGTTTTTATTTATTATTATTATTATTATTATTATTATTATATATATATAATATTCTAGTATTATGTTCACTATTCTTTTTTCTCTTAACTACCCGTATTTTTTATACGGATACACGTATATGTATTTCGATTCGTATACCGGTGACGTATTCCGTATTTATATGAGAATACTTGTAACACCCGAGCCCAATAATACTATTTCTGTTACTGGTTGAGTGTTTGACATTGCTCATTTCATTTATCTTGCTTGTTTGGTTCTTATTGCAAAATTTTAACCGGCTAAGTCATTCTGCATATAACAAATTTTAGCACCTAAAATAAAATTGAAAATATTCTTCTTGGCCTACTTGACACCCTTAACCTCGTGGTAGCGTCCGTGCATTGTATTCTCATCCCGTTCAGTGAAACGGACGAGTTTGGATGGCTACGTGCACGTGCATGTGTCCGTTTTGGGAGTATGCTTTTTAATCATAAAACATTTCATTTTAAAATTTGGAACCCGCTTAAAATCCTATTATTTGAATTTCGAATTTTTAGACCCAACCCGGGCGCAATTTGGAAATGTTTTATTTGGCGCCAAAATCCCAAATTTTAATATTATTAAAACCATCGCATATATTTTTTCTAACTAACCTGATATCTTACTGTTCATTACCTATCTTTTAAATCTTTAAG